>JARHVA010000042.1:0-1200000 GCA_037957365.1 Torreya grandis
AGTAATACAACATTAGGAAATAAAAATAGAGAAACATCTCATATACATAACACAAGCAATAAATAAACATAGCATACATAAGCATAAATATCAACAATACTAAATATAAACAATGCTAAACATGAGATGAAAATAACAACATAAAATCATGTATATATCAAAGCAATATCATATACATGTACTTTGGCCTAAAATGACCCAAAATTGAATGTTAATGTATCTCAAATTTCATGTACATAGAGGATATATACATATCACAATGGTGTATCAAAATACATCAATATGCTAATACAAAAAGTACAATTCCATATGTTAAAACTATGCCAAAATAACAAAGATGTATGTGATCAACTCTAGATCTACATGTCCGTGGTACTTGTGGCTGGAGGTGGCCCTAGTGGTCTTGGTGATGGTAGTAGTGGGTAATTAATTGACTAACCTAAAGCACCAATGGCATAGGTCCTAGTCTAAGACTGACCATATCTGATAACTACTCTCTACGCATCCTAGACCTCAAGAGAAATAACTTGTTGGTCTTTGGAATCTATAATCTCATAGGCTCGGTGGTAGTATGAGGCCTCATCCTTAGCTTAAAGGCTCTCAAGAATCATCTAAGAAAATCCTACCTGTGTACTACCTTTATGAGCCTTATCCCACTCTCATCGGAGCCTCTTAACATCAACCAATGCTTGATCTTTGTCACTGATGCCCTAATCCCTCTCTATAGTGAGTTGGCCTTGTACCTATACCATCTTAGAAATCACAACATTTATACATGTAATATTTGATTGAAGGTGATTCATATCATCATCATGTATATCCAAGATACTCTACAAGTCATCCACCTACCGCTCTAAGCTGACGATCTCCCCCATTCTAGCGATGATCTCCTCCTCTAATATGCTTGCATCCCTACTTACCCTAGCTATGCCAAAAGGCCCTGCCTAGATTGGATCAACCTATGTACTTGTAACACTTATCATTTTAGAGTCAAGAACCATCATAGACAAGTCAATTCCACCATCAGAGCCATTATCATCATCATTGTCACCCTCCTCACCTTTGTTACTCTACCAAGTACTCCCACTACTATTGGATGTCTTAGCCTCAATCTCATCAATGTCCATAGGCCTCTATCCCCCTACATACCCTAGAAATATAAGACTCAGAGGGAAAACATTTACCCACCAATTAATATATGCTAGAATAACCCTTGGATCTATAATACCCCCTACACAAGCCCAAATAGCTCATGAAATATTTAGGTAACTCATAGTGGATACACCCCTCTGAATGATATGAGTGTATTAAATGATCTCTCATGTAACATGTGACAACCATATAGGCCCCTCAAGCATGTCTTGTGTGAAACCAAAATACTAGAGTTACTGATTAAGGTGGTACTCGTTAATAATGTGAGAATATCTACCACTAAGAAAACACTTGGTAGTCATGTAAGCCATATACCATCCATCTCTAAACCATTACAACTGATAAGTGAGGTAAGGCCTCCAAATAAAGAACTATGGGGTGAGATAATCAAACATATAGTAGTATAAATATATCTCCCCTTATGTGTATACAAACATGCTCCTCTCTATGCTTAGCTATATACCAATGGCTACTCCAAGTCCTATACCCATCATTATCATACTAGTAACTTGATAACAATGTGCTTCTAGCCTAAACCATCAATAAAGTGGAGGTCCCAATGTTAAGTCCTTTGAGATAAGTTATCATGTGAAGATATCTATAAAGTTGAGCTAGGATAACTAGCCCCCATGTAAAACATGTCAACTCATCCAACATGCTCTAAATTATGCTTCAAAGGCCCATATGAAAGTACTGATCATTATTATCAGGTAGAAAGATGCTACTAATAATAACCATGAAAACCATGACCTCCCTATCAACAAGTATTGGTGGTGAAGGATCTCTATTAGGTAGATCATTAGGTCAAATATATAAGTATGTCTTAATCATGTTTATGTCTACCTTCCCCTGAACCATGGGGATACCTAAATAGTTGATCAAATCATCCAGTATGTCCTATTTTTTTTCTAGAGTTGTCGAGAAGAGCCTTTGTCCTTACATAAATAACTTGAGAATATGTCAGGTATCCTCAAGTGTCACTATCACCTCTCTAGTAGGTATAAGGAAAGTGGAAGTCTCAGTATGCCAACACTCAAACAACATACTCAAGTATGCCCTATCTACTCAAATGACTAGAATCTATGCCACATCATGTAGATCTAAAGCCTATAAGAATATGACCATTCCATCCATCTAGACCTAAAGGGTATGAAAGAAATGGGAATGTCACTCTTGGTAGGTCAAGATAGCCAACGACTCTTGTAATCATAGATAAATTAGCATCAACCTAATTCTATGCTACTACCTAAGCTTAAACCCACCCTACTAAGCCTATTTTCCTCTCTTAGAGGTTGGACCCCTATCAGGTCCCTAATCTAGCTATTTTTTACTTCTAGTGAAAATTAACCATTTTCAAGAATGGTGAAGTCATTATTTAGGTGAATTTTCACCTTTTTATGAAAAATCACAATTTTGTTTTCACAAAAAAGGTATCTTCACCTAAAAATAGGTGAAATAACCATTTCAGTGATTTCCACCTATTTTTGGTGATTCTGCCATTTCTAGGAATGGTGACTTAGTTTGAAGTCACTATTTTCCTTGGCAAAGCCATCATTTGGCATAAAATGCAAAGGTGATTTCACCATTTTATGACCTAAACATATCAATAAATGTGAGAAAAAAGAGGATTAGTTAAAAAAATTAACATTACTCAATAATGGTCCATCATGTGGTGGTCACATATGCTCTCTCACTCAATCTAAAACATGTAATGTACCTCCTCCATGGGCTATTTTACTCAGCTAATCTACACAAAAAAACTAGAGCTCAAAAATTCAAATAACTAGAGTGAAAATGAATTGTTTTCACCCTAGGGGTGAATATATAGCTAGAATTAATTTATGCAGATTTTCATGATGTATGCCATTTGAAAGAAAATTTTACATGGTGGGGTTTACTTAGTTTCATGGTCATGTGGTGTCCCTTACATGGGAGAAACTGGTATATCTCTATATACAAGGATTAAAGAACCTAACAAAGATATTTATCAATCTCTTATAAATAAGTCTTCTCTTGTAGAATACTCTTTTATAATAAAACACCATATTTTATTTTATCAATCAAACATATTAGTAAATTAAGAGGATTATTGGAAAAGGAGAGTGATAGAAACTATTGAAATATAAAAAATACTGAGTAATTTAAATTGTGACAATAGGATAGGTATCAGTGAGTCTTGGAAACCTATTTTAAACCATATTATAAAAACTTTTTAAATATGCCTACACATGGTAATGTCTCTTAATTTTTTCCCTTAGTATATTTATATTCTTTTGGGGAGGCAACTGACCATTTCTTGTTATTTCATGGTTTTCATCTCTATTTATGGTTGTTGGTGGTAGGATGTATTCTCAATTCATTTATCAACTTCTTCATCTCTTTTTTTCCATAATGATGGGCACACATTTGTTGTCTGAAAAATCAATATTAAATTCTTCCAACATGATGCATCCATACTTTTATCTTTCGAATGACCTACATCATGGAAATATGCATAATTTAATCTTATCCCTATATGGTGGGGACACTTATAAAGAGGTGAATCTATTTCAAAAATTGAAGTTGAAACTTTCTAGAATTATTGCTAGCTTAGCATTCCTCAAAAGATGCAAAAATGTTGATATCATTCCAACCTTTGAGGACATCTCCCATCCTCTTGTTTTTAGGAATAGGCATAACTTTCACCAAGCAAGTCTAGGTTTGATCAGGAAAGAGATTCAACACTCAAGGAAAGATTTAGTAGCCATTTCTAGCCATTTATTTCATTTGCATTTAAAACTGACTTAGAAAATTAGGTTTGACTTGTGGTCTTAGGTCATTGGTTGTATTGCAATGAAAGATGATATAGAATTATACAAATCCATAGAGAAACATAAGAAGTTCAATATTTTATCGAGTTCTCAGTTTGTAGCTAGCAGTCTATCTAACCAAGATTTCCCTAGTCCAAATTATTCTTTGTTGGAGGATGTTCTAGATGTTTTCCATGAGTGTTATGGTAGTTTTAATCTTAGTTAATATGGGTCTTGCTTGACTTTGGTAGATTATTATGTAGTTATCCATGTTGGTATTGGCAGTGTAGAAGGGAACACATCTTTAAATGTTGCATCCTTGGTTAATTTTGTGTCACCTATTCACTCGACTCCTATGAAACCATAATTGGCGTTACCATAGATTGAGGTGAATGACATTGTTTTCATGTTAGGTGGTGAAAATATGAAATATAATTTAAGATCTATATTGAATCAAATGGTCCCTAGAATTTATCAACCTCACATAAATTATCTTACCAAAGGATAGATCAAGGTTATGACTAATCTTATTCTTAATGAACCTACTAAGAAACTTTTGAGTCATGGACTTGGCTTTGCTATTGCTCATTCTAGAATTCCTTGTGAATACTTTATTGTGGGGATTAATGTGGGTATGAGAAGACTTGGTCTTGATAGTGCTAAATAAATTAGAACAGAGTGTTTTTCTTACCTTAAAAAGGTCTACCTTCCTAAAAATAATATTTCAAATGTTGAAAAGATTGCTTTAAGGGATCTTAAAGAAAATAAGAATGCTATCATTCTTAAGGTGGATAAAGGTAATACTATGGTTATATTAGACAAATTTGATTATGATGCAAAAATGTTGGACCATCTAGATTTGAGTGGCAGCTATAAAAAACTTACGAAGAATCCTTTAAATAAAATTATTAAAGATATCACTAGGGCCATCAAAGACTCATCATTTAGTGATAGAGATAAGGATTGGATTATCCCCAAGGCACCTATTACCCCTAGGATTTATGGAGCTCTAAATATACACAATCTAAATTTATGAATAAAATACTCAAATTATCTAAATATAAATGAATTCTCTAACTACTTTCTCTAGTCATGGCATCCTCTACTTGTCATCATTATGAAGATAAAATCCTCATATCTTGAAACTATTAGAGCCATGTCATATGTGCTTTGAGTGGTAGTCTATCAAAAGCATGGATCAGGATACTCTTTTCATTATTATCATACCTTCTCTATGCTTTGGGACTTGAACTTTAATTAACTATAGGTTGAAAACTAATATAGATTATTGGTTTTCTTATAGTTATAATAGATGATACTCTACTTGATGCCTGATCCTTCTTCATCAGTGAGTTGTTGACCTTTGATCAATACTAGGTTTGAAAGACATATTATATCCTTAAAAAACTTTAATGACACCATTCCATCCTTGAAATATTCATTTTGGTTCAATCTAGATCATCATTGAACTCAGTGTATTATGTATTGGTATGCCTTGGTCAAAAATGGATGCTTCAACCTTTACTGGAAGTTACTTGGGCTTGGTTTTTGTTCATTGGTTATTGACACAAAAAATTATCTCTTTAAAATATTGAACCATCTCTCACACCATTGATCTTGATTTTCATGATCTAACATGGTTTGTCGATCCTACGACAAACTAATGTGGTGAAAATACTTGGCACCCTCATGTTTGTATTCAAGATCAATTGACTTGTTGGCATACCATGTTTGTGTCATGTGGTGGCCTCACACTTGGTTTGAGACTTATTGGATACTTGACCTTTTTAACCACCACTCACCATTGATATGAATCCATGAGTAAATGCATGCCATTGATATGTCTAGGCCCATTAACCTATAAGTCACCTCTCACCATTGGATCTTCTATATATCATTGAAAGTGATCTATTAGTCTTGGATTTTGAACCCAAATGGATATTTCAAAAGGATTTACTTTGATGTCTATGATTAAATTTAACACTTGTGAGATGATCCTAGACTTTTTGAATTCAAATGGCTATTTCCTATAGCCTAAAATTGACGTTTGTGCAACTATCATTAGTCTCCTAAAAAACCAATTCCCTGGGCCATTTCCTTTAGAATTTTATCTGTGGGATTTTTTTTGAAGAAATACCATTTAGGATTTTTTTTATTGACCACTTTATCAAATAAATGGCCCTTTGAGGGAATCGTATAGGACACTTTCTTGAGAAAAATACCCTTTGATATTTTCTATATAGGATACTTTCCTTAGAAAAGGACTCTTTGAAAATCTTGTTTTAGATAATTTACCAAGAAAAATACCCTTAAGGATAATTTTATGGGACATTTTATTGAATAAATAACCCTTCATAACTTTTGTTTGGGTCACTTTCCCAAAGAAATGACCCTTTGAGAGTTTTGTTTTAGAGACTTTGCTTGAAAAATGACCCTTCAAACTTTTCATTTAGGGAACTTTGTCAAAGAAATGACCCTTCAAGGTTTTTTTAGACCAATTTCCCTAAAATATACCATTTATAACTTTTATCTAGGACTTTCTTTGAAAAGTGACCCTTTGGGAGTTTTGTTTCAGACAAAATGTCCAAAATAATTCTTGATACTTAGCCAAAAAACCCAAAATAAATATCCCAAAGTAAATATTAGCACTTAGCTGAATAAAGGATCCAAAATATTTGAAATTATCAAATTAAATACCCGAAACAATTTGCTTGAGTAAGGACTTACTTGAAAAAAGGGTTTTACACTTAGCTTTTCCAAGGCTTGTATATTCTTCTAAATTCATGCACAAAATATTACTTGATCCTTGAAGACCTAAAATAACTACAAAGACTTGAATCTTGTTAAAACTTGTTCCATGACCTTTAACTTCTTGGTTTCACCATGAAACCTTCTCAAGAACCTTTTTCTTTTCTCTACAGACTTGTCCCTTAGAATTTAGAAAAT
Organism: Torreya grandis; assembly: GCA_037957365.1. Classification (NCBI taxonomy): domain Eukaryota; kingdom Viridiplantae; phylum Streptophyta; class Pinopsida; order Cupressales; family Taxaceae; genus Torreya; species Torreya grandis. The sequence continues at coordinate 6,888 of JARHVA010000042.1, forward strand.
ACACTTTAAACAATCTTAAAGTGTTTCAAAAGCTTTGTGAGTACTATAAGATCTCTCTAATCCACTCATTACATCTAGAACATGTATTTATTTACTCATCCATTAGTAACTTGATCCATCTAGGCATAGATTGGTATGTGGGACAAATTTATCCAACATTTTTGGTGACTCACAGGGAAGCATGCCTGCTATGCTTGAGAACCCAAACCAATTTGCCTTGTCTAATACATTTGGCATGGAGTTTCTTACATGTGCAATTGAGCTAGTCTATAATTAATTAGAAGGCTAACCCTTTCTAGATAACTCTTCTTAAAGTGACAAGGACAAAAGAACAATAACAAAAGCAAATGTGAGTGCATGCCAGCACTTGCAAGAAGGAAAAATAGCTAACCTACTGAATAAATATTTACAAAGACACTTGGAGAAAATAATGAAACTATTATAAAATGTACTGAGCTAAAATTTAAAAATACCTCCTCCTAGGTCAAATAAAAAACTATGAATACCATTTACTTGTAACAAACCAAGATGAAAAAATACCTTTATTTAGAGGTACTAGAATTGGTGAACCAGATAACTTTATGGCCAATAATTTTGATGTGCTCTCTAATGGATGGAATGGAACAAACATGTCTCTAATATAGACATACTATTCCATGTCCTCCAAACTTGGTTCATGTTGGACTTTAGGGGCTCTTTCAACCTCCTCATTTGATGGCTTAATTTTGTGCTCTAAATCAAGCACAACATGTGATGGCTCTTTTAAATATGGTGTTTGGTTGACTATCTAGGCTTATGTAGACAATATCTAAGTCATCCCAAAAGGTAACTTCCTCTTAGTCATCTGAGACAATGCCAAATTCAATGCCATCTTTACTTTGCTTGCTTTGAAGGGGGCCATATGGTAGTTCATCAATCCACCTAAGGCCCAACATGTCATGTTCCTATGGCTATAAATCTAACCATTATTATTTATTATTAAAGACATTAGTACTACCTTTAAGGAATAATTCATCTTAAGATTGGTCAATTTCTTCAACCTAATTGGAAAGCTCATCTTTAAGATCTAGAGGAGGCATAGGCTAGTTTATAACCTCTACCTGATCCATGAAGTTATGGTACAACTACCACCATACCTCATCTTGATCCTCCTTTTCTCTATTTATTCCTCATTTTCATCTATGGTCACACCAAATAGAAGCTCTTTGGACTAGTCAAAATATCCTTTGCTCTCAACTACACTTTGGGTGTATACCCCTTCAAATATGAAGCCATCAATACTACCTTCAGGCTCTAGTTCATCAAAACCATGCCAAGAAGTCTGATCAAAACTTGACTCTTCCCTTTTTTAATCAGTTTGACTACCTATCATTACCTCTTCATCATAGACACTTGCATTGTCCTCTTCAGGATAAAATTTGACTACAATCTTCTCATCTATTCTTTGTAAAATAGGTTCTTTTTCCAAGAGGGAGATGGTGAGAGGGTGAAGAATTTCACCTTGATTGAAGCTTAGGAAAGTGTCCTTCTAGATAAGGAATTTGAATGGCTTCCTTGATAGATCTTAAGGAAAGGAGAGAGATTCTTAGAACTCTGTACATCAAGCTCATTGAGTTGAGCTATGGTTGCTTGATTTACTTCTGGCACAACTAAATCCTCCTCTAAGATTGCTTCTTAGAATACCTTAACCAACACCTCTTGCTTCTTCCTTGTGCCTTTATAAAATGATTTCCATGAGGGAAATGAATAGGGAGAAGGCACCTTTTCTTCCTTTATAGGAAAGGGTGGTCTCATAAGTGAGGACATGATATAAATAGGGTCAAATGTATTAGAAAAAATCCATGATGGAAGGGCTTCATGCTCTTGAGTGGTAATGGGCATTGGGGTAGGAGAGGGTAAACTGATTGGATCTTGGAAAGGAAAAGACACATAAGGTTGATCTAAATGAGCTTGATGATCCTCATAAGACATCAACACACTGTCTACATTTTGGATGATATTTCTCATCATCGTTATGTCATCATTCTCATAAGATGACCACCTTTCACCCTCACGGGCTAACCATCTATCTTTGACCAAATGAAGATCACTCCTTGCCTCTTATAGAACATGGATGGGGATGACTGGAGAAAACTCCAAACCCCTACTAATCTCCTTTATCAACTCAACATAAATTGATAGTGCTTGCTTAATTCCTAATAAATATGTAATAGGATAAGCCTAGTCTTGACAAGGGAAATTAGGGTACTAGTTTGAATGCAAAGGAGGTTAACCTTCATCATATTTAGGTTTAAGAGGAGGATAGAGGCCATGGTAAGGTTGATATGATATTTAAAGGCCACTTTGGGGGATTACATAAACATTATTTGCCTAATAAGTGTGATGTTGAGGTAGAGAATAAGCAATTTGATCAAAAGAGTGATGATACATACCAAATGATGGTGATTACACACTTGGGCTGCTTATACCACCTAATGCTGATTTAGAGTCATCATTTACATTTTTAAAATGCCTCCAAAGGTTGATATGTATAAGAACAACACCAAAAAAGAAATCCTTCCACTGCTTTAGACCTTAGTCCTACCAGGCATGCCAAAAACTGTTACTACTCAAATTTTCACCCTTAGAAGAGGGTTATTTAGGCCCTTTATAAATTGAGTATAACTATGGGAACAACCATAAGCTATGGGTCACCTATGGTGGGGTTTAACCTTTGGATTAGGTCAACTTCCTCTTTGATGCTCACCTAAAACTAATGCTAAACTAATGCTTCATAGGGAAAATGGTTAGAAAGGAAAAATGGATCCTAATAAATTTAATAAGGTAATTCACCAAATAGAAATGGGAAATCCCATAAGCTTGAACCCACACTAGATCTACGGAGGACAATAATAGCTCACATAATCTCAAAATCAAGTTGATTATATAAGTGTTTCATGGAATAGGTTCAGGAAGCAATGAATAAAAATAAAGAGGAATTTTAAGACTCATTGAAAGCTCATGTTAATGGTATAAATAAAACTAATCCAAACTTGAGAAAAACATTGAAAACTCCCTAAATAAGGTCAGAAAGAAGGACCATGGATGAGGAAGATTCTCCTTCACATAATGCCATAGTGCACAACTCACCAAACATGGATTCAAGGCAAAATATGGGTAAATAAAGTCCTATATTGCATAAATTGGTAGTTATTAAAAATTATTGACATCGCCAAGCCTAATCAAGAGGATCATACTTTACAATATCTCAAAGAGTCCTCTAGTTCCTCTAAAATTTCCAAATCAGAGAGAACTAGTCTCTAAAAATTTCAAATTGGAGAACCCTTACAAAATGAAAAGAATGGGATATATAAAAGAGGGAAAAGAAAGAGAGAGAAAGGTAAATCCATCAATGAGATATCCATAGATCATTAGTTTAATTTCCACCTATATTTTATGAATTCTCCACCATCCTTTTATCAATCAAGACTAATCCATCATTATCAAGTTAACCTGCATGCATCCTAATAGCCTCAAAGTCCCTTACTGACTGAGAGATGCACTAGAAGATAAGAATTAGTTATACCTAATGATGGGACATGATATAATTTAATGAAGAAAACACTCAAAGTCTCAAATATAAATGAATGCTCTAACTACTTTCTCTAGTCGCACCATCTTCCACTTGTCATCATTATGAAGACAAAATCTTCATATCTTGAAACTGACAGAACCATGTCATGTGTGCTTTGAGTGATGGTTTGTTTAAAGCATGGTTCAGGCTAATCTTTTCATTAATATCATACCTATTCTATAATTTTGGACCTAAAATTGAATTAACTATAGGTTTACAACCAATCTAGATTATTGGTTTTCCTATAATTATAATAGATGACACTCTGCTTGATGCCTGGTCCTTTTTCATTGATGAGTTGTCAACCTTTGATCCATACTAGGTATTAATGACCTATTTTGTCTCTAAAAATATTTAATAACATTGTTTCATCCTTGAAATCTTCATTTTGATTCAATCTCGATCATCATCAAACTTGGTTTACTATGTATCTATTTGCCTTGGTTAAAAATGGATCCTTCGACCTTCAATGAAAGTTACCTAGGGTTGGTATTTGTTCATTAGATGTCAACACACTAATTTATATCTTTGAAATATTGACCCATATCTCACACCATAAATATTTATTTATATTATTGATCATGGTTCATTGATCCTATGACAGACTAACATGGTGAAAAAACTTGGCACCCTCACATTTGTATATATGATCAACTGACTTGTTGACCTATCACACTTATGCCATGTGGTGGCTTCATGATTGGTTTGATATTTATTGGCTTCTTAACCTTTCTAAATGCTACTCACCATTGATATTAATCCATAATTGAACTCATGTCATTAATCTATCTAGGCCCATTAGCCTGTTAGTCACTGCTCACCTTTAGATCTCCTGTATGATTGAATGTGAACCATTGATCCTAATTTTTGAACCCAAATGGCTATTTCATGAGGCTTCACTTTGATTTAATTTGACACTTATTGGACTATCATATACCTTTTAAATTTAAATGACTATTTCTTATAAATTGAAATTGACATTTGTACAACTATCATTACTCTGTTGGAAAACCAATTCCCTAGGCCATTTCCTTTAGACTTTGGTTTTATGGTATTTTTTTTGAATAAATAACCTTTGTGTTTTTTTTATATTAACCACTTTCCCAAAAAAATGACCCTTGGTGGAATCGTATAGGACACTTTCCTGAGAAAAATACCCTTTGAGCTAATTATATAGGACATTTTATCAAAGAAATGACCCTTCATAACTTTTGTTTGGGCCACTTTCTCAAAGAAATGACCCTTTAAGAATTTTGTTTCAGACACTTTGCTTTAAAAATGACCCTTAAATCTTTTCATTTACAACACTTTGTCGAAGAAATGACCCTTTAAGAGTTTTGTTTCAGACACTTTGCTTTAAAAATGACCCTTCAATCTTTTCATTTACAACACTTTGTTGAAGAAATGACCCTTCAATCTTTTTTTTGGACCAATTTCCTTGAAAGATACCCTTTAGAACTTTTTTCTAGGGCTTTCCTTGAAAAATAACCCTTTAGGATTTTTATTTTAGACAAAATGTTAGAAACAATTCCTGATACTTAGTCAAAAAACCTAAAATAAATATCCCAAAGGAAATATTATCACTTATCCAAATAAAAGATCTGAAATATTTCAACTTAGCAAAATAAAGACCCAAAATAATTTTCTTGAGTAAGGACTTAGCCAAAAAAAGGGTTTTGCGCTTAGCTTTTCCAAGGCATGTATGCTCTTCTGAACTCATGCTTGAAATGTTTCTTGATCCTTCAAGGCCTAAAATAACTATGAAGACCTGAATCTTTTGAAACGTTGTCCCTTAAAATTTTACAAAATAAACTTTAATAAATCTTAAAATATTTCAAAAGCTTTATGAGCATTGTAAGATCTCTCTGATCCACTAAATCATCTAGAACATCTATTCATCTACTCATCCATTAACAACCTGATCCATTTGGGCACAACTTGGTATGTGGGCCAAATTTGGCCAATAGGCTCTTTATCTCATATGGTTTATAAAAACAAGACTCATGCATATCTTTATTTACAACTGGAATCACATCATCACCCTTGCCATAAAGTCATCATTCTTTACTCCTTAACCTTGAGGGCTCTAAAAATATTAGACTTAGATTACCTTCAACAAGAAAATATCACCTCTTCAAAGTTTTAATGAAGAATGGTTATAATAGGTGGGAAATTAAAAATTCCTTTCACAAGATGAGTAATCAAAATCATAGACATTTGAACACCAATCTAGAGGTGTCTAAAATTACCATTCCTTATGTTCAAGGCATTTTACATAAATTATCAAGATTTATGAGAAAAGATGGTAGTCATATTATTTTCAAACCCCATAACACCCTTTGAACTTATCTAGATTCTTCTAGGGATGTTGTGGATCCTTTATTAAAAAAATGGGTTTACTTAGTTCCGTGCTCATGTGGTATCCTTTACATGGGAAAAATTGGTAGATCTCTACATACGAGTATTAAAGAACACAATGTAGATATTTATCAATCTTGTATAAATAGATCTACTCTTGTAGAATAATATTTTCTCACAAAACACCATATTTGCTTTGATCAATAAAAAATATTAGTAAATGAAGAGGATTATTAGAAAAGGAACATGAGAGAAACTATTGAAAGAGAAAAAATACCCAATAATTTAAATCATGACAATGGGGTAGGTATAAATGAGTCTTGGATACCTATTTTAAAGCATATTATAAAAAAAAATTAAATATGCCTACACATGGTAATGTCTCTTGAGTTTTTTCCTTGGTATATTTATATTATTTTGGGGAGGTAGCCAACCATTTCTTGGCATTTCATGTTTTTCATCTCTATTTATGGCTAGTGGTGGTAGGATGTATTCTCAATTCATTTATCAACTTCATCATTTTTTTTACCAAATGATGGGCACACATATGGTGTCTAAAACATTAGTTTTAAATTATTCCAACATGATGCATCAATAAGTTTCTCTTTTAGATATATCTATAAATTTTAATTTTTACCCCCCAAGACCTATAGTTCATTTTACACATTCCAAGAAGTGTATTTTTCACATATGTGGTCTATTTTTCATGTCATTAAATTCTATATGACTTATTTTTTAGTCATATTGTATCTAGACTATCTTTTTGGGCCTTCTCCTAAAACCCATTTAATAATATTATTTTTCTACCTCTAACATGTGTTTATGTGAATGTACATCTTCATACTCACACTTAGGCTAGAAATGTGTTTTTATTCTTTATGATTTCATTGTAAATCTATTTTATAAAATTTTCACTTAACTCCCCTTGCCAATTTTCCCAAGTGTGGCAAATTCATTTTTGATCAATAAATAATATAATTTTCCTTTTCGGGGGAAGCTCATTTTAAATCACATGATTTAAATGTGTGAATGGTTATAAATTCCTTTGGGAAAATCATTCTTTTTCAACCAATTTAATAATTATAATTGCCCATGGGTAAATCATTATTTTTGCATCTCATGTTAATGATTATAACTACCTTTAGGCATATTAGGATGTGAAGTCACTATTCACAATCACTATTTATGTGATGAGGTGGTAGTGGTGACTTGGTAATGATTGTGTAGAAGATGTTATAGGTGATACAAGATGATGTAGGAAGGTGATATGGCTTGATGGTGATGTGGCATGGGACACATAGTTGATCTATCATGTGTTTTAGTGTATGTGATAGAGTGGGGCATACCACTCTACTAAGTGACATGTTTTTTATCCTTAGTAATCCATATACTTTTGTCTTTTGATGGTAATGGAATACAAGGCATAGTTAAGGTACCACCCTTAGGTGGATTCATGATCTGGCATGAGGAATAAGTCAAAATATGTTGGGACATCTTTTGGAAGTGTATGTTCACATGGGTGGAAGATGACATGACTTCACTATTGCTATTTTGGCCTCACAAGAGGAGTGGGGTGCAATATTTGGAAGCATATGAAAGTGAAAGTGAAGTGGAGGTGATATTATCTAAAGTGTAAGATCTAATTTTGACCCTTACACAAGATTACAAGCTAGTGACTATTGATAAATTTATACCTATGTGAAATTCCATGCCCCATTCTCTCTCTCCTAATAATTCATCTATCTCTTTTCTCATCTCTTTGTAATTCTATAAGAAATTTGCATTCCTTTGTAATTTGTAAGCTTGGAATTAGTTTACTAGGAAAATATTTGCATAGCTATGTTGTATGCTTCATGTGTATGAAAGCATTGTAAAAGAGGAGAGTGTGTGAATAAGCTCTATTTATGGAAGAGGTTTAATTTCTCACATTAATAGAATACTAGACAATACCATTTACTCCATAGTTTTTCCTTGCACCTTTCAAGATTTCCACATAATCTACTTGTGTAATGTCTTATCTTGTTGTTCATTGATTTAGTAGCTTGATTAATTTCACATTGTTATTTCTTGCACATGTTATTTCAAATATTATTTCCTAGCATCTAGTATCAGAGCTAGGATCTTTGAAAAACTCTATTTGTGAGTGTTTTCTATTGAGTTAGGGAACTTTATGCAATTGGGATCTACTACCAGGATAAGAGTCAGTGTAGATAGGGATTTTACATACTAAAGGAAGAGCCAACTTATATGATTGTAAATCAAACAAATATTATATCTTAAAGACATCTAGTAACCCTCTACTGAGGGTGAACAAATATGAATTGAAATAAGGAATATAAATAAGAAAATAATGAGTATTACCTTATGATTTATCTTATTATGAATCAATTGAAGCAGGATTGTGTTTTACTTATAAGATATAAATCTTTGGAAATGCTAGTTCCTTGTGGGAAACATCTCTCCTTATTCACCTCGATTATTTTGGCTTGGCATGAGAGAGTGATGAAAATCCTTGTAGAATTTAATATTATTTTTTTCATGAGGAAGCTTAGCTAAATTGGAGGAAGTACCTCTAATTTATATACTTTTAAAATGAATGTGAACCATCCATTTTGAGATGAGAATCAAGGGATCAGAATAAAAAATAATTTTTAAATCAAAATGGGCATATTGAATTAAAAATTGGAGTAAAGAATATGTGGGACTCACAAAAGAATATAAAATTCATTTAGGAGGAAGACATAATATAAAATTGGTAAGTGGGATTGAGTGAAATATGAGGTGGATTATTAAATTTCAAAGATGAGGAAGATAATATTATAAAATCCAAGGATGGGGAATAGGTAGAGCCTAGGGCATCTTTAAAATTTGAAAAGGGAAATGAGGTAAAAGATGATATAATGAGGTGAGGATAATTTGATTTTTGGATTTATAAAAATTATGAATATTCAAAATGTATGGAATTTATTATTAAGGAAGGATTAGTTAGTTGATTTGGATTAATTAACATAATAAAGATGTAGATAGTAAACCATGCATAATGATGAGGAATAATGATGATGAATTAGAATAAGAGAAAACTAGGGATGATTATGGATGATTAAAATCAACACAAAGTGTCCAATTTTAAGTGCTAGAGAAAAAGTCATTAAAATATTAGATGAATAAATAATTAGTGACTCATGATGCCCCCTCAAGAGGGCATGTAGGATGTGGATGGGTTCTTAAAAAAGAGAGGAATAATAATGGTGAACTTAATTCATGGATAATTTAATCTAAATGAGCTAATGCTTACATACTTTAATTATAATGGTTAAGAATAGTAGAGAAAAATTGGCCCCAAGGTGGTGAGAAGTGGGAAGGATGCATCCCAAAATAAGTGTCACACTTTAACTGGCTCCAAATAGGGAAAAAAGCTATGGGCCTAGAATTATAAAAATTTACCCCAGTAGGGAGAAATGATGGTATAGGGCCCTAAAGATGATGGTACAAATATGGAAATATATTACCCTAGTAGAATGGATGAAAATATTGGTAAGTACAAATTATTTGCTCTAGTAGGGTGGATTTCATTGCTAAATGATGAAAATGGTTAACCAATTGATTGGAAATTATAAATCAAGGATTTAACCTATCACACATTAAAAATGAGAGGAATGATGCAAACATAGGTACAATGATATAGTGATTGTTAAAAAATGAAAAATCCACAAAAAAATGTACCTGTGATTGGTGAAAGTGATAAGATAAATGATAATTAGAAGAACAAGATAATTATTAAATAATTATGTGATTGGATTAGAATAATTTTAATAAAATGATCATGAATTTTTGTATATGCTTAGATGTATCATGAGACACATATAAATTAGCCATATGGTCTAGTTGATGGAGATTTAGTAAATAAGGAGGTTTTCTATTACAACATTGTCGAGTAGACTCCTAGATTTATATTTTTTTATGTATCACAAAATAATATGCACCATGTTATAAAACACCATGACTAAACTATAACGTGGATAAGGACTGACCCCTGATCTAGTAAACAATTGACAATAATGAACCATGATGATAATCCTGACAAATGCTAATGGATTGACTCAAGTATAACTACGTAAAAAGAAGCACCATGATGATGACCCTATTGGCATTATGAATTGAGTCAAGGAAAAAATAAAAAAAAGAAATAAACAAGAAAACACAGACACACACATAAAATTGAAAATAAAAGCAATAAAACACATTTTGTTATTTAATAAAGTGAAAATACACATGTGAAATCTCAATGATAATGATAAATAGATTGTGCCCCCACATAAGGATACATAAAAGGGAAGGACACATCATCAAGTGGAAAAAATAATTGGAACTAATAATGAATTTTCCCTAGTAGGGCAGATTTGGGAAGGACACATCCCAATAATGGTTGAGGACCTAAAAGAAGAATGGATTAAGGATTTTTAAGGGATTTAGGATAAGACAAATATTTTTGGATTTTGGGGATTTATATATCATTTTTATATTGTAACCTGTTTTCAAATGTTTAGGTTTTTGGGGCTTTATATCTCATTTTGAGATTGTAATCCATTTCCAATTTTTAGGTCTTTTGATTATTTTAAATGTTATTGGAGATTTTGGTTATCTAAAATCAATGGATATTGACAAGATATAAATGGTGTCTGCTCAAAAAATAGTGAGAGCATAAGAAAAATCCATTGACTTGTAAGTGCCTATAAGTAAGGAAAAAATAAAAAATGAATAGTAAAAAGCCAATGTAATAATCCCACAATTGGAAAGATTAGGGACTCTTTAAGGATAAGATAAGACAAATAGGAGCCTAAAACAAGGTTAAGGCACCACAAATGGTATGGAGCTTACTTAAAGGAGAGGTTCCTTCATGATGAGTCTATGGCTTCTTAAATTATATGAGGGCATAAGCAAAAGGATAACATCTATCGCTATGAGATAAATTTTATAATATAGGTGTTTATCAAGATTTGTAGAGCCTTTTTGGAAAAAAGGCCACCATCACCATGAGCCAAGTTTTATGGGTTGTATCTGAGTGGAGACCCACAAATATTTTCTTTGAATGTTTCACAAATCTTACTTGGTAAAACATTTTTATCATGGTGAGCAATAGGGGATGGGATGTACCTAATTCAAGAGTTATAGATCGAGTCTTGGTAAAATTTGGATATTATTGTATCCTCTATCCTAATACCTTGATACCAGTGATCTATGGGTTTCACTAAGGGTCCATCATGAAGCTAAGTGACCTAGGATATTACATATACAACTAGATAAGGTGGGGTAGAGTTGACAGCTATTCAAAATAAAACATCAGATGTGGATCATATAACATGGACATTGACAATGTCCATGACATGATAAACAAAGGAGATCATGATTGTGCATAATTACCTTATTAGGATGACCATTTGACTAGGGGTTACATGTCTATGTCAAAAGGTGAGTGGATGTGACCTTTTAAAGTGGCATTATTATTCTATGGAATTGATGACATCATATGGCCCAATCATTTGGTAAAGTGGATAAATCATCAAATAATATTGATCATGTGGGATACTTAACCTATCATCCTGAGAATAAACTTATAATGCAAATTTATTTGTTTTGAAAAGTTATAATAGAGCAAAGAAGTGTGAAAGTTGAGAATGGAACAATGAGAACTCAGGTGGGGATGATCAATGGCCACCACCTCCTTCCATGATACATGAGGTGAACATGTATATATTTCATATGCTGCACTGAGTGATGGACCTTGTATAATAACTAATGCAACAAAAAAAACTAATGGAAATTCAACCTTAGCCTCAACCTTAGTAAAGGTGGGAGTTTCATTGCATAATATGGAGAGAAAGGAATCATAACCCAAGGCCATCTAAAAAATGAGTATCTACTAGTTTGTCCTAGAGGGAATCCCCACTATCTAATGGAATGCACAATGAGTCAATGACATGCATGACATGCATGGCTCATACAAGCTCAACAAAATGAGCAGATGGATGCAATGGTTGTGTCAATTGAGCATGGTGTAAGATAAAGAGTGGAGTATGATTTTTTCCTGTAATGAGGCATGTGCATTATGGGAGAAGAATATGCCCACTGATATCCATCGATGCAGGGAGGAAAATGGTTTAACTATCAAAACCTACATTAGTGTGCATAAAATATAAGGAAACTAGACATTCAAGTCAAACATGTTTGAGGAAGAATGTCACTAATGATAGTTAAACAAGTGACTAGCAAGGAGGATGGCTTGATTTGAATCTGGAGTCACCAAATAATCAGTATAATGTTGGGATAACAACTAGATGAAGGCATAATTCCTAAGTAGTAAAAATGTTTATATGCACCTTAGCTGATATTTATGTATTCTTATTAGTGTGTGTTTGGTGTGTACCCATATTTGTATGTCTTGCGCAATGCCTGACACACTAAATGAAATAAAAGAGTTTTTTATTGATTTTAACATTTTTGTAATGTTTTGAATGTTTTTTGCTTTTGGAAATTTTTGGCAGATTTCCATGTTTGGCATAGACATATGGCTATTTACATGTCTAAAGTATGGTTTGGTGTATGCATAAAAAACTGAACCTTTGATGGCACAAGTGTGACTCATAGACACTAGGTTCAACATGTATAATGGTTCAAAAACAAAAAGGGGTAATAGAAGAATAAGGAAGGGCTAGCCTAGTTAACTCCAAATACCCTTAGCAAGTGAACATTACCTACATAATCCCATGGACATCATGTCCAACATGAACTTCAAGCCAAATTTAGTTCTCCCATGGATATGGGATAAAATAAAAATGACAAATATGAAATATGAACATAGAGGGAAAATAGGAATGGGTGTACAACACTGTGAGTGTTGAGAAAAAATTAGGAACAATGAAAAGGCAAATGGAAGTAAGAAAAAAAACATTGGCGAATAAGATGACAAAGAAAAGAAATTTTTTTATGGCTTAATATCTCTTAAGGAGATTTCAAGTCTTTTTCTATTTTTTTAAATTTATTTAAGTTGTTTTTGGGATTTTCAAAATTTTAGGGGTTTTTTAAGTATCTCAACTCAATTTAGGATTATGATATATAGAATGGGGAGAACATTACTTAAATTCATTTCAAAATACTAAAAGCATTAGAATGGGATGATTGAGCTAGCCTCAGAAATTGAGTACTACTTATGTAGTCTAAAAATACCTCATGTCAATGTAGTTCCACCTTAATGGAAGATACTATAAATCAATAACAGGTGGAAGGATATAAACATATATGGTACAAAAATTGGTACAAGTATTAATACAAATTGGCATAGGACAAGCAAGGAATGAAAAATACACAACTTTCAATAACCATTAATTAAAGCAATCGTGCATGCATGTGTTGAGTGACTTATTACAAAGATGTGATGATGATGATCAAATCTAAGTATTCTAATGGAAACTTTCTTTGAATATATCATCTGAAATTGTCTATAGTACTTTGTGAACCAAAATCAAGTTCAAGATTGGTACTAGAACAAGGGAATAAGATCAAATAGAAACTAGTATAGATAGGAAATGGGAATGAAGGGAAAGTGTTCAATGTCCATGCCCCCAAGTAGGGGTCATCATAGATAATGTTCAAGTAAATCAAGTATAAAAATGCTTGAGATTCATAATATTCATGGGCTCATTCAAATATTCTCCCTTTGGTGTGGCCAATTTGTATGGTCTAGATCCATAATTTATGGTGATAATGAATGGGCCCACCCAATTAGGTTCAAACTTTCCTTTCTTTTCATGGGAGAAATTGGTATTTTTTTAATTCTCTTTCAAGACTAGGTCTCCAATTTCAAAATATATGTGTTTGACATTATTATTGTAGCTATGGAATAATCTATTTTGATATTCTTGAAGGTTGTTTAAAATATCTACTTACTTTTCATCAAGTAGGTCTAATTCTTATAGCTGAGAAACTTGATATTCCTCTTCATTAATGATATTCTCTAGTGAAATTTGCAAAGAAGACAACTCGATCTCAATAGGGAGAATGGATTTAGTTCCATAAATAAGGGAGTGTGATGTGGATCATATTAGATTTTGAGTATTGGCACGATAGGCCCATAGGGTGGGAAATAATTGTCTAATGTCAATCATAGCCAAAAGCATTAATGGTCTTTTTAAGGATTTGAATTAGGGTTTTATTAGATTATTTAGCTTGGCCATTGATATGAGGATTAAAATCAATGGAAAAGTGTTTTTTAATTTGATTTTTGGCATAGAGGGCTTTGACATCCTTATTTTTAAAGGAACCACCATTATCATAAATGAGGTCAAAAAGAATGTCAAAACATCAAATGATGTGATTATGTATGAACTTGGATATCTACTTACTTTTTACATAAGTGAGGGGAATAGATTTAACCCACTTAGTAAAGTATTAAGTGGCAGTGAGGATATGTTTATGGCCATCAAAAGAACTAGGATTTATTTTCCCTATGAGATCGAGTCCCCATATGTAAAATGGCCATGACTTAGTGAGTGGCTATAATTTTCTAGTTAGAGCATGAATAAGATTAGCATGTTTCTAACAAGACACACACTTTTTTACATAAGAAGCTACATTGGCCTCCATGGGGGCCAATAATACCCTATGCATAGGAGTTTCTTGGTAAGGACCACATCAATGATGTGGGCCCTACAAATCCCTTCATGTACTTTATTAATCACTAATCATTACTATATCAAAAATAAACAATGAAGCAGAGTTCCATCATATGCTCTATGATAGAGTGTGGCACTGAGTTTGGTTTAATGAGGTACTATAAATGAAGGATTTTTTGCCTTTTATGGGAAAGGTTAGGAGGGATAGTTTTATCATGGAGATAGGCAAATATTTTAGTGTACCAAGGTGTATTGAGACCAAAAACATTGCATACCATTTCATAAAATGGACATTCATGAGCTAAACTCGAGATATGTTTGATAATGAATTGGTAATCAAGAACATGATCTATAATTGACATTAATGAACCAATATTTTCCATTGCATTAGCAGTCCTATTGATGGTTCTTAGAATTTTCTCAAATTGGATTTAATCAAAGTTTTATGCTAGATTTTCCACCATCTTCTTGTATGGAATAAGATTATCATCTTTTATTTGGTACTGCTTTGTTGCCTAATTATTAATCAACTAAGAATCCCCGTGAACATGTAAATTTTTTATGTTCCATTATACTGCTAGTTAGAGTCCTATAATAAAGTCCTCATATTCAGCGATGTTATTGGTACAAGTGAAACTGATATAAAATGCCTTAGAAATGAGATCCCCTTGTGGTGTTATGAATAAAATTCTAGCTCCATATCCTATGGAAGTATAGGAACCATCAAAATAGAGTGTCCAATGTTTTGATTTAGGAGTGTCCTCAAGAGTCATGATGGACTCATCAATAAAATAGAACAGAAGTGGTTTGGTATCTATTAGTGGTACTTCTATAAGTTGATTAGTAAGAACTTTCCCCTTAATATAATTTTTATACACATAACCAATCTCAAAATCACTTAATATTATTACCCATTTAGCCATACAACTAGTCAATGCTACCCTAGAAAGTAGGTACCTTAGAGGATCCACTTTGGAAATGACTATGGTCTTGTTGTTGAGCATGTAATGTCATAATTTTTAGGTTTCAAACACTATGGATAAACAATATTTTTCAATGAAAGTGTAATTATGTTCATATGTGACCAATGTTCATCTCAAGTAATAAACCATTCTTTATTTCCCTTGATCATCATGTTATTCAAGGAGTGCTCCTAAGGCATGTTGGGTTGTTGAAATGTAGAGAATCAATGGTTTTCTTGATGTAGGTGGAACCAAAATAGGTGGATTAGCCAGATAATCTTTCAATTACTCAAAGGTTTGTTGACAATATTCATTCCATGAAAAATTGTTTCCTTTATTTAGAGTATGTGTGAAAGGATGCCATCAGTCTAATAATTATGATATGAACCAGCTGATAGATTTAAATTTTCCCTACAAACTGTAGAGCTTATTTAAATTCAAAGGTGGAGAAATTTAAGTAATTGCTTTAACTTTGGTTGGATCAACTTCAATGCCCCTATGATAGACTATGAAGGCTAGAAATTTAACTAAAGTAATGCCAAAGACACATTTCTTAGGGTTAAATCACACTTTATATTCATGGAGATGTTCAAATATTCTATGTAATACCTTTAGATGTCTTAATCTAGTCTTGGATTTTTTGAGGATATTATCAACATAATCCTAAATAATATCATGCATCATGTGATGAAAAACTATAGTCATTACATGTTGATATGTGGCACTAACATTTTTGAGGCCAAAAGGCACTACCTGATAACAAAGCATTGCCCATGGAGTGGTGAACACCATTTTGTGTTGGTCCTTAGGTGTAATTTTAATCTAGTTATATCCAAATAATCCATCCATAAGAGATAGAATATCATACCTAGCCATGGAATCTATAATCATATCAATATTTTGCAAAGGAAAACCATCCTTAGAACATGTCTTATTGATGTCTCTAAAATTCATACATAATCAGATTCCATGGGTCTTTTTGCTAACTAGAACTATGTTGGATAGCTTTAAATAGTCAATAGGATGAATGCATCCTTCCTCCAATTATTTCTTGACAAGAATGGATATGTAGGGGTGCATCTTTCTAAATTTTTATTTGATTAGATTGGAATTAGGATGTACAACAAGGTGATGCAAAACCAAGGTGGGGTCCAAACCTAATATATCTAAATAACACCATGCAAAAATGTCTACAAATTCTTTGACGAGAGAAGTAAGGACTTTGTGTTCTTCTGTGAGTAACACTCTAAGTTTGATCCCTTTAGGAGCATCAAATTTTCCAATATTAAATTTAGTGATGCTTTCCACAAGTAATGTGGAACCATCCTCTAAAATATTAGGCAAATCAGTACATTGATCTTTATCTTCTTCTATAAATTGGACTGGCTCATCAAGTTCTCTGAATTAGGAAGAGTCTGAATCCCCAAGATCTAGCAAAGGCCATTGGGTAAAGACATGTGGATAATCTTGAATAATTTGATCAAATGTTTATTATTTTTTTGAATTAATTCTTGATTAGTATGAAATTATGGGATTGGAAGAGGCCTGGGATTCATTTGAGAGAGGGTGGAATTCCTCATCCAATGGCACTTGAAATAGGTTTTCACCATGGGATTCATCTTTATATTTACTTTTACCCTAGTCCAAAAGTTCCTCAAAGATGTTTTCACTTTGGGATCTCAATGTTTGATTTTATTTCTCTTTTAATTTTTGACCAAAGATGTTCACCTACTCTCCAAAATAGGCAACAAGGTCCAATGTACTATCAAATCCTTATTTATGATCACCAAATGATACTTTATCTTTGAGGCCCATGAATTCATATATTGCCTCATTATTTAGGAAAGTTTCCAATGGTACATATGCATATTGTTAGTCTCAGTAGATTAATTAGTGGTGATGGAGGAATAAAAGGGAATATGATTGTATAATGGTAATGGTATAGATAGTGTTGGGATTAAATAGGTTAGTTTTAGCTAGATTATCATAAAGTTATGACAAGACTCTATGTCACTATCAACTTTATCATTTTTAGTTGATAAATTAGAGTCGCTTAGGAGATATAAGGGGTCACCCCCAAGCAATTTTTATATAATACCTCAAGATCCCTTGTGCTTGATAGATAATTTTGGTTCAATGATTCCTTGTTTCATTTCCCCCAAGCCTTTGGCTTTATAGGCTTGATGATCCATTATATGGTTTGGGATATGATATTTTGTATTCTAGTAATAGGTGACAAAGTCATGATTATACAACTAAGAATTATCATCATCTTGGATTTAGTTTTATTCTTAAGAAGTAACCTTGATAAAATACAATGGTATTATTTGAAGGGAAGTGCTTTTCTTACACCATTTCATTTTGGGAACTTGTTTTTGAGGCCTACCATATGATTTTAGTGTTTTAGGAAAATTGGAAATGTGAAAAGTATCACTAATTTTATATTCCCCAAGGCCATTGTTCTGAATAGTGAAGTGATTTGATACTTATATAGGTATGATAGTTGAAGTGGAGGAAAGTGTACTTGGATCTACATAATTAGATTCTATTGGTTGATCTACGACCTCTTTACCTTTCTTAGGAATAGGCTATAGGCTGAAATGATAATTATATCTTTCATATTCTACTTCCAAATGCTTACAAAATTGGTATGGCTATAGGTCACCAAAAATGGTAACCTCTAACCTAGAATGGGATAAATTAATACATTTATGAAGTGTAGATGGCATGACACACACTTCATGGATCCATGGTCACCCAAGAAGTAAATTATATGATAATTTTAGATTTAGGACATGGCATAACATATCATAGGTTAAATTACCAATACCAATTGGTAAATAAATTATACCTTGAGACTCACGCTCTTCATTATCATATGATTTGATGGTAATGGTGTTTGGCTAAAGATCTTTAGTTGTGTAGCCCAAATGTTTGACCAACCTCAAAGTCACAATGTTGAGTCTTGATCCATTGTCTATGAGGACCCATTTGATCTTTCTATGAGAAATTATTACCTCTATATATAGTGGGTTATTTTGAAAAGGTCCAAGGGTTGACATGTTTATTTTATAAAAGGTAACTTGTTGGCAAAGAGGCAAATGACTTAAAAGAGTTTGGAATTTAATAGGTGCAATGTTGATTGGAAATTTGGGCTGACTCAAAATTTTATTCAATATGTTTTTTTGGACATAAAATGTACGTAAGAGTCTAAAATGGAAACATATGTATGCATTTTTTATAATTATTCCATACTATCATATGGTTTATCATTAATGGGGACACTTGACTTAGTTTTTTGAGGTGGGGGACATTGAACAAGATGGTTAGAAGAAGGAGGTACAAGACCTTGAATGATAACCTTATCATGATGGGTTATAATTGTGCAACCTTACTTTAGTGGAAGGTTATTGTAATTAGATGAAGGTAGATGATAACCTGGTATGATAACTCTTCATCAAACCAAAGAAGGGTTACCAATTGATGAAGGTGGAGATCCAAGAGTTGACACAATAGGTCTATGGGTATTATTGGTAGGGAGTTTGATCTTAATGGTAGACACTTGCCCACTTGTAATGCAACATATAAAATTATAATAAGGAACAATATTTTAACTAACTTGGGTATCATGACCTTGATTTTGGTTCTACTATTGTTGATTATATCATTGCTATTGATTATTCAGTGTCCTATTTTGATTCTAGTTATTAGCATATCATTAGTTCTAATTTTGATTATTATGTTGTGCAAATGGATTCTGATATATAACCAAATTTGGATTGGTTGTTGGTTTCACATTATCCAACTCTATCTCAACATTCTCAAATAAATCTTGAATGAGATGATGAAGTTATGCACAAGTATGGATAGTATGTCCTTTGACCATATGATAGTCACAAAAATCATTTTCCCTATACCAATCAAGTTTAGGTTGATCTATGGGAAAAGGTCTTAGTACTGGCCATATGATCATGTTGGTAGCAACTAGTTTCTAAAAGACCATCTCAGTAGGCTCACCTAGACCACTAAAAGGTCTACAATGTGAATGACCCATTATTGGAGGTAGCCTTTGCAAAGTGCATTATTGAGGAGTAGGATTGGTTTGAATAGGTGGTGGTTGCATTGTTTGTACATGTATATATCATGTTACTCCATATCTTACAACATTTTTATTCCTATTAAAGGGTTTAGGCTTCTCTTTCGTACTTGTTTGTGCTTGTGAGGAAGCTTTTTCCTAAGATTTATTTTGTGATTGGTGTAGAGAGTAAATTTTGATAATACATTTATTAATGAGCTATATCTCAATTTTTAATCCTTTAATATTGATTTCATAAAAGGTATTGGCACAATTGAGCTTTATATTATGAGCCACACCAAATTGAAGGTTGGTTTTGAATATTGAATCTAATTATTTGTCAAGAAGATTATGTGGAATCCATCTAGCCAATGCATGCTACCATTGAAGATAATTAACTAATTTATCTCCTCCTCTTTGTTTAGATTGACATAAGTCAACCATGGTTAATTCATGTTTTAAATTATAGGATAAATGTTGTTCAAATATATTGGAAAAGTCATCCATGTTAGCAATATAATTATTAGGTAGATTTAGGAAACCATCTTAATTCTTTCCTTGCCAAACTACAAGGAAATAAGTGAAGCAAATATATATCACTATAACTTATTGACATGTGATGAAAAAATATTTTAAATTTTCCTTTAGATCACCCTTCCCTTTGCATTTATCAAACTAGGGCATCCCAAAGTGATGTGGAATAGGTACTTACAGGTATCTCATGTCAAATAGATAATAACATATATCATAAAGCTTAAATTTCTTAGTCTGATTACCTCATTAAATGACCAAAATTGAATTTTTAATCTTGTGTAAATCTTGGAAGATAGGGCTAGAATGAGATGGAATAGTCATATTTTTTTGGATGGTCAAATATGGATTACTTTGACCTTGGAAAGGATGTAACATAGACTATTGTAAATTTTGAACATGATTGGTTCTACCAATAATAGTCACTCTTAGATTAGATTTATATTACTAATGTGGTACTTGTTGGTAGTAATATGTTTGTTGAGAATTATTTTGATATGGAGATAATTGAGGTTTAGATGGAGGTAAATTTTACTAAACATATGATGGTACTTGTTGGGATTATAAATGGACTTTCTATTTATTAATAATAATTCACCGCATATGAAGAACTTGTTGTTGACTTGAAGAAGCCCCTTGTTAAATAGAAGTAGCTCTCGGTTGACTAATAAGAATGGGTTGTGTATTAGACAATGTTTGTAAGGCATTAGTTAACACTTTTTTTAATGAAACATTAGTCGCCACTTGTTGAGGTGGGGGATCATTTGACACTTATTGGAGTGAATAATTAGCTACTCCCTATGGAGGTGGGTACTAGTTTCCACTCGATGAGGTGTATTATTTGGAACTTGCTATTATAGTTTATACATATCATCAACTTATTGATATAGTGTATACATATCCATGGGGAAGATGGAACAACATTTTTTTATGTTTTAGATGGTACTTGGTGTGGATTGAAATAATTCATTTGAGAATTGTCCACCACCTGTTAGTTAGAGTCTATAAAGACCTTTGAATCGATATTTATTGCTAAATTGGTTTTAACTAGAGGTGTATTAAACATTTCTATAGCCAATGTCTTTTTATCAAAGTTATCTAGATTGTACATTGGATAGTTTTATAAATCTAATGGTTGCTCTCTTAGAAGATTACTCTCTACCAATGTAGAATCTTGAACTTGGAGACTATTAAAGGAGTTGACTAAAGTATCCAATACTTATTTATCCTATTGTATTTTTTCAACAATTAATTGGCTTTTGGTGGGAAGATCAACTAGTTGCTCTTTTCCTTTATTTGACACTACCAAAGCTTGGTTAGAAGTGGGATCTTGGCTAGTAGTTTCTTGATCATCCAAAAACACAAGAGGTGATTGTTTATGTGTCCTACCAAATATTATAAGTTATCTACAAGAAAATTAGGAGGAAACTTAGCACCCATTTATAACAACCTAACAAGGTATTCATCTTTATTTTTGAATAGTTGTCTAGAGAATTGGTCCTATAGATAGTCATCACTAAATGACATTTTTTCAAGGTACATGGGATTGGGTTTTTGTTCAGTATCAAATGGTACATGTTGGAGGTACTACTATCCTTTCTCAACATGGGTTGGTATAATTTAAAGGTATGGATTATGTGGCTCAAACTCAATATTGGATGACACATTAGAAAGATATGGTTATTCATCCTCATATTCTACATAATGGTCATATCCATAATGGTTGTAGACCACTTCCTCATAAAATGAGGGGTTATAAATATCCCCACTACATGTTCATTTAGGCAAGGTTAAGTCTATGATATTTGGTTTAACAAGAGGTTTGGGCACTTTAGAAACTTGGATTCTTAAAATGTTGAATCAAAATCCATATTTGATTTATATATTAATTTTCTAAAAGGAAGTGATTTTTTCACAATTTGAACTAGAATTGAGAACTTAGTTTTGAATTTAGAACTCTAAATTTTGCAATCAATACTAGAAGACAAATTAAAATTGACATTTGAACTTGCACTTAGTGTTTCTCTATATTTTAACTAATTACATTTAGAAGAAAGGAACTAAGGTTAAGAAGGTCTTGGGTTTGACGTTACCCAGATTTAGTGTGCACCGTATCCAAGCATTGTGGGAGCTCCTATTTGGCTATGGAGGAAACACCTGCAGTAAGAAAGAAACTTTGAACAAGAATAATGTTAGAAAAGGATATGGTGGATTGCCAAGCTATGCGCTCAGTCTCAAAAGTGTAAAGCTCCTTGAGGGATGATAGTCCACTATTTAAAAAAAAGAGTGTTGTATAAAAAGAAATGATAAAAGGACTAAAGAAATGGAAAGGTAGAATGTGTGTACCTATTCCCTAATTGCAATCTGTGTGTCTCTGAATGTTACAGAAAGCTATCCAAAGGTCTTGTCTAGTCTATGGGTTGTTTGGATAGGTTTTTTAGTTTGTTAGTTCAGAATACAGTCGCCGACATTGGTGGGTCTGCCGAGGTCGGTAGGGAATGTTGCCAATGTTAGTTGGGTTGCTGATGTCAAAAGGGGTAGTCGGCCTTGAATGGCTTTTAGGTTGTTTCCATGATGGATAGAGGAGTCTCTAGAAATTAGGAGGTTTGTGCAGGGTTGCAGGAAAGTGAATAAGGTTTGAAGAAGGGTAAAGGTAGAGGATAGGTGTGAAAAGAGGGTAAGAATAAGGGGAAGGCCTTTTAGCCCCTCCTCAAAAGAAGTCAGGCTTCTCAACAGTATTTAGAAATATTAAATGGAAACTAATTAACAATGTATTCTAAAATACTAAAATGAGAACCAGAATACTTAGCTCTATTAGGTAAAGAACCAGAGGTGTCAGAATGCTTATTCCCATTGTGGTTGATGTTGAGGTCCTGGTACAATGTTTCAATCCAATCTCTGAAATGACTTGTGCAGAGTTTCAGTGGCCAAGAGAATGATAGTCAAATTCTGATGCTTGAGGACTCAGAGTGTGCACATCAATGTGCGAAGAGGTGGGGGTAGCTCAATGTTTAGAGCTTGGTTTATGTAATTGATGTCAGTGATCCCACTCGCATCAGCTGAGGTTGATCGACGTCAGTGGAGGGAGAATAGGTAAAAGGGCTATTTTTAGCTCTTTGCCCATTTCTCCATCTGCCAAGTGCCTTTTCTACTAGAAAATGGTTAAAACATGGGCTTATGAGGCACGGGAGTTGGTTAGAGAGTGAGAATAGGTTATGGGTAGTTAGTATTTGGAAGACCTAGTCTTAGGGTGACTCATAGGCTAAGAAATGGTCTTAGGATGAGGTGTCTAGTTGAGGTGTCCAAGGTGAAAGGGGTTCAAGTGTGGGTTAGGAGTGTTAATGTTTAGAAGGGGACCAAGGGGGGTTGACACAATATTGGTGTCTATATTTGCCCCTTTTTGTCTTATGGTTTGTCTTGATGAACTGCAAGACAAAAATAAATGTAGGTTGCCCTAGGTATGGGATGAGGTATTCCCCCTCAAAGTGGGAATTGAGAGAAGGGAATCTAAAATCGGGTGCCAATTTGATAGGCAGTGGATGGGTAGAGTGAGGTTGGATTTTGAACGTTGCAATAGTTGAGATTGCACGTATACCACTTCACTTGATAAGCAGGTCAAATTGTCACAGGCAAGGTTGAGGAGGACTAAAATTGAAGTAATCGGTCCCCAGCTTATTAGTGGTAGCTGATTGGGTTAGAACAATCAAAGTTGTAGTTCTAATGGTTGAGGAGGACTAAAATTGAAGTAATTGGTCCCCAGCTTATTAGTGGTAGTTGATTGGGTTAGATTGATCAAAGTTGTAGCTCCAATGGTCGTCATGTTCCAAGTATTTAGGTTAAGAAGTGCTCTTGGAAAACATGAAAATGACACAGATATCAGGGATCAACTTGGTCATGATCTGACAATAGGTGTGAGGGGTGCGTATAATTTGCTAACTATTCGTGAGGTAGCATATGTAATCAAAACAACCAAGGCAAAGTTGTCTTGAAAGTGGTCATGGTTTGAGGAGATAGTCACGATCTCCTGAGGTCATTGGTCGAGTCAGGCTGAGATATAAGTGATCTCAAGTGTTGTTTGTTGTGGTTAGGGAGATGTATGTGATCTCTAATGTGCCCCATGAGAAGTCTAAGGTGACTTCTATAGTGTCAAGGCTAGTTGTTTGGTCATGATTTTGGGTAGTTTGAGAGAAGACCTATGTTTTTAGGTCGGATAGTTGGTCCATTATGTAGATAGATGAATGAATGGCCGAGCTAACCTTAGAAGACCCCATGTCAATTGAGTGCTGCCTACATAGCCCCTGTTTTAAGGGCCTCAGGCTAATGTAGTTCTCCCAAAAGGGAAGAAGAGTCAAAGAGGTTGATAGTTGTTTTGGTTATGTTAGTGTTTTAAGCATTTCCCATATGTTTAATGGTACATGATTGAAATGATGAGTGTATGATGATGTTATAGCCTTTTCCATATTGTGTGATGGTGTATGCTGTAACATAGATTATGTGGTTTTTCACCATTAACAATTTTCCATATTGGTGATGGTGTATGCTAAAAATGAAATGAGTTTATTTATGCTTCAGTAGATTTCCATATTGGTGATGGTATATGCTTGACATAAATTGTGTTTGGTTGATAGTTTCCATGTGTATTATTTTCCATAGAAACTAATGTGAATAGGCTATGATAATTTATATAACACAAATTGGTATTTGCATTAAATAGATCATGATGTTATGTTAGTGGTTAGAAAATATTTGGGTTGTATTTTATGATGGTATGTGACAAAGGTGTGTAAGAAGTGAAAGGCGTGTTGCTCTTTCATTGACAAGGACCATAATGATAACATAGATAGGGGTTTTTTAAACAAAATCCCCATTCATGCATTACGTTGTTGACCATTGGTTTTTGTTAGAGAAGTTCCCTAATCACTTGACGTTAATTGAGCTCAAAATCCCTTGGGTATTTTTGGGTAATAGGTGTGATTATGTGATATGTGAGGATAGTGTAACCCTTTTTAGTAGGGATAACTTTTCCCCTTTTATAGGTGACCTTGAGAATGACTATAGGCAAGTCCATGACTTAATAGTTTGTTTGTCAGTTTTTTTTTGGTAGATTGATCAATGTGGGAAGTCTACTTGGGGATGTTGTTTTGTTTTGTGGTCATGTGAAGCTGATCGATGCGGGAAGCTTCTGAGAGGGTGTTATTTTTGTAGCAAAATGTGGTCATAGCCATTCTTCGAGGGAGTGGTCTATATTTTGCTTTGTATGTTTTGATTTGTTTGAACAGCTGTCCTTCAAGGGAGTAGTCTATTAATTATAGTAATAATGCAGTTGTTCTTCGAGAGAGCAGTCTACATTTATAGTTTATGACCTTTTAATATTTTGTTAGGCATCCCAGTTTTATGTTTTTCTATTAACTAAGCTTTTAGTCATGGACTAGACTATAGAGGTTTAGGGGTTTCCCTTTTTATTAGGACAAAGCATTTACTGCTTTAAAAAAGGGTTAGCTAATTGTTGTAGGGAAAAAGGGTTGAAAGGGATAGGAATGAGGATGATGGGGGTTGCTCAAGGGATGAGCTCAAGTTAAAATTCAAGTGAATGATTACTTGGTTAACAATAGAATGGTCACAGATGCAAGGCATTAAG
Source organism: Torreya grandis (assembly GCA_037957365.1). Lineage (NCBI taxonomy): Eukaryota > Viridiplantae > Streptophyta > Pinopsida > Cupressales > Taxaceae > Torreya > Torreya grandis. The sequence goes on from JARHVA010000042.1 coordinate 32,734, forward strand.
GGGCTTAGGTTCTGGCCGGCCTTTGAGAGAAAATAGATGATAAGTGCCTGATCCATACTTGTGCATTATTATAAAAGGTCTGAGCCAATTAGGAGCAAACTTGCCTCATTTTCTTCTTTCCATATTGGTCACTTGTTGGTTTTCTTTAAGGATGAGATCTCTGATTTTAAATCTCACTCTTTCAAATTTTTGTTGTAGGCACGCTTGATGAGATGTTGGACATGAAGTAGGTTAGCATGTTGTTGGCATTTGATACAATGCCAAACATAGTCACTATAGTCTTGGTTAAGAGTGGGCCAATAATAGCCCAGGCAGAGGATGCACTTTGCAACCAAGTTACCTCTAAAATGTCACTCACAAATCCCATCATGGACTTGTTTGATGGCATGAGATGTCTCAGTGGTGGTTAGGCATCGGAGAAGGAGACCGTCAAGACGTTGTTTGTAGCGCAGACCCCCTAGCATGGTATATCAAGCAGTACTCTTGATAAAATCTTGCCATCCATTGCTAGAGAGGTTAGGAGGAATGATAGAATAAGTCAAGTAGTCAACAACTTGTTTATACCAAACATCATGTGGACTAGAGTCGATATTGCCAACAAAGGTTTGGTGAAGTTGTTTCATCTTGGAGTCATGAATTGCCCCTGAAGATGTTGGTTGAGTTGTGCTCAAGATAGAAATCTTGGGCTTTGGTGGTGGAAAGGGCTTGGTGAATGGATATGTTTAAGGGGTAGAAACCTACTCTTTTCCTTTATCCTTTAGGGTTTGGGAATTGGTGGCCACATTAATAGTGTTGATTTCAAATAAAGGGGGAGAAGGTGGTAGAGGGACCATAATCTCATGTTGGGATCCCAATTCAAGTGAGGAGGTTTAGGAGGCATGGGATGGTGTTGGTAGTTTGTCAAAAAGATGGTCAAGAGAATCCTCAATGAGAAGGGTGTCCTTTTCTAGGTGTTGGCGAATGACAACCTTAAGGGCACAGTAATGCTCAGTATCATGCCCAGGTGTGTGATGATACTAGTAGATTTGAGTGTCATCAAACCAAGATGGTTTTGATTTGAGAGGTCAGTATGGCTTAATGGGTAGGAGAATGATGATAGAAGACTACAACAATTGGCATAATAGTGAAGCATAGGACCCCACTAATGGGTCTACGCTCATTGCTGCAGTAGGGGTTGACAACTTATGTTTAGGAGTTATAGGGAGAGTTTTTCATACCACCTTTTTGGTTGGTGGTGTGGCCACATGCGTAGATGGCACTTTCTTGATGAGAGATGTTGGATTTCATGGAGGAAATATGTTTTTGATGAGTAGAGGGAGTAATGGAGGCAAAATTTTTTTGTGAGGTGTTGGAGTAGGGAGCACTCCTATTAAAGTAGAAGGATGTGGACCCAAGATAGAGGGTAATGGTGAAGGTGGGGGAAGAGTAGACCGATGTGGTTTAGCACCCTTCTTTAGCATGGTGTGAGGACCACTATTATGTGGGGTGAGGTTCAAGTCTACCTTCATTTTTGGGTGAGTGAGGTTTGATACAGGGCGAACACTGAGAGATTTAATCTATTTTAGCATGGTGGATGCTTGTGAGGGTCTGGGTTCAGATGTGGAAGGCTGAGCTTCTGATAATTTAGAAGTGGAAGCTTGATTTTTGTCAAAGACTTTGGGGTAATTTGTCATGAAAGGGTCGGCAGTATAAGATGAAGCGGGATGTGTAAGATAAGGAGCCTTAAGTTGCTCCCATAATGCCTCATACTCTAGGTTCCTAGAATGGAGGAATCCTAAGTTTTTTGCCAATCGAGAGAAGGGTTTAGATGGCATTGTGTGAGGCCTTATAGTCGATATTTTGGAGGATTTGGGTGGTTGCAAGAGCAGAAACATGTTGGATGTAGTGATCTCGGGCCAAAGGTGAGAGAGAACCATCACTGAATCTTCCTCAGCTGAAGTGGGTGAGGTGCCAAATTCTTCTCTCGATGGAGAAGGGATTGGAGAATTTGGCTCTTTGAGAGGATAGAGCATAGGAATGATCATGCCTTCCACGTGTGGTCTAGGAGTGTGGAAAGTATGATCCTCCATTGGTAATAAGAAGGATGAGGGTGGGGCCACCGGCGTTGGTACCTTCAAAGCATCCTCCAATATGGGAGAGGTCAAAGTAGACTCTCCTACATGTGAAAGGGGGTGGATGGAGACTATTCTCCATTGGTGGAGGACAAATAAGAGAGGAAGGCTCCTCTAAAGGGTGAAGTAGAGGGATGATGGCCCCTTATACATGAGGACGTGGGGTATGAATGGTAACTTCTTCCAATGGTAGAAGAAGAGGGAAGGTGGGGGCAAGAGGAATAGGTAATACAAGATCCTCACAAGGTAGAAGAATGGGTGGAGGAGGTGTTTGATGTCATGGGGGTGTTACAAGTGAGACAGGTTTATCCACGTGAGGAAGAGGGTGAGGCAAAGGGAGCTCTTCATTGTGTAGGGGTGATATGGGTAAAATAGGCTCTTCTACCCGTGGTGGAGAAATGGGTTGACTAACCTCTTCAAATTGTGGGAGAGGTTGGGTAGGAATGAAAGGAAAGACCATGTCGACCATGCGTATGTTGTGTTCTTGAGGGTCATCGGCCATGGTTTGAACATTGTTCTGACTTGGGGGATGGTTAGGAAATGGTTACCTAAGGACATCAATGTTTTGGTTGGCTAACACATTAGGGTTATCCAAAACAAGGTCCCCCTTGTCTAACATGTCTTGAACAATGTTTTTTAGGGTTTTGCAATTATCTGTGTCATGACCCTTGACATGATAGTAGTTACAAAAGTCATTTTCCCTATACCATGTAGGGATGGCTTGTGAGGGGTCAAATTGGATAGGTTAGATTTAAGGGAGGTTGAGGACCCCCTGCTTCACTAATTTATCTAATACGAAAGCATATGATTCTCCTATTAGAGTGTATCATCGCTATTCATACCATTGTTAGAATTGTCTTGTGATGTTTTATGAAGTGGCTGGCTCGGATTGATTGGTTGTGGTATAAGATGGTGACCTAAGGACCATAACCTTCACTAATCCCTTGGATTTGGGGTGAGAAGAAGAAGATTTGGAAGAAGAAGGGTCATTGGCTTTTACGTTGGTATTTTTGTTACGCAATTTGACCCTGTCTTTTTCGATTGCGTGAAGTTCAAGCTTTCAGGCCATAGTGAAAGCTTCAATGAATGTGTGGAAATTTTGAATCTATAGAGTGGATGAGATGTGCTTGGCACATGCTCTTGAAAAGAGCTCAATGAGCTTAGGTTGAGATAGTGAGAAGGAGAGTTGGTTGATCAAACCTCAAATTGTCTAATGGAATAAAGGTCTATAATGGAGACCTTCTTGGTAATATTGATTGAGAAATGATCAAGGAATAGTTGAGCAAGTTGAATGAAGGTGAAGAGAGAATAACTGGTAATGGAGCTATACCAGTCAAGGGCAGTGTTAGAAAGTGACATAGGGAATGTGCAAAGTAATAATGCATCATTGTGTGCTATGAGGTAGCAAGCGTGTCTAAATGCTTGAAGATGTTGTTGTGGGTCCTCTTTACTCTGAAAGTGAGTAAATTTTGGGAGTTCTCAATGGCTAGGGTATGTTCGAATAGGAACTGAAGGGTGGATAGGTTTGTTATAGATTTGTTCATATGAAAGAACACTCCTTGAACTTGAAATAGATGTCTCAAGGTTGGACATCTTATCCATCAGCATCTTAATTAGATCGGTAGATGGATTGGAATGAGGGGCACCCCCTAAGTTATAAGGTACCTAGAAGGCATTGGAATGGGTGTATAACATACTTGGTTGTATTTGTGTAGGTGTAACATACTAATAGTTCATCATAGGGGCCGATGTCAAGGTCAAGGGGGCTTGTGCCGCGAAGTTGAAGGGTACAACTTGACTAGATGCCGCCAAGGGTGGTTGAATGGTGGCAACACTAGTTAAAGGATAAGTGGTCACTCTCATGTTTATAGGCACAAGAGTGGATGGGATAGAGACAATCAAGTTCTGGAAAGGTGTCTAACTTGGTTGAATTGTTTACAGTTGAGGAGGTACGGAAACCCTGATGGAGGTAAGGCAAGAAAGGATAAAAGGGGAGGCCAAATCTTGAACATTGGCCATGGTTGGGTTACTAGTCGAGGCAGTGGATGCTATTGATATCATTGCCACTTTAGCCAAAGAAGTTGGCATCCCATAAACAGGTTTACCTAAAGGATCTCAAGTTTGGCTTCTAGTGAGATAATGTTGGAGAGCCTTGACATTGTGGTCAAGGAATCTCTCAAATTCTTGATCTCCTTCAGTTATAATAGGAGGTTGATCAGGGGTAGGTTGGATAGGAGTATGCTCGATGTCTGAAGTATACTCTATTAGATGACTTGGTACAAAGGGTGAAGGTGGGAGTGGTTGTTGACTCACGTGGTCAACAAGGAATTTGGCTTGACTGCATGTCAGGACCATCTAAGGTGAAAGGGGTTTAGGCTCCAAAAATTGTGTTTCAATTTTAGAAAACCAAAATTTGTGTTTAACAGCAAGAAATTTGAGTTTTATGCTTATTATTTGGAAAGAAAATTTATTGACAGTGACCGATGTCAGTAGATAAACCGATGTCAGTGAAGGTTCTATTGCTGATGTCAGTGGAAAAAATGATGTCAGTTTCTGTGTAATTCCAAAAACATATAAGATTGATAGTTTTGGAAGAAGAAGATATTTTGAGTTGTTTTTGGACTTTAGAATGGTATGACCTTACCAGCTCAAACACTCAGATAAAAATAGCAGAATAGATGATTAGGCAAGCAACCTCTAAAATGTTAGATTCCTAGGAATGAGTTTTAAAGTTGTGGTGGCTTATGCCTTAAGAGAATGTGTTGGGATTTGGGCTTGTAGAATAGGTTCTAAAGAGGAAGTCTATGGCTAGTTTCAGGTTGTGTTATGGTGCTCAAAAATATTTGTGTTAGGGTCAGTACATGGCCTAGTGCTGGGGCTTGCTCCCTTCACTTCACGAACCCAGAGCTGAGCTAGGCCACTTAGACAAAATATACCTTCCTTATAGTTTATACTCTGCTAGGGAACATAGTGGGTCCTCCTCTTGGTGGTGAAATCCAAGTAGGATCGCCAGGTGGGGTAAGGTATCCGCTAGGTGATTAAAACCTAGATGGGCCTTGTCTCAAGTAAGTTTAAGTGTTTGATTTGAAGTGATTGTGATTTGGTTGTGTAACATTTGTGCACTACAATTCATTCATAATGCTTTAATTACTAAGTGGGCTAAGTATGCATCCAAGCAAGAATGAAATGCAGTAGTTTTTAACCCAAATTGAAATATGTTTTTCAAATGTAAACAAATGGAGAAGAGGTAAAGAGTATGAGTTTTTCACTACTCTATGATGCATGCAAGAAGTAACAAGAAGAAAAGGAGATGTTCTTTTTAACTTCTGCTATTGGTTTCCTTTTGAAACAAAAAGATAGAAGGAGGGGATGCAAGAAGAGAATATTTTTTCTAATGCATCTATATGAAAGTTTGATTTTTTAAAAGAAGAAGAAGAATGAACCCAAAGAAAACTCCAAGGTTCCCACCAGGCGTGCTAGATGTTTCTCTATATTTTTTCTAATTACATTTAGAATAAAGAAACTAAGGTTAAGAAGGTCTTGGGTTTGATGTTACCCAGATTTAGTGTGCACCATATCCAAGCATTATGGGAGCTCCTCTTTGGCTGTGGAGGAAACACCTACATTAAGAAAGAAACTTTTAACAAGAAGAATGTTAGAAAAGGATATGGTGGACTGCCAAGCTACACGCTCAGTCTCGAAAGCGTAAAGCTCCTTGAGGGATGATAGTCCACTATTTAAAGAAAAGAGTGTTGTATAAAAAGAAATGGAAAGGTAGAATGTGTGTACATATTCCTTGATTGTAGTCTGTGTGTCTCTAAATGTTACAGAAAGCTATCTAAAGGTCTTGTCTAGTCTATGGGTTGTTTGGATGGGTTTTCTAGTTTGTTAGTTTAGAATACAATCTCTGATGTCGATGGGTCTACTGAGGTCGGTAGGGAATGTTGCCAACATCGGTTGGGTTGTTGATGTCAAAAGGGGCAGTTGGCCTTGAATGAATTTTAGGTTGTTTCTGTGATGGACATAGGAGTCTCTGGAAATTAGGAGGTTTGTGCAGGGTTGTGGGAAAGTGAATAAGGTTTGAGGAAGGGTAAAGGTAGAGGATAGGTGTGGAAAGAGGGTAAAAATAAGGGGAAGGCCTTTCAACCCCTCCTCAAAAGAAGTCAGGCTTCTCAATAGTATTTAGAAATATTAAATGGAAACTAATTAACAATGTATTCTAAAATACTGAAATGAGAACTAGAATACTTAGCTCTATTAGGTAAAGAACTAGAGGTGTCAGAATGCTTATTCCCGTTGTGGCTGATGTTGAGGTCCTGGTATAATGTTTCAATCCAGTCTTTGGAATGACTTGTGCAGAGCTTCGGTAGCCAGGAGAATGATAGTTGAGTTCTGGTGCTTGAGGACTCAGAGTGTGCACATCAATGTGCGAAGAGGCGGGGGTAGATCAATGTTTAGAGCTTGGTTTATGTAACTAACGTCGATGATCCCGTCGGAATCGGCTGAGGTTGACTGATGTCGATGGAGGGAGAATAGGTAAAAGGGCTATTTTTAGTTCTTTGCCCATTTCTCCACCTGCCAAGTGCCTTTTCCATTGGAGAATGTTCAAAACACGTCCTTATGAGGCACGGGTGTTGGTTAGAGAGTGAGAATAGGTTATGGGTAGTTAGGATTTGGAAGATCTAGTCTCAGGGTGACTCATAGGCTAAGAAATGGTCTTAGGATGAGGTGTCTAGGTGAGGTGTCCAAGGTGAAAGGGGTTCAAGTGTGGGTTAGGAGTGTTAATGTTTAGAAGGGGACCAAGGGGGGTTGACACAATATTGGTGTCTACACTTAGGTTTGGACTAAATTGAACAAAAAAATAGCACAAGTTTGAAAAGAAATTAGGATTAGTTATAATCTTTGAAAAGATAATTGACTTGGTATAAAATGGTAATTGAATGAAATTTGCAATTTGGACTAAGAAAATACTTTTTTATTTGAATTTGATAGCTTAACGACATGGTTTGGATAAGTAAAATAGGTATTAGGAACAAGTTTTAACATGTCACTTTTATTTGACCAAAAATTTGGTAGAGTAATGCCTAATTATGTGGGTAAAAAAATGGTTTTGTATTTATACTAAGTTTGTTTGATGTGGTCTTAATTTTAAACAAGGTTTCAACAAAAAAATCAAGTGACAACACACAAGCATTACAAGGCACTTCAGTACTGACTCAGGTTTGCATCACAACCACTAAACATTTTGAAACATTTGCCTTGAGAGAGGATTATAAATTTTAAATTTCATTAGAAAAATTATTACAATTATTGGTAGGGTTTTTAGGCCCCCCTTCTCTCTCAAGGTTCGTATGATAAAGACAAACTTCATGGGTTGTTACCTTTACACTCCTACATCAATGTATGATCTGTGGAAAAAGAGGCATATAATTTTTTTAAAATGGGATATTTATATGGTCCTTATATACAATCCATAATAAGAGGTACATGAGCACAAAAATATATCAAAGAAGAAATCCAAATTGATTAATCCATAGGAGGTATCTTAACCCCGCCACGACCATGTTGGCCTTGCCTTTTAAGTAATAGTGCTACCAAATTAAATTTTTTGAACATGTTGTTTGATGGATTGGTGTAGGGTTATCATTTACCTTCACAAAATTTTCCTCAGGGAATCAAACTTGGCCCTAATAATAGTTTTCTACCATTTGTATACCACATCATATGTACGGGGTTGGTATATACAAATGGGGTATCAATTCCCAATCATCATGCTTTATGAGGTTTGAAAGAAGGTGTTGAAATCCCAATTGAAAAGACTAAAATAAAAACATGGAAGGTATTATTTAGACTAATGAATCTTTGGATAAAATGACAAGATACTTTATGTTTTTGTGTCACCTAACAAGGGGAGAGGATACGTGTAATATGCCTCACAAGGCATTGAAGCAACAAACAAAATTTTCAAAAAAAAAACATGATTTTTTTTTTTTTTTTATTATACTCAGATTGAAATGTGAATTCTTTTTAAATGACCAAATTTAAATGTGAGATAATATAATTCATTTTGACTTTGAACACCACTTCTTTGGCCAAGGTCCTACATCAAACTAATTAGTAGCTTTTTTGTTTTTGATTAGTCTTTGGGAAAAAAAAACTTATAAAATCCAAATATTAAAAATATTTCAAACACCAAATACCCACAAGTTAAGATAGATATGTGAAAAATCAACTTGAAAACTTTAAAAAAATAGAAAACAACTAAAACAAAAATAAACAAATGAAAGGGACAGTTAGTAAAATGATGATATCTAAAACACTATAAGTCATATGTTGATGAAATTTGGATAATATATTCATAATAAAAATACACACTAATTTACAAAAAATGGAAATAAATAACAAATAGATAAAAATTTATAGCCATTTTCACGGATGTTTTTACCATAAAAACTAACAAGTAAAATAACAATATCTTCTAAAGTATAAATCAAATTGTTATGTAATTTTTATAGGTGTTATCTAAAACAAAACCACACTACCATGAAAAAATGAAGAAATAAATGATAAATATACTTAATTTATGTATATATTTTCATGGCCATGTTTATGAACTTTCTACAAATAAAATTATCAAAAAAAAATTAAAATGAAGTGTGGGTTGAACAAATGATTCCCACCAAGCATACCATTATGTAGATAGTGATTTGACATCCTAGAGGAAGATAAATCTTGTATTATCACAAATAAAACAAATATTATAGAATCAAAACATTTATTATCCCTCTACAAGGGTTGAGCAAATACAAATTGAAATAATGAACACAAACAAGAAAACAATGATTATTACCTTGTGATTTATCTTCTTACAAATCAATTAAAGTAGGATTGAGATTAGCTTGTGAGTTAGAAGTATTTGGAAATGATAGCTACTTGTGGAAAGCATCTCTCCTTGTTCACCTTGATTTTTTTGGCTTGGCATGAGAGAGTTATTAAACTTCTTGTAGAATTTAGCAGAGTTTCTTTGCACAAAGAAGCTTGGATAAATTGGTGGAAGAACCTCTAATTTATATACTTTTAAAATAAATGTGAACCATCCATATTGAGATGAGAATCAATGGATGATAATAAAATATATTTTTTAATTCAAAATGGGAATCTTTAACTAAAAATTGGAGTGGAGAACATGTGGGACTCACAAATGAATATTAAATTCATCTGGAAGGAAGATATAGTATAAAATTGGTAAGTGGGATTGAGTGAAATATGAGGTGGATTATTAAATTAGAAAGATGAGAAAGATAATATTATAAAATTATAATGATGGGGGATAGGAATATCCTAGGGCATATTTGAAATTTTCAAATGGAAATGAAGTGGAAGATGATATCATGAGGTGAGGATTATTTAATTTTTGGACTTATGGAAATTTTAAATATTCAAAAACCATGGAATTTCTTATTAAGTAAGGATTATTTAATTAATTTTTATTAATTAACTTAATAAAGATGTGGATATTAAACAATGAATAATGATGATAAATAGTAATGATGAATTATAATTAGAGAAAACTAGGGATGATTATGGATGATTAAAATCAATACAAAGTGTCTGATTTTAAGTGTCTACAGTAACGTGATTTGAAGTAGATAAATTTGATTACATAAATTTCTCCTTTTGGAAGTTGAAGGTGAAGGATAACTTGGTGTAGAATGACCAAGCTCTAGTATTGAAGGGTATTTCAATCAAACCCAGTAGTATGGCAAATGAAGATTGGAATAAGATGGATCGAAAGATGGTTTCTACAATCCATATTTATCTTGCAGATTTTGTGCTCTTCAATGTTGCTGAAGAGAATATTGTAGAAGAGTTATAGGAGAACTTGAATAATTTGTACTAGATAATGTTAGAAAAAAACAAAGTATTTGTAGACACCGTAATTGTGTCTAACCCTTGTCGTCCTCCCCTTAACCCCCATTTTAGTTTTCCATGCCTATTTAACCCCTGTCGACCATTTTCCCACAAGCCTTGACCCTGGCAGCATGTAAAAATGAGCAGAGAGCTAAAGTTAACCTTTGTCCCCATTCTACATCTGTCGACAACGGTCATAACATCGCCGACGTCGGTCACTTATCAACCGACATCGGTAGTCCTGCTGATGTCGGTTATCTTTAACACTGCGTTCTCGACCCAAACATAGGAAGCGTTATCTGTTATCCGTTATTCATTCGGTTGCCAATCCATTTCTCAATCGGTTATCGAACCTTCCTTCGTATCAATCAAAAACCTCTTCATTTGAACGATCAACCACTTCTTGCATCCAACCAATCTGCAATCAATCTCTCGCATTCTCTCTCCGATACAGGTATTCTACTTTAGTCATCTTGCTGGAGGTCTGCTACATCAAACTTCTACGACACAGTGACAACATCAATCATGTCTCTGACTTTTATTTTTAGCGCATAATAGGTAAGCATTTGTTTTGTGTTTTTATTCTGATCTCTGGTTATTGTTTTTAATTGCTATCATTACCCAGATTTAGATTCAGACTATAGCCCTGACCTTACTTTCATCCGTATCACCTCTATCCACCCTCTGCAGAATATACAGTCTGTAACTCTGCCCATACCCCTTGCACATAACCCCCCAAACAATCCCTCTGACTCCTAAACTGGCTTCCCGAACCCTCAGACAAAAACATCTGACCTTTCTGCAAATCCTAAGACGTTGTCCAGACCCAACCAGACCCTGTCCAAAACTATTGCCCCAACTGACGCCGGTCATTACCCCTACCGATGCCGGCACTTTAACCGATGTCAGCTCCCTTCCCTGACCGATGCCGGCACAGAGACCGACATCGGTGACTGTGCAGAGTAGTTTGTTGCATATCAGGTACGCATTCTACTTTTTGTCTTTTATTTACTTTCATTCTGTCTTTCATTATTTCTACTTCAGTCAAATATTCTACTTTTTATTAGTGGGTTGATATCCCTTAAGGAAGTCTTCGTACTTCAGGGATCAAGCATTTGCTTGACAGCCCACCGTCTCTTCGTCTAACATTTTTTTGTGTTTAGTCTCTTTTTCTTCGCAGGTGTCATTCCTCCACAGCCAAAGAGGAGTACCTTCCAACATCTGATTTCGGTGTGCACGACTATATCTAGGTATCTTCTAACCCTAGACCATCTCTTAGTTTCTCATTTCTATCTTTTGAATGTGAAAGCGAAATTAGCGTAGAAACATTCTGGCACGCCCGGTGGGACCCTAGGGCCTTCCTTGGGTTCTTTCTTTCTTTCGTTCATATAGTTGCATTAGGTTCCTTCCTTTTTGCCTCTTTTGTCTCTTCTAAACGACATCATAAGCAGGAATAAAAATAACTTTTCTTTTCTTTCTTGCACTTCTAGACTAGTCAAAACTCATATTCTTCGACTCTTTCTCCATTCGTCTTCATACGAACAAACATTTTGACTTGGGCTTAAAACACGTTGCACTTTCATTTCTGTTTGCTTGCATTTCTTAGACCACACTTAGTAATTAATAAACGCATATTGAATTAATCTAGTCCACTTGATGTTACACGACCAAACCACTTGCACAAAACAAACATCTTAACTTACCTGAGACAAGGCCCAACTGGGATTTCATCCCCCAGCAGATACCTTACCCGTCTTGATGATCCTACTTGGATTTTATCACCAAGGGGAAAGCCCACTATGTTCTCTGGCAGAGTCTAATCTCTAGGGGAAGTATATTTTGGCTAAGTGGGCCCAGCTTATCACTGGACTTGTGAAGTGAGGGGAGCTTGCTCCTTAGCACCAGGCCTTGTACGAAACCTAACATAGACTTCTTGAGCACCATAACTAACCCAAAACCATCCATAGACTACTTCTTCTAGGACCTGACTCAAAAGCCAATCTTCCTCTACACACATTCTAAGGCATAAGCCACTATAATCCTAATAATTTACTCCTAGGGTTTTAGGATCTGCTTGTGTTCTTCATCTTTTCTGTTCTTATTTGCTTGTTTGAGCTTGTGAGGACGTTCTTTCTTGCCTTGAATGGTTCTGACTCGTAGTCAAGCCAAGGCTCTAGTCGATCACGCGAGGCATCACCCGCTTCCATCTACCCCGTCCATAACCAGTCCTATAATGGAGTTCCACTCAGAGACTGAAAGAACTCCTACTAGACCATCCCCGACCCAGACGCCTATTGCCCCAGAAGGGGATCAAGATTTTGCACGATTCTTAGACCCCAACGTCAAAGCCTTGCAGCACTATCTCGCGAATAGCCAAATGCAAGACTCCTTAGGCAATCCAATCTATGGAATGTCAACCTCTCTTCTTGAAACTATAGCCGTATCAACAGCGTCTGTAGTTCAACCTTTTGACACCCAGGCTATTGCCTTAACCAATGACCAACCTTTGACCAACCATCCAAGTGTGGCCTCTCCCTCAATATATGGGCCCACTTCCACCGAGGTTTCGGCCCCCTATCAACCTCAGCCCACTCAACCACTTTCTACCCCCTTTCAGAATCTGGTCGTCTCTATTCCGCCTACCCTGGCCCCTATCAACACCAGGGTGGCTACCTATCCATTGGCCCATGTTACCACTAGCCAACCCCTTGTGGCAACATCGAGCCTAGCCATTCCTTCTACCCAACCATCTTTAGTCTTCTCTTCTATCCCTACGACTAGTCATCCGTATGTTGCGCCCTTACTGGTACAATCGACTACATTGTATGCCTCTTCTAGCCTCTTTCAAGCGCCTTACAATCTAGGGGGCACTCCACCTACCAATCTGTCAGTAGATATCATCAAAATTCTGATGGACAAGATGTCCAGCCTAGAGACCTCCGTTTCTAGCTCACGTAATACTCTCTCATACGAACAAATTTGCAACAAGCCCATCCATCCTTCCATCCCGATCTGACCATATCCCAGCCAGTGGGAACTTCCTAAGTTTTCTCATTTTCAAAGCAAGGAAGACCCACAACAACACTTATGGGCATTCAGACATGCCTGTTACCTTATCGCCCATGACAATGTATTACTTTTACGCATGTTTCCTATGTCTCTCTCAGGTGCTGCGCTTGATTGGTACATCTCTCTTACCATCCATTCCCTCTTCACGTTCACTCAGCTGGCCCAGCTCTTCCTCGATCATTTCTCTATCAACATCACCAAGAAGGTCTCAATCACAGACCTCTATTCTATCTGCCAATTTGAGGACGAATCCATTGCTGATTTTGTTGCTCGGTGGAGGGGCCTTATCAATCAACTCTCCTTTTCTTTACCCATACCTAAGCTTATTGAACTTTTCTTCCAAGCCTACGCCAGACATATTTCTTCTACCTTGAGGGTTCAGACCTTCCGCACTTTTGACAAAGCCTTCACGATGGCCTGTAAACTTGAGTTACGTGCCATCGAGGAGAATAAAGTCAAGTTTCAGAGCAAGAATCCCAACTCTAAGACCAATGACCCCTCTTCTAAGCCTTCCTCATCCAATCCTAAATCTAAAGCTTTAGCAAATGTTGTGGTCATTAGATCTTCCTCTTCTTCGCCTTCAACTAATCAGCTTGAGCCATCCACATCTCAGAGTGCCACCCACCAATTTCACCAGAGATACATACAGCGACAGTATACTCCACTCAGAGAATCATATGCATATATTCTGGAAAAACTTGTCAAACAAGGGGTCCTCAATCTCCCCCAGATCTGACCACCTCCACAATTTGATCCCTCACATGCCATCGCTGTGTGGTATAGGGAAAATGACATCTGTAACTACCACCATGTTAAAGGACATGACATGGGCAACTGTAAAACCCTTAAAAACATCATCCAAGACATGCTGGAAAAGGGTGACCTCATCCTCAACAATCCCAATGCACCACCTAATTAGGGCATCAACATCTTCAAGCAACCATTCCCCAATCATCCACCAACTCATAACAATATCCAGACCTTGACTGACAACATTCACAAACACAATGTACGAACAGTCAATACGGTCTCGCCCTTCATTTCCAACCAACCTCAAGAGGTGAGTCCATCCATCAGTCCATCACATGTGGACGAACCTCTTTCTCCGATTAGTTCTCTGTCAACCTCTCTCATCTTGGAGGATGCCTCGACCTTACCAGCACCGCCAGTTTCACCATCCTCCTTCCTGCTGCCCATGGAGGACCTAACCCTTCCTACTCCTCGACCGCAAGTGGAGGGCACAATCATCCCTGATCTTTACCCGCTTGAGGAGCCTCATTCTCCGATTTCTTCTCCACCTAGGGAAGAACCTACCTCTCCTTCATCTCCAACCACAGATGAACCTGTCACGACTCCATCATGCCTTGGGTCTGATACCGTTACACCAGTCTCATCTTCAACCCCACAACCATCCACATCTTTTCAAGAACCCAAACCTCATCCCACATCTTCTCAACCATTTTCTCGACTAGTGGAGAAACTCGAACTTCTCCCTTCTAGGAAAGTGGAGCATCAGGGATTGTGGGAGCGTCTCATAGCTCTTCAACATGCCTGTGCCCTCTTATCTCATGCAGCTAATCCTCCCATGGTGAAATCTCCCAAGACCTTTAACAAAAACTAGACTCCCGTTTATAAGCCTCAACCGACCCCATCAAAACCAAAACCCGCATCTACCCCATCTAAACCTATCAATTCACTTGGCGTTCGCCCTGTCTCCAACCTCACTCATCCGCAAGTGAAGGTGGACCTAGACCAGACCTCGACCAATAGTAGTCTTCAACCCAAGTCACAAAAGACTACTAAACCACAGAGGCGAATGCCTCCTCCTCTGTCATCATTGCCCTCCATTTTGGGCCCCCATCCTTCGACCCTAACCAGAGTCCTTCCCACTCCGCCTTTTAATCAAAACCAATTGCCTCTTTTGCTTCCTTTGCCTACCGCTAGCCTACCCTCTCCCAAAAGGGCGGTACCTCTCATGAAGAAAGTACTGTCTCCACCTGTCGCCGCACCGTCAATCCAAAAGGTGGTACGGAAGCCTCCTCCAACTCTGCCCAAGCAAATGTCACCAATATCGCACACATCGACGAGCACGGACCCTTTAGTGGGCTCATACTCTTTGATCTTGCATCAACTTTTTCAGACTTCCAGCATAACCCTTCCACCCATCAGGCCTTTCTAACCTCTCGAGTCTAAGCCCTCTTGGTTCGATGACATGAAGATTTGCTTATATCATCATACACCAGGACACGATATCGAGACTTGTTGTGCCCTCAAGACCATCATTCGCCACTATCTGGAGAAAGACACTCTTCTATTTGAGGACACTCTCGACCGACCCCTGACTCCTCATAACCCTCTGACCTCTTCAGACCCATCAACATCTCATCAGCAGACCACGACCCCTTCATCTCCTTCACCCCCTATCTTTGAAATCAATGCCATTCACATAACCACTAGGCCACAAAAGGACAAGGCAAAGGAAAAAGCTGCCATTCCTTGGACCTACCCTTTCATCCAGCCACCTCAACTACCCAAGCCTAAGATTTCTATCCTTGGCGCGCCTCAACCCTCTTCTTCTTCCTCTTCAGGGGCAATTCATGACTCTATGTTGAAACAGCTTCACCAGATGCCTGTGAAGATGTCCCTTTATGAACTCATCCAATCCTTGCCCCAGCATTGTCAAGCCCTCATCAAAGCCCTGTAGGCAGCAGAGGTTCAACCCAAGGACCCCCAGCCACTTGCTGCCCTTGTCCACTCTTTAGCCCCTATTGCCTCCATCACATTCAGTGATTCTGAGATTCCCACATCCAACACGGAAGATCAGGATGCCACCCTCTTCATCACTGCCTATGTTGATCAGACACACATTAAACACATTATGATCGATGGAGGCACCAGCATCAACATTATCTCCACCCATGCCTTTGAACAGTTGGCTCTTCCCAAGAATTGTGTCTCCAAAACTGACTTAATCTTGCATTCCTTTAATGACACCATTGCCACGACCATTGGCACAGTCATCCTTCACATTTGCGTTGGTCCACGCACAGTCTCAGAGCTCTTCTATATCATCGAAGGAGAGTTTCAATACAACATCTTGCTAGGCTGACCCTAGATCTGTGCCATGGCCTGTGTCCCCTCCACCCTGCACCATTGTGTGAAATTTGAGCACGATGGGCAAGTCCATACCATTCCCGCTGACCCTTCACCCTTAAAAACTTGTAACACCACCTACCATCCAAATGACGTTCTCATTCTTATCAAGCCATCAACCCCGGCACCGCCTCCCTTCGTGGAAGCTTCAACCAGTTCACAATAGGCGGTCGCCCTCACACCTCCCCTTCAAGCAACGACCACAGATCCCATGGAAGACATCTTCTAAAGACTTTCATTGGTGGAATATCACTTGCTGGCCTTAGACATGTTCCAAACTCCATAAGAGTATGGACACCTTCATCACAGCCCTAGTTACGACCATCGGATCGGGATGATCGTGCCTTATGGTCCTCCTCACCTCCGAACCAACCTTGTCTATGGGGGGCTTGATCAAGCTCCTACTGATTGCAATCCTCTTTCTTCACCTCAACCTTTCATATCAGACTTCTCATTTCTTGGCAACCCCACCTTTGCACACATTTACCTTTACAGGTGTGCATGGAAGGGTTTTGGCTTCGAACGCTATGAGCAGGGCTCCCATCAGCCCATCAAACTGCTCAACGATGACAATGCCAAGAAACGGTATGGCCTAGGATATCATAACCTCACTCAAACCCCTACAGACCTTTATCCTAAACCAACCATTGACCAATCTCCTCCAGGCTCACCCATTCCTCCTCCTTCACCTACGGAGTCGGTGGTTTCCATCCCTCCTAGTTTTTTTTTCATAAACACCATCCGCCTAGAACCCTTGAATTATCATCTCAATGGGGTGTCCAGGTCTCTCCCTCTCATTTTTCCCAGCATGGTAGAAGATGAGTCGGCAACCATTCACACTGTCCACTGCATTGACAATGACGCCATTCTTTCCTACATGGGCACCGATGACTCTTTCATCCAGCGCTCTCTCCCTTCTGAGACCCAGGTTATGTTAAATGAATCAACCATTGACATTAACCTCCCTTCTTCTGATGTTCCTCATGTCTTAAAGATTAGACAATCTTTAAATGCTCAGGATTAGCTTGACTATACCCAGTTCCTCTCAGACCATAGCAAGGTCTTTGCCTAGACCTACCGTGACATGCCTGGCATCGACCCCACCATTGCTACCCATAACATTGTCACCAAACCAGAGGCTAAGCCTGTTTGGCAAAAACTTCAAAAGATGCATCCTCACATTGCCCTCCTTGTCAAAGAGGAGCTTCAGTGCCTCCTTTTTGTCTCCTTCATCCAGCCCATCAATTATCTGTAGTGGGTCTCTAACATCGTCCCAGTCACCAAGGTGATCGGGGGGATCCGAATCTACACAGACTATCGCAACCTTAACCTAGCCTGTCTCAAAGATGAATTTCCTCTTCCTAACATTGACCATCTTATTGATCTCACAGCCGGCCATGAGATGCTATCTCTCATGGACGGGTTTTTAGGATATAATCAAATCCTGATTGCTCTGGAAGATCAGCACAAGACCACTTTCATTACCCCATGGGGGACTTTTTGCTATTGAGTCATGGCTTTCAGCTTGAAGAACACAGGTGCCACATATCAGCGTGCCATGACCTACATTTTCCACGATCTCCTCCATAAAATCATGGAGGACTATGTAGACGACCTTCTCGGCAAGTCCAAGCTTCACCGTGACCATTTGACCATTCTCAAAATCATCTTCTCTCACCTTCTTCAATACAATGTCCACCTTAATCCCAAGAAATGTGTCTTTGGGGTCCTCTCCGACAAGCTTCTCGGCTTTATTGTTTCTTTTTGTGGCATTGAGATAGATCCCGCCAAGATCTGTGCTATCCTCGAGATGCCACCCCCGACCAATCTCAAGCAGCTTCGCAGTCTACAAGGGAAGCTCCAGTCCATTTGCCATTTCATCTCGCAGCTTTCTGATCGCTGCCAACCTTTTCATCATCTCCTTAAGAAGGATGTCTCTTTTACATGGGATAAGGACTGTCAAGAGGCTTTTGAAGCCCTTAAACGCTATCTGGTCTCTCCACCAGTCCTCATTCCACCTAAAGACGATCAACCCTTCTACCTTTATATCTCTGTCACCAACCATTCGTTAGGTGCCATGATCGCACATCGAGACGAGCATCACCATGAGCAAGCGGTCTACTATATCAGCCAAACACTGGTCGACTATGAAACTCAATACACTCATATCGAGAAACTCTGTTTGGCATTAGTCTTTGCCGCTACCAAGCTCCACCACTATCTTCTTAACCACAAAACCTTTGTCATCACTCATACCGACCCTCTTAAGTTTATGCACTCCAAGCCATATCAACATCAACATATGGCTCGGTGGCTCATGCTGCTTGCTGAGTTTGACCTCAAATTCATCCAGCAAAAATCTATCAAGGGGCAAACCATCACTGATCAACTGGCAGATGCCCCTCTTCCCAACAATCAACCTTCACAGTGCGAGTTTCCTGACGAGTCTATCACTGTGCTTTCCACCGATGACACTGTCTATCAAATGACCATGTTCTTTGACGGCTCCAAATGTCAACTTGGTGGGGGTGCGGGAGCCATTCTCATCCCACTCGATGGTGAGCCCATGCCTTTGTCTTTCAAGCTCGACTTTAATTGTACCAATAATATGGCTGAATACGAGGCCTTAATTTTGGGACTTCAGACCGCCCTCTCTCTCAGCATCAAGTCCATCAACATCTTTGGCAACTCACAACTTGTCGTCAATCAGGTCAACAGTTCATACCTCTGTAAAAATGAAATTTTGCAAAGGTACAAAAACCGTGCTGACATTCTCCTTACATCTTTCGACCATTACCTCTTGCAGACTGTTCCTCGATCCATGAATAAGTTTGCTGACACCATGGCTTCTCTCGCTTCACATATCCCATCTTCCT
Source organism: Torreya grandis (assembly GCA_037957365.1). Taxonomy (NCBI): domain Eukaryota; kingdom Viridiplantae; phylum Streptophyta; class Pinopsida; order Cupressales; family Taxaceae; genus Torreya; species Torreya grandis. The sequence continues at coordinate 51,854 of JARHVA010000042.1, forward strand.
CATCTGCATCCAAACTTTTTGTCACGGTGCATCATGTGCCATTGCCTTCCTATATCTCTCCTAACATTAATCATGTCAACACTATAGACTCTAGCCCACGAGATGTTTGGTATAAGCAACTTGTATACTACTTATCTCTTTCTGTCATTCCTCCCAACCTCTCTAACAATGCACGGTGAGCTTTTATCAAGCGTACCACTCGCTATACCATGGTAGGGGGTCTTCTCTATAAGCGAGGCTTCGATGGCCTCCTTCTTCGCTGTCTCACCTCCACTGAAGCATCTCAGGCCATTAAACAAGTCCACAACGAGATTTGTGGTGGACATTTCAGTGGGAATTCGGTTGCCAAGCGCATCCTTCGTCTGGGCTATTATTGGCCCACCCTTCATCAAGACTGTAGTGACTATGTTCGGCATTGCATCAAGTGTCAACAACACTCTAACTTGCTTCATCTTCCTAGTCACGCCTTATAAGTCGCTCATGATTTTTGGCCTTTTTCTCAGTGGGGCATAGATCTCATCGATGAGATTAACCCTCATTCGTCTCTTCGTCATCAATCCATCATCACTGCCACCAAGTATTTCACCAAGTGGGTGGAAGCCATTCCTGTCATCTCCACAAAATCCGACAAGATTGTCAACTTCATCAACAGCCACATCATCTGCTGCTTCAGTGTCCCTCATAAAATCATCACCGACAATGGCAAGTCCATCAAAAACAAGACTGTCCAAAAACTCTGTGACTCATTTGGCATCAAGCTTAGTTTCTCTTCGCCTTACTACCCACAAGCAAATGGGCAGGCTGAGGCTTCCAATAAAATCTTGACTAAAATTCTCATGAAGGTGGTCAGTGACACTGGAAGGGATTGGCATATTCACATTCCCTTTGCTTTGTGGGCCTACTGCACTAGCATTCAAACCTCCATGAGTGCTACCCCTTTCTCTCTCATGTACAGAATAGAGGTTGTCCTACCTCTCGAAGTATAGATCCCATCTCTCCGCATCTCTCTACATGACATTCTTTCTAACGATGACTTTCTTCAAGATCGCTTAGCTCAACTTGAGTTACTTGATGAGTGCCGTCTTGCTGCCCTCAACCATCTCCATGTCTATCAACATCGCATCAAGTGAGCCTATGACAAAAATCTACGAGAATGAGATTTCAATATCAAAGACCTCATCCTCAAAGAGAATCAGCACGTAACCAATATGGAGCAAAGTAAACAAGGCAAGTTTGCCCCTAATTGGCTCGGACCTTTCATTATCACGCACAAGTATGGATCAGGGACGTATCATTTGTCTTCTCTCGACGGACGACCAGAACCTGAGCCACTTAATGCGTTGCATCTACGACCATTCTACTATTAGTCGAGTACTCGTCCACTTGACATTTATCTTGAGCTCATCCCTTGAGCAATCCTCATCCTCTTAGTCCTCATTCATTTCAACCCTACTCCCCTTAACAAATCCTATATACCCCTTTTATACAGTATGGATTCTTTGTCCTAATAAAAGGGAACCCTTGACCTTCTATAGTCTGGTCCATGACTCACATTTCTGTCAAAACAAATCAAGATGTCAAAAATATCCAAGGTCACCAAATCACATCAAAAGGTAGACTGCTCCCTCGAAGGACAGCTGTACTATCATTACTGTAGCTAATAGACTGATCCCTCGAAGGACAACTATTCAAAGCCCTTATATATAAAGCAAAATATAGACCACTCCCTCGAAGGATGGCTATGATTAACTCTTGCTACCAACAACAATCTTTCTTAGCAGCTTCCTGCATTGATCAGCTTCGCAAATTATCACCAAGCAAATGACATCTCTATGTAGACTTCCCACATTGATCAGTCTGCACCAAAAAAAAAATCATGGACTTGGCTTGTAGTTGTCTCAGGGTCTCCTATAAAAGGGGCAAAGTTATCTCTACTATAAAACGGGTTACCCTATCCTCCTCCTATCACTTGCTCAAGGGACTTCGAGCTCACTTTAATGTCAAAGTGATTCAATTACCACTCTAACACAACATATGGTCAATGACGTAACGCATGAATGGGGCTCTTTGTTCTAACAACCCCTATCTATGCTGTCATTCTGGTCCTTGTCAATGAAAGAGCAATATGCCTTTCACTTTTTCTACACTTTGGTCACATTCAACTTCATCACTTGTCAAACCCAACCAAACCAACCCAACATTTTTAGACCTGTCACATCATCATAACCTATTCACACTAGTTTCTATGGACACCAATACACATGGAAACTATCGACCAGACGCAATTTATGTTAAGCATAAACCAATACTTGCTAAAGCATAAATAGACCTCAATTCATTTTTAGCATACGTCCATCACGACTATGGAAAATTGCTAGGGATGAAAGACCACATCACCAATGTTATAGAATACACCATTTGGAAAAGGTTGTAACATCTTTTTTCTCCTCGTCATTTTGACCTTGACCAAGACCAGTCTATCGACCAATTTCACCACCTATCTACCACTCGGACTCCTAGTTTCAAACTACATTGGTCTGAGGCCCTTCACACAAGGGCTATGTAGGTAACACTTAGATGATACGATATCTTCTGGGGTTAGCTCAACCACCTTTGTTTATTCGTCTCTCTGATGGACAAACCTTCTTTCCTCCTTTTGACCATGACCTTGCCCTCAACCAAGACCAATTCCATCCCTTTGACCCTTCCTCCCTAGAAGGGAGAACTACATTGGCCTGAGGCCCTAACGACAGGGGCTATGTAGGCAGCATTTAGTTGACATAGGGTCTTCTGGGGTTAGCTCGGCCATTCCTTCATCACATTTCTTCCATCACATTCTTTCATCACCTGCCAATCACATCACAAACAATCACATATTTTCATAATCATTAACATTAATCATTTTCATCCATATCATTAATCATTAATCCTAATCATACATCCATCATCATATAAACACCATAATCTCAGCATCATAATCCTAAACATAATATCAAAACATATATAAAATCAAAATAGCATATAAATGCATCCATAACATTTTTCATAACACATCCATGATCAAAATCACATCATATATATATATAACAATGTTTTATACAATCGCACAATCTGTGCCTCTGTCTCTCTCTCATACATCTTGCATCAACGGCTCGCAGGCTGGTATGTACATCAAAAATAAAAATCATAATCTGCTCTCAAGGCTGTGGCTATGGTGGTGGTGGCGGTGGCTGGGAAGATGTTGTATCCTCTCCCCCCTCTGATCTGTGTCATCTGCGAGACCCAGAAGCCATCACTCAAGACATAGATCTCTGTCTACTCTACTCTGCCCTCATCTCAGAGTATCTCTATATCTAAGGGAACCCCCTGATGGCCCTCTCATAATATGCAATCTCATCCAGCACATCACTGTATCTAACTAGAGATACAGTCTGTGGTGGACCCATCAAACCTGTTGTCGTGCCCTACACTAAACCCTACAGCTGTGAAAACTCTGGCTACACTGACACTGACTGTGTGGGCTGCTGAGCTAGCTGCTAAGGTGGATACTGCATCGAGCCCTGTCCTTTCAAGCCCTATCCTGCCGATGCCAATGCTTGAGCTGCGGCCAACTGACTCTGCAAAATAGTGATCTACCTTGTCAAAGCAGCCACTCGACCTGTCAACCCTACCATCTCCCCCTGTAAACATGTGACCTGACTCTCCAAAATGGTCACTCATCCTCATGCTACATCCCTCTCTTAGATGGTAGCATCTCTCTCCTATCGGGCCACATCTCACTCCCTGACCACTGCCTGTAGATCAATCTGTGGTCCTGCCTGTACCCCTATATACTGACCTGCCCACCATGTCGAATAGGCCTCTAAACATCTTGGGTCAGCTATCCTAGGTCCTGTCAACAACTCCTCAAAATTTGGCCCCTCTTCTCCTCTGGTAGTGGGAGCGGCACCTCTATATCATCTCACCTATACTATGGGAACACGGGAGGTACATCCTATAGTAGCCCGTACTGGCGCCACACTCTCTCTGCTGGGATCCTCTCGAGCTCACCAACTCACCTACCTCTGACCCATTGCATACTTTGAGTCCCGACCAACTGCTCTCCCTAATCTCTGAACACTGGATACACCAGATATGGTCTTCAAATGATATCTGTAGGGATTAGGACCTCTAGTACCCCTTGGTAGTGGTCAATATCCCTAACCACTCTGTCCACCCGTGTCTGTGCCATCACCTCGTGCCATCACTTGAATCTGACCCTGAAGCTGGCCTGTATCGCCACTGGGAGGCCAAGAGGTTGTGTGACCATGATGTGCTCATAAGCCCAACAATGCAGGAGGTGGCTGACACACAAGCTATACGCCACCACCTGCTAATGCCCCACAGATCTCTATACACTTGAGCCAAAAAGACTGGTGCCTAGGTGAACACTGTCTGCCACTCTATCATATCTATCAAAACTCTGGTCATAGCAACCAGAAACTTGCCTCCTTCTGCATTTGGTAGTGCATAAACCATGATGCCTATCATCATCAGGATCGCTAGCCGATGTGCATCCTCATTCGCAGTGTAAAGGGGCTCATACGCAAAACTGGCTAAGTGATAACTCACCTCAGCAGCATGCTCTCCAAACAATGTCACCATCTGAATATCGTGCACCTCTCTCGAGCATGCATATAAGTCTACTTTGTGTACCGGCAGCCACAAAATCTAGTATACATCCTCCACAATCACTATCATCTCTCCTGTCAGCAAGTGGAAGGTGTTGGTGGAATGATCCCACCGCTCGATCAGAGCCACCATCAGGCTCACATCCCTCGCCACCTGATAGTAGCATCATAGCCTGCCTAGTCCTACTATGCTCATCTGCACCCACTCCTCCCCTGTGATGTCCTGACGCATCCATGTCAGCAATGTCAGCAGTCGATCTCATAGCATCAGAGTCTGCCTCGCTTGCATCCACCCAAGTCAATCTCATGTTAACAATTTCCCTCCTCTTTCTATTTTGACCAACCTACTTGACCATTTACGCCTGACCTGACCTCCAAGAAGCCCTTGGTGTAGCTTTGACCCCTCGACTTGACCATTTTTCATCCCTCTTTTGATCAGGCAGCCACCAACATCAGTTATCATGTCGGCGATGGCACTCACCTAACCGATGTCGGTCACATAGTGACCGACGTCGGCATGTTAGTGACCGACGTCAGTCGCTGGTTAGCCGACGCCAGCGAACACGCCGATGTCAGCGACTGGTTCAGCCCTAGGGCCGAATGGGGCGAGCCCTAAATTTAGGGCTTCCCCATTTCTACCCCCAACCCCCCCCCCCCCCCAAAAAAAAACCCTCTCAATAACTCCTAACCTATCCTAGATCCCTCCCCCACCTTCCTAGTTACCCTCCCCCCTCAATTTCTGCCTCAATTCACAAAAATTTCAAAAAACAAATAAAAACAAACATCTAACTAAATAGGGCTTAGAGATCCTCCTACCTCATCTCAGCATCGCCGATGTGGTGGCACGATGGGTGTCACTGGTGGTGGACCTCCCATGGGTCCTCTACTTCCCTCTGCCATCACTTCTACGTCAAGCTTCTCCTGGCCCACACGTGTCTATGCAGCCTCCAATTTCTCTCCACACGTCTCTCTCTCTCCACCAATGCTTCTTTGACACCTCACACTGCTCCTCGGTCAACCTAGTGTCACTTTCACTCACTTGGCTCCAGAGCTCTTTTCTCTCAGTCAACTAAATCACAAATGACTTTTGGTCAGCTGCCAATCCAATTTTGTTAGATTTGATAGGCCGCCAATGTCGGCATAAGCATGCCCTATACTGCCGACGTCGGTTGATATCCTGCCGACGTCGGTCCCTTTATGTCTCTGACGTCAGTTTTATCACTGACATCGGCAATGTTTAAACCCCCTTTTTTTCCACATTGCCCTAAATTCATGCCCCCAATCAGTCAGCCCTCCAGTACAAGTCATTTTGGCCCCCTGGGGCACACTTGAGATCACTTTTGCCTCCATCCATCGACCACTAGACCTTGAAGATCATGACCATCTCCTCTAACCGTGACTACTTCCAAAGCGATTTTGCCTTGGTTGTTTTTGCATGTATGCTACCTCATGATTGGTTAGCAAAATTATGCGCATATTTTTGACCCTCACAAGTATAGGATCGCAAGCCGGTTGATCCGCACTACTTGTGACATTTTCATGTTTTTGGGAGCACTTCCTGAGCCTGGGATACCTGGAACACGATGACCATTTGGAGCTTCAGCTTAGATTGAATAACCTAATCAGCAAACAACTAAATGTTGGGGCCCAATTATTTCAATTTTGACACTCCTCGACCCTCGACCTGTGACAATTTGACCTGACCATCCTCGTGAAGTGGTGTACGCACAATCATGACTTTTGTAGCATTCTCACTCTATCTTCACCCCTTTTTCACCCAATCTTTGTCAAATCAGCACCCGATTCCAGGTTCCCTTCTCTCGACTCTTGCTTTGAGGAGGAATACCTCATCCATAATCGGGGCAACCAACCCTCCTATTTTTGTCTTGCAGTTCATTCAAACAACCAACAAGACGAAATCAACCTTATCCCACACCTGGGGCAACCAACTCCTGTTTTTGTCTTGCAGTTTGTCCAGAATAACCAACAAGATAAAAAGGGGCAAAGGTAGACACCGTAATTATGTCTAACCCTTGTCATCCTCCCCTTAACCCCCATTTTAGTTTTCCACACCTATTTAACCCCTGTCGACCATTTTCCCACAAGCCTTGACCCTGGCAGCATGTAAAAATGAGCAGAGAGCTAAAGTTAACCTTTGTCCCCATTCTGCATCTGTCGATGATGGTCATAACCCGGCTGACATCACCGATGTCGGTCACTTATCAGCTGACATTGGTAGTCTTGATGATGTCAGTTATCTTTAACACTGCATTCTCGACCTGAATACAGGAACCATTATCTGTTATCTATTATCCATTCGGTTGCCAATCTGTTTCTCGATCGGTTATCAGACCTTCCTTTGTATCAATCAAAAACCTCTTCATTCGAACGATCAACCACTTCTTGCATCCAACGAATCTATAATCAATCTCTCACATTCTCTCTCTGATACAGGTATTCTACTTCAATCATCTTGCTAGAGGTCTGCTACATCAAACTTCTACGACACAACGACAACATCAATCATGTCTTCGACTTTTATTTTCAGCGCGTAACAAGTAAGCATTTGTTTTGTGTTTTTATTCTGATCTCTGGTTATTTTTTTTAATTGCTATCATTACCCAGATTTAGATTCAGACTATAGCCCCAACCTTACTTCCACCCGTATCACCTCTATCCACCCTCTGCAGAATATATAGTCTGTAACTCTTCCCATACCCCTTGCACATAAACCCCCAAACAATCCCTCTGACTCCTAAACTAGCTTCCTGAACCCTCAGACAAAAACATCTAACCTTTTTGCAAATCCTAAGACCCTATCTAGACCTGACCAGATCCTATCCAAAACTGTTGCCTCGACCGACGCCAGTCATTACCCCTACCGACGCTGGCACTTTAACCGACGTCGGCTCCCTTCCCTGACCAACGCCGGCACAGAGACCAACACCAGCGATTGTGTAGAGTAGTTTGCTACATATTAGGTACACATTCTACTTTTTGTCTTTTATTTGCTTTCATTCTATCTTTCATTATTTCTACTTCAGTCAGATATTTTTCTTTTTATTAGTGGGTTGATATCCCTTAAGGAAGTCTTCATACTTCAGGGATCAAGCGTTTGCTTGACAGCCCACCGTCTCTTCGTCTAACGTTTTTTCGTGTTTAGTCTCTTTTTCTTCGCAGGTGTCATTCCTCCATAGCCAAAGAGGAGTACCTTCTGACGTCTGATTTCGGTGTGCATGACTATATCTGGGTATCTTCTAACCCTAGACCATCTCTTAGTTTCTCATTTCTATCTTTTGAATGTGAAAGCAAAATTAGCATAGAAACAGTATTCCTAAAGAATAAACTATATAGTTTGAGGATGAAGTAAAATTCATCCATTTCCATTCACTGGAATGAGATTAACATTATTATCAACAAGCTAGTCTCCATTAGTGTGAAGATGGAAGATTAGGACAAGGCAATCACCTTGTTGTGTTCATTAACTGATAATTGGGATCATGTGGGTGATGACCATCAGTAATTCATCATCTAGATATCTTAAGTTTGATGATGTGGTAGAAACATTTCTTAGAGATGAGATGAGAAGAATGTCTTCTAGTACATACTCAAGTAATCAAGCTTTGGTTGTGAGAGGGAGATCTAATGAGAGGATCACATAAGGGATATCACCATCTAGATCAAAGTCTACAAGAATCAAATGGAAGACTGGGTATTGGCATTATGGAAAGCTAGGACACTTGTAGAAGGATTGATGGAATTTAAAAAATGAGGAGAAAGATGGAAATCGGTTACCACCTTTAGTAGAGGCCAACAAAATAGATTTAGAGGAAGTGATAACACGTGAAGATTTTTGCCTTAGGAGTAGTAGATCAAGTGGCAATGCTTGGGTGTTGGACTTAAGTGCATCTTTTGACATGTCTCTGTAGACACCGTAATTGTGTCTAACCCTTGTCATCCTCCCCTTAACCCCCATTTTATTTTTCCATGCCTATTTAACCCCTGTCGACCATTTTCCCACAAGCCTTGACCCTGGCAGCATGTAAAAATGAGCAGAGAGCTAAAGTTAGCCTTTGTCCCCATTCTGCATCTGCCGATGACGGTCATAACTCGGCCAACGTCACCGACGTCGGTCACTTATCGGCCCACGTCGGTAGTCATGCTGACATCGGTTATCTTTAACACTGCATTCTCGACCCAAACATAGGGACCGTTATCTGTTATTCATTCGATTTCCAATTCGTTCCTCGATCAGTTATCGAACCATCCTTCATAACTATCAACACACTATTCATTCGATCAATCAGCAAAAACCTCTAGATTCAAACAATCAACTGATTCTTGCATCCAACCAATCTGCATCCAATCTCTCACATTCTCTCTCTCTGGTATAGGTTTTTGCTTCAGTCATCTTGTTGGAGGTCTGCTACATCAAACTGTTGTGACACAGTGACAATGTCAATCATGTCTTTGACTCTATTTTCAGCCTATAACAGGTAAGCTTTGCTCTATGTTTTTGTTTTACTCTCTAGTTATTGTTTTTTATTTGATATCATTACCTAGATTTAGAGTTAGACCATAACCCTGACCTTATTTCCACCCGTATCACCTCTATCCACCCTGCCTAGAAAATACAGTCTGTAACTCTGCCTAGATCCCTGTACAAAACCCTCAAACAAATCCCTCTGACTCCTAAACTAGCTTCCTGAACTCTCAGACAAAACTTCAGACCCTTCTGCAATCCAAAAACTCTGTCCAGACCCGACCAGACCCTGTCCAAAATTGTTGCCCCGACCGACGCTAGTCATTACCTCGACCGATGCCGGCACTTCAACCGACGTCGACACTCTTCTTGACCAATGCCGGCATAGAGACCGACACTGGCGACTGTGCAGAGTAGTTTGCTGCATATCAGGTATGCATTCTACTTTTTGTCTTTTATTTGCTTTCATTTTATCTTTCATTATTTCTACTTCAGTCAAATATTTTGTTTTTATTAGTGGGTTGATATCCCTTAAGGAAGTATTCGTACTTCAGGGATCAAGCGTTTGCTTGATAGCCCACCATCTCTTCGTCTGACATTTTTTCATGTTTAGTCTCCTTTTCTTCACAGGTATCATTCCTCCACAACCAAAGAGGAGTACCTTCCAATGTCTGATTTCAGTGTGCATGACTATATTCAGGTATCTTCTAACCCTAGACCATCTCTTAGTTTCTCATTTCTATCTTTTGAATGTGAAAGCAAAATTGCATAGAAACATTCTGGCACGCCCGGTGGGACCCTAGGGCCTTCCTTGGGTTCTTTCTTTTTTTCGTTCATATAGGTGCATTAGGTTCCTTTCTTTTCACCTCTTTTGTCTCTTCTAAATGACATCATAAGCAGGAATAAAAAGAACTTTTCTTTTCTTTCTTGCACTTCTAGACTAGTCAAAACTCATATTCTTCGACTCTTTCTCCATTCGTCTTCATACGAACAAACATTTTGACTTGGACTTAAAACATGTTGCATTGCATTTCTGTTTGCTTGCATTTTCTTAGACCACACTTAATAATTAATAAACACATATTGAATTAATCTAGATCACTTGATGTTACATGACCAAACCACTTGCATAAAAAAAACATCTTAACTTACCTGAGACAAGGCCCGACTGGGATTTCATCCCCCAGCGGATACCTTACCCGTCCCGGTGATCCTACTTGGATTTCATCACCAAAGGGAAAGCCCACTCTGTTCTCTGGCAGAGTCTAATCTATAGGGGAAGTATATTTTGGCTAAGCGGGCCCAGTTTATCACTGGACTCATGAAGTGAGGGGAGCTTGCTCCTTAGCACCAGGCCTTGTACGAAACCTAACATAGACTTCTTGAGCACCATAACTAACCCAAAACCATCTATAGACTACTTCTTCTAGGTCCCGACTCAAAAGCCAATCTTTTTCTACACACATTCTAAGGCATAAGCCACTATAATCCTAATAATTTACTCCTAGGGTTTTAGGATCTGCTTGTGTTCTTCATCTTTTCTTTTCTTATTTGCTTGTTTGAGCTTGTGAGGACATTCTTTCTTGCCTTGAATAGTTCTGACTCGTAGTCAAGCCAAGGCTCTAGTCGATCACGCGAGGCATCACCCACTTCCGTCTACCCCATCCATAACCAGTCTTATAATGGAGTTCAACTCGGAGACTGAAAGAACTCCTACTAGACCATCCCCGACCCAAACACCTATTGTCCCAGAAGGGGACCAAGATTTTGCACAATTCTTGGACCTCAACGTCAAAGCCTTGCAGCACTATCTCGTAAATAGCCGAACGTGAGACTCCTTGGGCAATCCAATCTATGGAATGCCGACCTCTCTTCTCGAAACTGCAGCCATATCAATAGCATCCGTAGTTCAACCTTTTGACACCCAGGCTATGGCCTCGACCAATGACCAGCCTTTAACCAACCATCCAAGCATGGCCTCTCCCTCCATCTTTGGGCCCACTTCCACTAGGGTTTTGGCCCCCTATCAACCTCAGCCCACTCAACCACTTTCTACCCCCTTTCAGAATCTGGTCGTCTCTATTCCGCCTACCCTAGCCCCTATCAACACCAGGGTGGCTACCTATCCATTGGCCCATGTTGCCACTAACCAACCCCCTTTGACAACATCAAGCCTAGCTGTACCTTCTACCCAACCATCCTTAGTCTTCTCTTTTATCCCTACGACTAGTCATTCGTACATTGCGCCCTTACTGGTACAACTGACTACGTCGTATGCCTCTTCTAGCCTCTTTCAAGTGCCTTACAATCTAGGGGGCACTCCACCCACCAATCTGTCAGTAGATATCATCAAAATGCTGATGGACAAGATGTCTAGCCTAGAGACTTCCATTTCCGATTCACGCAATACTCTCTCATATGAACAAATTTGCAACGAGCCCATCCATCCTTCCATCCCGATCCGACCATATCCCAGCCAGTGGGAAATTCCTAAGTTTTCTCATTTTCAAAGCAAGGAAGACCCACAATAGCACTTACAGACATTCAAACATGCCTGTTACCTTATCGCCCACAATGATGCGTTGCTCTTACGCACATTTGCTATGTCTCTCTCAGGTGCTGCACTTGACTGGTATAGCTCCCTTACTAGCCATTCCCTCTTCACATTCACTCAGCTGGCCCAGCTCTTCCTCGATCATTTCTCTATCAACATCACCAAGAAGGTTTCAATCACAGACCTCTATTCTATCTGCCAATTAGAGGATGAATCCATTGCTGATTTCGTTGCTCGATGGAGGGGCCTCATCAATCAACTCTCCTTTTCTTTACCCCAACCTGAGCTTATTGAACTTTTCTCCCAAGCCTGCGCCAGACATATTTCTTCCACCTTGAGGGTTCAGACCTTCTGCACTTTTGATGAAACCTTCACGATGGCCCGTAAACTTGAGTTACGTGCCGTCGAGGAGAATAAAGTCAAGTTGCAGAGTAAGAATCCCAACTCCAAGACTAATGACCCCTCTTCTAAGCCTTCCTCATCCAATCCTAAATCTAAAGCTTCAACAAACACTATGGTCATTAGATCTTCCTCCTCTTCGCCTTCAACTAATCAGCCTGAGCCATCCACATCTCAGAGTGCCACCCGCCAATTTCAGCAGAGATACATATAGCAACAGTATACTCCACTCAGAGAATAATACGCATTTGTGCTGGAAAAACTCATCAAATAAGGGGTCCTCATTCTCCCCCAGATCTGACCACCTCCATAATTTGATACCTCACGCACCATCCCTGCGTGGTATAGGGAAAATGACTTCTATAACTACCATCATGTTAAAGGACATGACACGGGCAACTGTAAAACCCTTAAAAATATCATCCAAGACATGCTAGAAAAGGGTGACCTCATCCTCGACAATCCCAATGCACCACCTAATCAGGGCATCGACATCTTCAAGCAACCATTCCCCAATCATCCACCAACTCAAAATAATGTCCAGACCTTGACTGACAATATTCACGAACACAATATATGAACAGTCAATACGGTCTCACCCTTCATCCCTGACCAACCTCAAGAGGTTAGTCCATCTATTAATCCATCACGTGAGGACGAACCTCTTTCCCTAGTTATTTCTCCTTCAACCTCTCTCATCTTGGAGGATGCCTCGACCTTACCAGCACCGCCAGTTTCACCATCCTCCTTCCTGCTACCCATGGAGGACCTAACCCTTCCTACTCCTTGACCGCAAGTGGAGGGCACAATCATCCCTACTCTTTACCGGCTTGAGGAGCCTCATTTTCCAGTTTCTTCTCCACCCAGGGAAGAACCTACCTCTCCTTCGTCTCCAACCACAGACGAACTTATCACGACTCCATCATGCCTTGGGTCTGAGACCGCTACACCAGTCTCATCTTTAACCCCACAACCATCCACATCTTCTCAAGAACCCAAACCTCATCCCACATCTTCTCAGCCATTTTCCCGACTAGTGGAGAAACTCGAACTTCTCCCTTCTAGGAAAGTGGAGCATCAGGGATTGTGGGAGCATCTCAAAGCTCTTCAACATGCCCGTGCCCTCTCATCTCATGCAGCTAATCCTCCCATGGCGAAATCTCCCAAGACCTTTAATAAAAACTAGACTCCTATTTCTAAGCCTCAACTGACCCCATCAAAACCAAAACCCACATCTACCCCATCTAAACCTATCAAGTCACTTGGCGTTCACCCTGTCTCCAACCTCACTCATCCGCAAGTGAAAGTGGACCTAGACCAGACCTCGACCAATAGTAGTCTTCAACCCAAACCATAGAAGACTGCTAAGCCACAGAGATGAATGCCTCCTCCTCCGTCATCATTGCCCTCCATTTTGGGCCCCCATTCTTCGACCCTGACCAGAGTCCTTCCCACTCTGCCTTTTAATCAAAACCAGTTGCCTCCTTTGCTTCTTTTGCCTACCGCTAGCCTACCCTCTCCCAAAAGGGTAGTACCTCTCATGAAGAAAGTATCATCTCCACCTGTCACCGCACCATCAATCCAAAAGGTGGTACGAAAGTCTCTTCCGACTCTGCCCAAGCAAAAGTCACCAGTATCGCACACATTGATGAACACGGACCCTTTAGTGGGCTCATACTCTTTGATCTTGCATTGACTTTTGCAGACTTCCAGCATAACCCTTCCACCCATCAGGCCTTTCCAACCTCTTGGGTCTAAGCCCTCCTGGTTCGATGACACGAAGATTTGCTTATATCATCGTATGCCAGGACACGATACCGAGACTTGATGTGCCCTCAAGACCATCATTCACCACTATCTGGAGAAAGACACTCTTCTATTTGAGGACACTTTCAACCGACCCCTGACTCATTCTCATAACCCTCCGACCTCTTCAGACCCATCAACATCTCATCAGCAAACCATGACCCCTTCATCTCCTTCACCCCCTATCTTTGAAATTAATGCCATTCACATAGCCACCAGGTCACAAAAGGACAAGGTGAAGGAAAAAGCTGCCATTCCTTAGACCTACCTTTTCATCCAGCCACCTCAACCACCCAAGCCTAAAATTTCTATCCTTGGCGCGCCTCAACCCTCTTCTTCTTCCTCTTCAGGGGCAATTCATGACTCTATGTTGAAATAGCTTCACCAGATGCCTGTGAAGATGTCCCTTTATGACCTCATCCAAACCTCACCCCAGCATCATCAAGCCCTCATCAGAGCCCTACAAGCAGTGAAGGTTCATCCCGAGGACCCCCAGCCACTTGCTGCCCTTGTCCACTCTTTAGCCCCTATTGCCTCCATCACATTCAGCAATTCTGAGATTCCCACATCCAACACAGAAGATTAGGACGCTGCCCTCTTCATCACTACCTATGTTGATCAGACACGCATTAAATGTGTTGTGATCGACGGAGGCACCAGCATCAACATTATCTCCACCCATGTCTTTGAACAGTTGGCTCTTCCCAAGAATTGCATCTCCAAAACTGACACAATCTTTCGTTCCTTTAATGACACCACTACCACAACCATTGGCATAGTCGTCCTTCACATTCACATTGGTCCATGCACAGTCCTGGAGCTCTTCTATATCATCGAAGGAGAGTTTTAATACAACATCTTGCTAGGTCGACCCTGGATCCGCGCCATGGCCTGTGTTCCCTTCACCCTACACCGTTGTGTGAAATTTGAGCATGATGGGCAAGTCCATACCATTCCCGCTGACCCTTCACCCTTCAAAACTTGTAACACCACCTACTATCCAAATGACGTTCTCATTCCTATCAAGCCATCAACCCCGGCACCACCTCCATCTGTGGAAGCATCAACCAGTTTGCAACCGGCGATCGCCCTCACACATCCCCTTCAAGCGACGACCACAGATCCCATGGAAGACATCTTCCAAAGACTTTCATTGGGGGAATATCACTTGCTAGCCTTAGACATGTTCCAAACTCCACAAGAGTATGGACGCCTTCATCACAGCCCTAGTTATGACCATTGGATCGAGATGATCGTGCCTTATGGTCCTCCTCACCTCCAAACCAACCTTGTCTATGGGGGGATCAATCAAGCTCCTACTCATTGCAATCCTCTTTCTTCACCTCAACCTTTTACATCAGACTTCTCATTTCTTGGCAACCCCGCCTTTGCACACATTTACCTTTACAGGTGTGCATGGAAGGGTTTTGGTTTCGAACGCTATAAGCAAGGCTCCCATCAGCCTATCAAACCGCTCAACGATGATGATGCCAAGAAATGGTATGGCCTAGGATATCACGACCCCACTCAGACCCCTACAGACCTTTGTCTCAAACCAACCATTGACCAATCTCCTCTAGGCTCACCCATTCCTCCTCCTTCACCTACGGAGTCGGTGGTTTCCATCCCTCCTAGTTTTTTTTTTTTATAAACACCATCCACCTAGAACCCTTGACTTATCAGATCAATGGGGTGTCTAGATCTCTCCCTCTCATTTTTCCCAACATGGTAGAAGATGAGTCGACAACCATTCACACTATCCACTGCATTGACGACGACGCCATTCTTTCCTACATGGGTGCCGATGACTCTTTCATCCAGTGCTCTCTCCCTTATGAGACCCAGGTTATGTTAAATGAATCAACCATTGACATCAACCTCCCTTCTTTTGATGTTCCTCACATCTTAAAGATTGGACAATCTTTAGATGTTCAGGAGTAGCTTGACTATACCCAGTTCCTCTCAGACCATAGCAAGGCCTTTGCCTGGACCTACCATGACATGCCTGGCATCGACCCCACCATTGCTACCCATAACATTGTCACCAAACCAGAGGCTAAGCCTATTAGGCAAAAGCTTCAAAAGATGCATTCTCGCATTGCACTCCTTGTTAAAGAGGAGCTTCAGCGCCTCCTTTGTGTCTCCTTCATCCAGCCCATCGATTATTCGTAGTGGGTCTCTAACATCGTCCCAGTCACCAAGGCGACTGGGGGGATCTAGATCTGCACAGACTATCGCGACCTTAACCTAGCCTATCCCAAAGATGACTTTCCTCTTCCTAACATTGACCAACTTGTTGATCTCACGACTGGCCATGAGATGCTATCTCTCATGGACAGGTTTTCAAGATATAATCAAATCCTGATTGCTCTGGAAGATCAGCACAAGACTACCTTCATCACCCCATGGGGGACTTTCTGCTATCGAGTCATGCCTTTCAGCTTGAAGAATGCAAGTGCCACATATTAGTGTGCCATGACCTACATTTTCCACGATCTTCTCCATAAAATCATGGAGGACTATGTGGATGACCTTCTCGGCAAGTCCAAGCTTCGCTGTGACCATTTGACCATTCTCAAAATCATCTTCTCTCACCTTCTTCAATGCAATGTCTACCTTAACCCCAAGAAATGTGTCTTTGGGGTCCTCTCCAGCAAGCTTCTCGGCTTTATCATTTCTTTCTGTGGCATCGAGATAGATCCTGCCAAGATCCGTGTTATCCTCAAGATGCCACCCCTGACCAATCTGAAGCAGCTTCGCAGTCTACAAGGGAAGCTCCAGTCCATTCGCCATTTCATTTCACAGCTTTCTGATCGCTGCCAACCTTTTCATCATCTCCTTAAGAAGGACATCTCTTTTACATGGGATAAGGACTGTCAAGAGGCTTTTGAAGCCCTTAAATGCTATCTGGTCTCTCCACCAGTCCTCATTCCACCTAAAGATGATCAACCCTTCTACCTTTATATCTCTATCACCAACCATTCGTTAGGTGCCATGATCGCGCACTGAGACGAGCATCATTGTGAGCAAGCAGTCTACTATATCAGCCAAACATTGGTCGACTATGAAAATCAGTACACTCATACCGAGAAACTCTATTTGGCATTAGTCTTTGCCGCTACCAAGCTCTGCCACTATCTTCTTAACCACAAAACCTTTGTCATCACTCACGCCAAACCTCTTAAATTTATGCACTCCAAGCCATATCAACATCAACGTATGGCTCGGTGGCTCATGTTGCTTGCTGAGTTCGACCTCGAATTCATCCAATAAAAATCTATCAAGGGGCAAACCATCACTGATCAACTGGTAAAATCCCCTCTTCTCGACAATCAACCTTTGCAGTGCGAGTTTCCTGACGAGTCTATCACCACGCTTTCCACCGATGACATTGTCTACCAAATGACCATGTTCTTTGACGGCTCCAAATATCAACTTGGTGGGGGTGCGGGAGTCATTTTCATCCCACTCGATGGTGAGCCCATGCCTTTGTCTTTCAAGCTCAACTTTAATTGTACCAATAATATGGCTGAATACGAGGCCTTAATTTTGGGACTTCAGACCGCCCTCTCTCTCAGCATCAAGTCCATCAACATCTTTGGCAACTCACAACTTGTCGTCAATCAGGTCAACGGTTCATACCTCTGTAAAAATGAAATTTTGCAAAGATACAAAAATTGTGCTGACATTCTCCTTACAGCTTTCGACCATTACCTCTTGCAGACTGTTCCTCGATCCACGAATAATTTTGCTGACACCATGGATTCTCTCACTTCCCATATCCCATCTTCCTCATCTGCATCCAGACTTTTTGTCACGGTGCATCGTGTGCCATTGCCTTCTTATATCTCTCCTAACATTAATCATGTCAACACTATAGACTCTAGCCTACGAGATGTTTGGTATAAGCAACTTGTGGACTACTTATCTTTTTCTGTCATCCCTCCCGATCTCTCTCGTAATGCACAATGAGCTTTTATCAAGCGTACCACTCGTTATACCATGCTAGGGGTTCTTCTTTATAAGCGAGGCTTCGACGGCCTCCTTCTTCGCTGTCTCACCTCCACTAAAGCATCTCAGGCCATTAAGCAAGTCCACGACGGGATTTGTGGTAGACATTTCAGTGGGAATTCGGTTGCCAAGCGCATCCTTCATCTGGGCTATTATTGGCCCACCCTTCATCAAGACTGTAGCGACTATGTTTGGCGTTGCATCAAGTGTCAGCAACACTCTAACTTGCTTCATCTTCTTAGTCACGTCTTACAAGTCGCTCAAGATTTTTGGCCTTTTTCTCAGTGGGGCATAGATCTCATCAGTGAGATTAACCCTCATTCATCTCTTCATCATCAATCCATCATCACTGCCACCGAGTATTTCACCAAGTGGGTGGAAGCCATTCCTCTTGTCTCCACAAAAGCTGACAAGATTGTCGACTTCATCAACAGCCACATCATCTGTCATTTCGGTGTACCTCACAAAATCATCACCGATAATGGCAAGTCCTTCAAAAACAAGACTGTCCAAAAAATCTGTGACTCATTTGGCATCAAGCTCAGTTTCTCTTTGCCTTACTACCCATAAGCAAATGGGCAGGCTGAGGCTTCCAACAAAATCTTGACTAAAATTCTCATGAAGGTGGTCAGCGACACTGGAAGGGATTGACATATTCACATTCCCTTCGCTTTGTGGGCCTATCACACTAGCATTCGAACCTCCATGGGTGCTACCCCTTTCTCTCTCATGTACGGAATAGAGGCTGTCCTACCTCTCAAAGTACAGATCTCATCTCTCCGCATCTCTCTGCATGACATTCTTTCTAACGATGACTTTCATCAAGATCACTTAGCTCAACTTGAGCTACTTGACGAGCGTCATCTTGCTACCCTCAATCATCTCCATGTCTATCAAAATCGCATCAAGCGAGCTTATGACAAAAATTTGCGAGAATGAGATTTCAACATCGGAGACCTCGTCCTCAAAGAGAATCATCATGTGACCAATATGGAGTGAAGTAAATGAGGCAAGTTTGCCCCTAATTGGCTCGGACCTTTCATTATCATGCACAAGTATGGATCAAAGACGTATCGTTTGTCTTTTCTCGACGAATGACCAGAAATTGAGCCTCTTAATGCGTTGCATCTATGACCATTCTACTATTAGTCGAGTACTCATCCACTTGACATTTATCTTGAGCTCGTCCCTTGAGCAATCCTCATCCTCTTAATCCTCATTCCTTTCAACCCTACTCCCCTTAACAAAATCCTATATACCCCTTTTATAAAGTAGGGATATTTTGTCCTAATAAAAGGGAACCCTTGACCTTCTATAGTCTGATCCATGGCTCACATTTCTATCAAAACAAATCAAGATGTCAAAATATCCAAGGTCACAAAATCAAAAATCAAAAAGGCAGACTGCTCCCTCGAAGGACAGCTATACTATCATTGCTGTAGCTAATAGACTGCTCCCTCGAAGGATAGCTATTTAAAGCCCTTATATATAAAGCAAAATATAGACCACTCCCTCGAAGGATGGCTATGATTAAATATTACTATAAACAACACTTTTTTAGAAGCTTCCCACATCGATCAACTTCACAAATGACCACCAAGCAAATGACATCTCTATGTAGACTTCCCGCATTGATCAGTCTGCACAAAAAAAAAAAAATGGGTCATGGACTTGGCTTGTAGTTGTCTCAGGGTCTCCTATAAAAAGGGGCAAGGTTATCTCTGCTCTTAAACGGGTTACCCTATATCCTCCTATCCTAACACCTGCTCAAGGGACTTCGAGCTCACTTTAGTGTCAAAGTGATTCGCTTATCAATCACTTCAACCCTTTTCCTCCCTCTTTGGGAGAACTACATTGGCCTGAGGCCCTTAGGACACGGGCTATGTAGGCAGCACTCAATTGACATGGGGTCTTCTGGGGTTAGCTCGGCCATCCTCTTCATCACTTTCTTCCATCCCATTCTCTTGTCACCTATCAATCACATCACAGCTAGTCATATATTATCATTAGCATAATCATTTTCATCATGTCCATCCATAGTCATTAAGCATCACCATCTAATCTAAAAATCATAACCATTCACATCAAATATCAACATCAATATCATTAAACAACATCATATAACCAGTTCATTTAGCATCATCCACATAAACCATAATATCAACATGCATCACATCAAAATGCAATAAACATTAAACACATTTTTATAAAACATCCATCACACAAGTCACTGATCCAAAATCTCATCATATATATCAATAATGTTCTATAAAATAAGACACAATGTGTGTCTGTCTGTCTCTCTCTCTCATATAATACATCTCGCATCATCAACACGCAGGCCGGTATATACATCAAAAATCAAAAAAATCTCAACTCCGCCCTCAAGGCTGTAGCTGTGGTGGTGGTCGAGAAGACGCTATATCCTCTCCCACCTCTGATCTAGGCTGCCTGCATGAACCTGTAGCGGTCGCCCGTGACATGGAACACTATCGGCTCTGCTCTACCCTCATCTCAGAGTATCACTGTATCTGAGGGAACCCCCTGATGGCCCTCTCATAATATGCGATCTCATCCAGCACATCACTGTATCTAACTAGAGATATAGTCTGTGATGGACCCATCTGTCCTAATTTCGTGCCCTGCACTGACCCCTGTGGCTGTGCCTGACCTAGCTGCACCGATGCTGACTGTCCTGGCCCCTATGAAAATGCTAGCTACTGTGATGGCTGTTGCATCGAGCCCTATCCTCTCAAGCCCTGTCTTACCAATGCCTGTGCCTGGGCTGCGGCCAGCTGACCCTATAACATAGTGACCTGTCCTATCAAAGCAGCCCCCTATCCTGTCACCCCCACTAGTTGCCCCTATAAAACCATGACTTGTCCCTATAAAATGGTCACTTGGGCCTATGTTGCATCCCTCTCCAGTCACACTATGTCTCTCTCCTCACGGGCTGCATCTCACTCCCTGGTGATAGCATGTACATCTAGCTGTGGCCCTGCCTAGACTCCTGTGTACTGCCCTACCCACCATGTTGTGTAGGCCTCTGTATAACCTGGGTCAGCCATCCCAGGTCCTGCTGGCAACTCCTCAAAATTTGGCTCCTCTGTCTCCTCTGGCAGTGGGAGTGGTGCCTCTATATCATCCCGCCTATACTGCAAAAATGTGGGAGGAACATCCTGTAGCATCCCGTACTGGCACCGCACTCTCTCTGCTAGAACCCTCTCGAGCTCACCAACTCACCTACCCCTAACCCATCTCAGGCTATGTACCCCAACCAACTACTCCCCCTGGTCTCTGAATGCTGGATATCCCAGGTATGGTCTCCAGATGATGTCTGCCAGAATCAGAGCCTCCAGTACCCCTCTATAGTGGTCAATGTCTCTGACCACTCTGTCTACCCGTGTTTGCACCATCACCTCATGCCATCATCTAAATCCGACCCTAAAGCCAGCCTGTATTGCCACTAGGAGGCTGAGAGGTCGTGTCACTGTGATATGCTCGTATGCCCAGCAGTGCAGCAGGTGGCCCATGCATAAGCTGTACCACCACCACCGGCTAATGCCCCACAGCTCCCTGTAGACTTGGGCCAAAAAGACAGGGGCCCAAGCAAACACTGTCTACTGCTCTATCATGTCTATCAAAACTCTAGTCATGGTAATCAAAAACCTACCTCCCTCCACATCTGGGAGTGCATACACTGTAATCTTGATCATCATCAAGACAACCAGCTGATGTGCATCCTCATCTGCCACGTACAGAGGCTCATAACCAAAACTTGCTGAGTGGTAGCTCATCTCAGTGATGTGCTCCCCAAACAATGTAACCATATGTATATCATGCACCTCTCTCGAGCACACATATAATTTTGCTCCATGTACCGACAGCTACAAAATCTAGTACACATCCTCGACCGTGACCGTCATCTTGCTTGTGGGCAGGTGCAAGGTGTTGGTGGAATGGTCCCACCACTCGATCAGTGCCACCATCAGGCTCACATCTCATGCCACTCTGCAGTAGCGTCTCAACCCACCTAGTCCAACTACACTCATCTGCGCCCACTCCTCCTCGATAATGTCCCAGTGCATCCGCATCAGCAAAATCGGGAGGCGATCCTGCAACATCAGAGTCTATCTTGCCTGCATCCACCCAAGTTAATCTCATGTTAAAAATTTTCCTCCTATTTCTATTTTTACCAACCTATCTGACCATCTATGCCTATTCTGACACTCGAGAAGCCCTTGGCATCACTTCGACCCTTTGATTTGACAATTTTTCACCACTCCTTTTGACCAGACAGCCACCGACATCAGTTATCATGCCAACGACGACACTCACCTAACCAACATCGGTCACTTAGTGACTAACGTCGGCAGGTTAATGACCAATGCTGGTCTCTGGTCGGCCGACACCGATGAACCTGCTGACGTCGGTGCCTGGTTCGGCCCTAGGGCCGAACAGGGCGAGCCCTAAATTTAGGGCTTCCCCATTTTTGACTCCCCAATAACTCCTAACCTATCCTAGATCCCTCCCCCACCTTCCTAAGTACCCTCCCCCCAATTTCTACCTCAATTCACACAAATTTCAAAAAACAAATCACAACAAAAAACTAACTAAATAGGGCTTAGAGACCCTCCTACCTCATCTCAGCATCGCCAGCGTGATGGCACGATGGGTGCCGCTAGTAGTGGACCTCCCACAGGTCCTCTACTACCCTCTACCATCACTTCTACATCATGCTTCTCCTAGCCCACACGCGTCTCTGTAGCCTCCAATTTCTCTCCATGCATCTCTCTCTCCACCAATGCTTTTTTGACACCTCACACTGCTCCTCGGTCAACCTTGTGTCACTTTTACTCACTGGGCTCCAGAGCTCTTTTCTCTCAGTCAACTAAATCACAAATGACTTCTGGTTGGCCGCCAATCTAGTTTTGTCAGATTTGATAAGCCGCCGACATCAGCATCTTCGTGCCCTAGGCCGCCGACGTTGACTGATATCCTACTGACGTCAGTCCCTTTGGACCACCGATGATGGTTTTATTACCAACGTCGGTAGACTTCAACTCTTTTTTTTCATCACCTTGCCCCATAATCATGCCCTCAACCAGTCAACCCTCTAGTATAAGTCATTTTGGCCCCCTGGGGCACACTTGAGATCACTTTTGCCTCCATCCATCGACCACCAGACCTTGGAGATCATGACCATCTCCTCTAACCGCAACTACTTCCAAAACGATTTTGCCTTGGTTGTTTTTACATGTATGCTACCTCATGATTGGCTAGCAAAATTGTGCACAGACCATTTTTGACCTTCACAAGTATAGGATCGCAAGCCGGTTGATCCCCACTACTTGTGACATTTTCGTGTTTTTGGGAACACTTCCTGCGCCTGGGATACCTGGAACATGATGACCATTTAGAGATTCAGCTTCAATTGAATAACCCAATCAACAGACGACTAAATGCTGGGGCCCAGTGACTTCAATTTTGGCACTCCTCAACCCTCGACCTATGACAATTTGACCTAACCATCCTCGTGAAGTGGTGTAGGTGCAATCACGACTTTTGCATCATTCACCCTCACCCCTTTTTTTCATCCACTCTTTGTCAAATCAACACCCAATTCCAGGTTCCCTTCTCTCGATTCCTACTTTGAGGGGGGAATACCTCATCCATAATCGAGGCAACCAACTCCTATTTTTGTCTTGCAGTTCATCCAGAACAACCAACAAGATAAAAAGGGGTAAATGTAGACACCGTAATTGTGTCTAACCCTTGTCATCCTCCCCTTAACCCCCATTTTAGTTTTCCACACCTATTTAACCCCTATCGACCATTTTCCCACAAGCCTTGACCCTGGCAGCATGTAAAAATGAGTAGAGAGCTAAAGTTAGCCTTTGTCCCCATTCTGCATTTGCCGACGATGGTCATAACCCAGTCAACATCACTGACGTCAGTCACTTATCAGCCGACATCGGTAGTCATGCCGATGTCGGTTATCTTTAACACTACATTCTCCACCAAAACACAGGGACCGTTATCTATTATCCATTATTCATTTAGTTTCCAATCCGTTCCTCGATCGGTTATCGAACCATCCTTCATAACTATCAGCACACTATTCATTCGATCAATCAGCAAAAACCTCTGGATTCGAACAATCAACCGATTCTTGCATCCAACCAATCTGCATCCAATCTCTCACATTCTCTCTCTCTCTGGTATAGGTTTCTACTTCAGTCATCTTGCTGGAGGTCTACTACATCAAACTGCTGTGACACAGCGACAACGTCAATCATGTCTCTGACTCTATTTTCAGCCTATAACAGGTAAGCTTTGCTCTGTGTTTTTGTTTTACTCTCTGGTTATTGTTTTTTATTTGATATCATTACCCAAATTTAGAGTTAGACCATAACCCCAACCTTATTTCCACCTGTATCACCTCTATCCACCCTGCTTGGAAAATATAGTCTGTAACTCTGCCTAGATCCCTATACAAAACCCTCAAACAAATCCCTCTGACTCCTAAACCAGCTTCTTGAACTCTCAAACAAAAATTTAGACCCTTCTGCAATCCAAAAACTCTGTCCAGACCCAACCACACCCTGTCCAAAACTATTTCCCTGACCGATGCTGGTCATTACCCCGACCGACGCTGGCACTTCAACCAACGTCGGCACTCTTATTGACCGACGCCAGCACAGAGACCGACACCGCCGACTGTGCAAAGTAGTTTGTTGCATATCAGGTATGCATTCTGCTTTTTGTCTTTTATTTGCTTTCATTCTGTCTTTCATTATTTCTACTTCAGTCAAATATTCTATTTTTATTAGTGGGTTGATATCCCTTAAGGAAGTCTTCATACTTCAGGGATCAAGCGTTTGCTTGATAGCCCACCGTCTCTTCGTCTGACATTTTTTCATGTTTAGTCTCCTTTTCTTCACAGGTGTCATTCCTCCATAGCCAAATAGGAGTACCTTCCAACGTCTGATTTCGGTGTGCACGACTATATCCGGGTATCTTCTAACCTTAGACCATCTCTTAGTTTCTCATTTCTATCTTTTGAATGTGAAAGCAAAATTGCATAAAAACATTCTCCACATAGATATTAGTTTGTGGGTTACCTATCATGTAGTGAAGAGTCTATTTATATGGCTGATGATCATCCATTAGATATTATGGGAAGAGGGGATATAAGGATTAGGCTGTATAATGGTAGAATCAAAATGTTAAAGGATGTGCATCATGTTCCTATGTTAAAGAAGAATCTAGTGTCCATAAATAGGATAGATGAGTTAGGGTATTCTTGTACCTTTGGTAATGGTAAATGTAAAATATCCAAAGGAGCCCTAGTGGTAGCAAAAGAAGAATCTTATGGATCCTTGTATCGACTATGCAAATTTTTAGTAACATGTACTACAATATCACCTACATTAGAGATTGCTTGGGGTGATGTGATGCTATCTGAAAGTAAGCTCTATAAGAGGGTTAAGTTTAAAACATAAGTTAAAGTCCAAACTTGATTTGAAATCAAGCAAATATAGTTCTCAACAACAAAGAAGAAGGGGTGTATGATGTGGTATCCTAATGACCACATGTTGTTATAAATGAAATAAAATCCATATAAAATAGAAGGTACAAGAACCTAAAAGTGTGCCTATTGAGGTAGTGGAAAGAGAAGATGAATAAGACCAAGTGAGACCTAGTGTTCTCATAAGGACAAGGTAGTGTGTTTAGACATGCGATAGAGCATAATGAATTTTAAATTAATTATTGAGGATCAAAAACTTGATTAGTGCATTGATGTATGGAGTAGCACAAAATATTCCCTGGAGATGTGATTGGTCCATTTTTTCCATGTTTGGGTATAGTTGATAGTCAAAGGACTATGTGTAGAAGTCAAGTATTGACTTCTATGTGATTTTTTTTCCTAACTACTGTCAACCATGCTACATGCACTGGTTTCTATTCAAATTTGGATTAGATTGATTCCTACATGGTGATATCTCTAGAAGAGATATAATAGATAGAGGGATATAAGGATGAGGTAAAGATTTGATGGTTTACAGATTGAAGACTATACAAGATAATGTAAGCATACAAATGAGAGTACAATGGTACCTTCATAAAGAGACAAAGTGTTTAATATATGTTGATTTTATATGTTTTGATAACATGTTGGATGTATGCCCAACATAATCACTGGTGTGATGGCTCAATGATAAGGACATGATGAAGGTGGTGTAATCATACTTCTTATGACCCTACTCCTCTTGATGATTACCTCTCTATTCATTATGCATTCTACCAGTCACTATGAGTCTTGTTTGATCCTACTCAATAATTTGGAGATTTATCCTAGTTTTTAACCATTTTATAGGAATTTATACACCCCTTTGGACCTGCCAACACTTCCCAAGGCCTCTTGAGACCTTTTCAAGCCTCCCAAGGCCTTCCCAAGCTCATTATAGAGATTTTTTTTAGCTTTTATGGATAACACACAACCTAGGATATAGGATCCATGAAATGGCCTTGGATTATGCCATTTATTATGGTCCTTTAGTCATGGCCTAGGCCAAAACCCAAGCAAAAGTGCCCATCTCACTCCCAGTTATTGCCAAACAACTTGAAATGACCATTATTTTGGGGAATCCAACCTTGGTTTCCCTATATTAGGTCTAAACATGTTTACCTCTCATATTTTATTCCTATTGATCCCAAAGACTCCTCATGGATCTTCTTGGATCATCTTAGCTCTCATCTAGACATATTGCCAGCCCTTCAGATTCTTGGTATGTTTTTTATTCCTAGGATTTCTTCAGCTCTTTTGAGATCCTCAACTACATGCTAAATGGTTCTTCAAATCTTTTAAAATCTCCCCTTTGGGGATTCATAGACTTAAATTTTATTTTAACATAGATTGGTTCACCTACTACTCATTTGTTCCTACCTGTATTGTTACTTGCTTTTGGCTCCTTTGACTAGCATTACACCTGATTTATGCTCTTAGATTAGCATCTACATCCCTTGATTGTTGTTATTTCAACTCTCCTAGATTGTTGATAGTGGATTGGATAGATTTATACACTACATCTTAGTAATCTTCCATAATTGGATCAAATTTGGACTCATGATTGGTAGAATTCTTGCATGATGTTTGAGCATGATCTGATAGCACCTTGTTATTCAAGGTGAAACTATTTTGCTAGTTTAGTGTAGTAAAATACTAGGATTATATAGTATATGTTAGGGTTAGATTTATTTATAAACAAGCATTTAACATAGGATTATGAAATGTTATGCATTATCTCTCTCTTGAAAATGTCTTTCTTACTGAAATGGTATTTCATTTCTTAGAGCTGCATGTTTCTAAATCATTTTCATTTCCTATTAGTGCTTACTTATTTAGATAGATTCCTTTCATGTTATTTATGCATTAGTTTCTTTCCTTTAACTACTTTATTTATTATGGTTATACCCATTAGAGATACATATGTCCTTTGTGCACTTGATCGTGTTAGCCCTAACCTAGTTTACAAGTCAATATATAGTTTGGTGTAAGCTGACAATCTGGATAGCCTCTATAGATATCAAGTAGCCCATAGTAATCATGAGCCTTTTATCCTTATAGGTTTTTTCTTAAATACCCTATGTACCCCCATGACAAACCATATTATATCTATTTAGATTATTGGAGATACATACTAGTACACCTAGTGGTACCCCACACAAGGTCTCATTCTAGTTCTATACTCTTTATAAATATTGTAGCTCATTTCTTGTTGATAGCCACAAAGCTTTGCTTTCAGCTATGTTTCTACTCTCCCTCTAGTTATTTTATCCTACTTTGTTTTTGTGTCCTTCTCCCTATTGGTTCTCTGATCATTTAACTTTTCTATTGTCTCTTGTGTTGATCTTATTTCATTGCATTCATGGCTGGTCTCCCACACTTAGGATGCCAATCCTACTAGATTTAGTGTCTTGTCCTTGAGATCACTCATGAGTAGGCTAAGGTTTCAATGGAATTCCATAGACACCGTAGGACCCAAGATTTTACCTCAGCCCAACATAGTGACCTTAACTCTCTCATGTTTTTTAGGGAATACGATTTGCAAATCTATAACCAATGGGCTTGCTCACCTTTCCACCAGTATTAGTTTTACTTATCCAAAGATACCTCCCCAAGACTTGAGCCTAGTTTTCATTCACTTGTTAAGGGTAAATTTAACCCCTTTCATGATTTAGGCTTGATGAGTTGCATATAATCATTGACAATTACTATAGGTGGCTTAGTTTGATTCTACAATCTACTACTACATTCTCTTTCTAGCTTCTTGTTCCTCCTAGATGACTTCTTATAGTACTTAGATATCTCTAGACCATTTAACCTTGTAATCCAATCACTCACCTCCATGGTGCAAACCAAGGGTGAGTTAAAATTTGAATTTATATGTAGGTGGCATTCAAACATCCATACATTTAGGACAAGGTTCTTGGATGATCAAATTCATGATATTTTCATGAGAGAATTAAGGCAAGAGGTTTGCCTTGAGGTCCTCAAGTGTGAACCCACCTCTTATGATGAATATGTTAATGGGTGTCTAAAGATTGAATTCTTTGAGGTGTGTGTAGGAATTTAAACCATGACAACTCAAAGGTCATCTTCCTCTCATGATCACAACCTCAATGGTATCCATGATATTATTACTAAGTCTTCATTCAAGATGAAAGACAAAAAGGATGATTTCAATGTCAACACTTTGAGTGAAAGGCCAACCAAAATGAAGGTCCTTAAATATAGTGTAAGAGGGTAGTGGGTATTGTATCCCTATCACCCACTAAATTTTACAACTTTAACCAAATTAAGGGGAATTTTGACAAGGAATGTATCTCCCAATAATCTTATGTGAAGATCTCACTACTCCCTAGAACTCCCTGCTTGCTAAACCCAACCTCAAGTTGGATGTGTTCACAGATCCTCTTCTTGACCATGATAAGGAAAAGAAGAAGAAGAATAAATATAAAGCTAAGGCACACTACTATTATGCTTTTTTCTTCTAACCTCTTCTATCTCTTCACCCTAAGCTAACCTAAAATGAAAATCCAAGTGTGATAGTAATAAGCTCATTATTGGTATTGGCATAGTCCTTGTCAATTATGATTGTTTTTTCAATATGCACTCAGGTCATGTGACTAGTCTCATTAGAGATTCTAGTGGTGTAGGGACCTCATGATAGGCCATAGGGATAGGGAATCCCAAAGTTAGATTTTAATTTTAGTTTAATATCCCTACTTAGGATAGGAACACCCATACTACATCTAGATGAGCTATAGGGCCTTTCAACTATAATCTCCATCTAGGATATTCTTGGCCTTTGCCTTGAGAAAATAGTGCCCATCTTCAATGAGCTTGGTCTCTCCTATGAGGTGCCACTACAGGATGATGTTGAGGTGTTGTTTAACTTAGACATCCCTGATCAACCTTGTCCACCTATCCTATCTTTTAACCCTACATCTTTACCAGACCCTTCCATTATAATAAAGAGGGATAAGTTCCCACTCTACATTGAGACATTCATAAATGAATTTTACATCAAGATATGAATTATTGATGAAGGTGCCATATTGAACATCATTCCTTTGTGGATGTTCAATGATATGGGTATTATCCATAGTAAACATTATGACTCTCACCACAACCATGTTGGATTAGACAATGATACAATTATGTCAATGGGTAATGTGAATATTTAGGTCATGTTTGGACCCAAGACTATCAGGATTGAGTTTTGTGTGTTAAACCTATATCTCTCATACAACATGATTCTTGGACATCCTTAGACTATTACCATGTAAACTATCACATCAACAATGTTTTGTATGGTTTAGTTCATTCATGAAGGTGAGGTTCACACCTTGGATGTGAACTCAAATCCCTAAGAATTTATCTATGCTAAGTTAAATCCATCTGGCAAGGCTTTGGTTATATCCTCTTAGGGACTTGTGGGTTCACCCAAAGCTCTCCCATCTGACAAGGCTTTGTTTATCTCAAAGATGAATAGTTTGACCCTAATGAGTATTGATCAACATTCACTCCTCCCCCACCTATTGTGAAACCCATGATGCCTCTTACTTCGAAGCATCCATTTGGCTCTTTAATATTAGGAGACCTATTCTGAGATGTATCCATGGATGTTGAGCCTCCTCCCCTTTTGTCATAATTATCTCATCATGGCATTGGCACTCTCAATGCCTCTCTTAATGAGGTATCTCGAGTTGTCGACGTGGATGTTGAGTGTTATTTCATCCATGTTGTATCACATGACCTAGTAAATGAGAGGAGAGATTTCAAGAAGATTGTGCCCATGCATCATTTGCACTGCCATACTCTCACTTTTTTTGGGTTTAGAGGTCTCGATCACCAATAATGACCCCACCTTCAAAACTCCCATGTTTTGGGTCATGACTGTGAACTTAAAAATATGGATGCTCCATCTCCTTCTTCCCACATTTTCCCTATTATTTGGCCTCTTCATAGGCTAAGTAATGGCCTACCTCAGGGGTAGGCCTATTTATAGCATGAAGTGGTGGCCTACCCTTGGGACTAGGCCTGGGCTTGGGCCTATGGTGCTTTAATGAGACTTAAAGATTATCATAACACCCTCCCTAAGCTCATATTTAGTGGATTACCCATATCATGGCATCTATTTTTGGACCTTATGGGTCTATATGGTCATTCTGCTTATGCACTCCTTTGATACACCTCAAGATAGAATTAGAGTCTTTTGCCTCTTTTAGTTGCTCATGTTAATTATTGATTGTATTTAACCCTCTATCGACTCACTATCTCCTTCTCTATGTTCATATAGGTGGTATGTGTTAGTGGTTGTGGTTTCTTGAGACTTGTTCTAGCCTTCCCTAGATGGTTTTCATCTTTCACGGGCCTATTATCGCCCCTCCTTGCCTCTCATTATAGTTGGCATTGAGACATGATCTCTTAGTTGACCTTCGTATAGTGGTGGTGGTTCTACAAGTTGAGGTGCCTTTCCTACCTATATAACTTTGACTTCTCACATCTAAAAAACAAAACAATGTGACATTAGATCAGTCATACAAGTATTGAAATGAGATAAACATGTTCAAATAATAGTTTTTCTTATTCCCCCCTTCAGTGTTTTGAGGCAATTTTGGGGCCTTTTTAGGCTCCCTTGAGCCTATTTTTGGCCCTTTCTAGCCCACGACATGGGTTTTTAGGCTAACCTATGGCCTCAAAATGGGCCAAGATATGGGTCCAATGGTTTGGTAGTGGTATAGGCTATAGGTTTCCTAGGTAGACCCCAACCTAGGTTAAGTGCCTTCCTTTTTACCTCTCCTAGCCAATGTTTTGTTTTATCATTGCTAATCAAACCATGAAACCTATATATGAGAGTTTTTGTCCCATTATGGATGTAATGGTGGAGTCTATTTCTCTCTTCAAGGCATCCTTAAGCCTATTTGGGTGCCATTATAGTATTTTGGACCCTTGGGTCCTCTGGCCTATCAGGTTTGTATACTCATTAGATATACCTTGGGTTAAAAGTTGATCTCTCTACTTTTTTTAGTTAATAATTTCTCTATTCATTCATATCTAATCCCTAATGACTCCCTTTTCTTCTTTCACTATGGTTTTTGTAGGTGTATAGGTTCATGGTTTTGGTTGCTTTGAGACTTACTCTAGTCTTCACTGATCAATCTTCATCTCTTCATGGATATCTTACCACCCTTCATCACCTCATACCATAGTTATTATTTGTATTTATTCCTCGATTGTGACTTGATTGTGTTCTTTATCTCCATTGTGTAACTCTCTCATCCTACTCTATGTTGAGATAATCCTTTTGTAGAATCATCTTGCATCCCTAACCCCCATCATTTTATACCTCTCAATGGTGATTCACACTAATGGCATAAGTCAAGGTAACCCAGGACCCACTGTTGTCACTTGGATCACCAATGACCCATGAGACTATGATCTTATTATAGATGGTTACTTCCTTACCAATGAGATAAAAAATGTAGTGAAGTATCACATAATCATCAATTATTCTTTGAATCACTCTTAGTCATGTTTAAAACATCTTTAGCTTTGAGTTTATCCCCCTCTTCAAGGTAGTACATGATTTTATATCATTCTTTGAGGATGTCCAAGTCACCCATATCCATTGCATAGAGAACACTGGAGCTAATGCTCTTGTGAATATCATTCTAGATCATATAATTTGATATGATATCATCTATGTCCCTTTTATGTAGGAGTTAGAGTTGGAGATGGAGCTAGATTTGGAATCGGATTACATAGCATTTGCACTTCTACCCATGGATCATGTCATCAACTTATTCCATTGTTATCCCTATCTAGTAAGTGTAGGTAACATTCCCTTTTATCATTTTAGTTCTTAAATTTCTTTTATTTTATGTGGCTTCTAGGTATTGCACAACATTCCTTATTTATTCAAACATCAATTGCTTGTAATTCAAGGGCATATGCAATCATACTTCTCATGACCCTAATCTTCCCAATGATTACATATATACTCATCATGCATTATACTAGTCACCATGAGTTCTATTTGATCCTAATAAATAATTTGGAGTGATCCCCTTTCTAGGCCTTTCTACACCCTATTGGACCTTCAAACACTTCTCAGGGCCTCTTAGAACTTTCATGAGCCTTCTAGGGCCTTCTCGAGCTCATTATAGAGCCTTTTTTGAGTTTTTATGGCTAAGACATAGACTAGGTCATAAGACCCATGGAATGGAATTGGTATAGGCCACATGTTATCGCCCCTAAGTTGTGTCCTAGGATGCATCCTAACCAAAAGTGCCCTTTTCACTCCCAACCATTGCCAAATATCTAGAAACGACCATTGTTTTGGGGAATTCAACCTTAGTTACCCTATATGAGTTATAAACATGTTTTCATCTCATATTTTATTCCTATCTCTTCTTTTTTTATTGCCTCTTGATCCCCAGGACTCATCTTGGATCTTCTTAGATATTCTGGGATTTTATTTGTACATCTTAATAGCCTTTAAAATTCTTGGTATGTTCTTGATTCCTAGGAGTTCTTCACCTCTCTTGAGATCCTCAACTACATGCTACCTAGTTCCTCATCTCTATTAAACTCTCCCCCTTGGAGATTAATAGATTTATAATTGATTTCAACCTAGATTGGTTCACCTACTACTCAGTTATTCCTACCTACATTGTTACTTATTCTTGGTTGCTTAAGTTGGCATTGCACCTAATTTGTGTACATGGATTGGCCTCTACATCCATTGCTTGTTGATATTTCACCTCTCATAGATTGTTGATGTTAGAACCTGAGAGCACAATTGATTACCAAGCAACTAAACACAGAATTTAACCAGAAGTAAATAGTAACTAGAATTCAAAAATAACACAGAATATGAGAGACAATACCCAATTGTACTAATACTCTTCTAGAAGGAAATACAACAAAGAAGATGCCACAGTCTTGTTCCTTACACTCCTCTAGGGCTCCCATAACTCTAGGGCATAAACAGTAAATCTCTTCAAGAGCTCACTCTCTCAATTATGGTCCCAACAATCAACTCAAACACAGAGTTGTTATTCACCTCCAACCAGTCAGTATCAATACCGCCAGTATAACTGACCAAGTACTTAAAGTACTCCAAGTCCAAGTACACCACGTACTCCAAGTAGATCTCACCTGATCTTGCTACCTGTTGTGTTGCTGACCTCCCTGATCTTGCACACTTGCAAATCAACCTAGTTTTTCACACCTGCAAACCTAGACCTCGCACACACACACACACACCTACAGATCAACTGACCTTACTTACACATGTAGATCTCCTTCCTAATCTTGCACACCTACAAACCAACCTAATCTTACATACCATGAAGAACACTTGTCCTCCAAACTAGCACCCCTGTGGATCTTTTACCAGACCTTGCTCTCTTGTAGATCTACCTGATCATACAAACTTGGTACTATGGCACTATGAGGAGCCAACCTTGCTCTCTCTATCTAACACCCTGGGAATCCTTGCTTTGATCCCTCCTACTTTACAATACAACCCATGAGTCTATTATATAGATCCCATGCAAACAATAATTAGACATCTAATTACAATAATTAGATCCATAGCTCCAAGACTAAAATTAGCCTTTTACATGCAAACAACTGGTTCGTTAAACTAACTATTCATCAACTAGCAGTTTTGGAATTGCACAGGCGACCGATGTCAATCCCTGTCTGGCTAGAGATGATTGACGTCAGTCGATACCTGACCAATGTTAGTTGCTCTACTCACTGGATATGACCGACGTCGGTTGATCAGACTGACATTGGTTGCTCTGCAACTCAGCAACCTCCTCCATGTTTGCATCAGTGAAGCTTTTAGCTCCACAACCTAATAGTTGATAGTGGATTGGATAGATTTATACACTAAAACTCAGTAATCCTCCATAATTGGATTAAACTTGGACTCATGGTTGGTAGAACTATTACATTGTGTTTGATCATGATTTGATAACACATTGTTATTCAAGGTGAAACTATTTTTTTAGTTTATTATAGTATATTGATAGGGTTAGATATTACATGATAGGGTTAAATTCATTTATAGACAAACATTTAGCATAGGATTCTGAAATGTTATGCATTATCTCTTTTAAAAATGTCTTTCTTACTAAAATGGTCTTTCATTTCCTAGAGCTTTATGTTTCTAAATTATTTCATTTCCTATTAGTGTTTACTTGTTTAGATAGATATATTTCATGTTCTTTATGCATTCATTTATTTCCTTCAGCTACTTGATTTACTATAGTTATACCCATTAGAGATACCTATGCTTTTGTGCACTTGATCATGATATCCCTAACCTAGTTTACAAGTTAGTTTATAGTTTAGTATAATATAACAAATTTGATAGCCTCTATACACCTCAAGTAGCCCATAATGACCCTAAGCCTCTTAGACTTCTAGGTCTTTACTTAAGTACCCTGTGTACCCTTGTGCCAAACCCTAATGGATTTATTTGGATTCTTGGAACTACATAGTGGCATGCCTGGTGGGACCCCACACATTTTCTCATTATATTTTTATACTCTATAAATCTCATAACTAGTTTCCCACTGAT
Organism: Torreya grandis; assembly: GCA_037957365.1. Lineage (NCBI taxonomy): Eukaryota > Viridiplantae > Streptophyta > Pinopsida > Cupressales > Taxaceae > Torreya > Torreya grandis. The sequence goes on from JARHVA010000042.1 coordinate 86,945, forward strand.
AGCTGTAAGGCTTTATTTTTAGTTGTGTTTCTACTCTCCCTCTAGTTGTTTGATCCTACTTTAATTTTGTGTCCTTATCCCTATTGGTTCTTTTACCATTTATATTTTTTGTTATATTTTGTATTTATCTTGTTTCATTGCATCAATGGGTGGTCTCCCACCCTTGGAATGCCAATCCTGCTAGATTTAAGGTCTTGTTCTTGAGCTCAATCATGAGTGGGTTTAGGTTGCAATGGAATGCCATAGACACCTTAGGACCCAAGATGTTACCTCGATGTGACATAGTGACCTTGACCCTCTCATGTTCTATAGGGAATAATATTGTAAAATATATAACCAATAGGCTCACTCACCTTTCCACCAGGCTGAGTTTTACTTATCTGAAGATACCTCCCCAAGACTTGAGTCTAATTTTCATTCACCTATTAAGGTTAAAGATGAACCCCTTTCATAATGTAGGCCTGATGAGTTGCACATAATCATTTAATATTATCATAGGTGGCTTAATGTGAATGAAGAGAAATTTTATTCTCCTAAGAATAGGTGGTGTGCTTCTTCTAGAGATAAAGATCACATCTAGTCTAGTTCAAGTGCCTTAACTAGTTCACATGGAGTCCTCCACCTCTTTCTCAATAAGAAACTCCATAGTAATAACTCCCTCATGTCCATGTTGAGATACATAGGCATCCTAACTTTATGAGGCATATAATTCATGTGGATTCTTCCTATCCCCCTAGCCATTCCTTTAGAATCTCAAATGAGCATGTTAATTTTGACTTCCAATTATGGACTAGAGATCCTTGGGATGTTTATCCTAAACATTAGTTCCCTCATATAAACCCTCATATTATGATCATCCCCTTATTCATTCCACATTATCTCATCATCTCCATAGGGAATGATACATGTCTTATGGTTTTTCCCCATCCTATGATTGGGAGGATCCCCATCTTGAATGTCTTCCACAGTAGGAGTTGCTTCAACATTGTATCCCTCATGACCATGGTCATGATGACCTCTACTAGAATAGGAAATATCATGGCCCATACAATCCTCATTAGGGAGCCCATTTCTAACCTGATATCAACCCTACCTACGAGTATATCCATAGGAATTCTCTATCCCCTTAGGTGTGTGATATTCCCCTTCCTACTCCAATCATCAAACTACCCAAGTTTAATGGGTTTTGGGGTGATGGTCCTATAGATCATATCATGATATTTATGTTGTCATGTATAGATTAGAAACAAGATGAATGCATGATTTTGAATCTCTTCACTCATTTTCTATGAGCTAAATCTTTAGTTTGGTTCTATAATCTACTACTAGATTATCTTTCTAGCTTCCAGTTCCTTCTAGATGACTTCCTCTAGTAGTACTTTGATATCTCTAGACCATTTAACCTAGGCAAACAATAACACACCTCCATGGTATAAGTAAAGTTGAATCAAACTTTTAATTCATACATAGGTTTTATTTAGTCATCCATACATTTAAGATAAGGTTCTTGGATGATTAAATTTATGATATGTTCACATGAGCATTGAGGAAAGAATTTCACCTTGAGGTCCTCAAGTGTGAACCCACCTCTTATGATGAATAAGTTAACATGTATCTAAATATTGAAATCTTTGAGGTGTGTGTAGGCATTAAAACTATGTCAACTCAAAGGCTATCTTCCTCTCATGATCGCAACCTCAATCCAGTCAATGATACTATTACTAAGTCTTCATTTGAAATGAAGGACAAGAAGGATGATTATGAGGTCAACACTTTGAGTAAGAGGCCAACCAAAATGAAGGTCCATAAAAAGAGTAAAAGAGGGCAATGGGTGTCATATCCCTATCACACCATAAAATTATATAACTTACACTAAATTAAGGGGCATTATGATAAGGAACATGCCACCCAACAATCTTGTGCAAAGACCTCATCTACTCCCTAGAACTCCCCACTTACTGAACCCAACCTCAAGTTGGATGTGTTCATAGAGCCTCTTCCTGACCATGAAAAGGAAAAGAAGAATAAGAATAAGAATAAATATAAGGATAAGGCCCAACACTCTTCCACTTACTCTTCTACCTCTGTTGATTCCTCATCCTCAGCTAACTTGAAAAGGAAATCCAAGCATGATAACAATAAGATCATTATTGGCATTGACATAGCCCTTATCAACTATTAGTGCTTTTCCAATATATGCTTGGGTCATGTGATTGGTCCCATTGGAGATGATAGTGGTGTAGGGCCCTCAAGCCATCCCATAGGGGTAGGGAATCCTAAGTTAGATTTGACTTTCGGCATAATATCCCTCCTTAGGCTAAGAAACACCCTACTCCATCATAGATGAGTTATATGGCCTCTCAACTATAATCTCCATGTGGTATCTTCTTATCCTTGACTTGAGGAAAGAGGGCACATATTTAATGATCTCAGTTTATCCTATGAGGTGTTACTATGGGATAATGCTGAGGTGTTATTTAATTTAGACATCCTTGACTGACCTCACCCACCTGTTATATCTTTTGACCCTCCCTCTTTATTGAACCCTTCTATTCTAAAAAAGATGGATAATTTCTCACTCTACATCAAGACCTTCATAGATGAATTTTTCATTAAGAGATGAATCATTGACAAAGGAATTTAATTTAACATCATTCCTTTATGGATGTTCAATGATCTAGGTATTAGCCATAGGAAGCTTTATGACTCTCACCACAACCGTGTTGGCTTCAACAATGATATAGTTACATCGATGGGTAATGTATATCTTTAGGTCATGTTTGGAACCAAGACTAGAAGGATTGAGTTTTGTGTGTTTGACCTATAACTCTCATACAACATGATTCTTGGTCATCTTTAGACTATTGCCATTCAAGCTATCATATCAACAAGATTTTGAATGGTCTAATTCATGTATGAAGGTGAGATTCATAGCTTAGAGGCAAAATTAGATCCCTAGGAATTTATCTATGATAAGATAAATACCTTTTATAAGGCTTTGGTTGTCTCCTCTTGGGGACCTGTGGGTTTACCCAAGGCTCTCACATTTGAATCTTATTTTTTCAAGGATGAATAGTTTGACCTTGATGAGTATCGATCAACATTCACTCCTCCCACACTTATTTTGTAACCCATGATGCCTCATAATTACAGGAATCTAGTTGTCTCTTCACTCTTAGGAGACCTATTTTGATACATATCCATGGATGTATATCTTCATCCCCTTTTGCCATGATTATCTCATCATGGCATTATCACTCTCAATACCTTTCCTAGTGAGGTATCTCAAGTTACCAAGGTGTATATTGAGTGTTATTCCATCCAAATTGTAGCACATAACCTAGTAAATTAGAGGAGATATTTCAATAAGTTTGTGCCCATGAGTCATTTTCACTACCATCCTCTCACTTATTTGGGTTTAGAGGTCTCATTCACCAACAATTAACCCACCTTTGAAAATCCCATATTTTGGGATATGACTAGTGAACCTAAGGATATGGATGATTCACCTCTTTATTTCCACATTTTCCCTATTGTTTGGCCTCTTCATAGGATAATAAATGTCCTACCTCAAGGGTATCCCTTTGGTTAGTGTAAAATGGTGGCCTACCCTCGAGGATAGGACTAGGCTTGGGCTTATGGTGCTTTGGTAAGCCTCAAAGATTACCAAAACACCCTCCCCAAGACCCTATTTGATGGATTTCCCCTCTTGTGGAATATTTTATCAAACCTTATGGGTTTATATGTCCATTTGTCTTTTACAATCCTCAGATTCACCTCAAGATAGAAGTAGATTTTTTTGCCTCTTTTAGTTGGTCATGTTACTTCTTGATTGTAGTTAACCCTCTACTGACTCACTCTTTCCTTCTCTACATTCCTATAGGTGGTATGGGTTAGTGGTTGTGGTTTCTTGAGACTTTTCTATCCTTTTATAGATTGATTCATATTTCATGTTCCTCTTACCACCCCTCCTTGCCTCTCATTATGTTTGACATTGAGGCATTCTCTCTCGATTGGCCTTCACACAATGGTAACAAATCTATAAGTTGAGGTGACTTTATTGACTATATCACTTTGAATCCTCCTCGCATATAAAAAATAATAATGTGACATTGGATCAGTCGTACAAACACTAAAATGAGATAAACATGTTCAAATGATAGTTTTTCTTATTTCCCCCTTCAACCTTTCTAGGCAATTTTGGGGCCCTTTTAGGCTACCATAAGCCTATTTTTGGCCCTTTAAGGATTTTTGGGATAACCTATGGCCTCATAATGGGTTAATATATGGTTTTAGTGGCTTGGCAGTGGTTTAATCCATAGGTTTCCTAGGTAGGCTATCGTCTGGGTCAAGAGCTTCCTTTTTGTCTCACCTGACTAATGTTTTGTTCCATCATTGCTAATCAAACCATGAAAACTTTATCTTAGATTTTTTATCCCATTATGGATGCAATGGTATATTATATTTCTCCCTTTAAGGCCTTCATAGGCTTATTTTGGGACCATTATAATCTCTTAGACCCTTTGGTCCTCTGGCCTGTTAAGCCTGTATACTCCTTTGCTATATACACCTTGGGATAGAAGTTGATCTCTCTACTTTTTCAATTAAAATTTTATCTAATCATTAATATATGATCCCTATTGAATCCCTTTTCCTATTTCAATTTGGTTTCTATAAGTGTATAGATTCATGGTTATGGTTGTTTTGGGACTTGCTCTGGTCTTCATCCATTAGTCTTCATTTCTTCATGGATATCTTACCACCCTTCATCACCTCATCCCACAATCAATATTAGTATTTTCCCCTCAATTTTGACTTTATTATGTTATTTATCTCCCTTTTAAAATTCATTCATCCTACTCTATGTTGAGACAATCCTTATATAGCATCCTCTTGCATCCCCAACCCCCATCATTATACACCTCTCAGTGGTAATTCATACTAATGGTAGAAGTTAAGGCAAAATAGGACCCACTATTGCCTCTTGGATTATCAATGACCCATGGGAATATTATAAGCTTAATTCACACACTTAGAAAGGGTTATTTAGGCTCTCTCTAACTAATCTTATAAAATTGGGACAACCCCAGATTGTACGTAACCTATGGTGGGGTTGAGCCTTTGAAGAAGGCCAGCTTCCTCTTTGATGCTCACCTAAAACTAAAGATAATCCTAATACTTCATAGGGAAAGGGTTATAAATAGAATAAGGGATCCTAAGAAAGTTAACTAGGTTATGTACCAAATTTAAATCAGAATCTCCCATAAGCTCAAACCCACACTAGATCAATAGAGGACAATAATACCTTACACAGCCTTAAGATCAAGGTAATTTGCATAAGTATTTTACAAAAGAGGTTTAGAATAGAAAACTAATCTAGACCTACAAACAACATTAAAAACTCCCTAAACAATGTTATAAATAAGGACCATTAATGAGGAAGATTATCCTTCACACAATGCCATAATACATAGCTTTTCAAACACAAATTCAAGGTAGAAGATAGGTAAATAAAGTCCTTATTGCATTAAGAGATAGTTATTACAAATACTTAATAGGTTCAAGCCTAATCAAGTTGAACATACTTTATAGTATCTCAAGGAATGTCCCATCTCTCAAAAAGATAAAAAAGTCTAAAATCTAAGAACTCTTTATAAATTGGAAAGAATGGGATAATATAAGAGAAAAGGGAGAGGAGAAAGATAAAGGGGGGAGATATCAGCTTCAAGAGATGTTTCACCAAGATTTTGGTCTAATCACAATAGGTTATTATGAATAAGATATTCATGATTTGCCTAGATAGCCTCCAAATCATTCCATTGGTTGAATAAGCTATACTAAGAGACAAGACTTTGCCAAAAGTGGCAAGTCATGATCTTGCTAGAATTGAATTCTCCTATTTCACTCAAAATTTGTTATTATTTAGAAGAAGGTAGTAAAATTAGAAATACAGGTTGTGGTAGAAATGCCCATAAAAGTGCATGCATTAGATTATAAGATTGTGAAGAGATCCTCTTTTGCTTGGGAAGAAGATCTATAAATAAAAATGCACTAAAGCAAATTTGTTGGTTAGACAAGTAGCTAGGTGGATTTCCTAGTTATGGCTAGATCTTGGAAGCATGAGCTTCCTTAGGGGCTATCAATCCATGATTTTAAAATAATTAATTTGATAAAATATAAATAAAATACTTACATCAATAATCAAAAGGTACTAAAACTAATAATAAGAATTGCTTGATGAAGAGATGTGCTAGAAATGATCTAATTAGTGATAAGCTAATTATTGTTAGTACTAATGGGACATGGTATGGTTTAAAAAATCAATCAAAAATTTGTGGTTAGATAGAAGCATAAAAAAGAGGGTTTGATTGGGTGTAGGTGGTAAAAGGGAGCTTGCTAGTTTTAGGTATGATAGTGAACCATCAGTGGTCAAGATGACCATTTATAGTTAAGGGTAACAATCAGTGGTTGGGCTAAATATCGATTGTTGGGATATCATCAGTGGTTGGGATAACCATCAATAGTTGCCTATAGGTGAATTAAGGCCAATATTCTAGGTATGAATCTTGAGAGGTCAGTGAGGTTTGTACTAATTTCAAAGTGGAAATATGACAAATAAATATAGAAAATAGATGATTGTCTTACTAGGAAGGTGGATTAGATGGATAGTTGAGGTAGATTACTTAATGTAGAAGCTAATCGTGATTCTAATAGAGTGATGGTGCTTGGAGTGGTGATGGCAAGTTGGGCTTACTGGTTTGCTAAAGCACTTGATGATGATTGATCTATAAAAGAGATTCTAGATACTAGAGATCTTGATAATAATTACAAATGGATTTTCCCTTACAACTCTCCTCTTTTTATAGGCAAGGGTAAGAGGATGAAGTGGGAGTGTAACTAGGGCTTCTAATTATAACTCATCTATGCAATGCCTTGTGAAAGGATTTGGATGACTTATATTTAGAAAATTTGAGTGATATTTTGCGTGGTGATTACATGTTAAGGTTTCAGTCAGTGGAGCCTAACTGTCAACAATTAGGCTAACCATCAATGGTTAGCCTAACCATCGGTGGTCAAGGCAAAAAATCCAAAATAGGTAAAAAGGGCTAGTTTAAGCCAGTTAGGTCAAAATGGATAGAAATGGGTTTAGGTAAGGGTAAAATGTTTGAGGGGTTATGAAAATAAAAATCACATATGCAGATTTTTGGTGTCTACATTTGCCCCTTTTAGTCATGTGGCTTGAATTGATAAGTTGTAAAACAAAAATGGAAGTTGGGTGAGGCCAAGGTTGAGATAGCCCTGAGAATAGAAGTTGTTCCCCCTCAAAATGGGAAGTGATGAGGTAAAATTAAATCAGGTCAAGGTCTAAAAAGTGGTAGGTGGAGCTGGTGAATGAGATGTAGAACGTATGCATGAAAGTGACTAAGTGTGATATTTCAGATCTCACAAAGACTAAAGTTACCAATGTTTATGAAAATAAGGCTGGTGTGGAGCTAGAGAGGCCAGAGGGAACTATGCCAAGGTGAAGGTAGTTGAAGGTTTGTTGGTACCAAAGGATAGGTAGAGTTTCCTCCACACTAAAGATGGTTAAAATTTCTAATTTGGTGTAGGAAGGTTCAATGAGGTGATGGAAAATGATAAATAGTTTAGAGCCTGAGGGTGTTGATAGGACTTGAGAGGCAAGAGAAGCCATGGTATCATTAAACTTATTGGTAGACTAAGGGGTGGTTTGGATATGGTAGTGTTTGAATGAGGTTAAGAGTTCTATGATGAGTTGTCTATATAGCTGCATTATTTCATTCTTACACTAGTAAATGTCATTGGCTTAGTTGACCACAAGTTGGGAGTCTCTAAATATATTGATTGTTCTAACTCCTAAGGCTAGGGTAGTTTAGAGACCTATTACTAGGGCTTCATACTTAGACACATTGTTGGTGCATTCGATGTTAAGTTTACAGGATAAGGGAAGTGGTTCAACAATAAGGGGGATAAGGAAAATACCAACTCCCCCACCATGCTGACATTTAGAACCATCAAAAAACATGGTTACCTAATTGGTGAAATACACTTGAGATAGGCTTGTGATAGACTCATCTGTAAATGCAAGAGGGGGAGGTTGATTATTCACTAGGTGTGCTTTGGCTAGTTGGTCAAAAATTACTTGCCCCTTAATTGACTTCTATTGGAGTAACTCAAGGTCAAACTTAGCTAAAAGAATGAGCCACTTATCCATATTTTGGTTTTGGTATGGTTTGGAGTGCATGTATTTGAGGGGGTAGATATTGGTTATGATAAAAAAATTATGGTTAAGAAGGTAGTGGCAAATTTTGGTGGCCATGAAGACTAGGGCCAGACATAGTCTCTTGATATGTGTGTACTGAGTCTCATATTTGACAAGTGTGTAGCTAATGTAATAGACAACTTACTCCTTGTGTTATTCATCTCGATGGGCAAACATCACCCATAGGGAGTGGTCTATGGTAGAGATATAGAGGTAAAAAATTTTGTCATCCTTAAGAGGTATAAGGATAGGTGGAGATAGCAGGTATTCTTTCAGTATATCAAAGGCCTTTTGACAATCAACATTCCACTTGAAAAAGATGTCCTTTTTCAATAGGTGGTGGAAGGACTGACACTAATCAAAGAGCTAGGAGATGAAATGATGAATGGATTGAAGTTTCCCTTGCAAGCTACAAAGTTGTTTAATATTGGTCAGAGCTATCATCTCAAGGATGGCTTTAATTTTGGTTGGATCAACTTTGATTCCTCAAAGGGAAATGATGAAGCCAAGAAGTTTGCTTAACAAGACCCCAAAAATACATTTCTTGGGACTGAGGTGGATATGATAATGGATAAGTCACTCAAAAATAATCTTGAAAATAGTTAAATGGTCTTTGTGAAGCTTGGAATTCCCAATAATGTCATCCACATAGTCTTCGATGATTATATGGATAAGGTCATGGAAAATATAGTTCATGGTACATTTTTAGGTTGCACCAGCATTCTTAACACTGAAGGGCATGACTCTATAACAAAAATTCCCCCATGGGGTGATAAAGGTAGTTTTGTGCTAATCTTCAAGGGAAATCAAAATTTGATTATAACCCAAAAATCCATCCATGAGTGGCAACATCTTGTGGCCTACAGTAAGATCAACAAGTTGGTCAATGTTAGGTAGAGGAAAGTCATCCTTTGGGTAGGTGAGGTTGAGGTCATGAAATTCTACATAGATACATAGTCCCCCTATGGCTTTAGTGATAGGTATGATGTTTGAAACCCATAGTGGATAATCAATGGGTTTAATAAAGTTGATAGAAAGGAGGCATTGAAGCTCTTCTTTGAAAAGGAGGGTTATGAGAGGGTGCATTTGGAAAAGTTTATGTTTGAGAATTTTGTCATCATGACTAGTTATAATGTTATGGGTGGAAGTGGTTGGGTTAATACCAGGCATATCAGCATATGACTAGGTGAATGCAATATTGCAATCTTGGAGGGAGGTAGAGAAGTCCTATATTTCCTCAGAGGTGAGAGTTTGGCCAAGTTTGATGATGTGGGGTTTACCCATAGTGCCTATGTCAACATTCATGGTAGATTCATTCAACATGGTTGAGGTTTTTGGAGGTAAATATTTATAGATGGAGGAATCTAGTGCACCTAGGTAGGTGAGAATAACATCATCATCTTCACACTAAACAATGTTAATGGTAGGAGAGTCTTCTCCCATGAGTTTAGGATGGGTCAAAGGGATGGATATGGATTCCCATTCCTTTTGATAAGTCAAGGATCTAAGGTCAATCATGTTGATGAAAAAAAATTGGGTGGGATGATGTCCTTATCCTCACCCACAGGTGGAGGCGGTGTTGGTGAGGAAGGGGTTTCTTCTTCGACAATAGTAGGGGTAGTTTTTTTGGCCTTCTTCTTATTGGGTAAAATGAAGCCAAGGCCATGCTTCTCATAGGTTTTTTGGGTCTCAATCAAGGTTATTATGTGTGGTCAATACTCATATTATCCTAAACTAACTCCCTTCTAGGCACACTTGTGAAGGCATAACTTGATGAAGTCAGGGGTTATCCAAATAAGAGAAGGTGAATGGTTGAAGTGGAGAGGAAGTGACAACATTGTTAAGTGGATTTTCAATTCCCCCATAGGTAAAGTGGGGTTGACATCTCAGAGGCCCCAAGGGAGTAATGGCTCTAATATTTGGGTCATAACTAGATTGGTGGTTGAGTTTCCCATATTCTTAGGGAGTAAGGAGGGAATCAAGGGTGAGTAGATTGTATTATACAAGGGTGAGGAATTGGAATGTAGGCTCCAATGGGTCTATGATGGGTATCTAGTCTGTAGGGATAGACAAGTTAGTAGAGGCCTCAAAGGAAGGGGAAGAAGTAATAACTTTAGCTTTTATGGGTGATGGTTTGATGGTGTTTTTTGTAGTGCTTTAGATGGAGGCAAAAGAATATCATTAGGTCGGTAGGTCATATTACATGTTGCAAAATGGCTAGGGTCAAATTGTATGGTAATAACTTGATCTTTATGTTTAAACTTGATGTAATGATGGAGGGTAGAAGGTACATATCCCATGGCATGAATCTAAGGGCTCTTGAGTAAAGCATTATACTAAAATTCACCTTTAACTACATATAAGAGTTTGGGGAGCATGCGAGGTCCTAGCTAAATGTGAAGGATGGTGGTTTCCAAGGTAGTGGTCATAGTGTTGTTAAAAGATTGTAGGAAAGCTAAAGTTTTAGATATGACATTGTTTGGCAACTTAAGTTTCTCATAGGCATGGGAAGAGATGATGTTGATACTAGTTCCCCCATCGATCATAACCTATTTGATGCAGGTTTGGTTGATGTGGGCTATAATCAAAAAGGGGGATCTAGGTATTTGGGTTGGATATAAGGGATCTCTAAGTCCTTAAAGCTAATAAGGGTAAAGAGTTGGAGAACACCAACAAATGCCTCTATGGGTTAGGAATCCCCTGGTCTGACTTTAATGGCTTGTATAGCCTTGATCATGGCATAAAAATGATGGGGTGAGGTGTAAATGAGATCATAGAGGCTAATTTTAGTAGGGGTCTAGTGGAGTTGTTTAAGGATGACCCTCTTGCTAGATTTAGAGGGGTTAACCTATGATGTTCCTAAGATAGTAACTTTGGGCTTAGTTATAAGCATGGAGGTTTGGATCTGGTTGAGTAGAGGGTGAGTTAGTGTGTATGTCCATGGAATAGACACTTTGGCCTTCCTTTTATCCATTTTTTTGTGATCATGTGACCATATTAATGGTATGGATAAAGGGGGAAGGTGTGATGGGGGTTACATAGATTCTCTATCACTCTAAGGTGAGAGTGGGGGATTAAGAATGTGTGGGTGGCTGTTTATTGGGTGTAATGGTGGAGGAATGGATGGAAGGTCATCTACTAAAAGATCATCCTCATCATAGATTTGGTGGATAATGACTTGGAGAGATTTGCAATTATCCATGTCATGCTTAGGTGTCTTATGATAGGATCAAATTTGATGGTCATTATACCAGGTTGGCTTTAAACCAAAAAGATCGAAAGTTATGATGGGAGGTAATGTGAGGTAGGAGGTTTATACTAACCTCTGAAGAATGGTTGTATAAGATTCTTCTAGAGGTAAAGAAGGCTTTGGGCTTACATTTTTGGTTGGTAATATGGGTGTGTGGATGGTACTAGGATGGGTGAGAGATGACTTGGGTGAGGTGGCTTAGGTAGATGGTTTTGGCCTAAGCACATTGATAGTTCAGGTGGTTGAATTTGGTGGTTTGACTGGTTATGATATGGGAAGGACCAACACATCAAATAATAAATGTGTTGGTGTAATCAATGGTAGTGGGTGACATATGTTGAAAGGGGGTTAATTTTTTAGCAAAGTGGAAGGGTGGGGCCCTAGGATAGAAGACAAGGTGAAGATAAAGGCTTATTCATGTGTTCTTTCAATGCTTTCATCCTTTTAGTTGGTGTGGGTCAAGATTTGGGTATAGGCTTGGGTGAAATTAAGTATAATTTAAAATATGGGTGAGCCATACTCTGAGTAGGGAAGGTGCTAAGATTTTTGAAAGGTTTTTTTGGTGAAGTGGTGGCTTTTCTAGTTGATTGAGAAGTCGAGGGGTTATTGGAGGTTCATATTGGTTTAAGAGGTAGTGGAGAGATGATGAATTGGTTGGTTAGAGGTGTGCTAGATATTTCAAGTTTGTTGATGGATGGAAGCCCTAACTATTACTATAAAGTGGCTCAATACATTTTTGGTTTTAGGGAAAATTCTAATTTATGTACTAATGTGGAAAATGGTTTGTGCACTGGTCTTGCTTTGTGGGTAGAGGATGCAAAAAATAGACTTGTAGGTTGGGTGGGATGCTTGGCAGTTTAGTTGATCTCTTGAGGTGAGGGAAGCAAGGCTGAGATAAATGGCTCATCCATAAGAGGAATGGGTAAGAATTATCCTCCTTTAGGGACAATATCCATAAGATTAGTAGTTTATTAGGTAGTTAGTCGAGGTGGTGAATCAGGAATGTTGATTTACCCAGATGTACTAGTTGAGGTAGTATGTGATGATTCTAAAAATTCTATGAGGGTAACTAGGGAGAAAGGAGCTTATTTGTTTTGGCTATCTAAAGGAGGATAAGGTGACATCATGACCTTGTTAAGTGAAGGGTCAGATTAGCTAATTGGGTCCTCATGGGTAGGTGTATTGCAAACCATGTTAACCATATGGGAATTATGAAAGCACTTAGCCTATGTGTCCTCACCTTTGATAGGGTCATGGATGGGAAAATGTTTCTTAAACTTGTCAAGAGCTTGATTTTGAGGGGTATTGAGATTATCTAGCATGATTTCCCCTTTTTTAATAAGACTCTGAACAATATTATTGAATGTATTACATCAACTGACATCATGCCCAATTACCTGATGAAAAGCAAAAAGATCATTATCATTGTACTAAGTAGGTGATGGACAAGAAGAATTAAATTTTTGGGGAGGTTTGATAGGTGGAAGTTGTATAATGTTAGCTTTTAAGAGCTTCTCCATAACTGAGGTGTAAGATTCTCCAAGTGGAGTGCATTATTTTTTATTGTTTCGATTTGGGTTTCTTGCATTTAGATTGGAGGTAATGGGATAATTTTTTTGGTTGACATTAGGTGGAGGGGTGGTTTTAAGGATGATAGCATTCATGGTTCCCTTGGTCTTGGTTTTTGTACTATCTTAGTTTCCTAGTTTGGAGGAAGAGGTCTCATTGGTCTTAAAGGTAGATTTCTTGTTTCATAAATTCAATGTATCCTCATCTATGGCCCAATTTTGTAGTTTATGTGCCATGGTAAAAGCCTCACCAAGGTCCTAAATATATAGATACATAGTGTATAAAATATATGTTTGGCACAAGCTCAAGCTAAAAGTTCTATAAGTTCAGCTTGAGGCAAGGAAAATGAAAGCTAATTAATCAAGCCTCTCTAATGGGTGACAAAATCAGTAATGGACTCATCATTGAATTGTCTAATAGAATAGAGGTCCATGATAGATAACTTATTATAAATTCTAATGGAAAAGTAATCCAAGAATACTTGTGCTAGTTGGGTGAAATAAAAAATGGAATGCTTGGTAAGGGAACTATACTAGTCAAGTGCTAGACCAAATAAAGACATGGGGAAGGTTTCGAGGAGAAGGGCATCATCATAAGCAATCATGTAGAATGCATGCCTAAAATCCCTAAGATACTATGGGGGGGGTCCTCCTTGGCTCAAAATTTAGTAAATTTTAGAAGCTCCCATTTAGGAGGGTAAGGTTTGATAGGAATAGAATGATGCATAGGTTTGTTATAAATCTAATCATAGGATATGATGTTATGAGCTCTTGAAATGGATGACTCAAGGTTGGTCATTTTTTCCACGAGCATTTTCATTAGATTAGTTTGAGGTGGTTCACCAAAAGGATTGTAAGGCTGATATTATGGTTTAGGTTGGGGAACATATTGGTAATTTCTTGACGGTGGAGAGGCTACCACATATTGGAATGTGGATGCTAGAGGTTGGGTAGGGTAGGTGGATGATGGTGATTGGGTAGTGGGTATATAACCTTATGGGTTAGGGATGTATCCTTGGTTGGGTGTAACGGGTAACTCATGAGAAGTCCCTATGGATTGGGTGTGGATGGTAGTTGGGTTGGTGACAAGAGCGGGGTTAGTGACCTTCATGCTAATGGGTGGTGAGGTAGATGGGATAGGTACCCCTAAGCTTGGTAAATAAGTATTAACTGATGGGTTAGGTTTTATAGAGGGGAGGTTGGAGATGCCAGTGGTGGGTGCCCCAACTACAAGTGGGACATGATGGGTTAATAGCTAGGTTATCCCAAGGTATAGGAGCCATTAGTAAGGGTGGAAGGTGTAAAAGTAATGGTTGGTTGGATAGGTTGGTTCTCAACCACAGTGTCAAAGGGGTTAGTAAATGAAGATTCCTAGGTGTTCAAAGGTTGGGTGGTGACCACAAAAATAGGGATACCCTCCATAAGGTGGGATGGCATGCCATAAGGAAGATCTTAAGGTGGATTTGAAACTAAGATATGGTGAGAAGAGGTGTTAAGATAGTGTTAAAGGGCAATTGGAATATCTAAAAAGGTGGTAAAATCTATGTCTCCTTGGGGAAATACTCAAGGGAAAGTAGGGATTCCCAATATATGAGGTGAATCTTCTGCGTTGAGACTAATCAAGCTAAACATACTTTGTAATATTTGAAAGATTTTTCCATCTATAAAAAAGATAAAAAAAAGTCTAAAATCTGATAACTCTTTACAAAATGGAAAGAAAGAGATAATATAGGAGAAGAGGGAGAGGAGAGAGATAAAGAGCGAACATGTTGTTCATGATAATCAATGAGATATCAACTTTAAGAGATGTTTCACCAGGATTTTATTCCAATAAAAATAGGTTATTATGAATAAGATATTCATGTTTGCCTAGATAGCCTCCAAATCATTCCATTGGTTAAAAAAGTTGCATTAAAAGACAAGATTTTGCCAAAAGTAGCAAGTCATGATCTTGTTAGAATTAAATGCTCCTATTTCACTCAAATTTCATTATTATTTAGAAGAAGGTAGTAAAATTGTAAATATGGGTTGTGGTATAAATACCAATAAAAGTGCATGCATTGGATCAAAATATTGTGAAGATCTCCTATTTGGCTTGGGAGGAAGACCTACAAATAAGAAATCACTAAATCAAATTTGTTGGTTAGACAAGTAGCTAGGTAGATTGCCTAACATGGATAGATCCCAAAAGCATGAGCTTCCTTAGGGGATATCAATCTATTATTTTAAAACAATTAAGTTGATAAAATAGAAAGAAAGTACTTACATCAGTAATCAAAAGGTACTAAAATTGATAACAAATATTACTTGATAAAGAGATGTACTAGACATGATCTAATTAGTGATAAGCCTATTAGTGTTAGTGTTAATGGATAGAGGTATGGTTCAAAAAATTAGGTAGAGTTTTGTGGTTAGGTAGAAGCATAGAAATGAGGGTCTGATTGGGTGTAGGTGGTAAAAGGGAGCTTACTAGTTTTAGGTATGAAAGTGAACCATCAACAGTCAAGATGACAGTTGATAGTTGAAGGTAACCATTGATGGTTAGGTAACCATAATTAGTTGGGCTAACCATCGGTAGTTTACTATAGGTGAATTAAGGCCAATATTTTGGGTATGGATCCCAAGAGATGGGTGAGCTTTGTATTAATTTCAAAGTGGAAATATAATAAATAAATATGAAAAATAGATGATTGTATTATCAAGAAGGTGGATTGGATGGATAGTTGAGGTGGATTATTTGATGTAGAAGCTAATCATAATTCTGATAGAGTGATGGTGCTTGGAGTGGTGATGGAAAGTTGGACTTGACAAATTGCTGGAGTGCTTGATGATGATTGACCTATAAAAGAGATTCTAGATTCTAGAGCTCTTGATAATAATTACAGATAGATTTTACCTTGTAGCTCTCCTATTCTTATAGACAAGGGCAAGAGGCTGAAGTGGGAGTGTAACTAGGGCTTCTAATTATAACTCATCCATGCAATGCCTTGTGAAAATATGAGGATGGCTTATATTTAGGAAAGATGAGTGATAGTTTGCATGATGATTACATGTTAAGGTTTAAGTTGTTAGAGCCTAACTATCGATGGTTAGGCTAACCATCGATGGTTAGCCTGACCATTGGTGGTCAAGGCAAAAAGGACAAAATAAGTAAAAAGGTCTAGTTTAAGTTAGTTAGGTCAAAATGGATAGAAATGGGTTTAGGTAAGGGTAAAAGGTCTAAGGGGTTATAATAATCATAATCACATGTGTGGATTTCTAGTGTCTACAACTACAACTACTTTCTAAATCCCTAAGTCCTATTACTTTAGATCTTCCACTAGATTTCATTATGAGGACAAAATCTTCATATCTTCAAACTTTCAAGGACAAATCATGTTTGTTCTAAATGGCATTTTTTTGAGGACATGACTTGGGATGTTTTTCACATTAATTATATATTTTTTATGTGCCTTGGATCTTCGACTGAAATAACTATAGGTGAAAACCAATCTAAGAATATTGGTTTTTATATAGTTTTACATATGTATATAATAATATATTTGATGTTTGGTCCCATCTAAGTCTACATCAAGCTTCTTTCCTTTACTTTTTTTATCAACTTGAGTCAGGCCTGAGTTTGGGTCCTTTGCCTTTACTTGTCAAGTCGGGTCCATTTTGCTTTATTGAATTTCATCGAACATCCTAGCTCATTCCTTTGCTATTGGATGTAGGTAATTGACCTAGGTCATTAAACTCTTTGACTTCATTTTATCCATTGGATTTTAAAATATGATTAAATATGGACCATGGATCTTTGGGGCCCACTGGCCTAAGATCAGTTTCTCATTGGTCCCTAAGATTCACTGACCATTTTAATTTTTTGAGATCTCATTTTATTGAAACTTATTAGCCATGCAGTCCTTCTCAAGTTCCCACCAAGGATTTTGGATCCAAATGGTCACTTTGTGGGTATTAAAAATGATGTTCACATAGACATCTACCATTTTTTGACCAACTTTGTAATTTTATAACTTGAAGCACAAAGATTATGGGAACACCAAACTTGTAAAGGATGGACCTAATGTTGAAAGGAACAAACCCTTTTGATCCACTAGCCACTCAAGCTTTCTATGTACTTTTGTAAAATGTTGAAGTCGACTGGTTCATGTGATCTTACATGATGTTTTGATGATGGTCTGGTCTAAAAAGGATAAGTATGGAAACTCATCAAATTTTGCATTAGGAGCCAACTTTTCCCATGTATATATTTCATTGTGATATAGTGTGTGAGCTAAAACTTAGCACATATAAACTAGAATCCAAAATGAATAGACCCATATGATTGTTTCTTCTTGAGAATGTCACACATGTGAGATCTAACATCATGAAAATGCCTACTTAGATTTTTTACTACTATAACCAAATGCCTGGACAAGCTCTAGATGGAAAGAGTGGACCAGATGAATTACACACACTACCATGCTTATCCAGAGCACTCCATAGGGTCTCTACAATTTTGGACTAGTCTTTAGAAATTGATGAATTACACTTTAAGTGAACCTAAAGTGCTTCAAAATCTTGTGAGATTCATGATTTATTCATTCCACTCATTCTATCCATAGCTAGTTAAAACCATTTTGATCAATCAGGAACTCTACCTCTTCCTCCACATTAGGACCTTTTAGTAATTGGGCACATGTTTGGTATGTGGGCCAAATATGACCAATATTTCTAGAGACTCGTAGGGAAGCATGCCTACTATACTTGAAAACCTAGTTCATTGTTAGAAATTGAAGTCAATTAGAGTTAATTTCTCCAAAACTACCAGTTCCACCTCCTCATGCACAACAGTTAACAAATAATTAGTTTAAGCAGTTAGAGAGTTAGTTTGCATGCAAAGACTAGAATTAGTCTTCAGTTTGCTTTTTCAATTATTCTTGTTTTCAAATATATTTAAGAGACCCATGGGTGTAGCTTTGTAATGCACAGATCAAGAAAATGAGCAAGATCAAGAAGTTTAATAAAATCTTGTTCTCAAGATTGCTGTAGCAACCTCAGTCTCTCTATTTTTATTTCCTGTTCTTTATGCTCTATTTTTTCTGACATTCATTTTATATTAATTGATCCATTGGGTATGGGTTCACTTATTTACAACTGGTTTGATCATAAAAATGATGTGAGGTTGCCTCTTTATGTAAGTTCCTCTTGAAATGACAAGGACTAAAACAAAAAATGAAGGAAAATGTATGTAGACAAATGCAAGAAAGAAAAAACAACTAACCTACTAAAAAAATATGCATAAGGTCACTTAAAGAAAATCATGAAACCTACTATAACCTATATACAAGGTTACAATTTACATGTAATTCCCACCTAGATCAGATGGAAAGGATTTGACATCATTTACTTGTGATGGACCAAGCTGGAAAATACCTTGCCTTTGAGAGCTCATGATATGTGAGCTAAAATGCCTGGCTATTGATCCCTTTGGTATACTCTTAAGTGGATTAAAAGGGGAAAACATGTAGACATATTGGTCCATTTCTTCAAGGATTGCTCTAAATTGGACTATAGGGCCCGCTATAAACTCCTCCTTTGAATTGGTGCTTGGTTGATTGTCTAAACTTAGGCAAAAAATCTCTAAGTCATCCCAAAAGGCAGCCTCCTCTTGATCATTTGAGACAATGCTAATTTATACACCATATTTTCTCTATTTTATTTGAAGGGGACCATATGGTAGTTCATTAGTCCACCAAAGGCCCAACATGACATGTCCTTATGGCTCTGATTCTAACCATTTTCCTTCATTTTTTAAGACACCAATACTACCTTTAAAGGATATTTCATCTTGAGATTGATCGGCATCCTCAACCTGATGGGTGAGTTCCTCTTCAGATTCTAGAGGAAGTATAGTCTAGTTTAGAACCTCTACCTGATCTATGAATTCATAGTATAGCTATTTACATACTTCATCTTGATCCTCTTTTTCCTTTATTTCTTAATCAAGCTCATTTATGACCTCTACAAAATGGTCAACTGACTGATTGACTATATCAATCTCTACATCATACTCATTTTCATCTATGACCATACCAAATGGAAGCTCTTGGGACCAAACAAAAACTTCCCCACTCTCAACCACATCATTTTTATACATATATTCAAAAGTGAAGGCATCAATACTACTTTTAGGCTCTAAAATATCAAAGCCATACCAAGAAGTTAGATTAAAACCTGACTCTTACCTTTTTGAAATAAGTGGACCACCTATCATGACTTCTTTATCATATACACTTGTGTCATCTTCTTTAGGCTCCACTTCAACTGTAATATTCTCCTTTATCCTTTCTAAAACAAGCTCCTTATTTATGAGGGAGATGGTAGGAGGGTGAATAAGCTCACCTTGTTTGTAGATTAAGATAGTATCCCTCCAACAAGGCACTTTGGAAGATTTTTTAAGTAGTCTCTAAGGGAAGGAGGGATATTCTTGAAACTCTTTTATACCAAGCTCATTGAGCTGAGATATAGTTTTTTGTATTCATCTCTTGCATAACTAACCCTTATTCTACCAGGATTAACTCTTGGACTTTCTCGGCTAGCATGTCCCTTTTCTTTTTGTGTCCTCCTTGATTTATTTCCATGAGGGGAACATGGTGCAAGATTTTTCCACCTCCTTTTCCTAAATGGGTGTGGGAGAGGGTGGTTTCATAATAGATGGTATGAAATAATTGGGGTAATTGACATAGGATAGGATCTAAGATGGAATGACTTCATGTTCCTCAGCTGATAAAGTTGAGACTTGGCAAGGTTGACCATAGGGGTATGTAGGTTGATATGGAGGATATATAGGCTCACTGTAGGGTTAGTAGGAATGATTATGTGGATATTTTACTAAACTTTGAGGACCACTTGGGATGAATCCATGAATATTTTTAACTTAACATGAAAGATAAAGAATAAATGAACATGCATTTTAATTGAATGGGTGGCGATTGTACATACCAAATGATGTTGATTATGTACTTGGGCTACTTAAACTACCTGATAGATGTTTAGAGTCATCACTGATGTTTTTTAGAATGCCTCCAAAGACTGATACATAGAAGAACAACACCAAAAATTATTCCACTACTTTGGACCTTAGTCCCATTGGGCATGTTAGAAACTGTTATAGGCTTAATTTTTACCCTTGGAGAGGATTCTTCAGGTTCTCTCCAACTAAGATTATAAAATTAGGACAACCCCAAGCTATGGATAACCTATGTTAGGGATGAACCTCTAGAGAAGGTTGGCTTCCTCTTTTATGCTCACCTAAAACTAAAGCTAAGCCTAATGCTTCACAAGGAAAGGGTTAGAAAGATAATAAGGGCTCTTAATAAATTTAACTAGGTGATGCACCAAATTTAAAGGGGAAACTTTGATAAGATTGAACCCACACTAGATTAGTAGAGGAGGATACTAGCTTACACAACCTTAAGATCAAGTTAATTTTTATAAGTATTTCATATAAGAGGTTCAAAATAAAACACTAATATAGACTTGAAAATAAAATTGAAAACTCCCTAAACAAGGTTAGAAATAAGGACCATGGATAAGGAAGATTCTCCTTCACACAAGGCCATAATGTATAGTTTGCCAAACATAAATTCAAGGTATAAAATAGGTAAAAAAAAGTCCTTATTGCATTAAGATGTAGTTCTTACAAATGCTTGACATGGTCGAGACTAATCAAGATGAACATACTTTCTAGTATCTCAAGGAATGTCCCATCTCTTAAAAAGATGAAAAAAGGTCTAAAATTTAAGAACCCTTTATAAAATGGAAAGAAAGGGATAAGATAGGAGAAGAGAGAGAGGAGGGAGATAAAGGGGGGAGCACATTTTTCATGATAATCAATGAACTATCAACTTTAAGAGATGTTTCACTAGGATTTTGGTCTAATTATAACAAGTTATTATGAGTAATATATTCATGATTTGTCCAAATAACCTCCAAATCATTCCATTGGTTAAACAAGATACACTAGAAGATAAGAGTTTACCACAACTAGAAAGTCATGATCCTATTAGAATTAAATGCTCCAACTACTTTCCAAATCCCCAAGTCTCAATGCTTTGGATCTTCAAACATATTTCATTATGAGGAAAAAATCCTCATATGTTCAAACTACCAAGGACACATCATATCTATTTGGAATGACAATTTGTTGAGGACATTAATTGGGATGATTTCCACATTAATCATATATTTGTTATGTGCCTTGGATCCTAGACCAAAATAACTATAGGTGAAAACCAATAGAAGGATATTTGTTTTTCTATAGTTTTACATATGTATATAGCACTCTATTTAATGTTTGGTCCCATCTAAGTCTACATCAAGTTCATTTCCTTTTTTTTTTTGCCAAGTTGGGTCAGGGCTGAGTTTAAGTCCTTTGGATTTACTTATTAAGTTGGGTCTATTTTGCTTTATTCACTTTTGTCAAACATCCCAGCTCATCCCTTTACTATTGGCTATAGGTAATCAACCTGATTCATAGGCCTCTTTAAATTTATTTCACTCCATTGGATTTTGAAATTTTATTAAATGAGGACCATGGATCTTTGGGACCCACTGCTCTGAGCTCAATTTCTCATTGGTCCCTAGGATTTGTTGACCATTTGACTTGCTCAAGCTCCCGTGTGCTTGACACTTGTTAGTTGTGCATTCCTTCTCAAGTTCCCACTAAGGATTTTGGATCCAAATGGTCACTTTGTGGGTCTTAAAAATGATTTTCATGCAAACATATACCATTTTTTGACCAACTTTGCAATTTTATAACTTGAAGTGCAAAGATCATGGGAATACCTAAATTGTAGAGGATGGACCTAATGCTAAAAAAACAAACCCTTTTGATTTGATGAACACTCAAGCTTTCTACATTATTTTTTAAAATTTTGAAGTTGACTGGTTAATGTGATCTTATATGACATATTGATGATGGTCTAGTCTAAAAAGGCTAAGTATGGAAACTTCACAAATTCTACATAAGGAGCCAACTTTACCCATGTATATCTTTCATTTTTATACAATGCATAAGATAAAACTTGGTACATATGAACTATACTCCAAAATGATTAGACCCATATGATTGTTTCTTCCTAAGAATGCCACACATGTGAGATAGAGAATCATGAAAATGCTTAATCAACTTTTTACTATTGGAACCAAACATCTAGACAAGCTCTGGATAGAATGAGTGGACCAGATGAATTCCACACACTCCCATTTTTATCTAGAGCACTTCATATGGTATCTATAACTTTGGACCTATCTTTAGAAATTGATGAATTATACTTTAAGAGAACCTAAAGTTATTCAAAATCTTATGAGATTCATGATTTATCCATTTCATTCATTCCATTAGAGCTAGTTTAGACCATTTTGATCAATCAGGAGCTCTACCTCTTCCTCCACATTAGGACCTTTTAAAAATTGGGAACATGTTTGGTATATGGGCCAAATATGGCCAAAAGGGACTATGAGCTTATTACAGATGGTTATTTTCTTACCATTGAGATGAATAATGTAGTTGAGTATCACATAATCATCAGTTATTATCTAACTCATTCTTAGTAGTGTCTCAGCTTACTAGTGTCTGGAACATCTTTAGCTTTGAGTTGATCCCCCTCTTTGAGGCAGTGCATGATTTTTTATCCTCCTTTGAGGATGTCTAGGTCACCCATATCCCTCACATAGAGAACACTAGATCCAATGCTCTAGTTAATGTCATTCTATATTGGATAATTTGATTTGATATCACTTGTCTCCCTTCTATGTAGGAGCTATAACTAGAGATGGAGTTAGATTTGGAGTTGGATTATGTAATATTTGCACTTCTACCCATGGATCATGTGATCAACTTCTTCCACTACCATACTTATCTAGTAAGTGTAGATAATGTTCCATTTTATCATTTTAGTTATTATGTTTCTTTGATTTTGTGTTACTTTTAGGTACTACACAACATTCCTTGTTTATTTAAACATTGTCTACTTGTACTTTGAGGGCATATGTAATCATACTTCCCATTATCCTACTCCTCCCAATGATGACATATCTACTCATTGTGCATTACACTAGTCACTATGAGTCTTATTTTATCCTACTCAATAATTTTGAGTTTTCCTTAGTTTTCAACCCCTTTTTAGGCCTTTCTATACCCCATTAGACCTCCCAACACTTCTCAGGTCCTCCTAAGACCTTCTCGAGCCTTCTTCAGCTCATTATGGAGACTTTTTTAGCCTTTATAGCTACTCTTTGTCCTAAGATGTGGGACCTATAGCCTGGCCTTAGTCCAATCCACTCGTTATGGCCCATAAGTTATGGCCTAGGTCATAGCCTAGCTTGAAGTGCCCATTTCACTCCCAGTTATTGCCAAATAGTTAGAAATGACCATTTTTTTGTGGAATTAGACCTTGGTTTCCATATATGAGGTCTAAACATGTCTCCATCTCATAGTTTCTTCCTATCTCTTCTTATTTTATTTCCTCTTGATCCCCTAGAAGCCTCTTGGATCTTATTGGCTCTCATTTAGACATCTTGACAACCCTTCACATTATTGGTATGTTCTTGATTCTTAGGATTTACTCACCTGTATTGATCTCCTCTAACACGTGATAAATGGTTCCTCATCTCTCTTAAAATATCCCCCTTAGATATTCATAGACTTACAATTTATTTTAACCTAGATTGGTTCACCTACTTCTCAATGTTTCCTACCTAAACTATTGCTTGCTCTTGACTCCTTCAGTTGGCATTGTACCTAATTTATGCACTTGGATTAGCCTCTACATCCATTTATTGCTAATACATCACCTGTCTTGGTTTTTTGATGGTGGATTGTATATATATATATATATATATATATATATATATATATATATATATATATATATATATATATATATATATACACTATAAATCAGTATTCCTCACAATTGGATCAAACTTAGAGTCATGGTTGGTAGAATTCTTGCATTGTGTTTGAGCATGATCTGAGGGCACCTTGATCTTCAAGGTGAAACTAATTTTCTAGTTTAGTGTAGCATATTTATAGGGTTATATATTACATGATATGGTTAGCTTTATTTATAAAAAATAATTTAGCTTAGATTTTTGAACATATATGCATTTTCCCTTTGAAAATGTCTTTCATTCGAAATCGTCTTTCATTTTCATAGTGATGCATGCTTCTAAATCATTTTATTTACTTGTTAGTATACCCTTGTCTAGAAAGATTGATTTCCCATTCTTTATGCAATTATTTCTCTCCATTAATTAATTAATTTACTTTGGTTATACCTATTATATACTTATGTCCTTTGTATGCTTGACCATGATAGCCCTAACCTAGTTTACATGTCAATCTATTTTTTGGTGCAAGCTAAAAAACTAGATAAAATTTATAGATATCAAGTATCACATAGCATATTTGAGCCTCTTAGCATTTTAGGTGTTTTATTAGGTACTCTATGTACCCCCTTCCAAACCCTAGAGGATTCTTTTAGATTATTGGAGCTCTAGGTGGTAACAGGAGCAAACCAAGGATGGATATGCATAAGGATGGCAAAATAAGGAAGCACACCACTTCTTATATTGTGAGTGTATTCCCAAGAGCATCATATAATGGAGGAGAAGACATGTTGATATCATTTGTATTGGATTCATTAGGAATAGGAAGCCTCATAATGCTATTATGAGCACTAGAATAGATACTTACAAGTAGTGGGAATTATGAGCAGTTCATGGCAGAATCCTACTAGGAGGATTGGTTTGCATGTGGAGAAGTGAATTGTCACTTTAGATACTAAAATTTGTTATGGAAGAGAAGATATATAGATAATAGGTTTTATATATTTGGATGTTTTGTGTTGACAATGATATAATAATCCTATTACATAAGATAGACACAAAATAAAATACTATAGATATGTTGATAAAGCTAGTTAGGGTAGAGAAGTTTGAGTAGTGCATCAAAAATTATACTAGGATTGTTAAATTTATGATAAGGTAATAGTGGATATGGTATGTAGCTTGATGGAATAATACACAAGTGTGTCAAATCCTATGTATATTTAATTCAAGTGAAAGAATGTTAGGATGTGAAATAACTATTCACAAACACTATTCATAGTCATTATTCATGTGATGAGGTGATAGTGGTGAGTTGGTGATGATTGTGTAGGAGATGTAGTAGGTGATTTAGGATGATGCAAGAATGTGATGTGGCTTGGTGGTGATGTGGCATGTACCATATAGTAGATCTCTAATGTGTTTTAGTGCATGTAATGGAGTGGGGCATACCACTCCACTAAGTGACATGTTTTTTGTCCTTAATAATCCATAGATTTCTATATTTTGGTGATAATGGAAGACAAGGCATAGTTGGGGCACCACCCTTAGGTGGATTAATGATTTATCATGAGTAACAAGTCAAAATATTTTGAGACATCTTTTGGAAGTGTATGCGCACATGGGTGTAAGAAGACATGACTTCACTATTGTTATTCTAGCCTCACAAGAGGAGTGAGGCACCATAATTGGAAGCATATGGAAGTGCAAGTGAAGTGGAGGTGACATTATCTAAAGTGGAAGATCTAATTTTACCCTTTCACAAGATTAAAATCTTTTGAATATTGATCACTTTGTCCCCATGATAAATGTAAGGCCCCATTCTCTCTCTCCTCATAATTCATCTCTCTTTATAATTCTATAAGAAAGGATGCATTCCTTTATAATTTGTAAGTTTGGAATTAGTTTTCTAAGAAAATATTTGCATAGATTTATTGTATGCTTCATGTATATGAAATCATTTTAAAAGAATAAGTGTGTGAGTAAGCTCTATTTATAGAATAGGTTGAATTGTTGAAGTTAATAAAAGATTGGACACTACCATTTGACCCATGGTTTTTCATTGCACCTTGCAAGTTTTCCATGCAATCTACTTGTGTAATGTATTAACTTATTCATTGATTTATTATCTTGATTAATTCTACATTGTTATTTTTTTCACATGTTAGTTATGATATTATTTCTTAATAGGTTAAATCATTATTTACATGCTCCACCCACCCTACCAGGGTAAATGCCTATGTTACTGATTATAACCACCTTTGGGAAAATCAAAGTCCAACATTTCATTACTAATTATAATTACCTTTGGGAAAATTAGTGTCAATCCCACCACCCTACAAGGTTAAATATATGTGTCACTAATTATAACCAACTTTGGGAAAATTAGTGTCTAACCCTTGGTTACTGATTATAACCACCTTTGGACAAATCAATGACTCTATCTCAATTACTATTTGTAAATGCCTTTGGTAAATTCAGTAATTTCACACTTATTGTCATTTAGATCATGTTATTTTTTTCATTTCAAGGTAATGTTTGATGATTCTATTTTGCTACCTACTCATTTGAGGGGGCATCTAGGGCTAATCGATTACTATTTGGGGCATGAACCTTTCAATTTAATGTCTTTTGTATTCTTTGACAATATGTTATTTTGCTTGTGTTTTACAATGCCTTCTCAAATAGGGGCAAATTGTAAACACTCAATTTTGGCCATTTTTGTGCCTAAATTAAGATTCAATTCAATTTCTATCACATGATATAATTTAAGCCTAGAAATCACCTAAATTCCCAAATTCATCTGCATAAGGGATTTCATTTCTCAAAAAAATGACAAGGCTTGTTTATTTTAGGTATTACCCTGTACACACTAATAACCTAATTCACTTTCAAACCTAATCAAATTACAACCTATTAATTTGACGTTCTTCACCTATCAAATCTTTAATTTAAAACATCTAAAACAACTTCTATAAATCTAAAATGCACTAAAATGGATTAATTAAAAATCAAATCTCAATTAACTTACCTAAGAAAAAATTCCATGTTGAATTAGTGAATTTTATTTATCAAAAAAATAATTTGATCCAAAACTCAAAATCTTTAGTTGAAATATAATTTAAGAAACTAGAACAAGATAATTCAAATAATGTTATCTCTAAGAAGAGATGTTTTATTGATAAAATTTGCAGACCCAAACATATGCTTATCTCTGAGACGAGATGTCTAATTTCCATTTTGGGTTACATATTCATTTATACATGTTTTGAAGGTGGAGGGAGGATGTGGAAGGTCACCAGTCTCAAGGGATAATGAATTGGTTTGACTTCCATGATTTACAACAATACAAAATTTGAGGAATTACTATTTTTAGAAACTTACTATTTTTAGACTACACTACTAAAATTGGAATTTAGGGAACTTACATTAGGTTTTTTTGGGTAAAAATTAATTTATTAGATCTCCATGCCATTTCACTACATTCTCCTCATTCTTATCTTTCCAATGATTCAAACGGTGAGTTAATTGGAGCTACAGTGCAAAAGTTATGGCTCCCAAAAGTTCTGTCATCAATTGGAGTGGACCCATCACCTAAATTGTTACCCAAATCATTCCTCACTCCTTGAGAATAAATTTTCCCCATTTCATCAATATTTTTCATCAAGTGTGGTAGTTTTACTTTGATTTGATTCCTAATGCATACTTGGAATGGACTGTGATTTATGGAACTATGCAGGGCTCAGTTGTCTACCATTTCTATCTGACCATTAGTCTATGGATGGAAGGCCATGAACTTCTTCATCTTGGTATCTATTTGATTTTGTTTTTGTGTTGTTTGTGTAGTCAAATCTGCAACATCATCCCTTTTAGATTATTGTGGCTTGACCACCATGAGAACAAATTTCTTAGTACTAATCAAAGAGATAGATGTAGAAAGTGGTACCTCTGGTACCCTATAGCACCATGTTCCAAGAGTGAGAGTAATCCTTTGAGTTCTTGATTCATAGATTCCATGTTGATCATACATGAATGGCTAAACAAAGAGTACATCACAAACATCTAGATTGACCACATCACATAAGACCTCATCTTGGAAAGGTTTTATTGCATATGATAGAAGACATTGGTGGGTGACACAGAGGTTTCTCCCTGGACTCAACCATCTAATACTATATGGCTTTGGGTGAGGCTTCATGGATAGATTTAGGCTTTTCACAATATTAGCAAAGATTAAATTCTTTTGACTTCCACTATCAAGAATGAAATGTAGAGGCTTACCTTTCACCCATAACTTAGAGTGAAACAACCTTTCCTTGTCATCTAGCCTCTCCTTGTGGGTCTGTGATGAAGAAATAATGGCTTTGGGCTCATCATCTATAATCTCTTCTTCAACCTCTTCAACTACAGGGTCTATATGAGGTATAATAGTAGATGTTGAGGATTTTTATTTAGAAAGCAAGGACTTGATGGCTTGTCATTCTTCTTTGGAGTGAGTTCTAGATTTGTGATAATCACACCACTTCCTAGTCTTTCCTTCCTTTTACTTCCAATTTTGGCCTTGTGTTTGACCTTCTTTGTCACTTTTCCATTTTGAAGGCTGAATCTTCATATTCATTCTTCTATGCTTCTGCTCAATCTTCACTACAAACTTGTATACCTCACTGATGGTTTCCAAATTGAAGAGTTATATTTCTCCTTGTATGGACCATTGTAGTCCACCATGATATTTGAGAACCTTATGTTTCTCACTTTCTTGGATGCCCAATCTCATAGATAGGGAATGAAAAATGTCAGTGTAATCTTGAATAGACTGTTCCTTACCTTGGTGAAGTTGTTGCCACTCTATATATAGATCATCATATGCTCCAATGGGGTAGTTTTATTCCTTTATAGCTTCTATGAAATCATCCTAGGTAGGTTCCACCTCAAGGCCAATATCATCTACACTAAATCTCTTTTTGTACACTTCCCACCAATTTTTGATAGGAAATGATGCTTTCAAAAGATCAAAGGTGATCTTCTCTTTATCAGTGAATTTATTTACAAAAAAATAAGATGACAATTGATCTAACCAATTTTTTACTACATCAGCATTGATTTTGCCTTCAAATGTAGGGATATCAAAATTCACCTGAACCTCTAAGGGTGTTGGGGCACTGAAAGGATGTGGAGGTGTGGATGAGGAGCCAAAATTTCCCATCAAAATTTGTTGGAGAATTTGAGAAAATGATTATAGCATCTATGATTTCTACTATTGGAGGGATTCATTCACCATTTCCTTCAAAGGATCTGATGTCTTGATGTTGTCCACAATTTGAAGTCATTTGGAGCGAATAGGTGGATAGTCTGTTGGTTCTATTTTCCACCTAAGATTCATATAATCTGACCTCATCCTCAGGATCATACACTCTAAAGATAAACCACTTTGATACCATTGATCCAAAACTTGAAATCTTTGGTTGAAAGATAACTCAAGAAAATAGAAAAAGACAATTCAAATAATGTTATCTCTAAGAAGAGATGTTTTATTGATAAAATTTGTAGACCTAAACATATGCTTATCTCTAAGAAGAGATGTCTGATTTCTATTTCAGATTACATCTTCATTTATACAAGTTTTGAAGGTGGGGGGAGGATGTGGAAGGTCACCATTCTCAAGGTAGATGAATTGGTTTGACTTCCACGATTTACAACAATATAGAATTTGAGGAATTACTATTTTTTAGACTGCACTACTAAAATTGAAATTTGGGGCACTTCTATTGTGTTTTTAGGGGTCAAAATTAATCAAGCAAAGCTCCATGACATCTCACCACATTATCCTCATTTTTAGGTTTCCAACGGTTCAAACGGTGAGTCAGTTGGAGCTATGGTGTAAAATTTATGGCTCCCAAAAGTTCTATCAGCAATTGGAGTGGACCCATCACCTGAATTGTTACCTGAATCAAAATTTTTAGACAAATATGAAGTCAAGAACAAAGAAGATAATAAAGTGATTTATTAATTCCTAAACATTCTAAAAAGGTGACTCATAACCTCACAAATATCTAAGTGAGTTGTCATGGCTAATAAATATCTTAAAATGAGTTTTCAAGACTTTATGAGTGTTTTGACCTAACCCAAGGTTATCCTAACTCAACCTAGGTTATTTTAGACTCAACCAAATTTATAATTTAACCTAACCTCCCTAAAGTTAGATCTATTATTATAGATATAAATACAAGTTTCCACACCATACCCAAACAAGTTTTTGTGTGTAAGGTTATTCTATAGGAATGTATTCAAGAAGCCATTGAAAGTAGTGGTATAATTCCCATTTTATTTTAAGCTTCACACCAAGCCAATCCAAAGTAAATCAAAGCCACTAGTGACCATCGGATAAGTACTACTAATATAGAGAAGCATTGATAAGATTATCTAATGTCATAGATCGAGCATGAACATCCTTATGCCAATAAGTGGACATCAACTTCAATAAAAGAGGTAAAATTAGTATGTGTTTTTATCTCTATTTTGTGATCTTGTTCATTATGTTATTATCCTCATAGTTATTCAACAAGAGTTTTTAGTTTCATTATATTTTTATGCATGTATTTTATTATCTTCATTAACAAGGAACTAATCAACATTTGTGTACTCTTTAGAATTATAAGATACAATTGTATATGCCAATTTTGATGGTTTTATGTTTGTTTGAGTGTACAAACATGATTAAAACATAATTCAAGCCATACTAGTAGTATCTAGACATACATAAACCTTTTTGGATATAACAAGCTCTTAGAAACTCATTTGTGTCCTTCAAACTAGTATTTCCACTCTTTACCTCTTTTTGACACCCTTAGAAACCTCTTTGGAGATTTGTTTTCATCATTTTTGTCTTGATAGGGACAAGTTGAAATTCAGGTCAAAATGTTAGTCCTTGATTGTTGTTTTTTTAGACATATAAATTTGGGATTAGACACTTGACAATGTTATTTTTGACCAATCTTTAACATACATGAATTGTGTATACATAATTGACTCTTGCTCACATTCTCTCCTAGCCATTCATCTATCTATGGGCTTGGTCTTCTTGATTTATCATCATACATATAAAATATCTCCCTATTTTGTGACTAATTATTCTATTATTTTAAGTATACTATCACTATTTTTAAAGTCATTTTCTTTTCCATTTTCAATAGTTTCAGCAACCGTTGGATAATACCAATTACCTATATCATTTTATTTTTCCAATAGCATCCCAAGTTATCCAAATGACTATTTTTAAAAATCAAGCACTTCCTTTGGGTCAGCCCACATGTTTCACATGTTGGTTATATCAAAAATTACCTAAAGATTCATCTATATAAACATATCAATCCTAGATTAAACATGTTGGTTGTAGTGAATGTTAAACATGTTGGGTAAAATTTTAGCTATGGTGCTTAAATTAGATATGGATAAGGCATATGACATATTAGATTGGATTTTCCTAGATAGAGTTATGTCTCAATTTGGATTTTGAGACAAATTTAGGAAAATCATTAGATCTTGTATTACTACTTACATATTCTCTATTTTGGTGAATGGGGTGGCTCATGAATAATTCAAAAGTGCTAAAGGGTTGAATAGGGGTATCCCCTTTCCCCAATTATGTTCATCATTATGGAAAATTCACTAAATAGATTCATTTCTAACACTATGGTTGCATCATAGTTGAAAGGTTTTAAATCAACATGATCTATAGATCCTATGACACATCATCAATTTTTGGATGACACCATTCTCTTGGTTGAAGTATCTATGTAAGAAGAGAGAAACATTAAAAATATTATGGTGATGTATGAATAGGCCTCTAATTAGAAAATCATTTTTGACCAAATCTTAGTGTATTTTGTTAATACGTCAGTGGCTAGACAAGATAGGATAGCTCTTCTCTTGGATTTCCAAATTAAGGAATTTAATTATTTATATCTAGGAATGTCTATCTTTAGCAACCAACTTTAGGTGATAGTGTGGTATCATTTGATTGAGAGATTTCAAAAAAAAAACTTGTAGGTTGGAAAGGTAAGCTCTTATACCAGATCAACAATGTTTTAGTAATTAAAAGTGTGCTTCAGAGCCTCGTGGTATATATTATTTCACTTTTTATATTTCCTAAAGTAGTGGAGGATAAATTAAATAATATTCAACACAACTGTCTTTGGGATAGAACAAAAGAAATAAATATATTTCATCTTGTTGCTTGGAATAAGGTCTGACCTAAGAAAATATATGGCAGACTTGGTTTAAGGAATTTGTAATTGATGAATAAAGATCTAATTTAAAATTTTGTGTGGATATTCATTAATTCAAACATGGTCTAGGGTAAAATCATTTCTTTCAATTATTTAGAAGGTAGGGAACTAATCTGCATTCTTGTAGATGACCATTTTGTTTGAGGTTCACATGTCTAGAACTTCTTGATCTCAAACCAAGATTTGATGATATCAAGTTATAAATGGAAGATTGGTAAAGGTTATATGGTTAATTTTTAGAGAGATATCTATGTCTCAGATCATCCTCTTTTTTAGATTGACATAGGGATGTAATTATAAGAAATCATTAACAATAAATATGGGTTCAAAGGGAATAATTATTTATAGGAGCTGGAAGGAGTTAAATGCTAGAAAAGGTTAAGTTTGGATAACTTAAATTAGGAAGATACTCTGAGGCTATCTAACCTTAATAATATATTAATAAACGTGCATATACCAAGCACTAATATAGATAATCAAATGGTTTATAAGGACTCTTTTAATGGACACTACAAAGTTAAATTAGGATATGACTTACTTGTACAAGAACCTGGGCTTAATGGTAGTTCGTATTTTTATGGTACAAATGGATAATTCCAAAAATCAATTTCTTTCTTTGGGTTGAGGTTCAAAACATAATATTTACAATTGATAATTTAAGAAAAAGAGGTTGTATCTTAATCAACATATATGTCCTTTCTAAAGAGGACAATGAATCAGTTTTTCATTTGCTTGTCAATTGTTCCTTTTCTCACAATATTTGGAGCTATATTTTTGACAAATTTAATATTTCATGGGTGCAATTAGGTTCTATAATGAAAGTGTGGCTGTCATGAGGGTGTCCATTCCAAAATGCCTTACTCAAAAAACTTTGGAAACTTGCTTTGCCACATATCATTTGGGATATTTTGGGAGAGTGAAAAAATATAATTTTTATGGATAATAGGTGTAGCATCAAAGTTATTTCTAAAATAATTTTTATCACATTAAGGAGAATTACAATACTATTCCTATTAAGAAAGCAAAAAGTTTTCTTCAGTTTGAACAAATTCTAGCTCATAACTAGAAAATTGATACATCTGAGTTGGGTAAGCCAGATCCTAAAGAAGAAATTAAGAAAATAACTAAATGGAAACCCCCTCCTTTGGGTTGGATGAATCTCAATTTTGATGGATATTCGAAAGGGAATTTGGGACCAGCTAGAAAAGATGGAATAATAATAGACTATTAGTGTAATTTAGTTGTAGCCTTTACCAGAGACATGGATGTTAAGTATAAACATTGGGCTAAAAATCTTGTAGCACTATGGGGGATAAAATTGGCAAAACAATTGAGAGTTCAAAAATTCATAATTGAGGAGGACTCTCTAAATATTGTGAATTACTTGTCAAGGAAAAATGTCATTAGCTAGTCCATCAAAAAATCTATAGAGGAATCTCTAGGTATTATGGACTCTTTACAATCGGTTATCATTCAACATACTTATAGGGAAGAAAACTCTATTATATATTAGTTCGCAAATAAAGGAGTGACCGCTTTGGGTCAAATGACATGGATGTACTATGAAGAACTCCATAGGGATATTTGTTTAAGGATAAAATATAAAGGTAATTCTTAATGTAAATTTATGAATCAAATTTATACATGCAAATAAAGTAAACTAATTCTAATCTAAGCTAAAATTCAAATTATGGTAGAGCAACAAACAAATAAAACAACCATCACAAACTTTATGCTTTGAATGCACAAGATTTATCCATTACGATATATATTTGATTTGCTCTTTCAAATATGTGGTTCTCACTCCTTTAATGTAAAGAGAGAATAGGAAACATTTTGGTGTGAAATTAGTCTTTGATTATATTTTATTTGCTTTGATTTTCTTGTGTGTAGAACTCTAGTTTCTTGATTATGATTGTGATCTCTAGATTTTGTGATGTGATTATGATGCTTGAAAATGGAGATTTGTAAGCTTATTTATAGATGTTTGTAGAAGGATCTAATGGTGGAGGATCATTTAGAATTTTTTAATGACCTGAATGATCAATGGTGGATAATGATCCGTCACCCATGAGGATGAAGACCATTTCAACATGGTTGAGAAAAGCATGGGATTTGTTAGTTGACTCAGCAAGACTAATACCATTTGCTTGACAACTCAGGGGATGAGTCATAAGAGGTGGAGAATTTTTTGGATTTCATTAGGATGAGGAAAAAAAAGGTTGGAGATGTTTGTATGAGGTGGAAAATTCATATTTTATTATTTAGAATAATTATTTAAGAGTACATAATTGACTTATTCAATATTTTAAATTATTCAATTATTTGAATTTGGGAGGAAATGTTATTTATTAATTTAAGAAGAAGAATTAAATAGATTTAGGCTAATTTTGAAACTAAATGAAATTTAGGTGTCTATATTTTCCCTTTTTTGAAATAGTGTTGTGAAGCAATACTATTTTGAAGAATAGTAGTAGAGTGTTGATGATAGAAAAGGAAACTTTTTGCCCCAAATGAAAGAAAATGAATGTGATGATGCCCCCTCAAGGGTTTTTACAATAAATAGACAAAAACTCAAAATTGATTAAAAGAAGAAGTGAATGAAGAAATGTGGAGAAAATTAAATCAATTTATGTCAGAATTGATATCAAATTTGTAAGATGTTGGTTGCATAAAAAGGTTGCCCATAGTTAATGAAAACTAGAGTATTGATTTGAAAAATAATAGTTTAACCATTTGGAGATTGCATGCTTATTATTTTTGCTAATGATGTAGGGTTCAATTGATTAGTTCTGGGAATGATATATCCTAGAAATAATAAATTGTGGATCTATAAATAGAAAAATGATATTGAGTTTGCAAATGATTTTGTTCATTTTATGCTAAGAGATTATTGCAAGTTTTTTTTAATACAAATTTAGAGTAAATTTATTTAATGTTCCTTGAATGGTATATATGAATGAAATAATAAGTATTATGAAGGGATGAAAATAATAAAAATTTCATCAATAATATAGATACTTGTCTCAATATTAATGTTTTACAAAATTATAGAGGGTAAGTGTAAAACTATTTACCCTAGAGAAGATGTTGGAAAAAGTACATTTCCCACTTTATAGACTACATTATTGTATTTTACTTAGACTCAAGGGTCTCACAAGCATATGTGGGAATGATATATCCCAACAATGGTAAGTCATAAGCTGAAAAATGAAAAATCTAGGTTCTCTGATTTGTGATAAAGATTGACAAAATTGATATTTGCAAGCATTGATAAGGAGATATAGCACTTTGATTAAATGACAATAGAAAATTTGGATGAAATGTCTTGTATGGATGATGTTGGCTTAATTTAACCTAAATAACCTATGTCTATTAAGCATTGCCTAAATAATCCATCATGGACAAATTTTGAGTTGGGATATCATTGCAGATGTAGTTCTCCCAATACAAGAAGACAAGTGATGATGTAATGTAAGATTGACCCATGGATGCCATTAAAATAGTTAATTTAATGATTGAAAATTATGATTGTATGATGGAGAAAGGATGGAAATTGTGATTTTTTTAGTCTCATTTGACAAGTATAGGATATTGAATCAAAATATTAGGAAATGATTGGGGATGATTAATATGCAAGTATTAAGAAGGAAATGAAGTGACTACATGGATTAATGATGATGGATAAAATGATTTGAGAATATGGATGAGATAATTGTTGTAACTTGGATATTCACCCTTTTAGGAGATGTCTTAGCTCTCCTCATCCAAGAGGCACAATCACAACACCTCTAGGCTTGTGGGTAGCCTATGAATGAGGTAAATCTCTTGATAGGGCTATATCCCTTGATGTACCACTTGTATAACACTACTAAACCTATACTTAATGAGGGAAAAGGGAGAGAAAAAAATTAAATCAAACTATATTAATGGATTTTATACACCAAATAATTTGATGACTTCCAACTACCTACATTTTACACATTAGAATAAAGGACTAACCAAACATACACTTTTCCAATTTGAATCTTCTCACATCAATGTTTCATTATGAGGTTATGGATGAATTTTTAGGATATGAGGTATATAAAATAGGCCTTAAATATCACTATTTAATATTAAAACTCACTTAACCTTGACATTTCCTAGAACACTTCACATGACCTGTAAGAAGAAGCTACAAATAGGTGAGAGAATGAGACAACATGCTAAGGAATCCATAGTCTTCACTAAGCAAGATCCATCATCAAAGTAAAAAAAAACTATGAATAGTTATTAAATAGGTAAAAATAATTAGTTTTATTTAACAAATTATATGAAAATAAGTAGGGCTTTGCCATACTTAGGTGGAGCATGAATTATAAAGGCCAAAATGGCTAGTTCTTATAGAACTTTAGAGAGAGAGGAGAATAGATAAGCCAAAAGATAATAAATAAAATTGTTAAGATGATAAAATGAGTTAAATTTATTTTATAATAATATGTGAAATTAACCGTGCAAGTTTAGGAAGCAAAAGTGTCCATACAAATCATGAAACTCATGAAAAGTGGCATAAAATTCCTTGTTTAAGCTCAAAAAACTACATTCATGATTCACCTCTATTTGAATGTCCCAAAACTAATTATGGATAGGTATTATGATTTTAATGAATGGTAATTATTATATACATGCCTATATATTCATCGGTTTCAATCTTGGTCATCTATAACGTTCCCAAAATGGGCTATCACCATCTGCAGTCAAAATAACTCTTCTTTCCCATACTTGGCACACTTGGCCTACAAAATGGAATAAATTTCTCATGAAAATATGTATAATGTATTTAATTACATGTTTAAATACCATACATTTCATTATAGGTATTATGCACACCTTAAAATCATCTCACTTAAAGTTTTCCACCCTTCTCACTAACTTGGTCACTATGTTAGTTTTGACTGGTTGAGATGATGTAGTTGGTTGAGGAAATTAGGAGTTGTTACAAGGAATTAAAATTAAATATGTAGTTACATTAAATATTAATATTCCATTCTATGTTATTGGAATCTATTGGAACCTGTATCGCACAAAAAATAGTCAAAAATACCCTATTTTGTACTCCATCCGTATAGTTCCATACAACTAAAAAGGATGGGAAGGATCTTGAAGGATTAATATTCAATTTTAAATCAATTTCATGGTAAAAATATCTCATTTAAATATCCCTCAAACCTCATTTTCCCAATCAGGTCATTAGCAATGGTTTTTCAAGGGTTTAGGCCTATTTACCCTCTTAATCTTTGTTCATAAAGGTTTCACATTGAATTTTCAATATATATATATATATATATATATATATATATATATATATATATATATATATATATATATATATATATATATATATATATATATATATATATATATATATATATATATATATTATTGTATAGGAAACCTTTAAACTTATCCAATATTCTTATTTCCACATGTAAAACATCAAGAGAGATATGTTCGCTCAAAGTGCTTATTTGAGCTTGTTTCTTCCATTTTCATAAGCCTAACGTTATCTTGAACCCAAAAGTGGATTTATTTATGTTTCCAATACATCCAAATGGATTTAAAATGTATGAAATTAAATAAAAAACATGATAGAATACATTTTAATTCTCATCTCATGATATAATGAAGATGACTTCTCATTTGGGCACTAGGCCTAACCATGCCTAATAGCATGTCTGCACCTTAAAGCCCAAAATGAATTTTTGATGGATCTCCATATAATTTTAAAAATTTAAAACCTATATAATTACCATATAAACATAAATTTTTCCATTTTAATCCATTACTAAAGTTTTAGATGTCATTGGTCTACCAATTGACCTTAGGTCAAAACCCTGCCCAATGGGCTTAACTGGAACCTTGGGATTTTTGAGCACCCTGTTTGGTTTCATCAATATTTTATTATTTTTTAATGTTTTATTAGGTGTTTTATATATTAATAAACCTCCTTTAAATTTTATAAAAACTCTTGATCCACCATTTTATCACCTTTTTTCCTAAAACCTGCCAATTTCACCTAAGGGGAGTGCCCTCTGTCTAAGACAAAACATAGGGTACTTCCTCTATTTTATTAAAAAAAATAGATGTTTAAATAGATTATATAATTTTAAAATACACTCCATGCAATTTTTTTTCCATTTTAATTCCATATGACCTTCCAAAAGCATAAAAACCTAATATATACTTGAAGAAAGGTATTGTATGTAGGATTTCTAGCAGGTGGATTATGTGTTGTTTGCTTAGGGTATTTCCCTTAATTTTTATATACCTTGAGAGTGATATGATAATTTTATTAATATTTTGGGAATTATAAAATATTCATTCACCTCTCTAACCACTCACATAATCCTCTATATACTCCTTGTACTCCTGCCTGGTCTAGACTATATGCACAAATTTTTGACTGTGTTGGCCTATTTTGGGAGGTACCTATAGATGGTTTAGGATGGGATAAAATTTAAAATTAGTTAATTTCACTCTTGAAATATTACAATAAATTTTATTAATTATTTGGACCTATTTATTCCTATTTATAATATACCAATCACTCAAAATTATCACCCTTTTGTTCACTACCTGAGACAGTTATCTATAGTGGTTGTAGGTGGATATTTTTGAATAAAAGGGGTATCTATAGGTGTTTACCTGATCAAAAATTCACATAATAACCTATATTTTGGTAATAATGTTAAACCAAGTTCTCATCATGCTCTAGGTACACAAGAATGAAACACCTTCTCAAACCTACACCTTAGGCTGGTTGTAGGTTAGCATTTTCTTAGTGTACAGACTGGAAGTGTGTTAAAAGGTCCAAAAGTCTTCAATGGTTCAATTTTATGTTCACTTAATGACCAAAATATGTTTATAAATTAAATAATTTTATCTATCTTAGTCCCAAACACCAAAACTTCACCACATGGCTATAAGTAACCATTTAGTTTGGATTACTATAGATATCACTGAATGATTTCAAAACATAAAAATGCATTTTTGAGGTGTTCAACAACCACCTTCCATTTATCCTTCCCCCATAAAATTTTTCATGGAAATTTTCCTATGTAGGGAATACTAGGTTTATTCATTAATATGCTTAAATTTTTTTGTAAACCTTATTGAATGACCCTCACTAAAATGTTTTAGGCCTATGTTTTATGTTTTTAGGGAAAGAAACCCTAAATACATAGTGATTTATTTTGGAAGATTATTCCACTTTGTCAAACAATATAGCACCAAACATGTGTGTTATGATATCTTTAACACCTCGTGTCTCCAATAAAGGTTCCAACTTATCCAAATTCCTCCACTCAATTTTTTGTTAATACCGCCTGTAGGTGGTTATGGTCATGTACAGGCAATGGGCAGAATTGGAGTAATATGCATTATTATCATGAATTTGAACATATAACCATATCCATGATATTTTAAAATTCTCAAAAAATATATCATGATATAAAATTCTTAAGGAGAGCTTCTATACCACATATCAATGTTTGAAAACTCTTATAGGTACATATCAATGGCAGACTAAAAATGCAGATGACTATATTGACTAGGATAGTCCTTCATCCAAATGAAAGATGTTTTCTTGATTTAATTTGATATGGGAATGTATAAAATATTTCAAGACAATAATTATGACTCCATGTACATGATTTATAACTCTGCATAGCTCAAAAATTGACTGTATATGATAGTCTTTAAGCAAACTAGCTACATGATGCTTTATGATTGCACCTTCATGGAGTATGCTTTGGAATAATGAACTTGATAAGGTAAAGGGAATAAATAAAAAATTTAAAACATGTAAAAATACCTATCACAACCTTATAAATTCATTATCAAAGCATGAAGATCTAGAAATGATGAAAATAAGCCTGTCATCCCAAATAAGACTAGTCTACAAACTTGAGGTGATTTGCCCATCACAACACCTTAAAACATGAAAATAAGCATGGGGAGAATTATAGGGGAGATAAAAAATAATCTAGGATCAATTTTAGTAATTGGATTGTATGTATTTATTCAAATGAAGGAAAAACCTATAGGGTGCACAGATTAACAAGCAAAATAGATAATCTAACTTTTTAGGAATATTTCATAAAGCATAGACCACCATTCCTCTATATTCAAACATAAAATAGAATCTAAATAAGTTTATAATACACCCCTAATATATTTTTTCTTGAAACCTCTCCTATTGACCGTACTCAGTACAAACCTGAAGACTGGTTTTATGTGTCTAGAAGGGTGAACAAGGAGAAAATTGGTTTTATCTAAAAAATTTCACCTATATATAATTAAAAACATGTAAATAAGCTTGAGGAATCTGAAGATACATTCCTTGACCTTATCCCATGTGTCACACTTTCTTGTGGGTTGTACAAGTGTCAAACTCTTCTCTTTCCCAAGAAAATTGCTCTTTCCTTTGAATAACCTATCACTTTCAGTTATTAATAGTTAATAAATACTTATTAATACACATGGGATGTTACATCCCATTTGAAACCTTCACACTTCTCAAGGAGGTTGTACAACTCATTTAATGCTCTATTTATGACCCCCAAATGACTCCAAATGACATATTGGCTAATATGACTAATGACCAAGGATAATATAACATTAAACACACTAAAAGACCTATAATATACCTTAATAAATATATATTAGACCCATAAAACACTTAAAAATCAAGTTTTTACCTATAGGGGTCATAATTTGACCTATAGGGTCAATTTGGTCAATAAATTGGTGATTCATAGGGGTAGTATGCCTGCTATACTAAAGACCAGTAGCCTTATCATTCCATTTGGATTAGGGATTCATCAAAATTCTAAAACAAAAAAAGGAGACCTTTAACCATTGACCACAATTTTTGATCAAGACAAGACCACTTGACTACCTCAACCACACAAAACAAAGGACACACACCAAATGAAGCAAATAAAATAACAAGACACACACACATGTGCTCAAGGAACTTAGGAAAAAATAGGAAGTGAAAAAATATATACAACTAGAAACTAAGCATACCTCCCTTTCTAGGATCAAAAGGAAAGTTTCTTGCATCTCCTTCTTCATGAGATGAATCGTGGTGCTAAGCATGTTGCTCTTTAGATTGAACACTTGATAGATCAAACCTATTTCTTGGCACTTCAATTGATATGATTTCAAATAGACCATCTTCAAATAGGTATCCAATTCTAAATTATTCCTCTTGGCCTTGTACACATACCTCATATTGCTTCCCACTCTTCATCTCATGATCAACTTTCATCTTCTTGTAGGTATGGTCTCAAGAGGAATGTTTTCTTGTTCCTTAAAAGATTGAGACCAATAAGAGATTTTTTTGACCTCCAAAGGCTAAGGTGAAATTTTATTTGGATCTTATATGGAATTTTTAAAAAGGTCATCTTGTTTACCATCACTTGTAATTAGGTCTAAGACATTTTTAGACCCTTTGAGAGACTCAAACTCATTGCAAATGTTTTCAAATTGCTACCACAATTCCTCATATTCTCTTTGATTAGCATCATGAAGGGGAAAAACAAGATAATCTCCTTCATCCTCTTCTTTATCATCCAAAAGGACTTCATCTAAGACTTCTTCTTTGACACAAGGAAGGAATTCTTCATTATCAACCCAAAATAAGACTTAACACAAGGACTCACCTCTTCTTTAGCACTTATGACCTCTTGAGGGATTTCAAATTGTATCTATGTTGTCATAATCTGATTTTGATTCTCAAGGGATACAAGATCTTCAATCTCCTTCTTGGTGATGCCAAGAGTAGGCATCTTGAAATCAGGTGACTTAACCTAATGAGGCTTCCAAGGAGTTGCACTTTTTTCAAGCAAGAGTTATGACTTTTCCTCAACAAAATTATCTTATTTATGTTCCCATACCATAGGTCCATCAATTAAAAGGGTGATGGGGTGAGGACAAGATGAACTAGTTGGTAGAGGTGGAACATAGGGTTCAAAATCAGATTGAGAATTCATTATAGGGGATTCTTTTGGGAGATCTTGAGGAAGGGGAGGTAGGACTTGGGATAAGATATATTGTTTATCTTATTTCCACTTTAAAATAACTCCATTCACATATAATTTATACTAAACACTTTATTGAGGGAGGTTATATGGGGTGTGTTTAGGCATAGGATCTTATTTTGGGACTAAACCTTCCATCACACCTTGACTTAAAAATTTCATCATTGACTCTAACTCTTCAATTTTCTTGGCTAGGTTCTCTTGGAAAAATATTTCTTGAAGTTCATAGGAATCTTCATGAGGATGAGGAGTACAAGAGGGATGACATGGAAGACAAGAGTTATCTTGAGGAAGGGTGGGAGGAGATTGCATAGGATCAAGTTCTTTCTCAACTTCACACTCTTTATCAAGGCCTTTATCCTCTTTCTTTCCCCATGAATCCAATATCTTACTCCATCTTAGGATTTTAGGATTAGGAGTCTCTTATTGAGATGGTGATGCACTTTGAGGAGTGGATGAAGTGTTCAAGAAAATTGGGATCTTCTTAGGTTTAGACTCTCCACCTTATATCCAACTTGGAATCTCATATCTAGAGGTATATTATTGAGGTGGAGATGAAATGTGAGAGGGAAATGAGGGCTTTAATTCCACTTATTTTACTGATGACATGGACTTTCTCATGTGTATTAGCCAACTCAATCTACCTATCAACATTTTCGTCAAAAATAAGGTTTCTCTTTTTAACTCTCTCTTCCAACTAATTTGTAAAAGGATGCAATGGGAGAGGGAAATGAGGGTTTTAATTCCAATTATTTTACTAATGATATGGACTTATACATATGTGTATTATCCAACTCAATCTACCTATCAACATTTTCTTCAAAAATAAGGTTTCTCTTTTTAACTCTCTCTTCCAACTAATTTGTAAAAGGATGAGTTTGATAAGCTTTATTGGGTTAATGAGTGGGAATCATGAAAGATTGATATAAATATTGGGGAAGTGGATATGAAGGCTAATAGATTTAGTGAGGCTGATTCACATGAATTTTTATCCTATCTTCCAAAGATGAAACTAGGCCACTCACATCTAGCATCTCTCTTATGAGCCTTTACTAATTGGCTCTCTCAATGGGTGCCCACTCTCTTTTGACCAAATCTAATGCATCTCTCACCTTTTTAATGAAATGACTAGGAATATCTAGACCATATCCCCTTTGTGTGTTGAGATCTATCATGTACCTCTTATATCCCAAGAGTGTTTGCTTGAAGGTTGAAATGGACTGAGTTAAGAAGTGACTAGGTTGACTAGCAGAAGCAGGACATTGTAAAGGCTGGTTATAGGGTTGGTACACTTCATGAATGGGATAATAAATATCATGTTAGATTTTATAAGACTCATATTAGAATTGATGTGGATTATAACAAGGCTGATATGGAATGCCATAAGCTTTAAATGTCTCACCAACTTGTGTAAAACAAAATTCAACACTAAAGTCAGCCATGCAACTTCATTAGGAAGCAAGAACATAAGGAATGATCATAAATAATATTCAAAAGGAATACCTAAGTTACTTGACTAGATGATGTAATCTCAAAGTCACCATTGATGTTTAGATATATGCCTCTAAAGTCTAATGTGTTGAAAGAAAACACCAAAAATATTTCAACTTCTTGGACTAAGATTCCCACTAGGCATGCCAAAAAATGTTGTCACTTGGATTTTCACCCTTTGAGGAGATGTCTCAACTCTCCTCATCCAATTTCCACAATTGAAATACCTCTAGGCTTGTAGGTAGCTATGAATGAGGTGAATCTCTAGATAGGGCTCTCTCCCTTGATGTACCACTTATATAACACTACTAAACCTATTCTTTATGAGGAAAAAATGAGAGATAAAATTGAAATAAAAATATCCTAAGGGAGGTGATACACCAAATAAGTTGATGACTCCCAACCAGCTGCATGTTACACATGAGAACAAAGGAATAACCAAACATAAACTTTTCCAATTTGAATATTCTCATATCAATGTTTCATTATGAAGTTATGGATGAATGTTTAGGCTAGGAGGGATAGATAAGAGGCCTTTAATGTGACTATTTAATATGATAACTCACTTAACCTTGACATTTCCTAGAACACTTCACATGACCTACAAAAAGAAGCTATAAATAGGTGAGATAATGAGACATGTTAAGGAATCCATAATATTCACTAAGCAAGATCCATCATCCAAGTAAAACACAATATGAATAATTATGGAAAAGGTAAAAATAAGTATTTTTATTGATAAAATGGTATGAAAATGAGTGGGGCTTCACCACACTCAGGTGGAGCATGAATTACAAAGGCCAAAATGACTAGTTTTTATAGAACTTAAGAGAAAGAGGATAAGATAGAATCCCAAAGGTCAAAAATACACTTGTAAAGCTGATAAAATGAGTTAAATATGCATGAGAATAATATTTTAAATGAACCATGCAAGGTTAGGAAGTACAAGTGTCCATACAAGTCATGAAACTCATGAAAAGTGGCATAAAATTCCTTATTACAGCTAAAAAATCTACCTTCATGATTCACCTCTATTTAAATGTCATAAAAATAATTAGGGATATGTATTATTATTTTAATTAATGGTAAGGCTTTCAAACAT
This sequence comes from Torreya grandis, assembly GCA_037957365.1. NCBI lineage: Eukaryota > Viridiplantae > Streptophyta > Pinopsida > Cupressales > Taxaceae > Torreya > Torreya grandis. The sequence continues at coordinate 131,885 of JARHVA010000042.1, forward strand.
GCCTCTCCATGCATTAGTTTCGGTCCTAATCATATGGAACCTTCCCAAAATGGGCTATCACCATCTGCAGTCAAAATAACTCTTCTTTCCCACACCTTTCACACCTGTCCTCCAAAATTAAATAAATTTATCATTAAAATATGTATAAGGTATGTAATTAAATTTTTAAATACCCTCAATTTCCTTAGAGGCATCAAATATACCTTAAAATCAGCTCATTTGAAGTTTTCCACCCTTCTCACTAGCTTGGTCACTATGCTAGTTTAGACTGGCTAAGATGAACTAGCTGGTTGAGGCACTTAAGAGTTTTTAAAAGGAATTAAATTTAAATGGATAGTTATATTAATTCATAATATTCCATTCCATGTTATTTTCATCTCTTAGAATCTCTTAAAACCTAAACAATAGATAAAATAGTTAAAAATACCATGTTTTATACTCCATCCATATAATTTCTTACAACTCAAAAGGATGGGAAGGATATTAAAGGAGTCATATACAATTTTAAATCACTTTCATGGTCAAATTATCTCATTTTAATATCCCTCCAACCTCATTTCTCTAATTGGGTCACTAGCAAGGGTTTTGCAAGGGTTTAAGTCTGTTTACCCTCTTAAGCTTTGTTCATAAAGATTTCATATTGAATTTTCAAAAAAAAAACCACAATATTAGTCTATATTACCCTTTTCAACTTCTCCAATATTCTTAGGTCCCCATTAAAATCATCAAGAGAGACATGAACACTCAGAGTGCTTATTCGAGCTTATTTCTTCCATTTACATAGGCTTAAGGTTGTATTGAGCCCAAAAGTGGATTTATTTGTGATTCCTATACATAAAAATGGATTTAAAATATTTTAAATTACCTTAAAAACATTACACAATCCATTTTAATGCTCATATCATGATATAATGAAGATGGCTTCTCATTTGGCAACTAGGCTTAACCATGCCTAATAGCCTATCTGCACCTTAAAGCTCACAATGACTTTTTGATGGCTCTCCCTAAAATGTTAAAAATTTAAAACCTATTTAATGACCCTATAAACATTACATATTCCATTTTAACCCATTACTAAATTTGGAGATGTCATTAGTCTACCATTTGGCTTTAGGTCAAAACCTTGCCCAATGGGCTTGACTGCAACCTTGGGATTTTTGAGCACCATGATTGGTTTCATACCTATGTGATTGGATTTTAATTTTTTACTAGGTGTTTTATATCTTAATACATCTCCTTTAAAGTTTCAAACAACTCTTGATCCACCATTCTATCACCTTTTTTTCCAAAACCTACCAATTTCACCTAAGGGGAGTGTCCTCTATCTGAGACAAAATAAAGGGCACTTACCCTATTTTATCACACAAAATAGATGTTATAATAGCTTATATAAGTTAAAAATACATACCATACAATTTTTTGGCCCTTTTTCATTTCATTTGTCCTTTTAAAATCTTAAAAACCTAAGACAGACTTGAAGAAAGGTATTATATGCATGGTTTCTAGCAAGTGGACTATGTGTTATTTGCTTAGGGTCTTTCCCTTGATTTTTATCTACCTTGAGAGTGATATGAGACTATTATTAATATGGTGTAAATTATTTAATATTAATTCACCTATATAACCACTCACATACTCCTCCATATACTCCTTGTACTCCTACCTAGTCTAGACTATATGCACAAATTTTTGATTGTGTTGACCTATTTTAGGAGGTACCTATAGATGGTTTAGGATGGGATAAACTTTTAAATCATTGAATATAAATATTTAAACCTTTAAATATATTTTATTAATTATTTGGACCTATTTATTCATGTTTGGAATATACCAATCACTCAAAATTATCACCCTTTTGTTCACTACTTGAGACAATCATCTATAGTGTTTATAGGTGCAAATTTTTGAATAAAAGGGGTATATATAGGTGTTTAACTTATCAAAAATTCACATAATAACCTCTCTATTTTTCATCATGTTCAACCAAGTTCTCATCATGCTCTAGGTTCACAATAATGAAACACCTTCTCAAACTTGCACCTTAGGTTGGCTATAGGTCAGCATTTTCTCAGTGTACATATTGGATTTGTGTTAAAAGGTCCATATGTATTAAATGGTTCACTTTGATGTTAAATTAATGACAAAAATATTTTTATTAATTAAATAATATCATCTATCTTAGTCCCAAACACCAAAACTTTACCACATGGCTATAAGTAACCACTTAGTTTGGATTGTTGTAGATACCATTAAATGATTTCAAAGCATAAAAGTGCATTTTTGAGGTGTTCAACAACCACCTTCCACTGATCCTTCCCCCACCAAATTTTTCATGGAACTTTTCCTATGTATGGAATAATATTTTTAGTCATTAAGATGTCTAAAAACTTTTGAAAACCTTATTTAATGATCCTCACTAAAATGCTTTAGGCCTCTGTTTTGTGTTTTTAGGGAAAGAAACCTTGAATACATAGTCATTTCTTTTGGAAACTTCTTCCACATTTTCAAATAATCTAGCACCCAAAACATGTGTGTTATGATCTATTTAACACCCTAGGTCTCCAAGAAAGGTTCCAACTTATCCAAATTCCTCCATCAAATACCCTCAATTTTTTGTCAATACCACCTATAGGTGGTTATGGTCATGTATAGGCAGTGGGTAGAATTGGATTAATATGAATTATTATCATGAAATTGACCATATAAACATCCCCATTCTCTTTAAAAATTATAAAACAATATATCATGATCTAACAAGCTTGAGGAGAGCTTCTATACCATACTTCAATGTTTGAAAACTCCATTAGGCATATATCAATGGCAGACTAAAAATGTAGATGACTGTGTTGACTGGGAAAATCCTTCTTCATCCAATTGAAATAGTTTTGATTTATTTAATCTACTATGGGAATGTATCCAATCTTTCAATACCATAACTATGACTCTATGGATGTGATTTAGGACTCTAATTTAATGACTGTATATGACAGTCTTTAAGCAAACTAGCTACATGATGTTTTATGATTTCACCTTCATGGAGTATGCTTTGAAAGAATGAACTTGAGAAGGTAAATGGAATCAATAACACATTTAAAACATGGAGAATGACCTATCAAAACCTTTTTAAGTCAGTGTCAAAGCATGAAGATCTAGAAATGATGAAAACAAGCCCATCATCCCATTTAAGACTAGTCTACAACCTTGAAACATGAAACTAAGCATGGGGATAATTTTAGTATAGATCCAAAATCATCTAGGATCAATCTTAGCAATTGGATTGTATGGATTTATTCAAACCAAGTCAAAACCTATAGGGTACATAGATTAACAAGAAAAATAGATAGTCTAACTTCTTAATAATAGTTAATAAATCACAAACAACCATTTCTATAAAAAAAAACATAAAATGGAATCATATTAAGTGTAGAATACACCCCCAAGATCATTTTTCCTAAAACTTCTCTTGCTGAATATACTAAGTACAAACTTGAAGATTGGTTTTGTGTGTTTGTAAGGTTGAATAAATAACAAGATGGTTTTAACTAAAAATTTTCACTTCTAAATAATTTAAAACATGTAACTAAGCTTGAGATATCTTAAGATACATTCCTTAACCTTATCCCACATGTCACACTTTCTTGTGGGCCGTACAAGTGCCAGACTCTTCTCTTTTCCTAAGAAAATTGTTCTTTCTTTTGAAGAACCTTTCAATTTTAGTTACTAAATATTTATTAAGACACATGGTACATGACATCACATTTTTTAACCTTCACACTTACAAAGGAGTCTGTATAACTCATTTAATGCTCTATTTGTGACCCCCAAATGACTCAAAATGATATATTAGATAATATGACTAATGACCAGGGCTAATATAACATGAAGTAATACTAAAAGACCTATAATACCCCTTAATACATATATATTATACTCTTAAAACACCTAAAAATTATGTTTTTACCTATAGGGGTCCCAATTTGACCTGTAGGGTCAAATTTGGTCAATAATAGGGATGGATGGAAGAGAGAGATTACACATAGATGCTTCATCTAAAAACATGATATGGTTTGATAGATGAATTGTTCTTATTTTTTTATTTTCATTGGATTTCCAATAATAATTCCAACTGAGTAAGATTTAAGTAACCTAAGTTTTGATATTGTGCATGATAATATACACCAATGGTATAGAAAAAGCATGATGACTATTGTGTAATACTTGTAATGACTAATAGATTCACAAGGACAAAAATTAGTGCATCATGACATTGAATATCATAATAACATCACAAATAATTCACATAGTTATCTAGACACAAGAAATAACAAAAAAGATAAGATAAAAAGAGATGTTTGCAACATTGAAATTAAAGTAAAACAAACACTGCGAAAGTAAATAAACACCCATAATGTAGAATAAAGTAAATGAATATCCAAAAAGTGATTAAATGAATAAAATAAGTAAGTAAATGAGTTTTTTGGATGGTATTGGATATATTATAACCCTTTTTCATATGCAATTTTTGATAATGTTGAATTGTCTGATGAGTAATCTATATAAGGGATGACTAGGGTATAGAACTAAGGACAAGGGATTTTTTTTTTTATCATTTTTTGGATTTTTTTTTTTTGCTTGAAATATTTATTATAAAAGGGTTTGAGATGCATGATTATTACCACTATTTATATTTTAGGTATGCACTCCATAGATGTCTTCATTAACTTCATTGATTTCTAAGTTGACCTCTTTTAAATTTACTAGGATACTATCATAGCCCTTATAATAGAGGGTGATACCATACAAGGTGAAACATAAAGTATGTTTGATGAAGGATATGTGTTGAGTGCATGAATTATTTGAATGGGTTGAATTATAGTGGGTATGATTATATGGGTCATGATGTAAAGGGTGAATGGGACCAACAATCTCACATTCATCAAGACTGGGAGTAACTGCAAGCTAGATGATTTGGGAATTCAATGATTATTCAATGATGTTTTTAATTTGTGATGGTAATCCATCCTAAAAATTTGATAATGCAAAGGATATAATGATTTTCTCATGCATTGGTACCATATAAATATTTTCACCAAAGGATTCTTCTTGATTGTTTTGATTAGGATTTAGATTTAGACTATCCAATAGTGCCTCAAAGAGGTTTTCACTAAGGGACTCGTATTCTTGATTTTATATTTTTAAATTTTTATTTTTATCATTTGATAATGCCTCAAAAATATTTTCACTATGGGATGTCAATTTTCTATTTAGACTATAGGATTCATTTTGATTGAGGTACAATTATTATTCCTCAAAATATGTAGATGTTTTTTGATGCTCTTTTAGTAGGAGACCAGATAAGAAGTCTAAAATTATTTTATTATCATGGAAGGAAGTTAACTATAAGTATTATCATTGGTCCAAATCATAAGGTGCAGGATACTAGCTTTCTAGATGGAAGGCAGGATTAGTGAGGTTGATGAAAGGAGTGATGATAGTATAGTCCTTGTAGAGATTATGAATGGATCCTATTTTGATTTTGGATGAATTTTTCTTAGAAACCAAAAAATTATCACTAAAATCTTTACATTGAATTTCAAATGGTTTGTAGCTAATGTTTTGGGATCTAGCACTTACTTTGAAATAAATAGGTTTGATAATTCCTTTCTCATGGATTATTTTATCTATAAGTGCCTCTATCACTTAGGGTGTATGTTGTGGGATGATGGGAGATTAAATAGGTGATAAGGGTTTGGGTGTTTGGAAAATGGGTTATAGGATATGTTGGCTAAAGTATGTTTTGTCTAAGGTAAGGTCTTGATCAGAAATGGGATCTTTATCAAAAACTAGATCTTGATCAAAGATAGGATCTTGGTCAAATATAGGTTTTTGATCGAAGATAGGCTCTTCAATAAAGATGGGCTCTTCATCAAAAATGGATTGTAAACCATTGTTCTCAAAGGTAGGTTGATCAACAATGAATTTGTTGAAAATGGATGTGTCAAAAATGGGAACTTGAAAAATGGATGGAAGTTTATGACCTTGACTTGGAAGTGGTATGGCTTGATTAAGCTCAGGAAAGACATCTTGGCATATACCCAAGGTATGATTTTTAGATGTGTATACACTTGGATCTACCTTAAAGTACCCTTTTTTAATCAAAACTTAGATATAATGCTTTAGTCTCATACAATGGTTTATAGAATGACCTTCAATTTTATGATAATCACAATATTCGTTAGGTCTATATCACTCATGTTTTGGGACATTTGGCTTAAAGTATTTGGTGTTTGTAAATGTGACTAAGTTTGCAGCAACCAATTTTTTAAAGAATACATCATAAGGTTCCCCTAAAGGAGTGAATTTTGTATTAATAGGCACATTAATGTTTTTGACATGTTGAGATTTTTTAAGTTGTTGTAACTTTGGGGGTGGAGTGATATTAGATGTTAGGGGTGATAGAATTAGATTACCTTTATTAGTGTGATAAGGGATGTTAGAATAAAGGTTATAACTATTGGAGGGGAGTCTTGGTTTATTTTGTAAAATATGTTTACTAGAGGTAAGGTGATGTTGATGTGAAATGTTTTAGGATTCCCTAGTAATGAAGTGGATTAGAGAGGTAGCTTAATCTTGGAAGGATGAATTTATTGGATTTATGTTGAAGGTGAAAGTATTTAGATTTGGTGGATTTATGAAGGTTGATGGACTTGAATCTATTGTTTTTTTGAACAAATGTGAATTTGATGTAGTTTGGTTTAGCTTGGGAATGGGTTAGATATAGAACTAAATGGTTATTTTTTGATGAATTTGGAAAGGTTAGTTTTGAAGGATGTAGGAGTTGAAAGGTTTATTTTGATGGAAGATATTTTGATTTGACTAAATTTGGGTATGATATATGAATAGATTTTGGTTCAAATATAGATTTTAAAGTGGTGGTGAAGGTGAATAAAAAGTTTTATTTAGATTGATGCTAAGGTTAGAACTAGATGGATTGGTGAATGAATTTTGATCTATGATTGGTGACTTTTGATTTGTGGATGGGGTGGCACTTGTAAAAAATTTTACAAAATTTGGACTATCAAAGCTAAAAAACTGATTTGTTGTTGTCCCTAAAGTAAAATTTGGATTTTGATCTATAGATAAACATGAATAAGCATTCAATTTTGAAATTTATTAGTTTTGGTTTGGATTAAATTGTTTGATTGGTACACTTGAATAACCATTCAAGTTTGAATTTGATTGATTGATGGATGAGGATGAATATGATTTAGATTTGTTGGACAATTGATTAGTGAGTATTTAATGACATTAAAAATTTGATTTATATTTGTTAGATGATTTATTTGATGTTGATTCAATTATGTGTTTGAATCAAAATTGGTTGGATAAAATATGAGGTGAAGACATGGAATATTTAGATTTGGATTTGTGATTGAATTGATCAAGGGATTGTTAAACATAGACATGTCTCTTGTAATGAATGACATTTACTAAGGTTAAAATTTGATTTAATAAAAAAAATACTTGAAACTAAATCAAAATAATCAAGTGACTAAGAGTTTTATTATCAATTAAATGCTTTTAAATTCTTAGACAAATTTATATTTAAGATGTTTGGTACCTTTAAGATTCAAAAGACTTTGTTTTCAATCAAGAATAATGCAACACATGGTAAAAAAAGGAAAAAACAAACAAATTTATATTATAAGTAGTTAAGAAATTACACAATAAGGGTGAAAAATTAGGATGAGGGTCATGACCAACTATTGGGCCTTCCATTGTCACTGACTCGTCTATGCTCTCAACTACAACCTAATATTTCAAGGCACTAACCATGGATGATCCTACCATTTATATAGTCCACTGAGTTTAGTTTCAAGGGTGTGTGGAAAGTTTCTTCTCAATGCTAACCACTAACCAATGCACCAAATTCAAACAACAAAAGAGGTTATCCTAATCTTAAGGTTTAAACAAGCTTATCTAGGGGGGAAGCCATGAAAGAAATCGATAAAAAATATGACACTATTAGGTCTTATACCAAAGTGCCCAAGATAGCTATAGGGGTCTTAGTGTGTTGATAATTGGTGATATAAAATTTTGAGTCAGCTATTGAAACCGTAGGTATTGGAGCATGAAATACCCTCATGTCACAGTGTGCTTAAAACACACAACTGCTTAGGCAATTAAAATAGCTAGATCTCAATTTATATACCTCATTGCTAAATGGGGTTTGGAATACTATATAGTGGTGAAATCCATGGTTAATATGGCCCCTAATAAAATAAAAAATAAAATTAGATACATGTTTCTGATTTCCAAGTTTCATCACCAATATGATGCCAAGAAAAGAGCATACACATATATTACTTGGGTAACACAAATAATTGTGGAAATGTTTTTGATTTTTAAGTATTGTTACCAATGTAATGCCAAGGAAAAATCATATGCAAATTATACAATCATAAAAAAAATACTGAAACAAAAGGTGATGTAATTACTAAAATTTTTGAATAAAAATGAAATACATTAGTAACAAGAAAATTGACTTTTTATTTATTCTTTTTGTTAATCATTTTTAGCAAGCATTTTGAAAACAAGTTCTTATAATGTTTGATTTGGATAGAAATGAGATAACATGCAATAGAACAAGTGAAAAACCATGAAAAAATAAGTGAAAACACCTTTCTGTTACAAAAATGCTATTATACAGTCAGATTAGAAAAGCAAAATTGAAATAAAAATAACGTAGAAAAAACACAAAAAATAAAAAACAAAAAGTAAAAAGACCCATTCTTATATGATGATTTCACTACCAAGAGCAATGATTTCACCTCTAATTGTGATGAATTCATTATAGAAAGGAATAAATTCATTGGAGAAAGAGATGATTTTGTTATGGAAAAACATGATTTCACTACAAACAAATATGATTTTGCTGCAAAAAAAGATGAATTCACTGTAGGAAAGAGCGATTTCATTATTTTTTTTAAAAATGTTGTAGATGATGAAAAAATCATTATTTCCAAATAAAAATGCTATTAACCTAAAAATAGAATAGAAAACATAGAAAAATGTAGGAAAACAAGATAATTTCACTGTTATGGTCTACAATCTCACTATTAAATCTCCCAAATTCATTGTTACATAGAGGAGTGCACATAGACAAATAGAAAACCATTTATAGAAACATGTAGCTCATACCATCACTAAAAAAATCAAGATTAAATGCAAAAATGCAAACATAAACAACAACAAAAAAATGTTATCTAAATGCAAAAAGGTGATCAAAAGATGTGGGAAAGGTCCCACCGGGTGTGTCAAAAATGTATTAATCAAATTTAGACATGTAAATAAAATAAACTAATTATAATCTAAGCTAAGATTCAAACCATGGTAGAGCAACAAACAAATAAAATAGTAATCATAAACTTTACGCTTTGAATGCACAAGATTTCTCCATTATGATATACATTTGATTTGCTCTTTCAAATATGTGGTGCTCACTCCTCCAATGCAAAGAGATAATGGGCAGTGTTTTGGTGTAAAATGAATTCTTTAATTCATTTTTATTCTCTTATGTGTAGATCACTAATTTCTTTATTGTGATTTTGACCTCTAGATTTTATGATGTGATTGTGATGCTTAAAAATGAAGATATGTAATCTTATTTATAGATGTTTAGAGAAGGATCCAATGGTGGAGGATCATTTAGAATTTTTCAATGACCCAAATGATCAATGGTGGTTAATGAGTCTTCACCTATGAGGATGAATACAATTTCAACATTATTGAGAAAGCATGGGGTTGGTTTTCTAACTCAACAAGACTAAGTCCATTTGCTTGACAACTCAGGGGATGAATCATAAGAGGTGGAAAATTTTGTGGATTTGGTTGGGATGAGGGATAAAAATGCGGGAGATGTTTGGATCAGGTGGAAAATTCATATTTTATTATTTAAAATAAGGATTTAATAGTGCATAATTAACTTATTCAATATTTTTAATTATTCAATTATTTGAATTTGGGAGGAAATGTGATTTATTAATTTAAGAAGAATTATTAAATAGATTTAGGTGTATTTTAACACTAAATGAAATTTAGGTATCTACACTAATGAATAAAACCTTAGGCATTTTGGGGAAGTATCTAATTCATATAGGAAAGAGATATTGGACTCATTTGAGTCGGGCCTTGTATTTATTTGTTTAATTCATTTGGGGCCTATTGAGAAATTTCTAGAATTCCCAAAACATCTAATAAACTTCCCAAATATAAAAAGTAACAACATTTCCTCTCAATTATATTATATGAAGCCTAAATTATAGAATAGAGAAATCCTTTTTCATATTTGTGTTTGTTTTATAGGAAGAAATATGGTCTTACCTAATAGAATAGAACCAAAAATGCCACAAGGAGTAAACATGAAATAATTTGGGCAACTTAGAAAGTGAGAGGTTTTATTATTTTCATGGAAATGATAAGCACATTTTTATCATGTTTGTAAAATCTTGGGAAGATAGAACTATCATTATTAATGGAGTTACTCTTAATATCACAGAGGAACTCATTACCCACATTACTAGGCTAGTTATTGAGGAAACTAAGTTTTACAACTCAGTGAGGGACTTCAAAAGGGAAAAAGAGATATTATTGGAGGAGGGAGAATACTTGGAATTATTTCATCATGGTTTTAATAAAAAATCCTTGACCAAGATATTTTCAGAGGTTGCCTACCATATGATGCAATATGTAACCCTAAAAGGTAGGTTTAATGTAGTTAGATGGTCTTTATTTAAGATGTTGAACTATTTTAGACATGGTATTCCTTTTAGTCTTCTTTTCTTCATTCTAAAATTAATGGAGGTTTTGATGATGAAGTTCAAGCATGGTAATTATTTTACCCAAAGGCATGAGGTTTGATTTACATGATACACAAATACTTTAAGGGTATGAACCAAATTAACCCAAATCTTCCTTAGCCCAAAAATAAAACTATAGAAGATGCCCCTGTTGACATTAGAAAAATAAAAAAAGTTTGGATAAAATACCCTAAGAGCTTGAGAAGGTCTACAAAGATCAATAATTCAATCAATCTTGTGGAGAGTAAGATCAAAGATGCTGAAAATAAGGATCTAAATTCATAGGAGAATATCAAAAAATGCCTTCAGAGTGCTTCAAATCTTGCAAGTGTCTGTTAGGAGAAATAGGGCATGTAAAATAAAATAGGTGGTTCAGTAGGGGATTACATTGATGTAGATGATGTCAAAAAGTTTTTGGGGATGATCATAAGGATAAAGAGCAAGGAAATAATTTAGTTCATAAAGTTTTTCCTAAGGTTGTGAAAGGAGTGACTAAATATGCTCCCATATATAAAGGGAAGAGTACTACAGACAAGCAACTAAAAGAACAAAATGAGGATTTCAATAACCTAGTTATTTCTCCTAAGGGTAAGGAGAATTCGAATAATATAGTAAAAGAAATAGATCTTTAAAAATGTATAATGTGCTAGTTTATGAGAGAGATCACAAAGCTTAAAGTTAAGGTGAATTTCCTATAGCAGGAAAACATCAGGTTGAACCAAATCTCTTTGACTAGGAAGAATGATCAACAACTTCAGAGTCTCTTATTCAAGGTGGATATATTAGAGTAGGAGAATGAGAAACTTTTAAATAATGTCATATTTTTAGTAAATTACAGCAAGGCTGTTATATATGAGGGTATTTAGAATGTTGAGAATCTTCAATCTCACCTCAGGGAGTTATTTAAGCGCAATATGATTGGCAAAGGGAAAGGTAAGTAGGGTTAATGTAGTGGATCCCATAATTCCATGTATAAAGATAAATTGTTGTTTAAAATTGATGTAAACCTTAAAAATGTGAAAATGTATTGGGAGGATTTCTCTAGTAGTTTAGACTTAGACTAGGCCCTAGCTTATTTCATTGTAATTTATTGGTTTTTGGGCTATATTTTGGCTATCTCTGGGCATGTTTAGTCCTTGTTCTATTTTGGTCTTTGGTAGACCTTTGTCACTCTCTTTTTTTACTTATCTTAAGTTATGGGGACTCTAGTTCAAAAAAATCCCCCTTTTAACCTTAATAAAAAAAAAACATATCAATCCTAAGGCTAATCCTATCTAACACTCACTTGATAATCGCTTGGAAAATCACATGCACATTTAGGAATATATTTGCACATCCTTGAGGCATTTCCCCAAAGCATATAAATTTGAAAACACATAAAAAAATAGTCATTGGGCTAGTTTGAAACACCTAAAGCATAGTCAAAGTTACATATTATCAAGTATTTGAAAGCCAAATAATTTGTATACATAGTAGTTGATCACTATTGAACACACATACACATAGGTAGGAGAACTACATGTGGTTTGAGCCCTCTTCAAAGTATTGAAATGTAATCAATGCTCAACCATACAATGAGGTGTGGTTAGAGTTATCCAACCCATTTTCTAACCCTTTTTTACATGTGAAACCAAGTTTCAAAAGTGGAACTAGGGTTTCAAAGTAAAAAAATACAAAATCAAATATGTATACAAAAATGAACATCTAAAATTACACATGAAACATTGACAGTTAGGTACAATGCTTTTTGATAGAAAAAAATGGAAAAAACTATAGGACAATTCTAAAAAAATATAGACATAATCGATAGCCATAAGAGTTTAAGAATTATTAGATCCATCTATGGAGATTATAGCAGACATTCTCCCATTATCAGATCCATCTAGGGAGATTATAACATACATTATTCTCAGTCAATTGACCACAAACCAATTTTAGGACATTTTTTATGACTGTACATAGACACAGACCATAACATAATATAAATAAGCTAATTACTTTATCCTCTTGGCCATTTACATAAATAGTAAGTGAAATTAGTCAATTAAAATATGCTTGACATGCTTAAATATGCATAATTTAGGACATACATTATACAATCAAAATATTCAAAGTTTTATCTTTTTTATACACTAAATCTAAACTAATTTAAAACATATTGATGAACCCAGTAATTCTTTCAATCATGGTAAAACCTAGGTTTCCCTTAGGATTTCATTCTACATTTTTGAGGTTTCATATTTATGCATTAAGATTTCAGATATTTTTTCCATTTCTCTCCTTTCCACATAAGTCATAATGTAGAATATAATTTATGTGGATGCTAATAAAAAAATGATTATCTTGATTGTCATGGTAGATTTGATGATGTAAATCAAAGGGAATTAACTCAATATCTTAAAATTAATTCACACTTATTTGATGCATTATTACATGTAACTAAAGATGAAATGAAAAAGAATCCTAAGGTTATTACATATGAGGAAAATCGTAATCTTTTCAATGACACTACATTACTTTTTAGATGTGTAGAGTCTAAAATAGGTGTTCAAATCACTACTATTACTATTATGTACCTATGTCTACATGTGATGCCCGCTCAATGTGTATGGGAAACACAAGGTTTCTCTCATATTTATATTTATATCCTTACACAACATATTTTTGTGCCTATTATGATGGATACTAATCTGACATAATCCATTACTACACAATCTAATATGCTTATTACTCAAGCTGAACTGCAAATTATTTAGGATATTCACACTAAGGTTCCATAATTGAAACAAGGTTCTTATAGAGTGGGTCATTTGATTGATTATTGAGCATTGTTGAAAAATTCATTGTCCTAGATACTTTACCTTATCCCTTACCTATAGGATTTGTGGTACTTAAACTTACACTATATGATGGTAAAGGTGATCCCACGTAGCATCTTCGAGCCTTTCACACATCATGTTTGGGCTATGCATCCAATGACAAGTTTTTAACTAAATTTTTTTCATGGAGTATTAAGGACTAAGATTTTTGATGGTTATATAACCTACCCTTATAATCAGTGAATTTATTCAATCTCATGGCTAATCAGTTCTTAGCACACTTTTTGATCAACATCAATGAGAAGTTGTCTTATGATCAAATTATAAAACTTAAGGACCCAATAAACCCATAAGTGATTATGTAGTTCATTAAAATAAAATGACCTATAAGATGACAAATCCTAGGGATGATAACAAATTTTAATACATTTCAAACAAAGCTTTCTTTCTCCACTACATGAGTCCAATATGTTCAAATGCTTCTAATCTTTTGATGGCTTGTGCCATATAGTCAAGGACCATGAAGTTAAGATCCTTGTTATGAATAAGATAAATTATGTTTTTTGTCCTCTAATTAATTATAGTTCAAAATATTATATAAAACCATATTTCAAATCTAAATCAAATATTACTAACAATGAGGTAACAATAATAGTTAATGAAGTGTCATAACCTACCAATCAATTTGTCTTATCAGCCCCTCAAAGGAGGAAGCTTACATGATTATTTGAACTTACTCATAAGATATTATAGAAGTTAATTAAGTTAAATATCATAGTTATCCATTTGAAAAAGGTGGTTGATATGAAAATGGCACCAATTAAGGGGGTTGATATCAATACATATTACAATTATCATAGATGCGTGGGACACTCTATAAACAAATGCATTGGGTTGAAACATAAGATACAAGACCTAATGAATGATAATGTTATTTATAAAAATTATAGTATCATAAATATGAATGATTTAATGGCACACCCTAATGGGAATGTGAATTTGAAGATATTTTATGATCCCTTTCTAAATCATGCAGCACAAGAAACCAAGACTAATCCTGAATGCATATGACATTCAAAAAATGTTCACATCTGACTTCTTATGCTTTTAGGACTAAGGAGGATCTTTATTTATAATAAATTATTAGAACACTTGGAAAAACATATATATATATATATACTTCTCTCATATTTTATGAACATGATATTGTTGATGATGAATATTAATGTGTCATTATATGTGTGTGCTTACATTGACTCACATCTTATACATAGTGTCATGGTGGATAATGGTTTAAGTGAAATGTTTGTACTATGACATTTTTTGTTAGCATAGTATACACACATGAGGAATTGATTATTACAATAAAGACAATGAAAATATTTGATAGAAAGAGGTAAAAACCTCTTGGGAGTATTATATTACCACTTATGGTAGGCCCTACATTAGTTACTACTTTGTTCTTAGTTCTACCTAATACGGGGGAATTCAACATGTTACTAGGATGTCATTAGATACATGATATATGGGTAATATCATATTTATTACATCTATGTGTGATTTATATCTATAGTGGTTGAGTGGTTAGAGTTCCAAGTATTCCATATGAATATCCTATTCAATTGGAAACCTTTATTCAAAAACCTACCCCCAAACTTATTGTACAACCTATACCAATTCATTATACAATGGTTTTTTAAAGATAGGTAATTTATCTTCCTAAAAGACCAGTGCTTCAACATCCACCACATTAAAGGATTATTTAGGTTACACAATAATAATTACAAAGTTAGTCACATCCTAAGTTTTTTATACAGTTCACTTTGCATGTTACATAATGAATATAATATCATAATCCTTAGGTACAAAAAAACAAACATGTTACTATGGTTTATAAATCTACATAGGGTATACAAGGCCATGTTTGTAATAATGAATATGCTGGGTATGTAAAATCATGAGATCACTTATCAGATTATGATATAGATACATGTGTTACAACTTGCTCATGATGGGTGAAATTCTCCATAGTCGATCCAAGACATAAATGTGAGCATACCATTGATAGGATCATTGGTTAGCATGAACATAACTCAAATACAAAAAATAAAATAAAAAATATTGAAAAATACAAAAAAATAAAATATTCAAAAAATAAAAAATTAGGATTTATACATGACACATGTTGCTAGTTGACATGATTCTTTTATTTTATTTATCATATACATGGTATATTACATATTTATTATATACACACAAGTTTTTTCATGATATACATGAGTGGGATACATGACATACATGCTACATATAATACATGGACATTAAAATATGAGAGATTCCTACATGTAGGGGCTACATTCTGACATTAGGGGAATGCCTAAATTGGTGACATATTGGTATAATATATAGGTTCTATATTTATATGACCATTTCAATGATAGTATTGAGATAATTATATTGATTATATGTGACTTAATCTTGCATATACTCTCTATAGTGATACATTATATGGATATTATACTTTACTATGTGTGATGATGACATGGATTGATTATGTAGACTAGATTTGCTTATTCTATTTATGTTTGATGTTGATGACTATTACATGGTGTGATCCTTGATTGTGTATTAAATTTTGTGATGATTTATATGCTTGACCTTGTGTGGCCATTGTGTGATAAACTGCATGTTCCATGAGTGACTATTGCTAACTCTTACATTGGGTGACTATTCATGTGTGACATTAAATGTTATCCTACATTATTCTATGAGTGCATTGATTGTGTGTTATCATGTCATACATAAATTTGGTTTAGGATCCTCTAGTTTGTCTCATGGCCATGTTATATGTGTCGAGTTAGAGTCGAATCATATCTTGACTACTTGTGTGTGTCATGATCATGATAATGTGTGCATATGAGTGAGTATGTGTGTGTGTGTGAATAATTAATGATATTTTGGTGTCATAATTTACATCACACAATCTTATACTTTTGTGTGATGCCATGATTCATATCATGCATATTTTTCATGGATTAATACTGAGTGATTATGTATGTGATGATCATTATTGTGATGACTACTACTACATACCTACTTATTATATCTATCTTGACATGACACTTGTATGTGTTACAATACTTGTTTTATATTTATGTAAATGATCTAATATTTATATGATGGCATAATCTAATTATGTTATCACACTCTCCTTGTATCCTTACATCTTTTAATCTATAACATGATGTATATAACTATTTTATTTTGAGATGGGTGAATTTTAGGATACATCTGTTACCTCAAAATGAGGGCATACTAGTGAGTTTATCATAGAGATTCATGTGAACCATGATTAAAATGGGGGTTAGTTTATTTGTTAGTATTCAAAATATAAAAAAATCATGAAACATAACATCACAAGCATGGTACTTCAATTTTGGACAAAACTTGGAAGCAATGAACAAACAAGAAGCATAAACAAGACAAGTTATACATTCTATATGGATGTTCCCTTTGAATCTAGATCACATACTTGATTGTGCCTAGTATAGGGCTCAAAATATTTAGAAATGTCATTGAGAAAAATCTTATAACATCTCTCCCAACACTATTAGAATGGATTTGCAAATGAATTGGAAGAATACGTGAAGATTTTATAAAGATTTTTGCATAGTTTCTTTTCACTAAAAATCTTATTGAAAGAGTGTGATGGTCATGGTACATATATGTTTTGTAGATTAATTATGGCCATAGGATCAAGATCAAAATGTGTGGCTAAAAATAGATTAATTTTTTTAGGCAAATTCATTGATTCTTTTGGAAAGAGGTTGCGTTAATGAGGTATGGCTTGCCTTAATTAAGATATTTGTTTCCATAAATACCTAGTGCATGACAAATTTTTGATGATGTCATAATGCTATCATAATTAAAACATTTATTTAATTTTGAATATGTCATAACTAGATAATTACCTCATTTCCATGGATATTTGGTTTATCTAATTTATTTGATTTTCTTAGCTAATTAATCATGATCAACATTTAGGTGTGTTATACAATGTCAAAATGTGAATATTTTGCTTCAATGAATTACCCTAAAACATTGACTTCAAAGTGTTAATTTTATTCTTATTGAATTAAATGAAGATGATAGTTGGTTATAGTGTCATGCCCCAATCAAGGATGCATCAATACATTTGAGAAATTGAACATGACATGCATTGATAAATTAGATTATTTCAATGGTGTTTGGTCCATTTTGTGCATTATTATGAG
This sequence comes from Torreya grandis, assembly GCA_037957365.1. Taxonomy (NCBI): domain Eukaryota; kingdom Viridiplantae; phylum Streptophyta; class Pinopsida; order Cupressales; family Taxaceae; genus Torreya; species Torreya grandis. Next base: position 149,837 of record JARHVA010000042.1, read on the forward strand.
AAGTCATTTTAACTTACAATTTTGACATGATAGTGGTGAGAATTGGATGTTTACATTTTGCCCATATTTGAAAGGGTGTGGAAAGACATATGAAGAAATGAATTTTAAAAGAATAAAAAGGTCACTTAAAATGATCACAATCAAAATAAATTATTTTTCACTTGTTTTCATTGAATTTATTTGATTTGCAAAAAAACCTAGCTAAAAAAAATGCCCCAAATAGTGTTTTGGACGCCCATGATAGCCCCTCAAAGGTAGGGTAGATTATTTTTTATAGATGGGCCCTCAAACTAAAGAAAATAACACGTGTTTGAACAAAAGAGGCTAAACATAGAGTAATTATAAGAAAACAAGATGAAAATGGATAAATGAGGAAAAAATAAACCTATTGGGAATAAGATTGAAGAACAAAATGGGGCTAGGGTAAAATTTAAACTTTTAGCTAGAAAATAATGTAATGTCCCCTTCTTCATAAAGAGACATTTCACAAAGACCATTAGCCTATTTTATTCTCATAGGCTAAGTTGGATTATGCAAGGGAATATTTTTGTGGGTTGAGTTCACTATTCATATATTACAATTCACTATCACTATTCATGGTGATATGGCAGGTGATATAGGTGATGATGCAGTAGATGAAGTGGCTTTTAGATGGTGTGGTATGGCCCACAAGAGGTTCTATTATATAATCTAGTGCATGTGAATATTTGTTTATCTTTTTTGATTCACATGCTTGAATAAAGATAAAGGTGAATAGTTAGGGCACCACCCTAGGGTGGAATCTTTTTTGGTCATAAAGAAGAAGTTAAAAGGTGTTTTGGGAGTATGCGTGTACATGGGAGGAAGATGCCAAAGTTTCTTATTGTTGATTTTTCTCACATTTGTGAGTGAGGTGCTATTTTGGAAGTAGGTGGAGGTGGAGTTTAGAAGCATGTGATGTTGGGAAAAAAAGACAAAAGAGTTGGCTCATCTTATCCCCTTTTATTCCCTTGTTTTTAACCCTAGCACATGATGCCAAACATGCCCAATAGTGTGTATTTTGGCCCACATGGAAATGTGGCACCATATTTCTCTCTCCTCCTTTATTCACCCCTTTGTCCTTCTCATTTATATATTCTTTAAGTATAGATCTCTCTCCATTTATTATTCATCTTTTTTCATATCATAAACCCCCATTTTAAAGCTTGAGCTCTTGGTTCAAATTATCCTCTCCTAGCACAAAAACCCTTGGAGTGAAGAGATTAAGAGGACAAAAATCCTCCTAATTTCCATGGTGGATTTTAGGATGAAACCCCTCCTATCCATATGAGGTTATTCTATCCAAAAATTACTTGGTGATGATATTATGATCACATTGTGATCATTTTATGTAAGTGTAATATTATAATTTAGTATATGAATGTGGAATTTTAGTTGCATCCATTATATTTATTCTTCATATTGGGTGTATGCCAATTTTTTAATGTAATGCTTACAGATTATAAATCAAATTTTGTGAGGTTTGGTTTAAAGTATTTGAGGGGATTTTATAGTGGTATCAGAGCTAGTGATCTTATTAGCCTATTTGGGGATCTAATCCTTTACAGATCTTCCAAGGATAAATTTTATCCTTGCATGTGAGTGTTCAGTGATGCATTCTGGAGAAGGAAATTTTAGATATAATTTAAGAAGCAGACATAGTGATCCACTAAAATATATTAATCTAATTATTAGACCTAAGAGGGTAAAAGTGAACATGGGAGATAGAGACCATGTGGATCTAGCCATAGGGATATGCTAAGTGATATTTATAGAGGGTAATGGAAGATGCTCTAGTTTATGGGACAATTGATGCAATATCTTATGGCCAATAATAATCAAAATACTAATCATCATGGTGAGACAAACAATGTGGGAAATAATGTAGAATCCCATAATCACACTAGAACCACTTAGGATTCCATAATTAGGCCTCTTATGCCTAATTTTATAGATCAAAAAAGGACACAAGTTGGTGGATAACAAGATGCAAAATACATTTTTGTAGATTATATGCATGAGTGTAAATCTTTGGGTGAGGAGTTTAAATCTACCATGTCATTACATGACTTCTATTATTTGAAGTATAGGAACATGCCTAGAGGAGATAGAGGGCACAAATAGGAGTTGTAGTAAAAGTTGGGAAAGGTGTCTCTTTCACCTTTTGATGGTTTGGGTAAATGCACTGCACATGTATGGATTCAAAAATTACACAACTATCTTAGCTTGTACCCCATGCTTGAGAGGGTGGCCATCCAATTTATTGTTTTACACTTGAAGGGTGATGCACTTGATTAGTGGTACTATAGGATGGTTACACAAGGTCATGGCCTTATTAATTCATATGCAGATTTTAGTTAGAGGTTGATGGACTGATTTGACAAAGTGAATTCTGAGCAATATTTTAGAGAGTTAGCCCAACTTAAACAAAAGGTAGATGTTTATATTTATGATTTTTAGAGGCTTCATGTCATGGTCCTAAATGTTTTATAGGACAAATTGTCATATCTATTAATTGAAGGTTTATAGGATCCACTTCAAGGATGGAGAAGGAAATTTTAGATATAATTTGATAAGCCAACATTATGATCTACTAGAAGATCTTAATCCAATTATTGGATTTGAGAGGGTAGAAGTGAAAATGGGAGATAGAGACCATAAGTATCCTAGCCATAGGGATATGCTCAGTGATATTGCTAGAGAACAATGGGAGATGCTTGAGTTTATGGGTTAATTTATGCAATAATGTATGGCCAATAACAATCAAAATACCAATCATCATGGTGAGACAAACAATGTGAGCAATAATGTACAAGCCCATAATCATACTAGAACCACTCAAGATTCTATAGTTAGACCTATTATGCTTAATTTTTTGGATTAGAAGAGGACATAAGGTGGTGTACAACAAGATTTAAAAGAGATTTTTGGAGATTAAATACATGTGGAAATATTTGGGTGAGGAGTTTTAGGTTGCCATGTCATTATAGGAATTATATTAGTTAAAGTATAGGAATAGGCCCAGATGAGACAAAGGGCATAACTAAAAGTTGTATTAGAAGTTGGGAAAGGTCTCTCTTTCACTTTTTTATGGTTTAGGTAAATGCACTACATGTGAATGGATCTAAAATTTAGACAACTATCTCAGCTTGTACCCCATGCTTAAGAGAGAGGCCATCCAATTTGTTATTTTATACTTGGAGAGTGATGAACATGAATGGTGGTACTATGGGATGGTTACATAGGGTTATTACCTTGTCACTTCATATGTAGATTTTTCTTAGAGGTTGATGTAATGATTTGATAAAGAAAATCCTAAGAATTATTTTAGAGAGTTAGCCCAACTCAAATAGAAGAAGTCAGTAGATGCTTATATTTTTTATTTTCAAAGGCTTGTTGTCATGGTTACAAATTTTTTATAGGATAGATTGTTATATATATTTATTTAAGGTTTATAGGAGCCACTCTAAGGATGGATAATAGCATTAGACCCACATTCTTTGTAGGATCTCATAAATAAAAATATGAACATGGAGTTTTTAACACCTCACAAAATCAAATTATAGAACAAACCACCTCCTTCCTCTAAAAAGGATGACAAGAAAATATATTTAAGAAGAGCCTAAAAGACCAAATTTGGAGATAAAGGTGAAAAATGAGATCAGGAGGAAGAAGCTATGATTTACATTCAAAGATCCTAGGAGGCCTGGACATAGATGCATTGGGAAAGGTAAGGTTCATTACATCAAAGTCACTTCTAACTATGAAGAAGAGGAGATGAAGTTATATTCTAGCTCAGATAGTGATCAGGAGGAGGCTAATGCAGAGCCTAAATAAAGGACCATATGAAGACCTATAAGTGGTACTATTTTTTTCTTTTAGGTACCCCTAGATATTACCATTTTAGAGTGAGAAGAGTCTTACAGGGATAATGAGTGACAGTTTTGGTTGATAGTAGGGTAACCCAAATTTTCATAAATGAAGGCTTGGTGATGAAAAGAGGTATTTAAGTAGAGTATTTTATTGGATTTAGTGTTATGGTTGTTTATGGATTAACTATGAGCTCCAAGAACTATATTTCTTAGTTGAGCATTACTTTTGGTAACCATCATGTGACTAATGAATTTTATGCTATCAAAATTAGGGAGATTGACATGGTTATTAGCATTCAATAGTTGTACTCCTTGGGAAAATATTTGTAGAACTTTTAGACTATGGAGCTCAAATTCAAGCATGAGGGAAAAATTTGTGTTCTTCAAGAAGTGTCGAATGGAACACCTAGTGTGGTTTTCATGAAGAGGATGGAAACACTATTTCAACATGGAGAAGTGGCTTGGGAAACACAATGCATGGCATTTCCTTAAACCTCTTTTGATGGACATGGTCAGTATCATGTAGATATCTAATTCATATTAGATAAGCATAGTCTATTTTTAAGTGATATTCCTCATGGTAGACCACCTGATAAGGGTTTTAAGCATGTGATAGAATTAGAAGAGGGATCTAAGCATCATGACTCCTTATTAGCACTTAAAAAGGTTTAAAGAACAAATTGAGAAAGGAATTAAGGAGTTATTTGATATGGGTTACATCAAGCTTAGATTGATCCCCTTTAATTCTTTAGTTTTTTTAGTGAAGAAGGATGGGGGCATATGGATGTGTATTGATTATCATGGACTCAACAAGAAGACTATAAATAATAGGTACCCAATACCTAGGATTGATGAGTTATTGGATGAGCTACATGAGGTTGTGTATTTTTTGAAGATTGATCTTCATTTCTAGGTACCATCAGATTAGAGTCTATGATTAGGACATACAAAAGATGGCCTTTATATGTCATTTTGGCCATTATAAGTTTTTGATCATGCCTTTCAATCTTTCATGAACCATATATTCAACAAGTAGCTATAGATTTTTACTGGTATTCTTTGATGATATTTTGATATACAATAGGACATGGGAGGACCACATTAGGCATATTGATTAGGTGTTGGGTATTATGAAGGCATATTCTTTATTCACAAAATTTCCCAAGTGTGAGTTCATCATGATAGATATCCTTTACTTGGGGCATGTGATTAATGTTGATGGAGTGAAGGTCCATCAGGTGAAGATTCAGGCCATCTTGGATTGGCCACCACCAAAAACATTAACAAATTTTAGGGGATTCCTTAGCCTTTGTAGTTACTATAGGATGTTTATTAAGGTTTTTTCTTAGTTGGGTACACCTCTTATTATAGACACCTAAATTTGGCCACCAATAACCTCTAATCAAGCTTTTGGCCAATTTCCATCCAAAATGCCAATTTGGCCTAAAACCACTAAAATACACTAAAAGATGTGAAATTTACATATTCAAGTACCAATTTTGGCTATGGTATCACTAAATGGGGTAATGAAACTTATGGGCCAGCTAACTTTGATTAGATCATTCCAAGTCAAAATGCCAATTTTGCACCTAGGTGTTTTGGATTGCTCTTTCCTATCAAATCTCTTGCACAAGACACATGCCATTTTTATTTATTATTGGTAACATCCTAAATGGGAATATAGATCCAATGCATATAACATCACCTTCTAATTTTAATCCAGTCAAATTTTAGACCAATAACAAGGCATTTTGATCAATTTGAGTAATTTGTGCATAAAGTGCTTAAGCATGCTTAAGAGATAATTAACCCAAATAAAACCCTAATCAAGAATTCCATGGAAATATGTTGAATAATTATTTTTGGAAATGAATATGGAATATATACATCATCAGGTGACCTCATTTCTTGAGAAGACATCCCTAGGCCATAAATGCCATAAATATTAAGATTCACGCCTTCCATGCCTTATCAATGCCTTCCATGATGCCCTCCATGCCTCTTAATTTCCCCTTATTCCAATTTCATGATGAGGATAATTAAAAATTAAATTAATCCTCAACCACACATCTCAATCTTGAGATGGATGGTTTAGGTTGATTCTAGACATTCTCAAAAATCTATAAATAGAGAGGCCATGAACATCATTTCTAAGCTATTTTGGTGAAAAGTTATTATGCTCAAATATATTAAAATTCAAGAAATTAGAATTACCATGCCAAATTTATTCTAATCCAATCCAAGCCTCAAGTCAAAGGTGCCAAGGAGAGATGGAGGTATCCAAGCTTCCATTGCCAAGGACTTCATGAGCACAAACTAAGCAAGCCACTACAACAAGCATTTTGGAGCATCCAAGGAAGGTAAAAGAGGGTTTATTTTTTATTTTAGTTGTGTGTTTTATTCATGTTTGTTAATTAAGCTCTCCCTAGTGTCTAGGCCTAGAGATGTTATAATAGTTAGTGTGTTGCTTTCATTTTCTTTTCATTTTGGAACTAACACCGTACTAATCATCCTCTCTTGAGTCAAATTCCTAGATCACATAATGGCATGCCCGATGGGACTAGATGCATGCCACACATAAATAAGATCATTTTAAAGCTTTAAATAATTTATTTGGACCCTTAAAACTCTTTCAAGTTAATTTTCTAACTGTATTTTACCATTTTTCTTTGTCATGGATTTACACAGTAACCAACGTCGATTAGTAAGACCGACATCGATTGGATAACTTAACTGACATTGATTAGTAAAAATGACATTGGTTGGATATTTATTGTCATTTTAATTTTTATAACTGATGTTAGTTAGGTAACCATCATTAGTTAGAAAATGTAACCATCATCAGTTATATAAACCAACGTTGATCACTATGTTTTTATTAAAACATAGATCCGAGATCTCTTTTTTTAAAGTTCATAATTTCAAACTTAAAAGAGATTCAAGGCTAAAGGACATGATAACATTTTATTTTTTAAGACCAAGCTTTAAATTTTCTAAAAACATGTTTTAGATCACCTTTTGCATGCTTAAAAATCAATTAGAAACCTTGTTTTGGTGTTTAACAAAAAAAAAAAAAAAGATGTTTATGGTGAATGTTTTCAAAGTTTGCAACTAAGACCAAGGGGTCAAATGAACACCACCATATTTTAAATTTGGTCTTAAAAATTAACTCACCTTTTCAAAGATTTTTGTATTTACTTATTTGTTTATATTAAAATTTTGTTTGGCAAAAAGAGGGACGTTGTGTGTATGCTCTTCTATTTATCCCCTTTAGGGAACCCTTGGAATCAAAAGTGCCATTCCTATTGCAAGTAGCCTCTTCCAAAGCTTAGAAAGAAAGTTGTCTAAAGCACTCCCCAAAAACTCATCAAATTTTGGGTGGCTTTGAAAATGACCCTAAAATCTTTCTCCTTTCATGCTTTCTTTATTTTTATGCAAACTTGGCTTGCGAGGGGGACTTCATCACCTCCCACAAGTTTTTTAGGGAAGCTTTGACCCAGGGTTTCATCTCCCAACATTGACTTCATTTGGATCCTAATTAGAGTTGCACATAGGATGTAGTGGTACTTTGGAATCACATTACACTGAGCAAACATCAGGATGTAGTGGTTGTAAAAAAGACTAGACTTCTTTGTAATAAGCCAAGTGATATGGACCCAAAATCCATGCTTTTCTTTTTCATTGTTTGGTGTGAAAGTCATTGTGAGATTGATTCCCCTAGAACATTCAGAAACTTGTTAGATCTTAGACAAATCCTCACTTGCCATGGAAGTATTGTTGGTGTAAGGTGCACTCAAGGTCCATGTTGTAGTACTATCATTTGAGAGAAGTGGGGTGTAAAAAGCCTATTATATAATACACATTTACTTTTGGATGAACATTTAAAATCCTCTCAAATGATATATATTGATGGATCCCAACAATACCAAGCAACCTTGTTAGTTTAGGATCTAAGAGCAATTAATTAGTTGGTCTTGTCCTAGATTAAAATCTTGTTTGAAGTCAAAAATTGGTGTAAACAAACAATTCAAACCAAAAAAATGGTCTTCATTTTTTCTTTGAACAAAGAGTCATTATGTTTCCCGCATGAGATCATCAATTTGCCTTGTTTAAAAGTTCATCAAAGCCTTGGGAGTCATATCATCCACTTTGGCATAGTTATGCTTCCCAATTGAGCCTAGACCTTTACTAAAGTTGTTCAAAGTCCTTTACTTATAATCTAAATTCTGAATTGCACCTTTATAAGTACATTGGGTTTATGTGTTAAGTAGGTTCTCCATCTGCACTAAACTTGAGGGAACTTAGGTTTAATTTCTAATTTAGGTTGAAGGCTGTTTAAGACTCATAATCATTATCATCACTTGAGAGACTTAAGCCATTTTTTGATAAAAACTTTCACTTTGAGTCTATGCACCACAACATTTTGAGTCAAGAAAAGTAGTGTTATGCTATCAAAATTGTGGGAAAATGTCTTTGCCTTAGAGAGTTTTTGAAACAAAAGTTTTTGTCACATGTTTTGCGTAGTATAGCCTCATTACACTACCCAAAACATTTTAAATATTGTTTCATATAACCTCTTGCATAGAGTTTAAAATTTGTTCCTACATTTTCTAACCCATCTGAGTGTACTTTTTGTGATCCTTTGTCTAAAGCAAAATTATATTGTTCACTTTTGTCTAGCTTATTTGTCAAAATAACCAAGTTTTATATCATTATTTATGAGAAAATAAACTATTTTTGAAGTGCCTTTTGTTTCATACCTTATACTTAGTTGATCAAGTTCATGTCCAAGAATAAAATGCCTAGTTTCTGTTAGAAGTGTTCCAAATACATTAGATTAAAACTTTTATCTATTTCAAAGGTCTAGCTTTTGACACCATTTGGCCAAAAGTCATAGTGCATGCCTTGTTTGATCCTAGATTTTGATGTCATGTTTGGCTAAAAGACCTATCAACTTTTAAATTCCTAGATTAGATTGATTTGAAACACTTCAACCTTAGAGTTTGGCATTTAGATTTTTGGTCCATTTACTTGCTTATCTTTGTGTGAATAGTGAAATGGTAGATACTTCATGCTAACTTGTTTCCTCAAAAATATTTACATAAACCTTTTGATCCTTTTGATGAATTTAGACCAAGTTGGAACATCATCTATTTTAGATTCTATCCTTTTTAAAGTTTGTAGAAATCTTTGACCTTTTATCTCAAAACATTGACTATGGTTCCCAACATGTACTCTTACACTCGTAGTGGACTCGTGTACAATCCAAGTATTACTAATGTTGTTGCAGAAGAAGAAATGGGGCAAGACCCCTATGAAAATAATATTACTTATGAGATGGATTCATATCTCTCTCATAATACTCAATCGGAGGCACAAAGTCAAGATCCATTGGCTAATTATTTAGTTAATACACCACCTTATTCATAACAAGATCAAGAACAAATCACACAATACATAGCTACAATACCCACAGTGGATGAGCCAGTTCTTCAATAGTCATATTATACTAATACGACTTCCATATATGATCCATTTTTGTTTGAATGACATTTTTTAGAGAACAAAGACAAGATTTTGGTTAGAGCCATAGAAGTAGGGGCCAAGATTCCAGTAGACTTCCCCCATGAAAATTTACCAAGTTTAGTAAGAGTGCCCCATGATATTATTTACAATCAACAAGATTCTTCTATCAATCCTATGGCTCTAGTCCAAACAACATATCAAGACCCTAATATATCTAACTGAGATAAAAACATCATGGAAGATCACTTTAACCAAATATAGACAACATATCAAACCTACCTAAATCTATCACGTAATTTTAATTAGATGAACATGGTGAGTAAGCCTATTATTGACCTAGTTACTTTAATAGGAGTGTTGATAGAGTTAACTAGACAAGTGAATATGATTTTCAACCCATTCATACAAACCACTTCAATAGATAACTTGATGCATATGCCCATTATTGAAGAAATGTCTTTAGCCTCTACATAAAATAATGAGCCAAATAAAGTAACAACAACCAATCCAGATCAAAGTAGTATGAACACACAAACAACTAGCCAACAACATGTGCCTATAGTTAATCCCATGAGTAGATCATCATACCAGGGAATAGGAGTTTCTACACCCCAACATCAATTGATTTCTTCCTCAAGTGTACAACTTATGGGATTAGGTAATCAAACAATGGCCAATTTCATGCTTTAATGATAGAATGTGATGAACCCTACTCCTCCTCAACAAGTAACGAGTATTATTCCATAATAGCATGCATAATCTAGTGTATCAACACAACAAAGGACATACATTGCCACCTCAATTAGGGGAAACTAATGTTCTACCTCATTAGGTAACAACAAACATACCTCTTTAGTCACAGACTAATATGCCAATCCAAAACCAAGCAATCACTAGTCAACAACATGCAAATATTGGTCAATGATAGATGTTGAATCTGTATTTTGATTTCAATTCTTCACAGGTATTCATACAAAAAGGAAGTCCCCATGTTTCTCAAGTACCTACTAGATAACCATTAGTTCAAAATGTGCCATAAATTCAAAGACAAGGTCTTGGTCCACAAGTTCCCACTCTACATCAAGGTTTGATTAGTCAACAACATGTCCCTTTTTAACCACAGTCGGCACAATATAGTTATATTCCTCCATCCCAACCACAAAATCCTCCAATTCAAACCTTTATCACCAACCTAAACTAGAATATCATGCAACCAATTATGTAATTTCAAGTACATCCTAATCTACATATGCATATTCTTGGTCCATTCTCCAACGAAACCAATGTACCCCAATAGGTATCTCCATCATACCCTAGTCAAAGTGTCCCACTTGTGACCTCCCAACCATCTACCCAAACCAATATTCTCCCTCAAACCAATGTTCCTTCTAGTTTCCTATCCCAAGAATTGCAACAAATGAAGGATGCAATTGCTACCATTTAAGCTGATAAACATATTAAAAAGTTCAAATTGGATGACATGTGTTCCTATTAATTCAACATGGAGTATTCTTAGATACCATTTCTTCCATGATATGAACCACTAAAATTTGAAAAATACAAAGGGAAAGGTGACATTAAGGCTCATTTGACTGAATTCTCTATCACATGTCAACCAGTGGCATATAGTGACATATACCTTTTATTGTTGTTTCCAAGGATCTTGGTTGGACATGCCTTGGAGTGGTTTTTAAAGTTTCCCAAGAATTCAGTAAAGAATTTTGATGATCTTTTTGATAAGTTTGTGAAGCACTTTTCCTATAATCTCAAGCATTAGATTTCATTAGTGGACTTAACACAAGCAAAATAAAAAGCTGGTGAGAGGTTTGCAAGTTATTTATAGCAATGGAGAGCCCTTACAAGCTATTTCACCCATAGTTTACTAGATAAACAATTAGCCATCGTGTTTACTAAAAATTTGCATACTGAGATAGCTTATCATCTGGAACTACAATGTGCACATACTTTCAAAGAGATCATTGATAAAGGTTTGTTGATCGAGCAAGCACTCATCAATAAAGGAGTCATCAAACTTAATTCAACTAATCAAAATCAAGGTACTAATTAGGGAAATGGCCAACATCAACATCATGTTCAAGCACAAGCATCGTAACTGGCACAAGCCAATAACCAAGAAAGATCGAAGTAATTCAATGGTAATAAGAATGTGTGGGAAATGGAGTAACCAAATCCCATCATGTCCAAATGGTGAAAATATCATCTACACCACCTTTTTAGCTTACTCCTACCCAGAAACCTCTCTAACCAATACCACAAGAATAACAACCAAGACTTGCACAACAAATACAGTAGCCTTTACCATTGCAAACCCCTCCTCCTAGGAGAATTATGCCTACACATCATGTCTTTCGTGACCCAAGATAACCTATTAAGTCTATATTTCAAAAGTGTTAATCTGATTAGTTGGCCTATACCAAAGCATTATCTGCAAGGCATTCCTTATCTTGATTGGTACTGTGAAAACAAATTTTGTGACTATCATTGGGTTAATAGGGATAATCTACGAAGATGTGTCCAAATCAAGCATTTAATTGAGAATATGTTAGAGAACAAGGAGATAATATTGTATAATGGTGCTTCCACTTCTAATCAAACTCTTGGGATTTATCAAAACTCCTTTCCCCAACATAACAATCAGCAATAAAAAAATAATTAGCAATAACAATAATGATGACCAATGTAGTAGTAAAATCAACAGTTCAAAATCAAAGGCTGAACTAGCAAAATCAAGAAAATTAGTAGTAGAACCCACAATGATAAAATAATGGATAAAACCAAGGTTAAAATAGTAACAACCAACAAACCTACCATGCATTTTCACATGACTACAACAAGGTTGTAGGTCATATTTTAGTGGGTAGCATTAATACCATCTCCATTAATCCTAGACCAAGCACTAATCAACCTAGACCATTGTTAAACCACAACATTAAGCCAAATTACATGGATAATCCTTCTTTAACCTATAATTACATATAGGCAAACCAATTAACTAGGACTTCCCTTTTTAGACCTTATATCGACAACTCATCCTTAGCACATGAGCACATGCAATTGCACTAGTAACTGAGACTTGTCATGTTTGGTCCCACACCATTCCCAACATTTATTAGAAATAATGGTCTAGTATTTAATCCTAATTGTGCAATCACAACTCAAAGGTGAAAGATTACTATCCTAGGCCCATAACCATCTACCACTTTTCCTATCATCCAACCAACCGTTCAGCCTCAAAATAAACCATTCACTCCTAACCAAGATAATAAGTTTGATATCATGGAACAATTATAGAAGACACTAGCATAAATTTCTATTTTAGATTTACTATGAATGTCAATAATTCGTAAGAACATCTTGAATGATTTTTTGACCCAATCCATTATTACTAGTGACATATCCCCTGATAAATTTCAAGCTTTGGTTGGACACCTGGCTCCAACCCAACAAGTCACATTCAACCAAAGTGATATGTCTTCCCTTGGCCCACTCCATAATAACCCATTGTATATATAATTTTATATAAAGTGGCATAAAGTGAAATGTGTCCTTATAGACAATGGATTAGGCCTCAACAAAGTGTCTTTAAAGCTCATCAAAGTTCTTGGGTACATAATCGCAGATTTTTAGCCAAAAACAATAACCATTAAAGCCTATGATAATCAGGAAAGAGAATCATAAGGAATCATTATTTTTCTAGTTATCATTGGGCCTTTGACCCATGATACACTTTTCTATGTGCTTGATCTTGAGTTATCATATAATATACTTCTAGGTAGGCCTTGGTTATATGAGATTCATGTAGTCCCATCAATGTTGCACCAATGTATCAAGTTTTTCCACTCAGGGATGGAAGTGAATATTTCAAGAGATTTACACCCATATGAACACTACAAACATCTTGAGGCTGAATTTCAAAGCTACAATTATCAGTATGGCATGAATTCAAGTTCCAAGTAGGATAAAAAAAAGACTATACTTATTGATCCTTCACTAGATAATTGTGTAGATCCTAGTACCTTAGATTCCCTTTCCCACATGCCACCTCTTGAAGCTTTTAATCATTTCACTATTTAAGAAAATAGATCAGGAGAGTATGTGACCCATGATACATTTCATATTGCCAATCTTTCTTAAAATCCAAAAACCTTTGGGCGACCTAAAGTCACCCCACATATGCATTAGCAATAAAAGAACAAAGATAAGGGACCTATCACATTTGTACAAGCATCTAGCTTAGAACTTGACCCTCTTGAAGGGGATGAATCATGGTTATACAATGACAACTAAGTTGATTGTTATAAAAATGAAAAGTATCATATTCCCAATAGGATCATGGAGCATCACTATTATGAAGGGAGAGTCCTTAAACCAAATCAACAAGGAACCATCAAGCCATTTGTTATGACTAAGTATGAAATACCTTATGGAATTTGATTTAAACCACCTGGGGGTGACCCCACATATATTATTCAAACTCCATCACCAGTGACTAGTGATGATGATGCTAACAGTGAAGCAGAGTCTGATCATAGCCTCAACTTTGAAAACCTAGTTGAAACTAACCTATTTGATAATAATTCCATTTGTAACCTTACCCTACCCATTCATCACAACCCATTATCATTATATTATACCCAACTAATAGATTGGGACCAATAATAATCTAGTCTATCAATTGATGAGTTCCAGAATGATGAGGCATTCTATGAATTTTTAGGCCTTAGAGACAATGTTTCATTGGGAGATCACAAATCAGGATTCTCAATCACATTGGATCATGTAGCCTATTTTAGAGAGTGAGTAAACACCTTTAGCCAAAAATAAATAAGTAAACCATTGAGGTCCCAAAGAGAAAACCTCTTTGAGGCACTTTTTAACTAGGGAAAAAGTGAAGATAAAGGCTAATCTAGTGGAGAAAACCTATTTCAGGTGCCATTTAATGGGGGTGTTTATTTTTATTTGAATTTAGACTAGGATACCACCAAAGATGAACTTACCCATGGATCTAAGTTCAGCTTTGAGAAACAACAAGTATTTGATCAAATTATTCAAGAATTTATGACTATTTTTGTCACATGGCTAGATTTCCCATTAAGGGAATCAGATTCATCATGCCTATGAGAAGTTGAAGAGAAATTCCTAACAAATGACCCTAACATAATTCAATAGTTCAAGTTGTTGCCTATTATCTTAGAAGATGGTTCAACCCTTTTAGTCAAAGATACAACAAAGTTAAATATTAGGACTCCATTAGACCTAAAATGGATAAAATTAGGTGCATTCCTCACTGAGGAGAAACACGATGTCTTTACAATTATATTGGGATAATTTGTAGATATATTTGCATGGGCCTATTTTGATATGCCAGGTTTAGACCCTGCCTTGGTTTTGTACCACCTTGTGGTTAATCTTGATTCCAAACTGGTAAAACAAAATCTACGTAAGATGCATCCTTGCATTATTGTATTGGTAAAGAAAGATTTTTAAAAGCTCTTAGAAGTAGGATGTATTTGATCCATTGACTACTCATAATGGATCTCTAATGTGGTACCTATTAGTAAAAATCTTGAAGGGATCAAAATTTGTACTAATTTTATAGACATAAATAAAGCCTATCCTAAAGATGATTTTCCCTTGCCTAATATCGACATGATCATCAACTCCATAGTAGGTTATGAAATGATTTCACTCATGGATGGCTTTTTAGGATACAACCAGATTAGAATAGCACTAGAAGACCAACATAAAATAACATTCACCACTCCATGGGGAACATTTTGTTATTAGGTAATGTCATTTGGCCTTAATAATGATGGAGCTACATATCAAAGGGCCATGAATGTCATATTCCATGACATGATGCATGATATTGTTGAATACTATGTAGATGACATATTAGGAAAATCCAAAACTAGGGTCAACCATCCAATAGTGATGCATAAGATATTTGAAAGATTATAAGATTAAAAATTTAGACTCAATCCAAATAAATATGTGTTTGATGTAAATTTAGGAAAATTAATTAGCTTCATCATGTCTTCTAGAGGTATTGAAGTTGATCTAGCTAAAGTCCATGTTATAATCGAGATGTTATCACCAACCAATTTAAAGCAACAACATAGTTCATAAGGTAAGATCCAATCAATTTGATGCTTCATCTCTTAGTTAGCAAAAAAGTACCATCCATTTACACACTTTTTGAAAAATGGAGTTGCATTTCACTAGGATGATCACTACCAAATAGATTTTTAACATCTCAAAGACTATCTTGTTAATTTGCCTATTTTATTACCTCATATGCTAGGAAAGACATTCTTGTTATACCTATTAGCTACCGACCATGATCTAGGGGCACTCTTAGCTCAACATGATGAAAATGGAAAAGAGCATGCTTTATAATACCTAAGTTTTACCTTGGTTACATATGAACATCACTATGTACCTATTGAAAAAGCTTGTCTGGCCATAGTTTTTATAGCTCAAAAATTGTGCCATTACATGTTGAATAATAAGACCATGATCATTTCAAATGTAGATCCACTTAAGTATCTACTATCTAAAATAGCTTTTCAAGGTAGAATGGCTAAATGGATCATGCTTCTCAGTGAGTTTGACATAGAGTATGTCAATCAAAAGGTAATCAAGGGACAAGTTCTTGTAGATCAACTTGTTGAAGCACCTCTCATAGACACACAACCACTCACATTTTAATTTCTTGATGAATCCATAATGAACATCATTTACACACCCCTTGAATAGCATCCCTAGAAGATGTATTTTTATGGTTCATTTACTGCACATGGATCAAGGGTAGGCCTATTATTTATTACACCACATGGGGATCTAATCCCTAAATCATCCAAAATCAGCTTTCCTTGTACTAATAACATGGCTAAGTATGAAGCACTTGTTGCAAGACTTTGACAAGCAGTGCATTTAAATATATCTCATCTCAAAATTTATTGTGATTTTTTATTTAATCATCAATTAGGTCATATATCATTTTCAAACCAATGATGACAAGTTGGTTCCATATAAATCCATGGTCGACAATCTTAAACAGTAAATTGTCAACATTCAATTTGAGCATATACCAAGGGCTAGTAACAAAATTGCAGATGTCATGGCTACTATTATCTCTTTGATTCAATAAATATATAAAGCTAGAGAGTATTAATTCCTCATCAATAATTTTTTAGCACCAGCCCATGAACCTTCAACTATTGCCAAGATTTGTGATATTGTTGGTCTTAATTTTATTTGGTACTCAAACCTCTACCACTACTTTCATGACCAAGTTTTACCACCTAACCTATCTAAAAAACAAACCAAAGCCTTCATTTATCATTCCACTCATTATACTCTACTTAGATCCACCATTTACCATCATAATTTTGATGGAAATCTACTTCATTGTTTAAATTCGATAGAGTCTATACTAATATTAAGAGAAGTTCACGAAGGAGTATGTGGAGATCATTATAGTAGGTTAGTCCTATACAAAAATCTTTTATGTACTATTTATTATTATCCTACAATGGACACAAATGCCACTACATATGTAAAGAAGTGTGACAAATGTCAATGGCATGCTAATCTAATTTATGCCCCAGTGAAAAATTTGAAACCGATGTTGACACCATGGCTATTTTCTACATGGGTACTTGACCTTATTGAGAAGATCAACACCACTTCATTTGATAGACATAAACATATCCTTATTACCACTGAATATTTCACTAAGTGTGTTAAAGCTATACCCCTCACTTATGCGACTAGAAAGAAAATTTCTAAATTCATCTTCAACCATCTCATTTGCCACTATGGTATCCCCTCTGACATTATATTTGATAATGGAGGATCATTCAAAAACAAGGATGTAGACTAGATATGTACTAAATATAAGATCACACAACATTTTTCTACAGCATATTTCCCTCAAGGTAATGGCCAAGCTGAGGCATCCAACAAAACCATTGTCAATATTTTCAAAAATATTATCAATGATGTCGGTCATGATTGACACTTGTAGATATTCTTTGCCCTTTGGGCATACCATACCAATCATCATACCCTCATAGGATCCACTCCATACTCACTTGTTTATGGTACTAAATCCATCCTTCCCATTGAGGTCAAATTTCCCTCATTATGCATCTATTTCAAGCATGTCCTGGATGGTCATGACTATCAAGTAACTTGCCTGCAAGAGCTAGAATTACTTGATGATAAATACATAGCCATGCTCAACAATCTTCAAGCATATTAGAACTAACTCAAAGGCCACTATAATCGGCATGTTTAGTATATAAAATTTAAACTTGGTGATCTTGTTCTTAAAGAATACCATGGCTGAGAAGAAGCATAAATGGAAATTCAAATTTAACTAAATAGGGCATTTCATCATTACTATAGATTATGGATCAAGAGCATACAAGCTTGCCACACTAAATGAAGATGAACTTCCTGAGCTAATGAATATTATTCATCTCAATTGGTATTATGCTTGAATGTTAAGGTGTATTGTATGTAAGGAACATTTTAATTATGCCATTGTATTACTATTCTTTTTTGTACAAATACCATCCTTATATATCCTCTTCATTGTATCCACTTTTTTATTTCGAACTATTACCCCAGTATGTTCTAAAGCCTAACCCGTTTGACCTTGGTTTTTTCCATTTGTTACATATTTTCAACATAAAGGTATCTAATTATTTTCATAAGTTGGTTCAAGTACTTCAAATAGAGATTGTATGTTGGGATAGTGTGATAGAAGTTTTGGTAGTTGCATCCTTTATTTGTTATTCCTTTCTTACCACTGGTTTTGCTACTGATTATAACTACCTTTAGTCAAATTAGTATCATTGATATATGTCATTATGTCCTAGTTATAAATGCCTATGGGCAAACTAAGGACAACATTAAGCCTTGACATACCAACTTGCCACTTCCTATGTTGTATTATGCCTTTTTACCAACTATGCCTCTTTTTTTTGAATTGACTACTACACTAGTCAAATTTATTCATTGTAGGGTAGAACTATAGTGACTTGAGATCCTACTCTGGGACTATGTAGGTAGCGCTTGATACTTGTTGAGGTCAGCTCAGTCACCCTTTTTCCCATGCTCTTGCCATTTTGTGAGTAACCTAAGCCACACTCTTACCATTTTGTGAGTAACCTAAGCCACACTCTCACCATTTTATGAGCAACCTAATCCACATTCTCATCATTTTATGAGAAACCTAAGCCACACTCTCACTATTTTGTGAGTAACCTTAGTTTAAATGTTATCACCATTTTATGAGCTTGAACCATTTAGTGTCTCATCATTCTTGATCGAGTTGAGATACTTCAAAAGAATTCCAAAAACATTTGAAAAATCATTAGAAAAGAACAAAAACATTGACCATTTATTTGCCTTAAGGATTCTAGGAACCTTTACTAAGTTACAAGCAAATCACTTGTCATTTAGTTTCCCCATCCTTTTTGGCCTTTTTCTCTCACACACTTGCCATTTTATAAGACCATTCCTATTATTATATCACATCCATTCTATTTATTTTCCTTAGTTATCACATTCTTCTCATTCCCTGGGAGAACTACACTTAGGCTGAAGTTTTTTATTGGATATTACATCCATGGAACTATGTAGGTAGCATCCACTTACCTAGTGCATATGGAGATAGCTTGGTCACCACCTCCCTTTTCTTTTATTCCCCCATTTTGTTTGTTTGTTAAGTTGTTTCCTATTTTCTAGGGGCAATGTTCATAGGGTTTCTATTGCATTATTTGTTTGTTTGTTTCTACTTATTTTGTTTGTTTGTCTACCTGTTTATTTGCTTTCAACACTGTTACCTTGATTTAGTTTATGTGTGTTCATTGGGTGATTCCTTTCCCTCACTTCCACTTAAATCCATACATATTCATATGTTTACATTGTCATCATGGTTTCTATCATTGGTGCCTTATTTTCTATTGATAATTAGATTATGGGAGTCAATCCTCATGCATATTTTTTCCAAGTCCTCATGATGTTATATCATGATGCCTACCGACACATGAAACAACAAACCTTAGCTTCAATAAGTATATTTAGCAATGGAAAAATCTCTTCGGCACTGACATCTCAATTCACTCCCAATCATATCCCAAATAGAGTAATTAACCATGAAATAATTTCAACCTTTATTAGTTCAAACGAGCATCTCCCTACTAGTAGGTTGTTCTAATTCATCATTACCATATATGTTAAGTTATCATCATCCTTGACTAAGTTTATCATATTTTCCATAATCAAGATCCAATGATTATAACCACCTATGGAAAAATCATTGCACACCGTCCCACCTGCATTTCTCAATGATTGTAAATGTCTTTGGGAAAATCATTGTGTTGTCACCACTTTAATTTGTCTACCTATACAGGGGCATGTTATTCTCTTGTTTATCTATCCTAACTGGGGTAGATCCATCTTTTCAATGATTATAACCACCTTTGGTCAAACCATTGTGTTATCATATCATGTTGCCACTATCAGGGTATAATGTTTATAACTACCTTTAGGCAAACCATTATGCACCATCCCACTTGCATTCTCAATTATTTTTACTACTTTTTTAGTATCATTATGTTTTCACCCCATCATCTTTCCTTTCTTTGGTCCCCTCATTTCACTTCTTTCTTTTTGAGGACCCATTTGCTGACCTTCTTATGCCAGCCATTCCCTCGAGGGCGAATTATATAGTTAGTTTATCATTTTTGTAGTTGTATTCATACAAGACCTTTTAATTTTTTGAGAAGACGTTACTATGCTTATAGCTTACAATGCCTTCCCAAATAAGGGAAACTTGTAAACACCTAAATCTAGCCACTGATAACCTCTAATCAAGCTTTTGGCCAATTTTGACCCAAAATGCACAATTTGGCCTAAAAACACTAAAACATGATAATAGATGTGAAACTAGCATATTCAAGTGCTAATTTTGGTCAGGTTATCACTAAATGAGGAAATTCAATTTATGGGCTAGCTAACTTTGATCAGATCATTCTGAGTCAAAATGCTAATTTTACACCTAGGTGCTCTGGATTGCTCTTTCTTATCAGATCTCTTATACAAGACACATGCCTTTATTATTTGTTGTTGGTAACATCCTAAATGGGAATATAGATTCAATGCATTTGACATCACCTTCTAATTCTAATCCAGTGAAATTGTGGACCAATAACAAGGCATTCTGATCAATTTGAGTAATTTGTGCATAAAGTGCTTAATCATGCTTAAGAGCTAATTAACCCAAATCAAGGCTTAATCAAAAATTCCATGAAAACTTGTTGAATACTTATTTTTGGAAATGAATATGGAATATCTGCATCATCAAGTGACCTTATTTCTTGGGAAGACATCCCTAGGCCATAAATGCTACAAATATCAAGATTCATGCCCTCCATGCCTCTTAATTTCCCCTTCCTCCAATGTCATGATGAGACTAATTACAAACTTAATTAAATAATAATAATTAATCCTCAACCACACATCTTAATCTTGAGATGGATGGTTTAGGTTGATTCTAGACATTCTCAAAAAATTATAAATAAAGAGGCTATGAACATCATTTCTAAGCTATTTTGGTGCAAAGTTATTATACTCAAATATCTTCAAAGTTAAGAAATTAATGTTACCATGACAAATTTATTCTAAGCCAAGCCAAGCCACAAGCCAAAGGTATCAAGGAGAGATGGAGGTAGACAAGATTCTATTTCCAAGGACTTCATGAGCACAAACTGAGCAAGCCACTACAACAAGCATTTTAGAGCATCCAAGGAAGGTAAAAGAGGGTTTTTTTTTGCATTTTAGTTGTGTTTTATTCATGTTTGTTAATTAATCTCTCCCTAGTTTCTAGGCCTAGATATGTTATGCTAGTTAGTGTGTTTCTTTCATTTTATTTCTATTTTAGAACTAACACCATACTAACCATCCTCTCTTGAGTCAAATTCCTAGATCACACTTACATATCTCACCAAGAAAGGAGATTTTGAATGGATATTTGAGGCTCAATGCACATTCGTCAAGCTCAAGGAAAGTATGAGAACTTGTCTTATTTTAATATTACCTAATTTCTCTCAACCCTTTTTTTGGATTATGATGCTTTAGGTGTGTAGATATGTGTCATGCTTTTGTAGAATAGGCATCCCATTGCATAAAAGAGTAGGAATCTCCATGATGTGGAAATATTGTACTCCACCTATGATAAGGAGATGTTTTCCATCATGAATGCTTTGGAAAAATTTAGGTAGTATATTTGGTAGGTAGAAAAAATGTTATCAGATAGATCATAATAGCTTGAAGTATTTACTGGAGTAGAAGGATCTGAATGAGAGGCAACAAAAGTGGGTAATCAAAATTTAAGCCTATGATTTTGACATTGAATATGTGAAGGGTAAGAGAAATGTTGCAGTAGATGCCATTTTTAAGAAACCCACTTTGTGTTCTATGATTGAGATTTCAGCTAATTGGAAGGCTCACCTCTTGGCTGAGTATTCCAAAAATAAGTTTGCATCTAAGCTTATGGATGACAAGATTCAGGATGATAGGTATAGAGTGGTAGATGATGTAATATAATACAAGGATAAGATTCATTTGGTGCCTAAAACAAAGTTGAAGGAGAAAATTTTGAGGGCCATTCATGACACACCTCTTGTAGGATATTGGGTTTATTTAAAAACCTATAAATAGATCAGAGCATGCTTGCACCATGATGATGTCTTGCACCATGTTAGAGAGTGTATGAATTCTCAGCAAAATAAATTAGAGCATACTTTCCCAGAAGGATTATTTCATCCATTACCTATCCCTGAGTAGTAGTGGGAAAGTATATCCATGGATTTCATTACATGTCTACCTAGAGTGGAGGGTAAATATTACATCTTTGTGGTAGTAGATAGGTTGACCAAATATACACATTTATTTGTCATGTATTTTGAGTACAAGGCACCTTAAGTTACAGAGTTATTCTTTAGAGAGGTATTCAGACTCCATGGATTATTGAATAACATCTTCACTGATCAAGATAATAGGTTTCTCAGTATATTTTATAAGCAACTATTCAATTTAGCTGGCATGGAGTTGACCCTGAGCACTAGTTACCACCACCAAAAACATGGATAGATACAAATTGTGAATAAATGGGTGGAATATTATTTATGCAATTATGTTATGGGGAAGAAGAAGGCTTGAATCAAGTGGTTATATTTAGGTGATCATTGTTATAATACCACCTACCACTTATTGATTGGCATGACTCCTTTCTAAGCATTGTATGGATATGATGTTATGTCTTTGGTAGACTTGGAATCTGATGATAGCAAGGATCTTAAGGTAAAGGATTGGAGTTAAGAGAGTCAATATATCCTTAAGTCACTTAAGGATAATTTTATTTGTGATTAGAATCAATAGAATATTTATGTAGATAGACATAGGGTTGAGAAGAGTTTTTAATTTGGAAACTTAGTTTTATTACACCTACATCCATATATACAATCAAAATTAAAGAATAATGGTGCATAGAAACTTAATCCTCACTTTTATGGACCTTTCAAGATTGTGTAGAGAGTTGGTGAGGTGGCATATGAATTGGAGTTGCCTGAGAGTAATATAATTCATAATGTATTTCATGTTTCTTACCTCAAAAAATCACTTGGGTAACATATAAATACATCTCATGAGCTTCCATCATTAGATGAGGAGGGAATATTGGTCTTATTTCTAGATGTTATCCTAGATGTTAGGGAGCAAAGTTTGAGGAGAAGAGTACTCAAAGAATACTTTGATGCAGGAGCATCAAATGCTTAGATATGCTAGGGATATGTCTTTTATATATATATATATATATATATATATATATATATATATATATATATATATTGTAATCAGGGACACTTGTCAGGAGGAGAGGATAAGCTTATTTGAGTAGTGTAAAGATCAAATTTAGTTATTGACAACTTTGTCACCATGTGAAATCAGGAAAATCAAGCCATAGGTGGTGTAGGTTGAGAAAGTCTATGTTTAAAACATTTGTTGAGTTTTTTTAGGTGTTGGTTAAGTGTTATTCCTAGTAAATTAGGACTATTTCAAGATTGTGGGGCGTAGTATAGGCAGTAGTGTAGGAAAAAGTGTGGAGGAGCAAGTTCGAAAAAGGATTACATTTTAATTGTTTGTAACAACTTTGAGAAAATAATGATTGTTTAGCTCTTTACATTATGTATTTTGATAGATTTTTTCAATGACTGCTCTGTATGAACTAAGAATTATTTCTGCTCATAAAGGCCGTAATGGGAAGGAGGGAAGGAAGTTATGAAAAAAAGCTTTTACACAGGCCACGATGAGGCCAATGAGTTGAGATCTGCAACTAGATGGTAGAGAGGCCGTGAATGTAGAGTGGGAGTCTTCGACCATATTAGAAGTTGTGGGGAACCAGATACTGGTTATGTCTCTAGTGGAGTCAAATGTTTTGCTGGGGTTGTATAAAAGAATTACTTATCTTGTTCCCGCCAATGACTCTGTATAGTTTGTTTACTTGTTTTACAATTTGATCGCCAAAATTTGGTATTGCTCTTCACAAAATTGGAGTTCTCAGCTTTCAGTTTCAGCATCACATAGGTCTCAAATTAAATTTGAATCTTGTGTCACTCTGCGGTCTCAAATTCTCACCCGAGACTTACCGATTAGTCTCCTACTTCTGTAAGGTTTGTGGAATCCGATATAAACTGATCAAGAAATACAATCTTGTGTTGAGAAATGATTTTTACAATTATGCCAGAAGAAATGGCTTTATTAATGGTTAAATGATCAGTTTTAGACTGATGCTGTTTGAGATCTGCAAAAGAATCAATGGAAATAAATGCATGTAATTAGATCATTGAAGCAATCAGATGCGCAAAAGCAGCCGACGAAGCCGACGCCTTTGGTGAAGGAAGAAGAAGAGGATGCCAGCTATTAGAGGTAAATATGTTCTGTAAAGTCAGCTGGGAACTTTTCAACATTATTCGATCTGGGGGGAGTAGTTAGTGGAATTCTAGTCGACCATATTTCTGATAGGCTTGATGTTCGGCCATCGTTGCTACTAGTTTCATGTAGTGTGCGATTCCAGCACTCTTTTTGGGCTTATGGAAATATTTTAATGCCTATGAATATTGCATTAATGATAATTACTAGACCATTGAGATTTTTGGTGAAGTGTGATTATCATCCGTATCTCGCCAAGTTTAAGACCGGCACCGAGTGAAAGGAGGCCACAGAGAGCACTTTGCTCGCTTACAAGTTTGCCCAGGATATTGCGGTGGTAGAGCTGACCCTAACGCATCTTATTAGTTGATACATGACAATCTCACATTATGGACTTTAGACATGCAAGAGGATGCAGGAGAAGAGATCAAAGAAGCCCCCAAGCTTCAGGAAGGAGGGGAGCAATAGGTGAATAATGGACATCTAATCTTGTATTAAGACGTTAGATTATCAGGCATTGTTATTGTATTTTGTAATGGTTACCTTTTTGCATGTGATCTGATTTATTATATCTGCTACTCTTTAGATTATTTATTATTTTACCAATGGGTGGATATAGTGGCTTGGTAATGTAATAGTAGATGATTGGCAAATGAGATGATGGTAAATTTGTAAAGCGTATTTTGTGATTGCGCTCGCATACCTAGATTATATTCTATGTGGGAGTTTAACATTTTTGGATCGAGTCCCCAGAGCCTTGTGAAGTTGGAGAAGGAGAGCGCATAATTTGGTTGAAGAGCCATTTTCATCATCAGAGCCGTCTTAGCTTAGCTGGTAGAGTTGCAACATTTTTGGATAAGAATTGTTGAATAAAGAAGAAGGCATATTTAATCTGCATCATTTAGTATCAGAGTGCAAGGTTCAAATTCTTGGAGAAGTAGCTACATCAAAGAATTAGGTATGGATGTTTTGTGAAAATATTGTTCTGAAGAAACTGTATTATTTGCATTGGTAAAGTTAGAAAAGGTAGAGATTTTTGAATTTGGATGAAGAATAGATATAGCAGTAAGGTTTGAAAGGTTTGAGAGAGAAGTAAAAAACCTTGAAGTGGAAAGAAAGGAGTGAGTGGCAAGAGAGAGTCCAAAAGCCATAGAGGCTTGAAGAACAAAGAAAGAGAGCTAGTAAGCTCCTGGATAAAGGAAAATGTTATACTCTTCTAATCAGTGTTTGACAGAGATAATGTATGTTGTGAGGTTGCAGGTTCAAGGCAGTCAAGCCATTGAGGCTTAAGAGGAGAAGAAGCCAAGGAAGGCTTAGAGCTAAGAGAAGCTCTAGAAGAAGAGCAAAGGGAATTTCTCAAGAAGAAGAAGATCCAAAAAGAAGTTTGGATAGTTTGCCAAAAGACTAAGGTGAAACAGACTTAGGTGAGGTAAAGGATGGAGACTGAAGAATTGAGAAGAGTGATAGAGGGACTGCCTAGAAGAAACATGAACCAGATAAAGAAAGAGAAACAAGAAAGAGAAAAAAGAAAGAGACAAAGAGAGGAAGAGTACCAAAGAGAAGTGAATGAGATAAAAGCAAGGATAGCCATGATAGAAATCATGGTAGAAAATATCAAAAACCCATGGCAAGGATGGGTAATGAAGAAGAAAAGAGTAAGATGGCCAGTTAGATTAGTGATGGAAAGAAGAAGAAGAAGAAGAATGCTAAGAGTTGCCTTAAGGAGAGAGGTGAAGAAGCATAAACAAAAGGATAAGCTCAAGTATGAAGAGCTTGGAGAAAAGTTTCAATTTGAAGAGGAAGTTCAGTATGAGACGGATCTCATCATTGAAGAAATAGACAAACAACAAGTAATCAAGTGGCCAAATGTTTTTGTATCTGACATTTCATTTGATGTTTTGTTTACAGGAAAGCAAGTTGAGGAGGAAGGAAAAACATATGATCCAATGAAGATGTTCATGGATCAAGGAGGTGAAACATCTCATGAGGGAGTGCTTAGACAAGAAGAAGAGGCTTGTTGTAATGCCTCAAGTGATGAAGATATGAAGAAGGATCAGTTGGAACTCCAGAATAAAGAATTGATCAAGCAGGAAGAAGAAGTCCTTACTCAAGAGGACAAAATAAATGAAGAGTTGCATATTGATGAAGAACAAAGGTATAGTGATCAAAATTCAGAATTGGAAAAGATTGAAGATGACAATTTTCATTTGCATGATGTTGATATAGTTGATTTTGATTCAAATGTACAAATCACTAAGGAGGAAGATCTGCAATGTGAAGGAGATATATGGCAGTTTGATCAAGCATTTGCAGGTGAAGGAGAGTTGCATGATAAGAAACAAGAAGGGGTAGAACAGCTGCAAGAAGAAGATGGAGAGAAGGCTAAATGCTTAGCCTTGACAATTGAGGAAGATATCTTGAAGGAGATAGAAAACCTTGATGGAGAGTTTCTAGTTGAAGAACCAAACAAGCTTTTTGTATATCAAAGTAAAGAGCAGTTGTTGGAAGAGTTGGCAGCCTTAGAATATGCCATTAACCATGAAGAGAATACCAAAAGTTGCCCTATAATAGTATTTGAAGAGGTAGAACATTGCTGTGAAATGAAGACAAAGGACCAAGAAGTCATATTTGAGCAGCAAGTGTGGGTTCAAAAATTTGGAGAGACCCAAGGGTCTCAAATTTTTACTTCTAATTTTGCTTTGAATGGTGATTGTACAGGTTTGCTTGATAAGGAGGTCAAGTACTTAGAGAAGAGAGCTCTTCTAAGAGCTCAAAAAGAGAGAATGGAAGTGGATATCCTCATTCAAGAGGATGAATATGTAAAGAAGGCTGCAAGGAAGATGAAGAGGCAACAAGATATACATTGGAAGATAAAGATAGCAAGCAAAAACAAACACAAGTGTGGTAGTCAAGAACATGCACATTTGTATGAAAAATTGAATGAGGAAGACATTTGTTTTGTAAAAGTTTTACTTTGTAAATGGGCAAACAAATGAAACTCATGAGCAGGAGCTCATGAAACTTTTTAAGCCCATGAATCTGATGCAGGGGCATCGAATGCTTAGATATGCTAGGGATATTTCTTTAATATATATATATATATATATATTGTAATCAGGGACACTTGTCAGGAGGAGAGGATAAGCTTATTTGAGTAGTGTAAAGATCAAATTTAGTTATTGACAACTTTGTCACCATGTGAAATCAGGAAAATCAAGCCATAGGTGGCGTAGGTTGAGAAAGTCTATGTTTAAAACATTTGTTGAGTTTTTCTAGGTGTTGGTTGAGTGTTATTCCTAGTAAATTAGGACTATTTCAAGATTGTGGGTTGTAGTATAGGCAGTAATGTAGGAAAAAGTGTGGAGGAGCAAGTCCAGAAAAGGATTGCATTTTAATTGTTTGTAACAGCTTTGAGAAAATAATGATTGTTTAGCTCTTTACATTATGTATTTTGATAGATTTCATCAATGACTGCTCTGTATGAACTAAGAATTATTTCTGCTGATAAAGGCCATAATGGGAAGGAGGGAAGGAAGTTATGAAGAAAATCTTTTACACAGGCCACGATGAGGCCAATGGGTTGAGATCTGCAACTAGATGGTAGAGAGGCCGTGAATGCAAAGTGGGAGTCTTCGACCATATTTGAAGTTGCGGGGAACCAGATACTGGTTGTGTCTCTGGTGGAGTTGAATGTTTCCCTGGGGTTGTATAAAAGAATTACTTATTCTATTCCCGCTAATGACTCTGTATAGTTCATTTACTTGTTTTACAATTTGATTGCCAAAATCTGGTATTGCTCTTCACAAATTAGAGTTCTCGGCTTTCAGTTTTAGCATCACATAGGTCTCAAATGAAAGTTGAATCTTGTGTCACTCTGCGGTCTCAAATTCTCACCCGAGACTTACCGATTAGTCTCTTGCTTCTGTAAGGTTTTTGGAATCTGATATAAACTGATCAAGAAATACGATCTTGTGTTGAGCAGTGCTTTTTACAGTTATGCCAGAAGAAATGGCTTTATTAATGGTTAAATGATCAGTGTTGGACTGATGCTATTTGAGATTTGCAAAAGAATCAATGGAAATAAATGCATGTAATTAGATCATTGAAGCAATCAGATGCGCAGAAGCAGTCGATGAAGCTGACGCCTTTGGTGAAGGAAGAAGAAGAGGATGCCAGCTATTAGAGGTAAATATGTTCTATAAAGTTAGCTGGGAACTTTTCAACATTATTCGATCTGGGGGGAGTAGTTAGTGGAATTCTAGCCGGCCATATTTATGATAGGCTTGATGTTCGGCCATCGTTGCTGCTAGTTTCATGTAGTGTGCGATTCCATCACTCTTTTTGGGCTTATGGAAATATTTTAATGCCTATGAATATTGCATTAATGATAATTGCTAGACCGTTGATATTTTTGGTGAAGTGTGATTATCATCCGTATCTCGCCAAGTTTAAGACCAGCACCGAGTGAAAGGAGGCCGCAGAGAGCACTTTGCTCGCTTACAAGTCTGCCCAGGATATTGCGGTGGCATAGCTGACCCCGACACATCCTATTAGCTGCTGCATGACAATCTCGTATTATGGACTTTAGACATGCAGGAGGATGCAGGAGATGAGATCAAAGAAGCCCCCAAGCTTCAGGAAGGAGGGGAGCAATAGGTGAATAATGGACATCTAATCCTGTATTAGGACGTTAGATTATCAGTCATTGTTATTGTATTTTGTAATGGTTACCTTTTTGCATGTGATCTGATTTATTATATCTGCTACTCTTCAGAGTATTTATTATTTTACCAATGGGTGGATATAGTGGCTTGGTAATGTAATAGTAGATGATTGGCAAATGAGATGATGGTAAATTTGTAAACCATATTTTGTGATTGTGCTCGCATACCCAGATTATATTCTGTGTGGGAGTTTAACATTTTTGGATCGAGTCCCCAGAGCCTTGTGAAGCTGGAGAAGGAGAGCACATAATTTGGTTGAAGAGCTATTTTCATCATCAAAGCCGTCTTAGCTCAGCTGGTAGAGTTGCAACATTTTTGGTTAAGAATTGTTGAATAAAGAAGAAGGCCTGTTTAATCTGCATCATACTTGGTCATATGGAAGGACTTGCCCTTAAAGGATGATACTTGGGAGGGAGAGAAGATCTTTAGCATCCAAATTTACAATTACTTATGGACAAGCAATTTCAAGAAGGGAGGAATATAATGTCTCCTTCAGAAGGATACATTTCATAGAGAACCACTAGCCTATTTTATTACCATAGGCTAAGTCGGGTGATGCAAGAGAATATTTTTGTGGGTTTATTTCACTATTCACATAAGCACTATTCATAAATTACTATTCACTATCACTATTCATGGTGATGTGGTAGGTGATGATGTAGTAAATGAGGTGGCTTATGGGTGATGTTGCATAACCCACAATAGGATCTATTATATAATCTAGTGCATGTGAATATGTGCTTTCCTTTTGTGATTTACATGCTTAAATAAAAACAAAGGTGAATAGTTGGGGTACCCCCCTTAGTTGGAATTTTTTTTGGTCATAAAGAAGAAGTCAAAAGGTGTTTTGAGAGAATGTGTACACATGGGAGGAAGATTCCAAAGTTTCCTATTGCTGATTGATCTCACATGTGTGAGTGAGGTGTTATTTTGGAAGCATGTGGAGGTGGAGTTTGAAAGCATGTGATGGTGAAAAATAAAGACAAAAGAGGTGGCTCATTTTGCCTTCTTTGATTCCCTTCCTTTTGACCCTCGAACATGATGACAAACATGCCCAATAGCATGCATTTTATCCCACATATGAGTGTGGTTCCACATTTATCTCTCCTCCTTCATTCACCCCTCCTTCCTTCTCATTTATAAATTTTGTAAGTATGGAGCTCTCTCCCTTTGTTCTTCATCTTTTTTCAAATCATAAACCCCCATTTTCAAGCTTGAGCTCTTGGTTCAACTTCTACTCTCCTAGGATGAAAACCCTTAGAGTGAAATGATTAGGAGGAAGAAACCCCTCTTGGTTTCCATGGTGGATTTGAGGGAAAAACTCTTCTTATCCATATGAGGTGATTACATCCAAGAATTACATGGTGATGATAGTGTGATCATTTTATGTAAGTGTAATATTTTAATTTAGTATATGAATGTGGAATGTGTAATTCATAAATTTAGTTGCATCCATTATATTTATTCTTCATATTGGGTGTATATTAATTGTTTAATGTAATGATTATACATTAGTAAATCAAAATTTGTGAAATTTGGTTTAAAATCTTGGATGGGATTTTACAAATAACCCTTGGGGGGTAAAAATTATTCATTTTCACCCTCATCCTATAGAGATCTAAAGCTCTAGTTTTGTGAACAAGAGAGGCAAATAAAATGTCTTAGTTGCCCCACTATAGGCATATTGGTGACTGTATACGAGAGTACCAATGACTAGCATAGAATGAGGCATCGATAAGTACAATTTTTTCTAGTCAATTTCATCATTTAATGAATTTATTATGCCTTAAAAATCATGAAATGGTGAACTTTCCATTTTTGAAAATATGAAAATAGTGAGATCACTCATAAAAATGATCACATGATCGGCCAAATAGTGAGGCCATGGCCAATTCGGTGATATCACTAAAATTAATAGAAATCCAAAATGGTGGTTTTGTATTTTTCAATGATTTTATCTAATAATCTATAAAAATGTTGATTTGTTTGCAAAATGCATAAATAGTGAACTTGTAGATAATAGTGAGATCATCCTTCCAATTGGTGAGAACACCTAAAAAATAGTGAGAACACAGTCTAGAGGATAAAAATGATGAAAATGGCCTGACGGATGATAGGAATGCCTTGTTAAATGATGATAACACTAAGAAAAATGGTGACATAACCACAAAGGTAAACTTAAGAAAAATTTGAATAATAAAAGGCTAAGTAGGCTAGAATAATGTAAATACAAAGTAGAATAAAATGGTAATGTGGTTCAACTAGGAGAAAATAGATAGATGCATGAATTGATTTTTGAGATTCCTTGTGATATGTAGGAACAAGTGGAGGTGGTGATAGTGCATGAGTAATGATCATGAGTAACACATCATCCTAGGCTCATGACCAAGGAGCTGGCGACCTTGAAGATAGTGGATCTAATACACATTGCACATATACTAATCATTCAAATGGATAGAGCCTATTTATCATAGCTAGTGGAGTGATGACATTTCAAGACATTGACCTTTGATCTTTTGATTAGATTATTCTAAGATTTCTAGTTTGAGGACACCAGATCTAGTGGATGCAACAAGGTAGGGTAGCCATGTTAGAGGACCTACTTTGTGTGATAGACATTTTGGTCAACGTTGGGGCTATTAATATTGATGCTTTAGAGTATCTAGAATTTACTTTAGATTTTGTCCCTAGATTAGAAGAAATGAAAATAAGATAGGGATAGGTATTATCATTCCCACCACCAATATAAGCATTAATGCCTAGTGAGGTAGTGGTTTAGATGGCTCTTGTTATTGGCCTTCTACTTCCTGATAAGAGTAAGTGGTTCTTTGAGATTGGCTTGATCAAAATGATATAGGACATGTTTGAATCATGCACATACTTTACATGGATCCCTATGGTATTGATGTAATTATACCATGATTTACATATGATGGCCTATCCAAGTGGCAGGATCATTGGTCACAACACATTATTATAAGTGTGGGCTTGGGATCACATTATGATTAAAGAACTAGTAGGATATGTCAGGATCTTGCTCCTAAATTAGAGCACATATGACTACCTCTTGTATTAGCAACTAAACACATAATTTAACTAGAATGAATAAGTAACTAGAAATATGAAACAACACAAGAATATGAGAGACAATACACAATTGTATTAATAATCACTCAAAAGAAAATACAATAAAGAAGATGCCACTTCTTCTTCCACCTCAAAGGCTTGCCACACCTCAAGGACTTCTTCCCTCTCTCTCTTACGGTCCCAACAATCAACTCAAATATAGAATTGATGTTCACCTCCACCAGTCAGTAACACGCTGCCAGTACACCAAGCACACAACCGTACTCCAAGTAGATCTCTTACTCTCTGTTGTTACCTGCAAATCACTAGACCTTACTCACCATTGTAGATCTCCAAATGTGGTCCTGCACACCTATTGACCAAGATCATACATACAGGAAGAACCCTTCTGATTCTCCAAACCAGCACCCACACTTGGTACTATGGCACTAGGAGGAACACACCATTGCTCTCTTCTCTCTGAAGGAGCTTATTTTGCTCTCTTACTCTCTAGCACTAATTTACAATACAGCCCATGAGTCTATTATATAGATCTCATGCTTACAATAATTAGACTATCTTAATTACAATAATTAGACACGTAACTCAAGACTATAATTAGCCTTTAACATGCAAACTAATAGTCCAAAAATAGACTCTCTAGAATCTGCATGCAAACAACATGTTCACACACAGGTTGCCGACGTCGGCTCTTCCCTGACCGATGTTAGTCGACTTATAACCGACATTGGTTGCTTTTGCACTGCTATCTGACTGACGTCGATTGATCAGACTGACGTCGGTTGCCCTGTAACTCATTCTGTAACTCTCTGCAACCTCTGTAACCTTCGTAACTCCTCTTATTTTCATCCTGGTGAAGCTTTTAGCTCCATAACCTAACAATCTCCCACTTGGAGATAAACAGCTACACCTATACCTGTACCTATACACCATCTAATTTATTCCCTAGCTTGTATCCCTCTTCAAGCTCAATCCTAAAGACCAACCACCACACATCCTGTGATGCTACACCTGTCATCCAAGTAACCTGCCACATCCAAACCTACAACTCCATGTAGTGAAGACCTTGACCCTACATAACATGTTAACCTATTGCTAGTCCCTCTCAGATACCTGAGAATCCATTGAACTACCCTCTAGTACTCCTTCCCTGAATTGGCTCCATACTTTCTGACAACTCCCATTGCTTGGGAAAACTCAAGTCTGCACTAGACCTCATGTGATTTCGAACCCTGTTCTAAGCTAAGCTTGAACTATCCAACCCTTGGTGTGCTTACCGATTCTGCATCCTGCATCTTGAACCTTGCCAACACCTTCTTCACATCAGTGCCTACTGGAGACAAAATCAACCTGTGATCTTCCATGTCTCTTATGCCAAATAATTTTGCTGCTCTGAATTCTTCATGACATGCCACTGAACTAACCTTACCTTTAGCTCAGCAAAACCCTATATGTACGAACCTGCTAGCATATCACCCACATATAGTAATAGGATAATGTTGCGACCATCATCCACCTGGTAAGTCAAACACAATGGTTACACTGACATTGACTGAAGCCCTGCTTTGTCATCCACCTGTCAAAACATGTACCACTGTCCTGCAGCTTCCTCAAGACCATATACACTAGCCTTCTGTCTCACGTATCCATCCACTCTCTTTTCTAACTTAGGAATCCATCCCTCATCCAGTGATTTCTTCTAGCTGACAACTCTAGCAACAAATCCCTTTTTGGTTCTTCTCCAAGAACTCACACTCCTCATCCATGCCAAGCTCCCACTGTTTCTGGATTCTACCTGCATTGCCTCTTCAACTCTTCTTGGTTCTCGACCATCAGTAAGCAATAAATAAAGAAGGTGAACAATGAATATGAGGTTCACTTACCCCTTCTAACCTCCATATGGGTGTTTGAGACTTGTTGCTAGCTTTTTGTCCGCCCACCATCCGTTTCAGTGACCGATCTTAGCCATCTCCCAGTCTGCACCTGACCGATGTCAGTTCCCTGCACTGACCCTGAATGTCGATGTCATTTCCCTGGCTGACGTTGGTATCCCTTCTACCAATGTCAGTTCTTATATGACCGACATCGGTCTTCTTATTGCCGATGTTGGTTACTGTATGACCGACGCTAGTACCTGTGTTCGCCTGTGAGTAATGAATTTTTATCTGCGAGCTCCTTTTGGATCAAAACCCTGTTCAAATCAACACAGCCCTGCTTAAAATAATTTAGTTCCCTCATCTAATCTCTATCCATCATCTCCTCCATGAACACCAAGGCTTTCCAGTTCTTAAGTTTGTCAAAGATATCTGTCTTTCGCTTAAGAACATGCATTCCCCTCCTACATATGTGACCAAGCCTACAAAGCCACATCTCTGCAACAGAAGGTGAATCAGTAATATAAGTAGATAGATAAAGGATACCTACTTTCTTACCACCATCTAATTCAAGTGCATCCACTGTGAGAGTTACTATGCATCTCTCATCACCCAACTTTCTTAAAGAAATTAGACTCATCTCCAAGACTAGTCCCTGCATGACCTCCTTCAACACCTGTGTGTTATTTGTCTGCAATTTCAGCTTCACTTCCCCTTCATCAATAATTTGAAAAGGCTCACCAACCCCTAAATAAATCTCTCCAAAGTCTCCCAAGACATACCCATGAAAAGATGCTCTATTTCGGACTACATGGAAAGAGGCAAAAGAATTTGTAAACCAAGATTCTACTTTATCCAGAGCAACCTGTGCAACATCACCTACAACATCTGATTCTACATGTTGATCTTCTACCAACCAACAATCTTCCTTTACCTGCTCTTTCTTTCCATCAATCAGACCATTCATGCTATTCAGTTTCTCCATTTGTAGCTTACTTTCTTCTACCATTGCTATACTCCCACTCAATCTGAAACCCCTATGAGTGACCTGTAATCAACAAACACTAACCAGATATGAACCACTTATTAATCAACCCAACCAAAAGCTCTGATACCAACTGTCAGAATGGTACCAACCTACTCAACCTGCTCTGATACCAACTGTCAGGATCTTGCTCCTCAATTAGAGCACATATGACTACCTCTTGTATTAGCAACTAAACACAGAATTTAACCAGAATGAATAAGTAACTAGAAATATGAAACAACACAAGAATATGAGAGACAATACACAATTGTATTAATAATCACTCAAAATAAAATATAATAAAGAAGATGCCACTTCTTCTTCCACCTCAAAGGCTTGCCACACCTCAAGGACTTCTTCCCTCTCTCTCTTATGGTCCCAACAATCAACTCAAATATAGAATTGATGTTCACCTCCACTAGTCAGTAACACACTACCAATACACCAAGCACACAACCGTATTCCAAGTATATCTCCTGCTCTCTGTTATTACCTGTAAATCACTAGACCTTACTCACCATTGTAGATCTCCAAACGTGGTCCTGCACACCTGCTGACCAAGATCATACATACATGAATAACCCTTTTGATTCTCCAAATCAGCACCCACATTTGGTACTGTGGCACTAGGAGGAACACACCATTGCTCTCTTCTCTCTGAAGGAGCTTATTTTGCTCTCTTACTCTCTATCACTAATTTACAATACAACCCATGAGTCTATTATATAGATCTCATGCTTACAATAATTAGAATATCTTAATTATAATAATTAGACACACAACTCAAGACTATAATTAGCCTTTAACATGTAAACTAACAGTCCAAAAATAGACTCTCCAGAATCTGCATGCAAACAGCATGTTCACACACAGGTTGCCAACGTCAGCTCCTCCCTGACCGATGTTGGCTGACTTGTAACTGACATCGGTTGCTTCTGCACTACTATCAGA
Organism: Torreya grandis; assembly: GCA_037957365.1. Taxonomy (NCBI): domain Eukaryota; kingdom Viridiplantae; phylum Streptophyta; class Pinopsida; order Cupressales; family Taxaceae; genus Torreya; species Torreya grandis. Next base: position 185,943 of record JARHVA010000042.1, read on the forward strand.
CCGACGTCGGTTGCCCTATACTGTCAGGATCTTGCTCCTCAAATAGAGCACATATGACTACCTCTTGTATTAGCAACTAAACACGGAATTTAACTAGAATGAATAAGTAACTAGAAATATGAAACAACACAAGAATATGAGAGACAATACACAATTGTATTAATAATCACTCAGAAGAAAATATAATAAAGAAGATGCCACTTCTTCTTCCACCTCAAAGGCTTGCCACACCTCAAGGACTTCTTCCCTCTCTCTCTTACAGTCCCAACAATCAACTCAAATATAGAATTGATGTTCACCTCCACCAGTCAGTAACACGCTGCCAGTACACCAAGCACACAACCATACTCCAAGTAGATCTCCTGCTCTCTACTGTTACCTACAAATCACTAGACCTTACTCACCATTATAGATCTCCAAACGTGGTCCTGCACACCTGCTGACCAAGATCATACATACATGAAGAACCCTTCTAATTCTCCAAAATAGTACCCACACTTGGTACTGTGGCACTAGGAGGAACACACCATTGCTCTCTTCTCTCTGAAGGAGCTTATTTTGCTCTCTTACTCTCTAGCACTAATTTACAATACAGCCCATGAGTCTATTATATAGATCTCATGCTTATAATAATTAGACTATCTTAATTACAATAATTAGACACGTAACTCAAGACTATAATTTGCCTTTAACATGCAAACTAATAGTCCAAAAATAGACTCTCTAGAATCCGCATGCAAACAACATGTTCACACACAGGTTGCCGATGTCGGCTCCTCTCTGACCGATGTCAGTCGACTTGTAACCGACGTCAGTTGCTTTTACACTGCTATCTGACCGACATCAGTTGATCAGACTAATGTCGATTGCCTTGTAACTCATTCTAAAATTCTTTGCAACCTCTGTAACTCCTCTTGTTTGCATCTTGGTGAAGCTTTTAGCTCCACAACCTAACAAGATATAAGATGTAGCAGGGAGCTCATGACCCCTTAGATTTTTCTTAGTATTAGATAAGGGGTGGTTTGTAAGGACACATGGGATATTTTTATTTTTATCATAAGGATATTGATGAGATGGTGGATGGTGACTTCATCTAACATACTTATATGACCATTCAATCTAGTTGGTTAGAAGATGGATATGTCATTTGATATATGATCACACCATGTTATATCATTGGCCAACATGATTTTATAGTAGAGCGATATAAGCTAGATCAGGTCTAGCAATAATTTGGTGTGTATTAAGATGTTCCTGAGGGTCTACATCTCTTTGCACATATGACTTGAGAGTTGAAATAGTGAGGTCCACCTATTTTGAAAGTAGAGGTGATCAGGAGTTACCTAGTAGTCTAAATAATAGTTTTGGCCTATGTGGGTAGCATTGTAAATGTTAGTGTTATAAATACTTACACAACATGGTGGTTAGGATTTAGGCCCATACACCTAACTTGACCCTAGCCTCAACAACCAGGATAGCACCAAAGGAGGGTGAGATAGAGGCAAGGTTTAATACAGGGACCACCATGTGGCTAGATATTAAGACATGGATAGAGATAGGTTGTGTATACACATAATATTTTCAAACTTTATCAATTATTGATGTTTTCTCTCTTACAAGATCCCATCGAGACTCAATCTCTTTAAGTGTATATAGAAAGGGGTGTATTGGGAAATGGGTGGGTAGGCCATTAGTACTTCATAAGATTGTTTGCTCTATACTACCACTTTTTATCTACACACCCATCTCCTAAAAACATTTCCCTAAGCTTTACCTTTTATTTTTCACCCTCTTCTAGTCATTTTATACATTCATTAGCCCTTCCCTAAGATAAAATCCTTTTTTATGTTTTAAGATACACTATCAACCCCATCTACCCTATATTCTAATTTATAAAACTTATTTAGGGTCTAGGTCGGCCCTTGGTTAACCTAGACCATGACATAATTTTTTTTTGTCAATAATGATATGGAGTTGATTGGGTCGACCCTGTCGGCTAAAATTTAAAAAAGGACTAAGGTTAGATTCAACTATATAAACACATTCATTTCATCATTCTTTAGCGAAGATAATAATAAGAGATATATATTGTGAATCTTCTTATCTACCATTCTACTTGAGGAGCATAACTTAGGGTTTCATACTTTTTTTGGAAATATGGATCTTGTCTTGTGGAGAATTCTTTTGGATGCATTGATAGGTTGTGTATCCTAGAGCTAATTTATCCTTGTCATCCTTGCATACCACAATAACCTCTTGCAAAGAACCTTGGCCAAGGGAGAGATTGAGGCTCGGTGGGTTTATCTTGAAAGGTAAGTATTACAAACTTTGTTCCTCCATTGTAAGAGAAAATAGATATGAATTTGTACTTCTCTTTAATGCATTAGGATTTTGTATACATTAATAGGAGTATATGTGTATACACATAATATTATCAAATTTTATCAAATATTGATGCTTTACATCTTACAAGATCCCATCAAGATTAAATCACTCTAAGTGCATGCCCTAAGGGTGCACTAAGAAAGGGGTGGGAAGATCATTGGTGCTTTATAGGATTATTGTCCCTTGTTTCCACTTATTACCAATCCAACCATCTCTTGAAAATATTCCGCTAATCTATTAATCCTTTTTTGCACACTCCTCTAGTCTTTCCCACTTTCCATCCCTATTTTCCTCACCTTAAGCCCCTTTTGATAGACTTTTATACTAGGTCAACTTGGAAGACCTAGTACAATTTTGCATTAAATTAATTTAAGATCTAGGTTGGCTCTTGGTTAACCTATCCCATGACCTATTTAATTCTTGTCCATAACTATGCTAGGTCGACTAGGTTGAGCTTGCCAGCCAAAAATTTCAAAAGGGCTTAGGGTTAAATCTACCTATATATATAAGATCATTTCATCATTATTTACACAATGAATAAGACTTACTATTTTCTTGCACTTCTTTATAATTTTCTCTTCCACCATTCTACTTGAGGATTCAACTTAGGTTTTATACTTGGAGAACCTAGTCTTGTGGAGAAGTCTTGGATGAATTGGCCTTTGTTAGTGATCCTTACAAACCACAAAAACCTATTTCTAATCCCATTTGGCCAAGGGAGAGATTGAGTTTCAATGGGTTCATCATCCAGGTAAGTATTTTTTAAATTTACTCCTCTTTAGTAGATATAAGTAATATAAGTATTGGCTTCAAATAATATTACTCTTATCTTTCCATGTATTAGGTTCTTACTCATATATAGCTTAATTAAGATTTTCCTATGCATGTTTGTTTGTTTATTAACCCCTATGTTGTGCCACAAGATTTGGTGAGCACTAGATTAGATTTCTTTGCTTTACTTATTATTAGTTTAGTGAGATATGAAAACATAGGACCTAGTTAGGGTTATCATGTGATTGTGATTGACTGAAGCCTTTGGAACCCTCCCTAGAATTGTGTATCATGGTAAGATATCCCTTAATTAGGTCTAGTAGATCCCCATATTGGTCATGTTCCTAATTATCTAATGTGCCCTCAATCAAAAGTGTATGGTATGATCTATCTTCTCTGAGTTAGGATTGATTTATAGACATGATGCATTTATGATTGCATACATTCTAGTGAACTCAATGTGAATCTAACCCTTGCAAGTTTTATATCACATTTTTAATTATTTTATCATCTTAATTATTATTATTTTTATATATTTTTAATACTGGGTCAATAGTGTTGGCGTATTTCTAACTTCTATGTGTAGGTTTAAGAAACAATAGCATCAATATGACTATGTTATATCTGTGCAAGTTTTTCATCAGGTAAAGGCTAATAGATCAACCCTATAAACACAATACATTTATAGACTTCCAAAAAAAATATTAGGGATAAATTATACTTTATAGGTTTTATAAAATAGGTAACTATAGAACTAGGTCAACCTAGTCGACCCAGTTGGTAGAATTTACAAGTATAAATTAGGGTACTTCAACAAAAATCTCATTTTCCTTTACATCCTCCAACCTACCAAGGTTCTTTTCTCTCCTTTATCATTTATGTTATTCATTAAAATTTTATTTGTCATAGTTTTCAGTCTTTAAAACTTTTGATATACAACAAACTAGGTTAACCCTGTCAACCTAATTATGTATTTTATCTTCTATCTAGAAAACTAGGTCGATATTATCGACGTAGTTCTTTTTTAAACCCATGCTTCAGCAGTACAATATCAACACTGTCAACTCTATTCTATAATATCTGTATACACTATCATCTAAACTAATATTGTACTATGTTTCAATGTTGAAATTAACACTTATATGCTAGTAATTACTTCACACTTTCATTTTCTTTTTGTTGCTTACATGCTTATAATAGATCACATAGTCTAATTAGGGGGTTTTTCAATATACCATTTAGTTTCACTATTTTTCTCTTTTATGCACACACTACCAAATCACATAATCTTAAAATTCATTTAAACATTTGTATACCCAAGGCCTACCTACTTGGATTTCATCACCAATGGGAAAGTTGACTTAATTTTTTGGCCAAGTATAAACATGTGGTTAATTGTGTATATTGGCTAAACACTCAACACCCTTATCAAGGTAGTGTGTGAAGTGAGGGGTTAGGCCCCAATACCATTTCCAACACATATCCCTTTTGTGAACTATGAATTTGACTAAGAAGAGGAGATTAGTATTGAGTTAGTGATAAAATGAACAAAGCGAATTGACAAATAACACACTAAACTAACACCTTCATGCCTAGTTACTAGGGTGAGCTTAATAACAAAAAAATGACAAACACAACTAAAAATCAATGAAAAACAAGAATCCTTCACCTTCCTTGGATGATCCAAATGCCTTTTTAGTGGATTTTTTGGCTTGTGCTCATGAATTCTTCATCAAATGAGGCTTGGCTATCTCCTCTTCTCCTTAGCACCTTTGGCTTTGGCTTGGCTTGGCTTGGAATCAATTTGGCATGGTAACACTAATTTAAATATATATTGGAATCATTTGTGCATTATAACTTTGCATTATCAAGGCTTTTTGAAGATATTTGAGCATAATAAATTTGCACCAAAATAGCTTAAAATTAATTTGGTAAGGCCTTCTATTTATAGATTTTTGTAAATGGCTAGAATCAACCTAAACCGTCTATCTCAAGATTAAGATGTGTGGATAAGGGTTAATTCATTTATGTAATTAAAAATCCATAAATATCCTCATCAATATTTGGGATAGAGGAGCAATTAAGAGGCATGGAGGGCATTGATGAGGCATGGAGGGCATGAATCCTAATATTTGTGGCATTTATAGCCTATGGATGTCTTTTCAAAAAATGAGGTCACCTGATGATGCAAATATTCAATATTAATTTCTAAAAAAAACTATTCAACAAGTTTATATAGAATTCTTAATTAATATATAACTTGGTTTAACTAGCTCTTAAGCATGATTAAGCACTTTGTGCACAAATTACTCAAATTGATCAGAATGCCTTGTTATTGGTCTAAAATTTGACTAGATTGGAATTGGAAGTCAATTTTAAATATGTTGGATCTATTATCCCATTTATGATGTTATCAACAAAAAATAATAAAGTCACATGTCTTGTGCAAGAGATTTGATATGAAAGAGCAATTCAGAGCACCTAGGTGCAAAATTGACATCTTGACTCATAATGATCTGATCAAAGTTACCTAGTACATAAATTGCATTGCCCTGTTTAATGATACTCTAGCAAAAATCAGCACTTTAATATATAAATTTCAACTCATTTAATACATTTTAGTGTTTTTAAGCTAAATTGTACACTTTGGTGGAAATTGGTCAAAAGCCTAGTTGAAGGTTATTGGTGGCTAGTTTTAGGTGTCTATAGTTTTCCCTTGTTTGGGAAGATGTTGCAAACCATAGGAAAAGTAATATATTCTCAAATAATGATAAAAGGCCTATATGCCAAAAAGAAGGTGATGGTTGAAGAACAAAGCTCCAACTAGTGTTTGGGAAGTCTAGGATGATGCCCACTTGAGGGAGTGGCTATCAAATTTTTTGATGGACGGTCCCTTGAAAAGAAACTTGAAGAAAGTGGAATTAACTCATGGTTGAGATTAATCTAAATGAGAAAATGCATTCATGCATTGATGTAAAAAGGATACTAATTTTCCCAAAGGTGGTTATAATCAGGATTAAAATTCAAAATAATGATTTGCCCATAGGTGGTTATAATCATTAAGAGGACCTAGATTGACTAAAGATGATTGTGCCCCAGTCAAGGCTGATTAGCAAGCATAACTCAAGGATATAACCTAAAATATAGATTAAATATGAGTGGGTTAAAAGTGATGAAATAGATAAATATAATAATAAGATTGATCAATGTGAATGATTCAGTTATACCTACCAACAAGAAGATGTTCATCCTGATTAGTAATGATACAACTAGAATAGTTAATGGGTTGATTTGATCAAAGGTGGGATGGGAAGATTTTCTAAGGTGTCAAAGATAAAATTATGTAGCTCCATTAATTTAATACCTTCTTGAAGTTAATTTTTGCTATAGCATGTGATGGTATGCATCATGATAGAACACCATGAAGACTTGGCTGAAAAATGCATAAAGACTGAATCTCGATCCACTAAACACTCAAAAACAATGCACCAATGATAACAACCATGATGATAATGTTAACATGTGAATATGGATTGACTCAAGAATAATGTGCTCAAGGAATCACCCAATGAACACATATAGATTGAGTCGAGGCAACAGTGTCAAAAGTAAATAAATAGGTAAGTAAACAAACAAACAAACAAATAAAAAAATAAACAACTTGAAATAAATAAACAAACAAAAATCTTGAAAACAAAATTAAAATAAAGCATCCTAGCAATGACCATGCCCCAATAAGGTGGATCGAGGATAACTGAATAGGTTTAGATAGAACAAATATTTTTAGATTTTGAAAAATTATGAATGTTTTTGGCATTTTGAGGTATCTTAACTCATTAGAGAATGACAAGATACCTTCTCAAAAAATGGTGAGAGTGTTTGGCATAGGTTTCTCATAAAATGGTGAGAACGTATGGAAAGGGGGACTAAGGTGACCTCAACATGAATTGAGGATGACCTATACAGTCCTAAAATGACCTCAAGTCATAGTAATTCCATCCACACAAAAGGTAGGGAAAAACCAACTAAGTCCCAATAAGTTCTCAAATCTGGCAAATGGCTAGTCAAATGAAAAAGCAATGGCAAGGTGATGTGGTAATGCATGATAAACAAATGTTGCCCCTAGTTTTCTCATAGGAGGTTATAACTAGGATACAATGCCATAGGTCAATGATATTAATTTTCCCTTAGGCAATTATAATTAGTATTAAGACTGGTTAGACACTAATTTGCCCATAGGTGGTTATAATCGGGTTCACACAAATAAACTTGATACAGGATGGAAAATGAAAGATATCTTACCATATCAACTATCACACTACTTTCATTGACTATCATTTTAAACATAGTAAGAGTTGAAACTTTATTAAAATACCCTCATAAAAAGTTTTCAAAAAAACCAAAGGAACCAATATTAAAATAGGATTGGGTAGGAAGGCTAAAAAAAAGGCTTTGGTCTAGATAGGAATGAAATGATAGGATCAAAATGGCATTACTTTAGGATAATGATGGTTTATATATAGATTGGATAAAATGATAAGAGAGATGCCCCCAAGTGATAAAGCTTATGGCAGGATATGTGACAATGGCATAAGGATATGTAGCAATGGTCAATGATATGGTATGGTATATGTTTCTAGCCTAGGTGCGGTTTTTGATTATATTATTCCTATTGATGGGGAGATGCATGTCCTAATCAACAACTGATATAAATATAATACTTGATCATTTTAATTTCCATCACACACCTCATCTGAACAACTACTTCATCAATAACAACCTGCAGATTTAGATGCCAAGAATGCTTTTGTGATTTTTGTCGGTCATTGATTTTAATGCCTTCAAGCATCGAGACAAGGTATCTTTGTAGCCTCTAAAAAGGAAATTTTAACCATGGATGGTAAATAATAAAAAATAATGGATGGTAGGTTTGATTGTGAAATAGAATGGTAGATGATAATGGAATGTGGAATGGTTGGGAAACAAATGAAGATCAGGATGTTCAATCACACGTAATGTTGTTGATGTTGGATTTAACATAATTTTGGTTATGGTAAGGCTAAAGACTTGTTCTCTCAATAGGAACATTATATTTTTCTATTGTTTGGGCATGAGAGTATCTACCATTTGATTAAGCTATAGATAGGAAGATAAATTGATTTTATCTTTGATTTTATCTTCATCAAGCAGTGAAGAACTTTGTGCTCAGCTATTGGTGCCTTAAAAAAGTTTTCACCAATAAATTTGTCTTGATTATCTCGTAGCACCACCAAGAAGGTTTCACTAATGAACATTGGATTTTGACTTAGATTTTCTTCTAGCACTTTTGAAAAAGTTTCACTAGAAGATGATAAGTCTGAACTTTGCTTATCCCCTAGTGCCTCCAAAAAGGTTTCACTAGGAGAGTGTTCTTCTACTATATGAATGTGGTATTTGCCTCCTTTCTCTTCTTTAACTATTATGTTACCATGGATTTAGTTCAAAAAAGTGTCATTTTTTCAATCCCAATCAACACTTTTGGGAGGTGGAATGTCAATAATATGGCTATTTTGGTTGATGGTAATGGTTTGTAGAATGATAATGGAATGGGGAGAGGCTGCACAATCCTTTTAGAAGATACTAGGATAACTTATGTCAATGTTGAAGTACTAATCCTCAAAAATCATATAAAGATCACAAATGTATTCAAATTAATTTGTAAGGCATACGTAACCAATGTTGTAAAAACCACAAACATATTCTTCTTTTGAATCTAATTCTAACTCAAGGGACTCTGAATCTAATGTTGAGACTAATGTTGATTCAAATTTTGATTATAAATTCAATATATATTCAAGAATAGAATCTAACTCTAACTCTAATTCTTCATTTGATGGGTAATCTATTACAATTATATCTTGTTTAATATTTGGTTTTGGACAAGTAACATCCTATGATGGTATAATGGGCTCCAAAAAAACTAGTTTGTCAGAGTGGGACTCCTCTAAGATGGGGAAAAGGTCAAGAGATAACTCATTAGATACTAGCTTGTTAATAGGAGGCTCTTAAAAAATAGGCACATAGTCAAGGTAATGATTTTCCCAAAGGTGGTTATAATCATTAAGAAGTGACTCAATAAAGACTAGCTCCTTAGAGTGAGACTCCTTGACAACTAGTATAGGATCAATAGGTGATTCATCATAGGTTGACTTATCACAAATGGTTGATTAAATAGAAACATATCAAATTGGTTGGTTCTCTTGGCTTTGGTTTCTAATGAGTTAGAAAATACTAGTTTTGAACACAGCTTGGTCTTTAAATGATTGGATCGATTGAGATTTGGATGGGATTGGTCTTGGATGAGGAATGACTTATGGTTAGATAATGGTAGGGCATTGGGGAGCATGATTGATCACATGAGCCAAAGGATAAAGTCCTAAAATGGTAATGATATGGAATTGTGGGGCTTGATTACTCACACAAGCCAAAGGAATAGGTCCTAAAATGATTAAGGGGCATTGTGGAGCTTGATTGATTACACAAGCTAAAGGATGAGGTACTAGTATAGAAATGGTTTGGCATTATAGAGCTTGATTGATCATACAAACCAAAGGATGAGGTCTTGATATGGGAATGGTCTAATATTGTGGTCTTGGAATAGAAATGGTATGATGTAGTGGAGCCTATTTACTCACATAAGCCAAAGCATCCAAGTCTTCCTCATAAACCATATCATCTCAGTCATGAGTTGGCTCATAAGTTGGTTTTTGACTATGTTCCACATACTAATTATTGTAAAGAGGGTATAGATCCATATCCCAAACAACATTATTTGTAGTTGGGTCTTCAAATTCCTCTTTATAAGCCTCTTCATACTAATCAAAGTCTCAAGTTGGATTGTGACCTGGTTCATGACTTTGTTCTCATGAATGATTATTATGAAGTGGATAGAAATCTATCTCACAAACCTTATTATCATCATTGGGGTCTTGAATAAATCCATAAAAGTCATTTTGTGTGGCCATTCTATCATAAGTTGGATTATATGTGACTCCACCATAGGTGTAGCTAGACATATCCACATAAATGATAAAATATTCATAAACAAAAAGGCTTAGAGTTATACAAACTCCAAAAAAAACTATATCTAAAGGATAAATGGTTCAAATTTGGTCTAACTTGGTCGAAAGTGGAGCTGTATCTTCAACATGGTATAAAAATGGAGTTATATCTCCAAAATGGTTTGGATAAAACTTGGCATAAAATAGTCTAACATCAAATGTCTAATGTCAAATGTCATATGCACAAAAGATCAAGCATCTGAATAAAAACTGACATGTCAAAGGTCTAGGTCAAAGTGTTCCAAACAAGGTCTAAACTAGGAAAGGGAAAAGTTGAGTTACTAGGTCTTTTTTCCAAATGCGAAGTCAAAATCTAAGCTCAAAAAAATAGGCATATGCTAGGACTTTTGGTCAAATAGCATCAAAATATGGACTTGAAACAAAGGCATGATGTGATTTGATTTAATCTAACAAGTTTAGAAATAACTTTGACATAGACTCAGCACACACTATTAAACATAAACATTATCAATTGGCATAAGGCATGAGGCAAAAGGCATTTGAGAAAGATTATGTTCTCCCAAATAAAGGTGCAAAAAATGATGAGGATATACATTGAACAAACAAACCATCAATAGTTTTCAATTTTGGGTAATCGATTAACTGAACTTATACAACCCAAAAGAGAAATATATGTGTATCAACCCTATGAATTAAGTATTAAATAGAAATCAATCAATGCTTGGATCCAAACTTAACAAGGTTAATTAAAAACTCAACTTTGAAAACCATGATTTGATCAAACAAGCTAGACAAGATTGGACAATATCACGGCATAAGACAAAGGTCCAAATGGTATACATGACATGGTTTAAAACAATGATTTTTGATATAAAGTGAAACAAGTATTAAAATAAATTGAGCAACTTAACAGTGTAAGCATGCTCGAATGATGTGGTCAATGTTATGTTTCAAAAGACTCAAATGCAACATGGTTTTGACATGTTTTAGGTAGCATAAAACTACCCTCCTTAACTCAAATAAATTGTTTTGACATGGCTTATGAACAAACAAACAAGTTTTAGTCTCAAAACATACCAAGCAAAAATGACCAAAATACACTAAGTATAATAATCCAAATCCTAACAAGGGTATGGCAATGTGGGGTTGACTAAACTATCAAGATTTTAAATGTTTCTAGGAGAATCAATTGCATAATGAATTTCACATCAAAAAATGCAAAAAAAATCACAAAAATTGGGTGTCCATAGCACTTAGCTGGTTGTAAAAAAGTCTAGTCCTTTTTACAACCACTACATCCTACTATTCACTTAGTGTAGTGCAATGTACAAATGTAGATACGTCCTGTGTGCAACTCAAAATTAATGGATGAAGTCAATGTTGGGAGATGAAACCCTGGGTCAAAGCTTCCCTAAATAACTCATAGGAGGTAATGATTTCCCCCTCACAAGCCAAGTTTGCATGAAATAAAGAAATCATAAAATAGAAAGACTTTAGGGTCATTGTCAAGGTCACCCAATACTTTTACGAGTTTTTGGGGATTATTTTAGATGACATTATTTCTATGGCTTAGACTAGGCAATTTGCAAATAAGGAAAGCGCTTTTGATTCCAAGGGTTTCCTAAAAGGGAAAAATGGAAGACTATACACACAATATCCTTGTATTTATCTAAAACAAAGTGATAATTGAAACAAGTAGTGAACATAAAAGCTTTGAAAGATGAATTCATTTTTAAGCCCTAAATCAAAAGGTGTGGTGGAGTTCTTTTGAACCCTTGGTCTTAAGATTGTGAACTTTGAAAACTAATGCTAAAAAAATACTTAAGCACCTAAATGTTACATTAAGCACCAAAATAAAGTTCATAGTTCATTTTAAAGCATGTAAAAGATGATCTAAACACATTTTATCAATTTTCCAAGTTGGTCCCACAAGAAAAATGTTATCATGTGGTCTAGCTTTGAAGCATTTTTAAAGATGAAATAATTAACTTATGAAAATGAGCTCTCGAATTGACATAGTGCTACAATACCGCTACTTGATAGAGCAATCCCACTACTTGCAGGAAAATCACATAACTTTAAGAGTTGTGGTATTATAACTAACCACTAACTGTTTAGTCATAATATTGTGACTTTGAATGATAATCCCACTATTTATAGGATAATCTTGCAACTTTAAAAGTCATGGTATTATAAACTATAGGTGGTTTGGTCAAAATATCATGACTTGGCTTGATGATCCCACTAGTAGCAGGACAATCTCACCACTTTGTGAGTTATGGTATTGTCATTTAGTTACTAATAGTTAGACAATATCAAGACTCGGTTAAGCAACCCCATGAGTTTCAAAGCAATCCTGTGACTTCTAAAGTAATGATATTTTTAACCCTACACAAAAACACAAAGTTAGTCTAGAAATAAAAATGGCTAAGCACAATATCATGAGTCTGAATGACAATACCATGAGTTGCAATACAATCCCATGATTGTGTCTAGTCAAACCTACCACTTACAAAAAAACATGTTTTTCTTGATTTTTTCACTCTTTTGAGTCTCCCACTCCAAGATTCTACATAACAAAAGTTAGTAAGTTTCTTAAGGGAGCATTGTGATCAATTTTTTGAAGCTATTCAGTCCCACCAAGCATGCCATTATGTGAACAAGTAATTTGACTAAGAAGAGGAGATTAGTATTGTGTTAGTGACAAAATGAACAAAGCAAATTGACAAACAACACACTAAACTAACACCTTCATGCCTAGTTACTAGGGTGAGCTTAATAACAAAAAAAAAAAAAAACACAACTAAAAATCAAGGAAAACAAGAATCCTTCACCTTCCTTGGATCCTCCAAATGCTTTTGTAGTGGCTTTCTCGGCTTCTGCTCATGAAGTCTTCATCAAAGGAGGCTTGGCTATCTCCTCTTCTCCTTAGCACCTTTGGCCTCTGGCTTGGCTTGGCTTGGAATCAATATGGAATGGTAACACTAATTGAAATATATTTTAGAATCATTTTTTCATTATAAATTTTCATTATCAAGGATTTTCAAAGATATTTGAGAATAATAACTTTGCACCAAAATAGATTAAAATTCATGTGGCAAGGCCTTTTATTTATATATTTTTGTAAATGGATAGAATCAACTTGAATCATCCATATCAAAATTGAGATATGTGGCTAAGTATTAATCTAATTATGTAATTAAAAATCCATAAATAGGCTCATCAATATTTGGGATAGAGGAGTAATTAAGAGGCATGGATGGCATGAATCTTGATATTTGTGGCATTTATGGCCTATGGATGTCTCCCCAAGAAATGAGCTCACTTGATGATGTAGATATTCAATATTCATTTCTAAAAACAAGTATTCAACAAGTTTCCATGAAATTCTTAATTTAGCTCTAACTTGGTTTAACTAGCTCTTAAGCATGATTAAGTACTTTGTGCACAAATTACTCAAACTAATCAACATGCCTTGTTATTGGTCTAAAATTTGGTTGGATTGGAATTGGAATTAAATGTTAGATGTGTCAAATTCATTATCCCATTTAGGATTTTATCAATAGAAAATAATAAAGGCACGTGTTTTGTGCAAGAGATTTGATAGGAAAGAGCAATCCAGAGCGCCTAGGTGCAAAATTGGCATTTTAACTCATAATGATCTGATCAAATTTAGTTGGCCCATAAATTACATTGCCTTATTTAATGATATTTTAGACAAAATTAGCACTTGAATATATCAATTTCAACTCATTTAATGCATTTTAGTGTTTCTATGTCAAATTATGCACTTTGGTGGAAATTGGTCAAAAACCTAGTTGGAGGTTATCAGTGACCAGTTTTAAGTGTCTATGCCTTTCAACCTAAACATCTGAAAACAATCCTTAGATTATTTTCTAGTTACTTGATTACAACTAACTCCTTATCACATCTAAAATCATATTCTAATAATCTAACAACATTCAAGATGACCACTTAGTTATCATTTACTTTCCAAGTTAACTACTTAATTGTATATTTTATTGTAAAAACTTGCATCGACTAGCATTGGTGCAAGGTTTTATGTTGTGTTCCTCAATTGGATCATCCTCATTGACCTAATTGATTATGTGTTTCCTTTAATTTATTGATTTCAAAATTACTTATAAATTTTTTCCTATTTGAGTACACAGTCATTCTAATCGACACAGTCTCTTACAAACTATCTGTTTTCCCTACCTACAGTACTAGGTCAAGCCTATCAACATAGTACTCTTTTCTATCCCTCAAGATACAAAACTAGGTTGGCCCTGTCAACTTTGTATATTTTTTTCCCTAATTTTTCCCTAAGTTATAGAACTAGGTCAACTTAGTCGACCTTGTATTCCTATTTTATAAATTTTTAGACCCATTTTTATACTAGGTCAACCCAATCAACTCTGTACTCTTCCTATTTTCCCTATTTATCTAACTTATTTCTCTATTATTCTTCCTTAGCATTTTTTTCATTTCTCTCAAATCATCATGAGGTCCCCTATTAGAATCTTCTTGGACAACCTGAATCCATTTAGATACTATATGGGATGTTCATTTCTCCCTCTCTTTTCCTCCTAAGAGCACCATCACTCGTGGGACACCTCTTCTCCTCTTTCATTCGTGACTTATCACATGGTTAAAATCACACCTCAAGATGAAGTTGATGGGTCTGACACTTTCTATACCTATCAAGACACCTCTCATCTTCAAAACCTTCAAACTAATGCAAGAGTAATTAACATAAGTTTAATCAATAATCCCACTAATAATCCATCTTTTAATAACCATCCCCCTAATACCAATTTTGGGAGTACTCCTACCAACACCAACCAACCTATTGATACAACTCAACTTCTTTCACAATTCATATAACAAATGAACATAATGCAAACTTTTAACACCTCTCAAATGATGCAAATCCAACATCATTTGATTAATAAGGCTAATCAACCTCTGACTATCCATCCTTAAGCTAATCCCAATTACATTCCTCTACCTCTTATATATGCCTCAAAAAATGGTATTCCTCAACCCATAATGAATAACAAGATGAATCAAACTATTCAAAATGATCCTTTAGCTACATTCATTATGTCCATTGATATTGGTAACATATCTCCAACTATCAAGTATGATGGAACAAAAGACCTTGCCTCATTTCTCAAAGCCTTTGATAATCTTTACAAAGATTGGATCCAAAATAATAATTTTGCCACCACTAAAGTTAAAACCATTACTAGTGATGTATTAGAATGGTACAACCAAATTTTGCAATATTCCATTTGGCAACTAGAATATTTGACCAATCCTTTAGTTAAGGATTTTCAACATAATGATCTTCCTAAAAATTGTCTTAGCCACTTCATCAATTCTAAGCAATCACCTTTTGAATTATCTCATGACTTTATCAAAATATGGAAATCATTGGCCCATAAAGCTGACCATAACATGACTGATGATAAATTGTTTAAATTCTTTATAAATGTCTTGATTCCTTCTCTTCAATGTAAGGTTCAAAATTTTGCTTCCCAAACACTTAATAAAGCTCTTGATCAAGTTAAACATCAATAATTTCTCTTGAATCAATTCAAACCTAATCTTAATCCTATTAAAGCATATTTTCAAACATATACTAATTCTATCACTGGTAATACTCTACAAACCATACTAGGAGTTACCAAAATTGACATTCCTTCATCTTCTCACACACCACTATCAATGAAAAAAATGAAATAATTTTTACGGCTCTCTAAACCTTTCACCTATCCTAACAATCCTCCCAAGTGTTATGACCCTAATCAATTTTTTTGGTTCCATGTTGACATTGGTCACTCTGATGAATCATGTATAGGTATCACCAATTTTTTTGTCGCTGATATGCTTAGTGATTCCTATAATCATGAATCCATGATCAACCTTTTTCATCAAGAGTACACCACTGCTTCTCAAAAATGAGAAGTTTCCAAACCTTCTACCTTAGATAACCAAAAATAGTTTTCCACAAATAATAATCAACAAAATACCAAATATGTTTGTGTCATTGATGCTAATTATGACTAATATTATAATAATTATTAATATGTTAACACTGTTAAGGTCAATTACAATCATAATCTAGCTCACAAAGATCCTGTTACCAAACCTAAAAGTCCTTCTTTAGAAAAAAAAACTTATCAAAGATACTACAACCACTAATCTCACTTTGGAAGCTATTGAGGAACAACTTCCTCCTTTTAAACCCCCAACCACTTTTATTCCTTCAAAATATACCTTACCTCTTAAACCTCATGTTGGGTCTTCTTCTAAATCTCATTCAAACTTTATTGAAGAACTCAACTCTATGTCTTATAAGATTCCATTTATGGAGTTCATCTATACTTCCCCCTATCATTATAAGTTCCTTATGCAATAATTACAAGAAATTAAAGATCCATCCTCTATATATGAAGAACCACCTTGTAATGAATCTCAACCTACCAATGTACATACTATTAAAATTATGTGTCCTTATTCCAATCTTTATATTGAATTTATTGAGGACATGATCAATGATGAAATTATCTTTCATGTCAATTATCCACCACTTTTAATTAAAATAGATATTAATACTACCCTTATTCATAACATTTTAGTTGATGAAGCTCTGGCATTAATGTGACATATTTATGGCTTATCCAACAACTTGGTTATAACAAAGATAATCTCAAGAAAACCTACCTCACCTATCATGGTTTTTATAAGACTAATCATAAACCACTTGGTTGTATTTAGCTTCCCCTAACAATCAAACCTAAGATCGTTCGAACTAAGCTTATGGTCCTCAATTTACCCTTATCTTGTAATATACTCCTTGGTCACCCAAGGAGTCATAAAATGAGGGATATTTCTTCTTTTGGTATCCAATGTATTAAATTATTACATAATGGAAAATGGTATAAGCATGAAGCTGATCCTAACCCTTGGAGTATTCAACTTCCTAATCCTAAATCTCAATATCATATTCCTACCATTCCTAAGATCAATAGTGTTCCTTTACCTAAGTTCATCAACATCAATACTCATTTACATGTCACTCTTGCTGATTTAGATGATGATGAACCTAATAATTTATAACATACTTTTAATGTTACCAAACCACCTCCCTACATTTTGGAGTGGCTTCCTCCTTTATTACATAGGGACCGTTGAAATGAATTTGGAGTGGCCAAATTATTTCAAGATCCACTCATTATTTCTCCACATACATTAAGTAATATTGGGATTTCACCTTCTGAAACTCCCCCTAAATCTCAAGCATGTATAATTTCTCCAACATATGATGATAATTATATTATGGCCCAAGATAAATCTCAAGACTTGGATGTCCAGCATTATCAAAAAATCTTAGCTCAAATTCATGCTTTTAATTGAGATTTTCATACCATTTCCACAAATCTTCAATTAGATTCCAAATATTATGTGCTTGCTACCAATTCTCCACTTTTTGATACTCCTTGGGTGGTAGAGAAAATTATACCTTCTGAACCTCCATAAATTCTTGCATCTTCTTTACCACTTATAGATACCATTATTGCATCTGATCCTTCTCCTATCAATAAAACCAATGATACTTCAATCCCTTATAATCTATCTACTTCTCCTACTCCCAAGATTATACTAGTTTCCAAGGTAACTGATGTATATCAGATACATTCTAAATATGATCACCATGATAATCAAATTCTATATCTTGAAGTAGATGTTGAGTATTATGTTCCTCTTACCACCTTTCTTAGTGATGAAGCTATTATTGAACTACTTCATGCTCGAGAACCTCAACTTCCTTGATAACACCATAAACTTGGGAACTTCAAAATCAAAACCCCTTATTTCAATAACTTCATGCTAGCATTGATCCTAAAGTTAATCCAATCTCTTCTTTACCTAATGCACCATATCATTTCCAAGATGGAAATTCCATGCTTATAGAAGAAACCACTCGCATTGAATATGGTACTCCATCCTTCCCTCTACCAATATAGTTTATTGCAAATTTTCACTACCAAATATGATAACTTTAGCTTATTATTTGATAAATATCATGAGATATTTGTTTGGTCCTACAATGACATGCCTAGTATTGACCCTAAAATTCTGGTGCATAACATCATTACTTATCCTGATGCCAAGCCTATGCATCAAAAGCAAAGGAAATTTCCACCCAAGTTTTCCACTTTATGTCACAAGGAAATCATCAAGTTACTCGATGCTAAATTTATCAAACTAGTGGATTATTTTGAATGGGTTTCTAAAATTGTTCCCATTCAGAAAAAGGTCACTATGGTCATTTTCATCTATATTGATTTCCACAATCTTAATCTCTCTTGTCCCAAGGACAATTTACCTTTAGCTTTGATAGATGCCATTGTTGATTCCATATCTAGTTATGAAATTTGATCTCTTATAGATGGCTTCTCAGGTTACAATCGAATTCACATTGCCCCCAAAGACTAACATAAGAAAACTTTAACCATGGAATGGGGCATCTATTGCTATGTCAAAATACCCTTCAACCTAAAAAATTCTAGATCTAATTACCAATGAGAAATGACTCACATCTTTCACTGTCTTGTCTAAAAAATTGTTAAAACCTATATGGATTACCTCATTGATAAATCCAAAAGTCATAAGACTCATCTCTCTAATCTTGCTATCATCTTCGACCATCTTCTTAAATACTGAGTTAGACTAAAACATTATAAATGTGTCTTTGGTGTCACATATTTAAAATTGTAAAGATTCTTAGTCTCTCTCTATAGCATCGATATTTACCAAGATAAGATTAGTGTTATCATCAACATGCCCATTACTCATTCCATTATAAACATTTGTACTTACTTAGGCAAGCTTGGGGAAATTAGATGATTCATCCCTGAAATGGTTTACTACATCCACTCTATCAATTCTCTTCTTGAGAAAGGTAATTTCTTAGAATGGACCAACCCTTGTCAAAAATCCTTTGATAACATGAAAGAATCATTGCTTCATCTACCTTAACTTTTTCCTCCTTCAAACGATCAACCCTTGATCTTATATACTTCTTCCACACCTATATCAATTAGGAAATGCTTTCCCTACAAGATGACACTAGAAGAGAGTATGCCTTATATTACATCAATTAAGGCCTCGTTAATTATGAAAAACATTATACAAAAGTCAAAATTGATTTTCTCGCCATCTATTTCAAAGCTAAAAAGCTTCGACACTACATGATATACGAGACCACTTATGTCATCATTCATTCCAACCCCCTTCATCACTTCTTCTCCAAATCCTTTCTTCTCAGAGATAGAATTGGAAAATGGATGGTCCTCCTTATGGATTTTGATATCCACATTGTAACTCAATAAGATATTAAAGGACAAGTCATAGTTGATCAAATTAATTCAACTCATGTGCTAGCTACAAATCACATTCAAGATAGTATTCTTTATGACAATATTCTCTATATTGGAGGTCTTAGTCAAGTGATTTCTCTTAAATATTTATTTCATAACTTTACTATTGATCTTAAATCAAGTAATCTTTATGAATCTACTATTCCCCCTGATACTACTAAGCCAACAATAGTTATCAAAGAGCTTCCTAAAGTTGCTATTGAATTACATGAGGATACTTAGACCCTTCAATTTTATGGTGCTAAATGCCTTCAAGGACCTGGGGTAGGTTGTATTCTTACAAGTCCTCTCATAAATATTATTCCTTTACATTTTTTCTTAACCTTTGATGTAACTAATAACATGGCTGAATATGAAGCTCTAATATTAGGCATGAGAGCTACCATTGATTTAGACATCCAATACCTACATGCTTTAGGTGATTCTTAGCTTATTTACTACCAAGTCAATGGTAATTATCAATGTAAAATCAATAATCTCATTACTTATCATCAAATTACAACCACTCTCACTAAATACTTCATTTCTTTCACCATCAAGCCTATCCCTTGAGATCCAAATTCCATTGTTGATTCCCTTGATTCTTTAACATCTCTCTTTCATCCCCACCAAGTTATTTTTGATCCCACTTTTCTTATAAAAATAATGAAATATGTCCTCTACTCAACCACAGGATTTGCTTATCTGCCATATCGAGGCTATCACCATTCGACAAATCTTGTGGTATAAAGACATCATTCAATTCTTGGAACACCAAACTTATCCTCCTAACTTAGACTCTTGTGAAAAGACATGTATTCATAACCAAGATTTTAAGTATGTATTTTGATACAACATCCTTTATTATTTTAATGTTGAAGGTGCCTTACTCTATTGTGTTGTGGAAGATGATGTACCTCATATTCTTGAATAAGCACATGGGGGTATTTGTGGTGGTCACTATAGTGGACATGCTACAACCCACAAATTCCTATGTATGGGTTACTTTTGGCCCACTCTTGTGAAGGATGCAATTGAATTCCATAATTGTGCTAGGTTGACTGGTTTAATCTTATCAACCAAAACTTTCATAAGGGCTTAGGGTTAAATCCACCTATATATACAAGATCATTTCATCATTATTTACATAATGAACAAGAGTTATTATTCTCTTTTACTTTTTTACAATCTGCTCTTCCACCATTTTAAGTAAAGAGTCTTATCTTAGGGTTTTTACTTGGATAATATAGTATTGTGAATAAGTTTTGGATGCTTTGGCCTTTCTTAGTGATCTTTACAAACCATAAAAACCTCTTATGAATCCCCTTTGGCCAAGGGACATATTAAGTCTCAATTAGTTCATCATTCAGGTAAGTATTCTCTAAATTTGCTCCTCTCTTTAGTAGATAGAATTAGCATAAGTATTGGATTCAAATAATATTACTCTTATATTTCCATGTAATAGGGTCATACTCATACATAGCTTAATTAATATTCTCCTATGCATGTTTTTTTATTTACTAACTCCTATGTTGTGCCACAATATTTGGTAAGCACTAGATTAAATTTTTTTTGCTTTACTTGTTATTAATTAAGTGAAATATGAAAACATAGGACCTAGTTAGGGTTACTATGTGATTATGATTTGTTGGTAACATGATTGTCATTAATGCCCAAAGGGACACTATGGATGTCCTTGGTGTCAAAAGGATTAGGGAAGATTGATGATGAGAAGAGCATGTTTCATAGTTGTACTATGCAAAGTTGTCATGATTATACAGGGACCATTTATGGATGTTTAAAATCAAATAGATAGAATATACATTATGGGTTTTTCATGAGCATCTTGAATATATGGTCCACAATTTCAAATGAGAAAGAATGAGCCTAGAATTGAATTATCTTTTCTCTCATACTGGAGAGGGTTTCTTAGTAAAACCCTAAGGTTTTACATCATGGCATCAACATGCACTTTCTATTTTGATGGTGACTATCTATAATCTAGACCCAATAGCTTAAGTTATAACTTAAGCCTTTATCATCATTGTGAAACTGGCCCCTTGACCTAGTAATTACCAGCTTGAGTAGTGTTGAAAGCACTTAATATTTTTGAAGTCTTAGACTTTATATTATGTTCAAGCTTGATCAATGACCCATGCTTCATCATATGTATATGATCCAATGAAGCAAAGAAAATTAAAATTTTCAAAGGCTCCTCTGATTAAATGCACAAGTGATAAGTGTCACATTCATGAAGCTTGTCAGATAGAGACCCAATGAGCGTAATCTTGTCACAATTAATAATCGAGCTAGTTGGAAGATCAACAATTTATGATTAATCAAACATTAGAGATCCAATAGAGAATTATGAAGTCAAAAGTGTCAAAGGTCCCTCTAAGTGAATGTGTTACTACCAAGTGTCACAACCACATGAGTCTATCAAATAGAGGACTAATGAGAGTGAGCCTATCAAAGATCAATATCAAACTTGTCATAAGATTTGATAGTGTGTAGGTGATCATGTAAAGGAGATAAAAAAAAGTGAATAGAATCAAATGCTATAAAGATATTGACATTTAATAATAGACATAAGTAAATATAGTGCATCTTGAAGATCCAACAACATGCATATTCTTAGATGAGAAAGATCCAATAGAGTGAATGGATTCATATGGAATAAAGTGATTGATATTTATCAACACATTAACAAGTTAAATAATGAGAAGGTTTGATAAGATTGATGGAGTGAAATTGATCCAAATATATATGAAGAAGCGAAATGATGTCAAAGTTTTGAATTTTAATGACCAAGTTAAGATAAATAACGTGCATCTTCAGAGATCGAATGGCATGTGGGAGCTCAGATCAGGGTGATAAAATGGACACATTTTAAATTTAAGCCTATTTAATATGGACCATCAGATCATGGAACCAAATTTAAAATCAATGATTGACATTTAAAATCATGTCTATACAAATGGTTAGTTAGAGGAACATGCAGGTACTTGTGTCTAAGCTCTATATCTCAATATAGATAATGATATTGATCAATCCAACTAATAAAATCTTAATTAAATATATTTTGCATCAAAACTTGAGTCTAATAAATTATATAGATAGTAAAGAGATCTAAAATTATGTCATGATTGTCAGGGGATCTCTAGCTCTACCAATTAGAGCACAATTGATTACTTCTCGTATTAACAATTAAACACAGAATTATACTAGAATGATAAAGTAGCTAGAAATTTGAGACAACAAAGAATTTGAGAGACAATACACACTCTTGTATTAAATACTACTAGAAGAAAATACAATAAGGAAGATGCCACTTCTTCCTCCACCTCAAAGGCTTGCCACACCTCAAGACCTTCTTCCCTCTCTCTCTTGCTCAACACAACAACTCTAAAGCCTGAGTTGCTATCCCTCCTTGAATGCTTCAGCTGATCTCCTTGACCTTACACCTGTAGATCTCCTTGACCTTGCTTGCTTCAATGCTTTTACTTTCCTTGAATAATTACAATAGATGCCTTATGGGTCTATAAATAAGATCCCATGCTTACAAAAATAGAACTCTAACTGCTAAAATTAGACACACAGCCCGCGACTTAAATTAGCCCCTTAGCATGCAAACACTCAGTTCAACTAACTAACTGTTCGTGCAACGAACAGTTCTGGACCGCACAGGCGACCGACGCCGGTCCCTGCTTGTCTGGTGCTGCCAACGTCGGCTGACTCCCTACCGTCACCGGTCTCCTCCACTGTCTGTGACTAACATTGGTTATACTGCTGATGCCGGTTCCTTTGGTTCTTCAGCATCCTCTTTGTGTCTGTAAACAGTTGAAGATTTTAGCTCCACACCTTAACAATGATGCATGGAATTGAGATGTAGGAACTAACAGTTCATGCCATAATGAACTAGAGTCCAAAATTTTCATGATGTGTTGCATTCTGAGTGTGCACACATAGAATATATGGAACCCTAGATAATTTGTTTATATATATGATATATAAGATAAATAAAAGTGGGTTGGTATAATTTCTTTTTCTATTAAGCCAAGTTGAATACAGATAGAGGCTAAGAGCAAAATTTAGTGAAGTGTGTCAAATAGAAAATCATAAAGACATAGAACCAAAGTGGGTAAAGAAGAGCACAAAGGAGTAGAGTGATTAGTGAATCAATGAAGTGTGTCAAATAAAAACATATCCAGACATGGGACCAAATATATATATATATATATATATATATATATATATATATATATATATATATATATATATCAGAGAGAGAGAGAGAGAGGATCAGAGAGGAAGAAAGACACAAATAAAATGTGCATAGAATGCTCAGTTATAGATTATACCTGTAACAAATAATAGAGATCTAGATTCATGTATGAATCTAAATTTTAAATTGGAGTTGTAGCTCCATATAAAAGTCTAATAGGTTGGTGTCATTAGATAAGCTGAGTAGATACTTAAATTAGGGAGTGGGTGCTTCCTTAGAGTTAGTGCTCTTAAACTAGGGGATTAGTATCTCCTTAGGGTTAGTACCCTTGAATGTGTAACGAGTGAGGTTTTACTAGTGAGGCTTCGAATTATGAGGATGGATTAGAATAGTAGATTATAGTAGCTATTCTCATCATGATTTTTCCCTTTGCATTTTTTAGGTATAAATCTTGTATCATGTGTATTTTTGTTTGTATTATCTCTGTATTTATCTTTTAATTTGCATATGATTTTGAGTTTGCTTTAAAAGGATTAAAGGACTAGTTTTAACTCATATATTGATTCACCTCCCCTCTCAATATCTAGTTGTGTTCTAATAATTAGTATCAGAGCCTAGGTTTCCTTGAAAGAAGCTTAATCAGCTCAGGTACATCTTGGAATAGTGAACATAATGGCTAGTCAAGAAGGATATTCATTAAACAAGGCACCTCTCTTTGATGGATCTAACTATGAATTTTGGATCATAATAATGGAAATATATATATCCTCATTAGGGTTTGATGTATGGATGTCTATGGTAAATGGATATACAACCCCTATTACAACTCTTATTGATCAGACTACCAAGAAGGCATATGAGAGCAATGCCAAGACAAAGAATGTTATTCTTTATGGATTGTCAAAATTAGAGTTTATCAAAGTTATGCACTATCAGAATGCAGAAGACATATAAAATAATTTGAAGGGCATCTATGAAGGAGATGAAAAGGTAAATCAAGCCAAGATACAAACTTAAAAAGGCAAGTTTGAGATCTTTAAGATGAATGATAAAGAAAATATTACAAACTACCTCCTTAGGGTAGATGAAATAGTAAATGCAATCAGAGGCCTTGGAGAATAAATGAAAGAGTCAATCATTGTCAATAAGGTTTTAATATCTTTGCCATCAAGATATGATTCTAAAATCTCTGTAATAGAATAATCAAGAGCTCTAAATAAACTCATTGTTGAAGAGTTATATGAGACCTTCATAGCCTATTAGATGAGAATGGGAGAGACATACACCTTAAAGAGAGAAGCCACATTCAAAGTAGCCAAGAAATTAAAGGAAGAAACATTAACATCTAAATATGAGGAGACTTATGAAGAAGAAGAAACTTTGTTAGAAGACTAAAGAGAGCAACTAGAAAGTATAAAGGTAAGTTACCCTTCAAATGATTTAACTATGGTAAAGTAGGAAATTTTGTTGTTAAATGCCCTCATAATAAAAAGGATAAATCTGAGTAAGTAGAGAGTAGCAAAAAGGTAAAACCCTACTATCCCAAGAAGAACTTCTTCAAAAACAAGAAAGGTCTATACACAAAAGAAGACAATGACTCAATGGAAGATAGTGATAGTTTAAATGATGATTTGAATATGCTTTTATGGCTAAGGTAGATGAATCCATGTTCTTAATAGTAGGATCAACTTCTATAAATCTAGATCACGATGAAGTTGAAGACTCAGATGATGAAGAGAAAGGAAAAGTGGATCTATAATGTGAGCTCATATGTGCTCTAGATGAGATTGATAAGATGAGAAAAGAGAACTCAAAAAAAAATATGCTTGGATAAAAGGAAATTGAGAAAATGTCTAAAAGTCTTAATAAATCCAATTAGATGGTAATTAGCCTAAAGACACAAGTTGAAGAGGATAAAAGAATAGAAGATGTAGTCAAAATGGAACTACAATCTAAAGCTGATGAATGTGTGAAGCTTGAGATAGAAATAGTGGCTTTGAGAAAAGAAATTGAAAAAGCCAAAGGTCAACTAAATAAAAGATTGAAGTTAAAATGAAGATCAAACATTCTTGATGAACTGATCAATCTCAAAAGCCCTCAAAAGAGAGATCAGGTCTTGGTTATGAGAAGGTAAAAGGTTCCTCAACTAGTACATATGCTAACCTATATGAAAACTTCAAAGCAGAAGGAGAATCAGGGGCAAATAAAGAGAAATCTTACAAGGATACAAAGAGAAAGTCAAACATAGCTGATGTAAAGACATTTAAACCCAAAAATAAGATTGAAGAGAAAAAGAAAACAAAGGTAGCTGATACTGATGGATACCACAAGGTGAGAAACATGAAGAAGCCATAGCTTAGAATAATTCCTTATGTTGCACTAAGAAATGATATGACTAGGTATTCCTTATATTTTTATGGTTATTGTTATAGATGTAATAATTTAGGTCATAAGTCTAGTAATTGTAGAGTCTTAACCACAAGAAGAATCAATTTTGTAAGCAAAATTTTATTTGCACCCTTGGTAGATACAAATGTAATGTGGTATAATTGTAATAACTTTGGTCACATAGCTAAATATTGTAGAACTATATTTGTAAGATCAAAAGTACCCAATGTAAAAAAATGCATGCCTCTTAATGTGTACAAAGGTTCATAATTTTTCGAAAAGAAGCTAAATAAGAAACCTAAGAATGTGTGGAGAGTGAAAAATCAATCCATGATTTCTTAGACTGCACTCTATGCCAAAGAGTAGAATTTATGGGTGATAAACAATGGCTACTCAAAGAATATGACTTTTGATAAGATAAAGTTCATCAAATTGTGAAAATGTAAGGAAAAAACTATCATATTTGGAGACAACACCGCAATAAAGATGAAAAGTAAAGGAACCTTGAATATGGGTGGTAAAATGCCTACACATGATGTCCTTTATGTTGAAGGATTGAAGCATAATTTGCTAAGTGTCAATCAAATATGTGACAATGGATATAAGGTCACATTTTATGTAGAATGCTGCAAGCTAAAGAGATATGGAAAAATAGTTATAGAAGGGAAAAGGACTAAGAGCAATATCTACAATGTTGTTGAAGTGAATGATAATAGTTTCTTGATGGGAAAGATTGATGAGATTTGGTTGTGGCATAGGAGAATGGGTCATGTCAACTTTGATAATCTAGTCAAAGTGAGCTCAAATATGTGTGTAAGACACATGCCCAAGATAACCAAACTTGTAGATACTTTCAAGGAATGTCAACTAGGAAAGTAGATAAGGGTCATATCTCAAATAAAGGAGTATGTAAATACAAATCCTCTACAATTAGTTCATACTAATCTTTGTTATCCTACCAAGACAATAATATCTAAATAAGAGTGTTACTTCATGTTGTTTGTAGATGAATACTCAATAATGACATGGGTAACCTTTTTGAAAGACAAATCTTGAACCTTTAAGAGATTCAATATCTTTAGAGCCATGGTTGAAAATGAGATTAGAAGAAAAATCGAATGCTTAAGATTTGATAAAGGTGGAGAATTAACTTCAAATGAATTCATATAGTATTGTGAGAATCATGGGATAAAAAGGCACTACTCTGTAGCAAAGACTCCACAAAAAAATGGAGTTGTTGAGAGAAAGAACAAAATAGTCAAGGAAATGGCTAGAATAATGCTAAAGGAGGGCAAGTTACCTGGTGGATATTGAAGAGAAGAATCCCAAATAGTAATATACATCTTAGACAAATTTCAATTGAGGATAAATAGTGAAAAAACTCTTTATGATATATGTTAAAAAAATCCTACCTTTGTTAAGTACTTTAGAGTGTTTGGAAGCAAATGCTACATCAAAAAAAAGGAGGACAAATTGGTAATATTTGAATCAATATGTGATGAAGGAATATTTCTTGGTTATTCCACTCAAAGTAAAGACTATGTATGTTAGACTAAGAGGCTACATAAGATGGTGGAGATCATAAATGTCAAGGTTGAAGAAGGCATAAAACATGTTGAACTAGACAAGGAAATTGATAATAAAGAGATAGATCTTGAAGAAGAATCAGATAGTGAGGAGGTTGAGGAAAAAATGAAAAATCACCCCCAAGATTTTTTTAAAAGGATCATCCTAAAGAACAGATAATTGGCAATAAGAATGAAGGAGTTCAGACAAGGAAAAGAGCATAATGAACAAGGAGAAAGTAAGTTTGAGCCTAAAATCTATGTTGAAGACAACAAAGATGAGAATTGGATAAAAGACATGGAAGAAGAACTGAGCTAAATAGAAAATAATAAAACTTGGCAATTAGTTCTAAGACCCTCAGACAAGAATGTGATAGGAACAAAATGGGTATATAGAAATAAGCTTAATGGGGATGGAGTTGTTATAAGAAATAAAGAGAGGTAGGTGTGTAAGGGATATGCACAAGTAGAAGGCATAGACTTTGAGGAAAATTTTTCTCTAGTTGTTATATTAGAAGCTATAATAATGTTTCTAGTATTCTCTATTTAAAAGAAGTTCAAAGTCTATCAAATGGATGTCAAGTCTACTTTATTAAATGGGAACCTAGAAGAGGAAATCTATATTGAACAACTAAAAGGTTTTTATTTGTCAAATGAAGAAAATTATGTGTGCAGACTAAAGAAAGCATTGTATGGTCTAAAATAGGCACCTAAAGCATGGTATTCAATATTGGATCAATACCTACAACAACAAGGTTTCAAAAAAGGATGTGTAGATAGTAATTTGTACTTCAAATCAAAAGGTGAGAATATGTTGATTTTTGTTGTTTATGTATATGACATCATCTTTGGTAGTAACAATAAAAAAATTTGCAAAGAATTATCTACACAAATTCAAAGTGAATTTGAGATGTCTATGCTAGGAGAACTATATTTATTCCTTGGTCTATAAATAACATAATTTGATGAAGGGATATTCATATCTTAAACCAAGTATGAAAAGGAGATGCTTAAAAAAATTGGAATGGAAAATAGAAAACTAGTTAGTACTCCCATGATAACTGAATGCAAGTTGAGAAAAGAGGATGAGTCACTTGATGCAAATCGGACTATGTATAGATCAATGATAGGTAGCTTGCTATAACTAACTACATCAAGATTAGATATCATGTAAGCAGTGTGCATGGTTTCCATATTTTAGGCTACTCCTAAAGAGTCACATGCCAATGTAGTGAAAAGAATATTTAGATACATCAAGAGCACAATTGACTATATCCTATGGTACCCTACAAGTGAATATTTCACTTTGACAACATATACAGATGATGATTGGGTAGAAAGTATGGATGATAGAAGAAACACTAGTGGTGGTGAATTTTTCCTTAAAAATAGACTTGTTTTATGGCTAAACAAAAAGTAAGAGTTATTTACTCTTTCTATAGCAGAAGCAGAGTATGTAACAGTAGTGGCATGTTTCACTCAAGTCCTATGGATGAAGTAAACACTCAAGGACATCAAGGTTGAGTACAAGTCACCTATTTATATTATTTGTGATAATTCAAGTGAAATAAATATATCAAAGAATCCAATGATGCATTCTAGAACCAAGCAGATATCAATCAAGTATCACATATTAAGAGAGAGGGTTTCAAATCAAAATGTCACAACAGAATATGTGCCAACTAAGGACCAGATTGTAGAGATATTCACCAAACCTCTTCCCAAGGAATAATTTGAATATATAAGATAGAAGTTGGGAGTGGTGGATCCTATACCACATCACTAAATCACTATTGATAGTGCATGAGTCCAAGGGGATTCTCAGGGAAGCTTTATTAATCCTTGGAAGAAGAGAAAAAATCAACTTAGGTATGTATACTTCTAAAAATTACTAATGAGTTGAAATTTGTAGATTCTTAGACACACTCATTTATTTGATAAAGGGGGTGAACACTTTAGACAAATAGTGACAAGGATTACCTTTACCATTGATGTCAAAGGGAGATAAAAAGGACAAATGGTCTTTATAAAATTTTGGAAAAAAATTGTAAATGCTCTCTGTAAAAGTTTGAAAGAGCAGAAAAAGTGTCCAAGATGAGTTTAGGCAAATATGCCATTGCCTAAGGGGGAGAAAGTTTGGTATGAACAACTTCAATTCATACTCATTAGAAGTCAATGCAAGAAATGCTAGAGAAGGATCAAATTATTAGAAGATCAAAGCATTTAGATTGCATCAGAGCATTTATTTTTCCATCAATTCTAAAGGGGGAGATTGTTTGTAATATGATTGTCATTGATGTCAAAAAGATTGAGTGGGATTGATAGAGAGAAGAGCATGTTTCATAGTTTCACTGTGTAAAGTTGTCAAGTTTTTATAGAGACCATTTATATATGTTTAAATCAAACAAATATAAGATCCATTATGATTTTTTCATGGGCATCTTGAATATATGGTCTGTAAGTTCAAATGAGAAGGAATGAGCCTAGAATTGAATTATCTTTGCTCTCAGATTGGAGAGGGTTTCTCAATAAAACCCTAAGGGTTTATATCATGGTGTCAATAGGTACTTTATATTTTGATAGTGACTGGGTATAGCCTAGACATGGTAGCTTAAGGTATAACTTAAGCCTTTGTCATCATTATGAAATTGAACCCTCAACCTAATAATTACCATCTCGAGTAGTGTTTAAAGGACTTAATATTTCCTAAGTCTTAGACTTTATATTATGTTTGAGATTGATAAATGTCCCATGCTTCATCATACATAAATGATCTAATTAAGTGAAGTAAATTCAAATTATCAAAGGCTCTTTTGATTAAATGTATAAGTGACAAGTGTCACATTCATGGAGATTATCAGATAGAGACCCAATGAGTATAAACTTATCAGAATTAATGATTGAGATAGTTAGAAGATCAATGGTTCACACTTAATCAGGCATTAGAGTTCAAATGGAGCATAGTGAAGTCAAATTTTCAAAGGTCCCTCCAAGTGAATGTGCTACTACCAAGTGTCATAAGCACATGAGTCTAGCAGCAGATAGATGACCAATGAGAGTGAGCCTGTCAAAGATAAATATAGAGCTTATCAAAATATCTAATGGTGTGTGGGTGATCATGCAAAGGAGATAAAATGGAGTGAATGGACTCAAATGATATAAAGAGATCAACATTTAAAAATTGGATAGAAGTAAATATCATGCATTTTTGAAGATCCAATAACACGTGGAAGCTTTGATGAGAAAGATTCAATGGAGCGATTGAACTCAAATGGAACAAAATGATCAATGTTTATCGACACAGTGGCAAGTTAAAGACCAAGTAGGTTCAATAATATCAATGGAGTTAAAGTGATCCAAAGATATAGGAAGTAATGGGATGAGGTCAAAGTGTCAAAGTTTAATAACCAAGTCAAGATAAAGAGCATGCATCTTCAGAGATCAAATAACACATGAGAGCTTGGATTAGGGTGATAAAATGGATGCATTTTAAAGTTGAGCCTATTATTTATGGACCATTAGATTATGGCACCAAAGGTAAGATCAATTATTGACATTTAAAATCATGTTTAGATAAATACTTAGTAAGAGGAACATCTAGGAACTTGCATATAAGCTCTATATCTTGACACAAATACTGATATTAAGACATCCATCGATCAAATATACATTAAAGAACATGTGCATAAAAATTGTGTCTAATAGATTTTATAGATATTAAAGAGATCTAAAATTATGGCATGATGCATATAATCAAGACATGGGAATTAATAATTCATGTCATAATGAACTAGATTCCAAAATTGGCATGATGTGTTGCAGTCTAAGATATGGAACCCTAGATCATTGTAGACACCAATATTGTGTTGACCCCCCCTTGGTCCCCTTCTAACCACTTACACACTTTGTTAATTTAAAATAAATTACTTATCTTAAATTAATGACCTCACCTTGGACACCTTGCCTAGATAGCTCGCCCTAAGACCATTTCTTACCTTATGAGTCATCCTGAGACTAATTCATCTAAAGCATGACCTATTCTCACTCCATCCTAACCTCTTAACTAACTCTCATGCCTAATAAACCTATCTTTTGACCATTCTCCAATGGAAAATGCACTTGGTTAGATGGAGAAATAGGCAAAGGGCTAAAAATAGCCCTTTTACCCATTCTCTATCCACCGACGTCGGTCAACTATCGGCCGATGCCAGCAGTATCACCGACATCGGTTACATAAGCTAGACTCTAACCTTGAGTTTCCCCCTGCCTCTTCACATATCGACGTGCACGCTCTGAGACTAAGCATCAAAATTTGATTATCGCTCTCCATGCTACAGAAACTCTACAGAAATCACTCCAGACATTGGATTGAAAATATTATACGAGGTCTTCGACATCAGCCATAACAGGAATAAGCAACCTGACACCCTCGAGTCTTCACCAAAAATCTAAGTATTCTTTTGGTCTCCATTTCAAAGTTCTAGAATAACTTGGTAATTATTTTTTATTTACTATTTTTGAATACTATAAAAGAAACCCGACTTCCTCCATGGAAGGGCTGAAAAGCCTTCCTCTGACTCTTACCCTATCCTCTACCTCACCCTTCCTCAAACCTCAGTAACCTTCTCATAACCCTTCACAAACCTTTAAATCCCCATAGAGTCTTTTGTCGACCACAGACATAATCCAAAACCCATCCAAGGCCCATTGCCCTAACTGACATCGACAACATCCCTGACCGACATCGGCAATACGATTGACGTCGACACAATCCACAAACTGACTTTGGTAGAACTACCGACATCGACAACTATGACATACAAACTATAAAGGTATGCACTATTTATTTCCCTCTTTGTTAGTCATTTGTCATTTCTTTATTTATGACACTTTTACTTATAAATAGTGGACTATCATCCCTTACAGAGCTTTATGCTTATGGGACCAAGCGCGTAGTTTGGCAGTCCACCCTATCTTATTCTAACATTTTCTTTGTTTAAGTCTTATTCTCATCTATAGGTGTTTTCCTCCATAGCCAAAGAGGAGCTCCTACAATGCTTGGATATGGTGTGCAACTTAATCTGGGTAATGTACAAACCCCTAACCCTTAACTTTAGTTTCTTCTTCTTCTGAATGTAATTAGCAAAAAATGTAGAGAAACATTCTGGCACACCCAGTGGGATCCTGGAGTTTTCATTGGATTCATTTTTTCTAAAAAGTAAGCTTTCATATAGATGCATTAGGAAAAAAAAATCTCTTCTTGCATCCTTTTCTTCTATCTCTTTAGTTCGAAAAGAAACCATTAACACAAGTTAAAAAGAACATCTTTCTTTTTCTTCTTATCACTTCTTCCCTGCATCTTAGAGTAGTGAAAAAATTTATACTCTTAACCTTTTCTCCACTTTTTTGCATCTGAACAAAACATTTCAATTTGGGTTAAAAAACCTATTGCATTTCATTCTTGCTTGAATGCATACTTAGCCTACTCACTTAGTAATTAAAAATGCATTATGAATAAATCGTAGTGCACAAATGTTACACAACCAGACCACAAGCACATCAAATTAAACATTTAAACATACTTGAGATAAGGCCCGTCTAGGATTTCATCACCTAACGGATACCTTACCCTTCCTGGTGATCCTACTTGGACTTCACTACCAAGGGGAGGACCCACTCTGTTCTCTAGTAGAGTATAAACTATAGGCAAAGTATATATTGGCTAAGTGGCTCAACTCAGCTCTGGGTTCATGAAGTGAAGGGAGCAAGCCCCAGCACCAGGCCACGCATTGAACCTAACACAAATTTTTGAGTGCTAAAACATAAACTGAAACCAACCATAGACTTCCTCTTTAGGACCCGTTCTAAAAGCCTAATTCCCAAACATATTCTTCTAAGGCATAAGCCACCATGACTCTAAAATTTATTCTTAGGAATTTAACGTTTTAGAAGTTGCTTGCCATCATCTATTTTTTTGTTTTTATCTAATTTTTTTGAGCTGGTAAGGTCGCATCATTATAAGGTCTAAAAATAACTCAGAATTTCTCTTTCTTTCAAAAAATATCAGTTTTCTATGTTTCAAAATTACATAAAAACTAACATCAATTTTTCCACCGATGTCGGCAACCAAGATACGCTGACATCATTTATTCCATCGACCTCAGCAACATTTCATAACTGACATTGGTTAGTAAACCGACGTTGGTCACTTTCAACAAATTTTCTTCCCAAACAGCAAGCTTAAAACCCAACTTTTTTGCTGTTAAACACACATTTTGGTTTTCTAAAATTGAAACACACAATTTTTGGAATCTGAACCCCTTTTGTCTTGAATGGTTTTGACACACAGTCAATCCAAATCTCTTGTTGACTACCCAAGGAAATAGCCACTCCCACCTTCACCTTTCATATCAAGTCACCAAATGGAGTATACTTCAGACACTGAGCGTACTCCTATCCAACCAACCCCAAATCAACCTCCTATTGTTCCTGAAGGGGATCAAGACTTTGAGAGATTCCTTGACCTCAATGTCAAGGCTCTCCAACACTATCTCATGAGAAGACAGACACGAGATCCTTCAGGTAACCTTGTTTATGGGATACTAACTTCCTTAGTCAAAATAGCAATAATATCAACAACATCTGTTACCCAACATATGGCCACTCAGGCCATTACCTCGACTAGTAACCCAACCATGGCCAATGTTCAAGATTTGGCCTCCCCTTCTATTTTTAGACCTACCTCCATCGGGGTTTCTATACCCCCTCAACCACAAATAATTCAACCAAGTTCTACACCTTTTCAGAACTTGATTGTCTCTATCCCACCCACTCTTGCACCCATAATACAAGAGTGACTACCTATCCTTTAACTAGTGTCACCACCATCCAACCACCCTTGGTGGCATCTAGTCAAGTTGTGCCCTCCAACTTCATGGCACAAGCTCTATTGACCTCAACATCAGGCCCTATGATGAACTACCAATATGTTGTGCCTATACAAATGCAACTTAGTACATCATACGCCCCTCCCAACACCTTCTAAGTAACTTACAACTTAGGGAGTGCTCCTCCTGCTAATCCATTAGCTGATCTAATCAAGATGCTAATGGATAAGATGTCTAACCTTGAGACATTTGTTTCAAGTTCAAGGAGTGTTCTTTCATATGAACAAATCTGTAATGAACCTATCCATCCTTCAGTCCCTATTCAACCATATCCTAGGTAGTGGGAACTCCCAAAATTTACTCATTTTTAGAGTAAAGAGGATCCACAACAACATCTACGAGCGTTTAGACACACTTGTTACCTTATAGCACACAATGATGCATTATTACTTCGCACATTTCCCATGTTACTTTTTGGTGCCGCCCTTGATTGGTATAGTTCTATTACAAGTCATTCTCTTTTTACCTTCACTCAACTAGCTCAGCTATTCCTCAACCACTTTTTAGTCAACATCACTAAAAAGGTCTCCATCATAGACCTATATTCTATTAGACAATTTGATGATGAATCAATAGCTGACTTTGTTGCCCATTAGAGAGGTTTAATCAACCAACTCTCTTTTTCACTACCCCAACCTAAGCTCATTGAGCTCTTTTCAAGAGCATGTGCCAAGCACATCTCATCCACTTTGTGGGTTCAAACATTCCACACATTTGATGAAGCTTTCACCATGGCCCGAAAGCTTGAACTCCATGTGGTCAAAGAAGATAAGGTCAAACTACGTAGTAAAAATACCAACGCAAAATCCAATGACCCTTGTTCCAAATCTTCTTCTTCCCATTCCAAGTCTAAGGGATCAGAAAATGTTGTGGTACTTAGATCATCATCTTCTACCATAACTAACCAATCTGAACCCTCCACATCACAAAGCATCACAAGACAATTCCAACAACAATACGTACAGTGTAAATACACTCCAATAGGAGAATCATACGCTTCTGTGTTGGATAAACTAGTAAAGTAGGGAGTCCTCAACCTCTCTCAAATCTGACCACCACCCCAATTTGATCCCTTGTGAGCCATCCCTACATGGTATAGGGAAAATGGCTTTTGTAATTATCATCAAGTCAAAGGTCATGACATAGACAATTGCAAAACCCTCAAGAATGTTATTCAGGATATGTTAGACAAAGGGGATCTTGTTTTGGATAACCCAAATGTGTCGGCTAACCAAAACATAGACATCTTTAGGCAACCATTCCCTAACCATCCCCCTAGTCAGAATAACATTCAGACCATAGCCGATGACTCCTAAGATCACAATATACGCACGATCGACATGGTTTCTCCTTTCATTCCTAACCAACCTCTCCCACAGTCTGAAGAGGTTAGCCAACTTATTTCTCCACCATGGGTAGAAGAGCCTTCTTCTCCTAATAGTCCTCCATCTACCCCCCTTTCACACATAGGAGAATCTACTTTGACCTCTCTTATATTGGAGGATGCTTTGACGATACCAACGCCACTAGCCCACCTTCATCCTTCCTATTACCAATGGAGGATCATACTTTCCATGCCCCTAAACCACAAGTGGAAGGCCTGATCATCCCTGTGCTCTATCCTCTCAAAGAGACACATTCTCCAATCCCTTCTCCACTAAGAGAAGAACGTGTCTCTTCACCTACTTCAACTGAAGAAGATTTAGTAATGGCTCTCTCTCACCTTTGGCCCGAGATCACTATGTCTAACATGTTTTTGCTCTTGCAACCACCCAAATCTTCTAAAAGACTAATTATAAAGCCTCGCAAAACGTCCTCTAAACCCTTCTCTCGATTGGCTGAAAACTTAAGATTTCTCCATTCAAGGAACTTAGAACATAAGGCATTATGGGAGCAACTTAAGGCTCCTTATCTTACACATCCTGCTTCATCTCATACTATTGACCCTTCTGTGACAAATTATCCCAAAGTCTTTGACAAGGATCAGGCTTCTACTTCCAAATATTCAAAAGCTCAACCACCCACATCTGAACCTAGATCCTCATAGACATCCACCATATTGAAATAGGTTAAATCTCTCAGTGTTAGCCCTGTACCAAACCTCACTCACCCACAAGTGAAGGTATATTTGAACCTTGCCCCCCATAATAGTGGTCCTCACACTGTATTAAATAATGCTACTAAACCACGTCGGAGAACTACTCCCCCACCATCACCATTTCCCTCTATTTTGGGCCCACACCCTTCCACCTTAATAGGAGTGCCCCCTACTCCAACACCTAACAAAAACAAATTGCCTCCATTACTCCCTTTACCCATCAAAAACATACTTCCTCCAAAAAATTTGGCACCTATCATCAAGAAAGTGCCATC
Source organism: Torreya grandis (assembly GCA_037957365.1). Classification (NCBI taxonomy): domain Eukaryota; kingdom Viridiplantae; phylum Streptophyta; class Pinopsida; order Cupressales; family Taxaceae; genus Torreya; species Torreya grandis. The sequence goes on from JARHVA010000042.1 coordinate 223,089, forward strand.
TACGTGAGTGGCCACACCACCAACCAAAAAGGTGGAACAGAAAACTCCCTCTATAACTCCTAAATAGAAGTTGTCAACCTCTACTACAACAACAAGTGTAGACCCATTAGCGAGTTCATATGCTTTGTTATTACGTCAATTGTTGTAATCTTCTAGCATCACTCTCCCACCCATTAAACCATTCCAACCTCTTGAATCAAAACCATCTTGGTTCGATGACACTCAAATCTGCCTATATCATCACACACCTGGGCATGATATTGAGAATTATTGTGCTCTTAAGTTTGTCATTCACCAACACTTGAAAAAGGACACCCTTCTTGTTGAGGATTCTTTCAACAAACTACCGACACCTTCCCATGTCTCTCAAACCTCTTCACCTTCATCAGGATCCCATCATTAGACTATGGTCCCTCTACCACCTTCTCCCCCTTTATTCAAAATTAACACCATTAATGTGGCCACCAAGTCTCAAACTTTAAAGGATAAAGGAAAAGAGAAGGTTTTTATCCCTTGGACATATCCATTCGTCAAGCCTCGTCAACCACCAAAACCCAAGATTTCAATCTTGGGCACATCCCATCCAACATCTTTAGAGGTAATTCATGATTCCATGGTGAAACAACTTCACCAAACCCCTATGAAGATGTCTTTGTATGACCTCATTCAAAGCTCTCCACAACATCGCCAAGATTTAATCAAAGCTTTACAAGAAGTGGAGGTCCAACCTAAAGACCCCCAACCACTAGTTGCTTTATTTAAGTCATTGCCAACCATTGCCTCCATCACCTTCAGTGATTTTGAGATTCCTGCCTCTAACCTGGAAGATCAGGATGCCACCCTCCTTATCACGGCTTACATTGATCAAACTCACATTAAGTGGGTTATGATTGATGGAGGTGCTAGCATCAATATCATTTCCACCCATGCATATGACCAACTAGCCCTTCTGAAGAACTACATGTCAAAAATTGACACAATTCTTCATTCTTTTAATGATTCCACTGCCACTACCATTGGCACTATCATCTTGCATATTTGGGTTGGCCCACGAATAATCCTAGAACTCTTCTACATCATCAAGGGGGAGTTCCAATATAACATGTTATTGGGATGACCTTGGATACGTGCCATGACCTGTGTCCCTTCCACATTACATCATTGTGTCAAATTTGAACACGAGGGTCAAGTTCATGTCATTCCTGCTAGCCCTTCCCCCTTTAAAACATGCAACACAACTTATCGACCCAATGATGTTCTCATCCCTTTGAAAACATCCACCCAAACACCACCTCCACCCTCGAAAGCCTCGACAAGTCTGCAAACATCAGTCACACCTACACCTACTCCTGAAGTGACCACGAAAGATCCTATGGAAGATACTTTCTAGCGGATTTCACTTGGGGAGTATCGTCTGCTTACCCTTGACATGTTCCAAACTCCTCAGGAATATGGAAAAATTCATCACCACCCTAACTATGACCATCACATCGAAATGGTCATCCCATATGGTCCTCCCAATCTTTAAACTAATCTCATCTATGGAGGGCTAGATCGAGATCCTAATGTTGGGAATCCTCTCTCATCACCTCAACTATTCACTTCCGATTTCTCTTTTCTCGGCAACCCTACCTTTTCTCACACCTATCTTTATAGGTGTGCATGGAAGGGTTTTGGCTTTGGGTGTTATGAACAAGGTTCCCATCAAACCGTTGAGCCTCCAAATGATGAGGCAATCAAAAATGCCAAGAAATGACATGGCGTAGGTTTTGAAGAACCTAAAAAAACCTCTAAAAACCCTCACCATGAAACTATTATAGAACAATCTCCTCCAACCTCGCCTATTCCCCCATCCTCACCTATAGAGTCAGTGGTCTCCATCCCTCCTAGTTTTTTTTTGCATAAACGCCATTCACTTGGAACCCCTGACCTGTCAACTAGGTGGGGTATCAAGGTCCCTTCCTCTCATTTATCTAGACATGATAGACGATGAATTTTCTACCATCAACACTATCTAATACATGGATGATGATGCCATACTCACCTACATGGGTGTGGACAATTCTTTCATACAATGATCACTTCCTTCTGAAACACAGGTTATGTTAAATGAATCAACTATTGACATTAATATTCCATCTTCTGATGTTCCTCATATTTTAAATTTTGGTCAATATTTAGATACTCAAGAACAAATCGACTATACCAAATTCCTTACAGATCATAGCAAAGCCTTTGCTTGGTCCTATAGTGATATGCCTGGTATTGACCCTGACATTGTCATTCACAACATCATCATAAACTATGAAGCTAAGCCTATCAAGCAAAAGCTTCACAAGATGCATCCTCGCATTGAACTCCTTGTCAAAGAGGAGCTTCAACATCTTCTCTCCATCTCATTTATCCAACCCATTGATTATCCACAATGGGTGTCAAACATTGTCCCTGTCACAAAAGCAACTGACGGGATCTGAATTTGTATTGACTATCATGACCTCAACCTAGCTTGCCCAAAGGATGACTTTCCTTTTCCAAACATCAACCAACTTGTTGATCTTACAACCAATCATGAGATGTTATCACTCATGGACAGGTTTTCAGGATATAATCAAATCTTGATTACGCCAGAAGATCAACATAAAACCACCTTCATCACCCCATGGGGGACATTTTGCTATAGGGTCATGCCTTTTGGCCTCAAAAATTCAGGTGCTACATATCAACGTGCCATGACTTATATCTTTCATGATCTTCTCCACAAAATTATGGAAGACTATGTGGATGACCTACTAGGAAAATCCAAACTTCGTCGTGACCATCTAACCATTCTCAAAATAATATTCACTCACCTCTTACAATATAATGTTTGACTCAACTCCAAGAAATGCATCTTTGGGGTTCTCTCAAGGAAGCTTTTGGATTTTATCGTCTCTTTTCATGGCATTAAAGTAGATCCAGCTAAGATTTGAGCTATACTCAAGATGTCACCACCAACTAACCTAAAACAACTTTGCAACCTGCAAGGGAAGCTTCAATCTATTCGTCGCTTCATCTCATAGCTATTTGACCGATGTCAACCCTTCCATCACCTCCTCAAGAAGGACATCTCCTTCAATTGGGATAAGGATTGCCAAGAGGCCTTTGAAGCTCTTAAACACTATCTTGTCTCTCCACTAGTCCTTATTCCACCTAAAGATGACCAACCCTTCTATCTTTACATTTTGACAACAAATCATTCTGTAGGTGCTATGATCACGCATCGAGATGAACAACATCGTGAACAAGCGGTTTATTATATAATTCAAATGCTCATTGACTACGAAACTCGGTATACTCATACTGAAAAACTTTGCTTGGCATTAGTCTTTGCCACCTCCAAACTCCATCATTATCTCCTCAATCACAAAACTTATGTCATCACCCACACTGACCCTCTCAAATACATGCATTACAAGCCATACCAAAACTAATGTATGGCTCGTTGGCTCACACTTCTTGCTGAGTTCAATTTGGAATTCATTCAACAAAATTCTATAAAGGGGCAAACAATTGCTGACCAACTAGCAAATGCCCCTCTACCTAACAACCAACCCTCTCATTGTGAATTTACCAACGAATCTATCGCCATGCTATCCACTGATGACATCTTCTATCAAATGACAATGTTCTTTGATGGATCTAAATGTCAACACGGTGGGGGTGTGGGGGTCATTCTCATCCCTCATGAGGGTGAGCCCATGCCTCTATCTTTTAAACTTGACTTCGAATGCACTAATAACATGGCTGAATATGAAGCCTTAATTTTGGGGCTTCAAACTACCCTTTTCTTAGGCATCAAGACAATCAATATCTTTGGTGACTCACAACTAGTCCTTAATCAGATTAATAGTACATACCTTTGTAAAAATGAAGTTTTGCAATAGTATAAACACTGTGTTGACACATTGTAAGAGTCTTTCAACCATTATCTCTTGCAAACTATTCCTCGCTCTATGAATAAGTTTGTCGACACTATGGCCTCTCTAGCCTCACACATCCCATCTTCATCTACTTCCTCAAGAATCTATGTTACGGTACACCATTTGACATTGCCTTCATATATCTCCACTAACATCAACTTTGTCAGCAATATCGACCCTAGTCCATGCGATGTTTGGTATAAACAACTTGTTGACTACTTGACTTATTATATCATTCCTCTTGATCTCTCTAGCAATGCACAGTGGGCTTTTATCAAAAGTACTACTCGGTACACCATGCTAGGGGGTCTTCTCTACAAAAGAGGTTTCGATGGCCTCCTTCTTTGATGTCTAACCTCCACTGAAACATCTCATGCCATCAAAAAAGTCCATGATGGGATTTGTGGAGGACATGTCAGTGGTAACTCAGTTGCAAAGTGCATCCTCTGCCTGGGCTATTATTGGCCCACTCTTCACCAAGACTGTAGTGATTATATTCAGCATTGTATCAAATACCAGTAACATGCTAACTTACTTCATGTCCCTAGCCATGCTTTACAAGTTGCTAAGAATTTCTGACCCTTTTCACAATGGGGCTTAGATCTAATCGGTGAGATTAACCCTCATTCATCTCTCTGACATTAGTCTATTATCACCGTGACTGAATACTTCACTGAATGGGTGGAAGTTATTCCCCTTATCTCCACTAAAGCTAATAAAATCATTGACTTCATTAACCACTATATCATCTGTCGTTTTGGTGTACCTCACAGGATCATCACCGATAATGGCAAATCTTTCAAAAACAAAATCATCCAAAAACTTTGCGACTCTTTTGGCATTAAACTCAGCTTCTCCTCACCTTACTACCCACAAGCAAATGGATAGGTAGAGGCTTCTAACAAAATCTTAACCAAAATTCTAATGAAGGTGGTCAACGACACTGGAAGGGATTGGCACACTCACATTCCCTTCGCTTTATGGGCCTACCACACTAGCATCCAAACCCCTATGGGTGTTACACCTTTTTCTTTAGTGTATGGAACTAAGGCCAACTTGCCTCTTGAAGTACAAATACCTTCTCTTCACATCTCTTTACATGACATACTTTCTAACGATGACTTTCGTCAAGATCAATTAGCACAACTCGAGTTACTTGATGAACGTCATCTTGTCACTCTTAATCATCTTCATATCTACCAAAATCACATCAAACGTGCCTATAACAAAAATTTGAGAGAGCGAGATTTCAAAATCAGAGATCTCATCCTTAAAGAAAACCAACACGTGACCAATATGGAAAGAAGCAAATGAGGCAAGTTTGCTCCTAATTGGCTCAGACCTTATATCATAACACACAAGTATGGATTAGGCACTTATCATCTATTTTCTCTTGAAGGCCAACCAGAACCTAAGCCCCTTAATGCCTTACATCTGTGACCATTCTACTGTTAATCAAGTAATCATTCACTTGATGTTTAATTTGAGCTCATCCCTTGAGCAACCCCTGTCATCCTCATTCCTATTCCTTTCAACCCTTTTTCCCTACAAACATTAGTTAACTCTTTTTTAATCATTAATTCTTTGTCTTAATAAAAGGGAAACCCCTAAACCTCTATAGTCTAGTCCATGACTAACAGTTTTGTCAACACAAAAATATAAAACTGGGATGCCTAATAAAATATTAAAAGGTCATAAACTATCAATGTAGACTGCTCTCTTGAAGGACAACTGCATTATTGTTGTAATTAGTAGACTGCTCCCTTAAAGGATAGCTATTCAAAGACATCAAAATATATAAAGCAAAACATAGACCACTCCCTCGAAGGATGGCTTTGCCCAAATTTTTCTACCTTAAACAACACCCTCTCAAAAGCTTCCCGCATCAATCAGCTTCACATGACCACAAAACAAAACACCATCCCCAAGTAGACTTCCCGCATTGATCAGTTTACCAAAAAAAATGACTGACAAACTATTAAGTCATGGATTTGCCTATAGTCATTCTCAGAGTCACCTATAAAAGGGGCAAAGTTATCCCTGCTAAAAGGGGTTACGCTATACTCACATATTACATAATCACACCTATTACCCCAGAATACTCAAGGGATTTTGAGCTCACTTAATTTCAAGTGATTAGGGTACTTCTTTAACACAAAACCATGGTCAATGACGTAATGCATGAATGAAGATTTTTTGTTTACAAAAACCCTATCTATGCTATCACTATGATCCTTGTCAATGAAAGAGCAAAATACCTTTCACTTCTTATACACCTTCATCACATACAACCAAACCAAACCAAACCAAACCAAAACATGTTCTAACCATTAACATAACATCATGATTTATATAATGCAAATACCAATTTGTGTTATATAAATTATCATAGCCCATTCGAATTAGTTTCTATGGAAAATAATACACATGGAAACTATCAACCAAACACAATTTATGTCAAGCATATACCATCACCAATATGGAAACTTGTTGAAGCATAAATAAACTCATTTCATTTTTAGCATACACCATCATGAATATGGAACATTGCTAGAGATGAAAAACCACATCACACTATGTTACAGGATACACCATCGCACAATATGGAAAAGGCTATAACATCATCATACACTCATCATTTCAAACATAACCAAACCAATCAACAACCTCTTTGACTCTTCTTCCCTTTTGGGGAGAACTACATTGGCCTGAGGCCCTTGAAACAGGGGCTATGTAGGCAGCACTCAATTGACATGGGGTCTTCTGAGGTTAGCTCGGCCATTCGTTCATTCGTCTACTTGATGAACCAACCATATAACCTTTAACCATGACCTAACCTAGTCAAAACCAATCCATAACCTACCATCTTCTTTCCTTTTGGGGAGAGCTACATTGGCCTGAGGCCCTTGAAACAGGGGCTATGTAGGTAGCACTCAGTTGACATGGGGTCTTCTAAGGTTAGCTCAGCCATTCGTTTATCCGTCTACCTATGGACTAAATATCTAACTAGCCCAAAATCATGACCAAACAACCAGCCTTGACACTATAGAAGCCACCTTAGACTTCTCATGGGGCACATTGGAGATCATATACATCTCCCTAACCACAACAAACAACACTTGAGATCACTTATATCTCAGCTCGACTCAACCAATGACCTTGGAAATTGTGACTATCTCCTCATACCATGACCACTTTCAAGACAACTTTGCCTTGGTTGTTTTGATTGCATATATGCTACCTCATGAATAGTTAGCAAATTATCCATAACCCTCAAACTTATTGTCGGATCATGACCAAGTTGATCCCCAATATTTGTGACATTTTTGTGTTTTCCAGGAGCACTTCCTAGCTGGATACTTGGAACATGATGACCATTGGAGCTACAACTTTGATCGATCTAACCCAATTAGCTATGACCAAAAAGCTAGGGACCGGTTAGTTTGATTTTAGTCCTCCTCAACCATTGGAGCTACAACTTTGATCGATCTAACCCAATTAGCTATGACCAAAAAGTTGGGGACCGGTTAGTTTGATTTTAGTTCTCCGCGACCATTGGAGCTACAACTTTGATCGTTTAACCCAATCAGCTACCACTAATAAGCTAGGGACCAGTTACTTCAATTTTAGTGCTCCTTGACCTTACCTATGACAATTTGACCTACCTATCACGTGAAGTGGTATACGTGCAATCTCAACTATTGTAGCATTCACACTCAAACTTCACCTTATCCATCCACTACCTATCAAATCGACACTCAATTTTGGATTCCCTTCTCTTGACTCCCACTTTGAGGGGGAATACCTCATCCCCTACTTGAGAAAAACAACATCTATTTATGTCTTGCAGTTCATCAAGACAAACCACAAGACAAAAAGGGGCAAATGTAGACACCAATATTGTGTCGACCCCCCCTTGGTCTCCTTTTAACCACTTACACACTTTGTTAATTTAAAATAAATTACTTATCTTAAATTAATGACCTCACCTAGACACCTCACCTTGGACACCTCACCTAGACACCTCACCCTAAGACCATTTCTTACCTTATGAGTCATCTTGAGACTAAGTCATCTAAAGCATGACCTATTCTCACTCCATCTTAACCTCTTAACTAACTCTCATTCCTAATAAACCTATCTTTTGACCATTCTCCAATGGCAAATGCACTTGGTAGATGGAGAAATGGGCAAAGGGCTAACAATAGCCCTTTTACCCATTCTCTATTTGCCAACGTCGGTCAACTATCGGCCAATGCCGACGGTATCACCGATGTCGGTTACATAAGCTAGACTCTAACCTTGAGTTTCCCCTGCCTCTTCGCATATCGACGTGCACGCTCTGAGACTAAGCATTAGAATTTGATTATCAATCTCCAGGATACAAAAACTCTACAAAAATCACTCCAAACATTGGATTGAAAATATTGTATGAGGTCTTTGACATCAGTCGTAACAGGAATAAGCAACCTGACACCCTTGGGTCTTCACTAAAAAGCTAAGTATTCTTTTGGTCTCCATTTCAAAGTTTTAGAATAACTTGGTAATTAGTTTCTATTTACTATTTCTAAATACTATAAAAGAAACCTGACTTCCTCCATGGAAGGGCTAAAAAGCCTTCCTCTAACTCTTACCCTATCCTCTACCTCACCCTTCCTCAGACCTCAGTAACCTTCTCATAACCCTGCACAAACCTTTAAATCCCCACAAAGTCTTCTATCGACCACAGACATAATCCAAAACCCATCCAAGGCCCATTGCCCTGACTGACATCGACCACAACCCTGACCGACATCGGCAATACAATCAATGTTGGCACAATCCATAGACTGACTTCGGTAGAACTATCGACGTCAGTGACTATGACATACAGAATGCAAAGGTATGCACTATCAATTTACCTCTTTGTTAGTCATTTGTCATTTATTTATTTATGACACTTTTACTTATAAACATTGGACTGTCATCCCTTACGGAGCTTTACGCTTCCGAGACCAAGCGCGTAGCTTGGCAGTCCACCCTATCTTATTCTAACATTTTCTTTGTTTAAGTCTTATTCTCATCTACATGTGTTTTTCTCCATAGCCAAAGAGGAGCTCCTACAATGCTTGGATATGGTGCGCAACTTAATCTGGGTAATGTACAAACCCCTAACCCTTAACTTTAGTTTCTTCTTCTTAATGTAATTAGCAAAAAACGTAGAGAAACAATCATTTTTTTATATATATGATATCTAGGACAAATAAAAGAGAGTTAGTACCATTTCATTTTCTATTAATGGAATTCAAATACAAATAGAGGTTGAGATCAAAATTCAATGAAAGTGTGTCAAATAGAAAATCATAAAGACATAGAACCAGAGGAGGTAGATAAGAGCATAGAGGAGTAGAGTGATTGGTGAAGAAATGAAGTGTGTCAAATAAATACATATCTAGATAAAAGACTAGATATATAGAGAGGAGTAGAGAGGAATAAAGGCATAAAGATAATGTGCAGAGTATGATCAATTGCATATTAGACTTGTAACAAAGAATAAAGATCTAGATTCATGTATGAATCTAATTTGTAATTTGGAGTTGTAGCTCCATAGAAAAGTCTGGTAGGTTGGTGTCATCAGATAAGCTGAGTGGGTACTTCCTTAGAGTTGGTGATCTTAAATGAGGGGATTGGTGTATCCTTAAGGTCAGTTCCCTTAAATGTGTAAAGAGTGAGGTTTTGCTAGTGAGGCTTTAAATTGTGAGGCTAGATTAGAATAGTAACTTCTAGTAGCTATTCTCACTATGGTTTTTCATGTATAAATATTATGTCATGTGTATTTTTATTTGTATTATCTCTATATTTATATTTTAATCTACATATGCTTTTGATTTTTCGTTAAAAGGATTAATGGACTAGTTTTAATTCATATACTGATTCACCCCCTCTTAGTATCTAGTTATGTCCCAACATGCTTGATTGGAGGCTTTGGAGCCCTCCTTAGCATTGTGTATTTTGGTAATATATCCCCTAATTGGGTCTATAAAATCCCCATATTGGTCATGTTCTTGATTATCTAATATATCCCCAATCAAGAGTGTATGGTATGATCTATCTTCTTCGAGTTAGGATTGATTTATAGACATGATGCATTTGTAATTGCATACAATATATATTATATTCATGTTTACTTTTAATTTTTATTACCCCCATTTTATGTCACAATTTATGGTGAGCAATAAATTAGACTTTACTTATTATTAGTTTAGTAAATATGAAAACATAGGACCTAGTTAGCGTTATTACATAGTTTTGCTTCACTAGAGGATTTGGAACCCTCCCTAGTGATATTATTATGGTAAGATATCCCTTGGATAGGTCTATCAGATCCATCTTGGTCATGACCCCTAATATTTTATGTATTGATAATTAGAAGTGTAAGTAGGATTTGTCTTCTCCAAGCTAAGATATATTTATAGATTAGTTTCATTTCCCTTTGCATACATTTTGGTGAACCCAATGTGAATCTAACCCTTGGAATTTATATTTCATACCATCATTTTTGTCATATTATTATATTTTTCCATATTTATAGTACTATATTGAACTAGTCAATATAGTTCTAACTTTTTATGCATGGTTTAACACACAATCACTTCAAAATGACTTTGTTATGTTTGTGCAGGTCTTCATCAACTATAGGTTACTAGATCTAACCATTTAACATAGTATTCTTATTCATTTCTAGATTAACATAAACTATCAAACAAGTTGAATCTATCTATTAATTCTTTTTGTAAACATACAAGTCAATGAACATTATCAAATATGTTGATTATGTTCATTATTCTTATTTAACATACAGGGTCTTGCAGAACTTAGTCAAACCAATCGACCCAATTTATAGAACATAAAATATGCAATCTAAATCATCTTCAAGAACACAAAGGTTCTTTTCTTTCCTCTCTTTATCATTTTATTACTTCTTTCAGTTCTATTTTTCAGAATTTGGTAGTCTTCAAAATTACAACCCTAAAGCTAACTAGGTCGACCTGGTTGACTTAGTTATATAGTCTATCTTATGTATAAGAGACATATTTGACACATTCAATTTTTTTATTAAAGAATCTACTTCTATAGAATAGTAACTACCTATTCAATTCTATTATGTACTATTTACATATAGTGTCACTTGAACTGACTCTATACTATTCTTAATCAAATAATTAACATTTATTTGTTAGTAATTAATTCACATTTCCTTTTAAATTATTTGTATGCTTAGAATAACTCACATAGTCTAAATAGGTAGTTTTTCAAATTACCATTTTAGTAACACTATTTTATTCTTTTGCACATTAACATTCAAATGACATCTAAACATTTGTCTTCTCAAGGCCTACCTAATTGGATTTCATCACCTAGGGAAGCTGACTTGGTTTTTTGGCTAAGTATAAATACAATGTTAATGTTATTTATTGGAAAATCACTTGGCACCCCCTTATTATTGTGCGATTATGAAGTGAGGGGGTAGGCCCCAATACCAAGATAGTACCATTACCAATACAAATCCCTCTCTACACAAATATATTGAAACCAAATTTAGATTACTTTATAATTCCCTATTTCATCCAAATTTCCTATCACATTAAAATCAAAAGTTTATAATAATATAATAACACTTAGGGTGACCAATTAGTTAACATTTACTTTTTAGTTGATTTCTTGCTCTTTAATCATTGTGTTGTATTAAAAAACTTGCATTGACCAACATTGGTGCAAGGATTTGTGGTGTGTGCCTCAATGAGACCAATCACGTTGATCTAATTATTTGTGTGTTTGCTTTCATTCTTAATTCCACTTATCCAGTAAAAAAATTCCCCTATTTTAAAGCACTATCATCTTGGTTGAGATAGTCTCTTATAGAATGTGTTTTATCTTCCTGATAGCAATACATAATCAATCTACCTGACTATGTCTTCTTATCCTCCTATTCATTTCTCTAATCAGCACTACATAGTCAACCTGAATGTTTATGTATTCTTATATTCCTATTAGGTTATAGAACACATTTGACTGATTCAAATTTTTATCTTACTTTCTAAGTTTATCTTTGCATCATCATTTTCTTTCTTAGCCTTTTACTCTCATCATGAACTTCCTGTTTGAGGACAACATAGATTTGAACTCAATAGACATGATGAATTTTACCAATCCTAGTAGGTTTCCTCATAAACAAATTCTGACCTCCACTTTAGATGAAATTAATGTGTATGTACCCACTCACACTACAAATTATGGGACTCTTCCTAATGCATCTTTAGTTTATAGCCCTTTTTTCTCCTTAGAACATCAGCCTAAATTAAAGTATACTTTAGAATTGCAATTCTTCATTAATGAATTTCCTCAACATTAATGAAAAGACCCTTCCACTATTTACAACCTTATTATAAGTGGTCAAAAATAATAACCCAATTCACCTTCCCACACATTCTCACATAGATTTGAGGTTAATATCTTCTTTTGACCCCTTCTCATACTAAAACCTCTTCTTCCTAAATTTATTCTACCTCCATACCAAGTATCTCTACTAACATGGTAGGTCCAACATCTAGTGGGCCTTTTCCAAGACCCACTCTTCTAAATCCCTCCACTATCACATCATTTGCTACCAATGGTAATCATGCCACTAGTGCTTCTTCTTCTTCTAATCCTTATACAAGTGCATCTTTTTTAACACATGTTAATCCTACCACTAGTACCTCCTTTTATAACAACACCTCTCAAGCCATTAATACTGTGTATACCACTACTCATAGTGGCACCCAAGACACTAATATTAATGCTAATGTTTTACATATTACACACCACCACTCAAACCCATAAACTTTTGTTGAAAATTATTAACCGAATAAACACTTTCCAAGATAATAATTCAAACCAAATGATGAAAATGTATAATCACCTTCTTCATATCCAAAATTAACCTCAACATGTTCCATGGGGAGTGCACAACCAAAATTTCCCCCACCCCCACCTTAGGGATTCCCATGGCAACCTTATTCCTTAACCACCTCTTGTTAACAAAATAATTAAACATCTTCAAAATGAACCTCTTGTTCAAAGCACAATGCCTAAGGGAGGGTGAATCAATATTCAAAACATTCATTCAATTCTACTTAATATTCATGAGCCATTCATACAAACATATATATCAATCAAAGCACAAACAACCATACATATGAATATGAAATATAAGAACACATAACATAAATATAAAACCCTCAAGGGGAAGAAAACCCATTGATATATATAAATAGAATACATTACTATAAGATAAAAACTACATTTAGTGAATCACCAACTTCACATGGAGCACCAAACCCAATTAGACATGACCCACTTGACTAGGATTTAGCAAGCACCCACTTGCAAGGAGACACGAACCCCCTAGATGACTCAAAACCAACTCAACCACATGATTTTATTGATCACTTTTATAATACTATGTTTCTCAACAAAAAATGATTACCACCTCTTCATCTCTTCACACTCTTATCCCTCTCAAACTACCTTCTAGGGCTCTTCACTTAACTAGGTCTCTTCAAGATTGATTAGGTCATATGGCCTTCATATTCATACTTAGACATCTAGTTAGATATTCATGATAGTACTTATAATCTCTCCTTCCAATCAAGTATCTTATATCTCATTTTCTCCTCAATCCAATTCTATAACTCACCAATTAGGCCTAAAAATCCTTATTCTTATACAAGCCTTTTGCTCATACACCTCTTGGTTAGCCAAACACACTTGCCCAATTAGATTTCCCATATAATAGGACTTAGGACACATTAAAAGTAATAATAAATCATTACATTAGGTTGTCCATAACTCAAGTAGACCAAATCCTTCTTTAGGTCACATAAAGACCTAATTCCATTAGGCCTACTCTAAGACATGTTACCTTATGACCCCTTGTAACACTCTACACCTATATACAAATAAATAAATAAATAATCATACAACAATAAAATAGGCCTTATACAACATCCTCCAAGTAACATGAAACCTTTTGGGTCCGACCACCACTTGAAACACTTCATTAGCACTATTCACATTAAGCCTTTGAACACATAGAAAAGTCTATCTTGAACAAATAAATATAGCACAACATTTAGACACACAATAATGACAATAAATAACTTATAAAAAATATAAATGACCTCAAAAATATCATCGTATTCATTAGACACTTACACTCAAGGGATAAGACTCAAGAACACCTATGTAACTCATTCACTTAGAACTGTTAGTTTACCTTAAAGACCAATCATGGTGACTCGGACCTCCAACACCTGTATAAACACTTTACATGACTTATGATGCATTGATATGGTCATATGAGATCTCTAAAATTATTTAAAATATAAATATTATATGGTCTAATGGAAAATATTGATCTTTTAGACCATCTCATGATCTTATATCTCATTATCTTATCTAAACCAAACAAGTCAACTTGTGAGAAAATTTTTCACCATATTCACTGACCTTCAAAACTTATACCAATCATGAACATGTATTAAAATTACTTAAAAACATGTGTGTGTGTGTGTGTGTGTGTGTGTGTGTGTGTGTGTGTGTGTGTGTGTGTGTGTGTGTGTGTTTTTAAGTATTTTTAATACATGTTCATGATTGGTATAAGTTTTGAAGGTTAGTGAATATGGTGAAAAAATTTATCACAAGTTGACTTGTTTGGTTTATATATATATATATGCACTTAGTTTCATCATTATATCATGAAAACACATTCTAATTTATCTTCTCATTGATGCCTAGGTTTTTCACTATTTACACCATTAGGCTTGTTAGCATCTAGCTAACTTGGATGACTAGTTAAGCATAATTTAGGGATAAAACGTATCCAAAAACATTCATGGAAATGAAACATGAGTCTCTACCTTCTTCCTCCATCCAAATCATTACTATGTCCAATGCAACTTTTGACTTCTATAGCAACTTCTTTAGAAATAAGCCTATAACTCAACATTTTCTCTCTCATCTCTCTAACCAATACCATATAGATATTGGGAGAGTCCAATATAAGATTAAATATCTTAAATAATCAATTCAATCCATCCTAATCACTTTTGAGCAAAATATTCAACATCAGGTCTTCTTTAGGGTTCTAAGAGGGTTTAAACTACTTTTCACTCTTAATGATCATTCATAAAGCATAGCCTCTTAATCTAAAATATAGTACCTATAATTTTGAGCTAGGAATCTTACCTATATACCATTAATATATTAGGTTCCCATACAAAGGTTTAATGATCTAATGATCATAGTAAATCCTTCTCAAGTTGAGAACCCTTCATTTTAAGCACTTGAGATACCTCCAAATAACTTTTCATGCCTTTTCCTTCACACTATAACATCAAACTACATGAAAAAACTTAAAAAAACATACCTCACCTCTAAAAATACTTGCATGATCTCAAAATTCTTGAAATTTGATCATGACCCTTCATTAGGCCACGCTCTCTCTCTTTGTTCTCTAGACCTTGACCTGCAAACCACATCAGGCATTAAAAATGACCTTCATGCCTCTTTCCATGTACTCTCCACTGCAATAACATACTAAATCAACCTCATACAACTAATACAATACTCTCTTTCACACTACAAATTTTTAATGCTCATAATCTTGTCACAACACACACTACCAACTGTCCTCACTCATAACAACACTCGTGTAGACCTAGACTAAAAGTCCTACCCCTATAGGCTCACCTTTAAACTCTCATGATTATTTCAATGACTCACATACATGCTCAAACAACCTTCAAAACCTATCACATTTTTGAGTTCACTCACCTTATCATGCCACCATCTCATACCTCTATCATGCCTTGATTAGGCTCATGACTAGGCTTCTTATGTAACTTGACATCAATGGAATTACCTTCATGCAACCATAAATCATTAGTTCCATTCAAATTCTCTTTCATGACAAAATATTTCAATGACAACACTACATCAATGCCCCTTGTCACATCAACACACTACCAACTAGGCACACTCTTTCAATGTCATCAACCTTATGCAAGATGCACCTTTGACATAAATGATACTAATCAATAATATCCCCATTTGTCATTTATGGCAACCACTCTAAAAAATTTCTCTCAACAAGGACATTTCTTCCCATTTGACATAAATGACAAAGTGATGTTTGAATCTCCTTGGACCACACTCCTTGTAACCAAAACACTCAATACATAATATTATGAGTTTATGAGTCATAATACAAACATGTTCCCCCTATATCCATGCATACCTTATTATAACTACTCACTTGCTCTTGGAGCTAATGAACCACCTGATTAGCTCCCCCTAATACCAAGCTTCCTCAATGACTTTTAGGGGCAAGAATTGCACCCAATTCCTATCTTAGGTGTTCAAATATTTCTTTTGGAAGTGGTTTAGTCAAAATGTCTACAATCTAATCTTGTGTAGAAATATTTTCAAGTTTTACACTTTGTTCACTTGATCTTAGAAAATTATACCTAATGGGAATGTGCTTAGTCCTTGAGTGCATGATAAGGTTCTTTGATATTCTTATAGCACTTGTATTATCATAATAGATAGAGATTAGACCATCATACTCTACCTTGTAATATTTTAAGATCTATCTCATCCATTGAACCTAAGTGCAAAACGAATCTACTATAATGTACTCAGCTCACAAGTGGATAATGCTACTGATGGTTGTTTTTTACTTATCCATGAAACTAGGAACCCACCTAAGAAGAGAGCTCCTCCACTGGTACTCTTCCTATCATCTATACTTCCTTCCTAGTCCGCATTTGTAAAGGCTATCAAATTGAACTCCTTATTCCTTGGATACCAAAACCCAAACTCTATAGTCCAATTGAGATATCTGAGTATCCTTTTGATTGCTTGCAAATGATTTTCCTTTGAATCTACTTGAAACCTTCCCATAAGGCCTATTGTTTTCATAATGTAAGGTCTAGAGGTAGTGGTGTATAGAAAACTTCCAATCATTAACCTATATGATGTTTTATTTACCTTTGGAGACTCATCTTCCTTGCTCAACTTACACCCTGTGATCATAGGTGTAATATCTACCTTATATCTTCCATCTCAAACTTCTTCAACATCTCTCTTATGTACTTGGCTTGTAAAATGAATATACCTTTTTTATATTGAGATATTTGCAACTCAATAAATAATGACAATTCTCCTATCATGGATATCTCAAACTCTTTCTTCATCACCTCTATAAAGGCTTTGGTAATGTTCTCAATATTTCCATCAAATATGATGTCATCCATAGACAACTACTATCAACTAATGGTCATCTTCTATCTTTATGTACATATTACTATCTGCAAATCCTATTTTGCATCCTTGATCCAATAAATACCTATCTAACCTGGAGTACCAAGCTCTAGGAGCTTGATTTAGACCATAAAGATCCTTTTTCAATTTGAAAACATGGTTCTTGTCACTTGATAGTGATAACCCTTAGGTTGTTGTTGACCATTTTAGCCCTACAGGGCAAAATCGGTCTCCTTCTTCCCCTATTGTTCTGAGCTAATTTAATTTCTGGTTTGCACAAGTCTTTCAACAAGTGGATGAACCAGTTCAAAAACATGGACTTTGAACTTGAACTTTGAACCATCACTTGGTTCAATCACTTTGAACTTAGAAATATTGAACTGTTGAACTGTTGAACCATTATTGGTTCAAGTGGTTGGTTTAAGTGATTGGTTCAAGCGGTTAGTTCAAGTGATTGGTTCAAGCACTTGGTTCAATCACTTTGAACTAGGAAATATTGAACCATTGAACTGTTGAACTATTGAACCATTGTTGGTTCAAGCAGTTGGTTCAAGTGATTGGTTTAAGTGGTTGGTTCAATTAATTTGAACTTGGAAATATTGAACCATTGAACTGTTGAACCATTATTAGTTCAAGTGATTGGTTCAAGTAGTTAGTTCAAGAAGTCAGTTCAATCAGTTGGTTCAAAAAAATGGTTCAATCACATGGTTCAATCAGTCAGTTTAATCAAAGGGTTCAATTAGTTGGTTCAAATCGGTTGGTTCAAGTAGTCAAATGAATGAGCAGAACATAATATTGAACATTAAATTGTTGAACTATTGAACCAATTGTTGGTTCAATCAGAAGGTTCAAGGGAGTCTCCCAAAGCCCAAAGGACAAGTGCCCTTATGGAGGGCAGGGAACACTTGTAAAGGGATCAAAGAAAAGGTTGAAGGAATCGACTAAATGGCGATGGGCATGTGAATGTCAACTTTATGGAAATGAAGTAGTCATTGATCTTTAAATAAAAGGCATGAACCTGAAGGAATTCAAAGGCTTAAAGCCAAAAGGAAGAAATCATCAAGGAGGGAGTCCAAAGAGCTGAATAATTAGCAAAAGATAGCCCTTGAAGTATGAAGAAACTAGAAAAGACAAAACCAGGAAGAGGCAAAAGAGCCAAGTGCAAAAATGGAAAAAATATTCCAAGTGGCAAAGGAAGGTGTTGACTCAAGGAGTTACTCTAGTAGTTGACAGAGTATCTGCCAAGTGGTCATCAAGGGGCATGAACAATTAATGACGTGACCCATTTTTCTTCATTTTGCATTGATGAGCAGACAAATTGCATGAATGCCTTGAAGGAGCAGTCTTGTTTGTAGATAAATGGTGCAACCCATAATTTCACATATGATGTTTAATATATCTTAAATGCCTAAAATCAAAACAAGAGCTGACATAACATTATCTATCAAGTGACTTCCTTTTCCCAATGCTCAGAATGCACATGGGCCATTTGTAAAAGGGTGCCAAAAGGCCTCTTTCTTCTTCTATATATTAAAATCTTCTCATTTTGAGAAAGAGATCTCTCATGTTGTAAGGTGAAGCCCTGCTAATTTTCACCTGGAATCAATAAAACATGCATCTTTTACCTCTATTTTGGTTGGATATATCTCTGAGTGTGTTTGAGTGTTAAACTTGTGTTCAGTCATTTCTTTCTTAATGATTTCACATGCTTGATACCAACACACCTGGTATATACAAAGCACCATTCCTGTAGGTGACAAAAGGAGTTGTATCTAGAGCGCAGAGGTAGAAGAAGGTTACCAGATAGTGTGATTTTCCTACAACACCTATGGTAAGTTCTTTTTATGTGTGTTTCCATTAAAGCCTCCCTATCAAGCTCCCTGTAGTTTGGTCCTTTTACCAGTTAAAGTGTATGTATGTGTTCTTATGGTTCAGAGTGTGAGTATGAGTAGATCAAACTTGTTTGGTGCATCACCCTCTTAGGTTAGGTTCTATTTTTCAATAATCCTTCTCTCTTTTCACCCCCATTATATATATATATATATATATATATATATATTAGCAACTTACTAGAATAACTTAGATGCATCAAAGGGAGCTAGCCCTTATCTAGAGACTCTCCTCTTAGTTTTGCCAGACCCACAGGCAAGAGAGTAGTTTTGATTGTGATGCGTGGAAGACAGGAGCTCAGCCTCCTATCGAGGGTGCAATCCACATCATCAACAGTTTCTTTTATACACCTCCTCTTCCAAATTTCTATTCAAAAAGGTAGATTTGACATCCATCTAGTATACCTTGAACTCTTTGAATTTTATATATGTTAGAAATAATATGATGGCCTCCAATCTTGCTACTAATGTAGATATCTTCTCAAATTCTACCCCTTCAATTTGTGCATATCCATTACATACCAGTCTATCCTTGTTCCTAGTGACTTATCCATCTTCATTCAACTTATTTCTAAACATCTATTTTGTGCTAATGACATTCTTATCTTTAGGCCTAGGAACTAGTTCCCAAGTCTCATTCTTCTCTATTTGGTCTAACTCCTCATTCATAGCACCTATCCAAAATTTATCTGTGATTTCTTATATAAGGTTCTTAGGTTCAATTTTATACAATATAGAAACATTTTATTAATTTAGGTTACTTACCAGTCTTCTCCTTACTTGCATACATGTATCCTTGTTTTCAATGATTTGAGATTCAAGATGATCTCTTTAAATTTATCTTGAGGGGCCTTTTGAATCTTGTCTCTCTTTAACTTCTTCATCTTCCTTATTTACCTCTATTATTTCCTCTTCATTCATTAAGTCCATATTATGTTATATATCCTTTGATTGTGAGTGTGATTTCCTTGTTTCATCAATCTTCACATTGGTGATTTTCACTATCTTTTGAAACCTCTTGTTATAACAGCTATAGGCTAAGCTTATTGGTGAATATCCCAAGAATATAATTTCATCAGACCTAGAATCAAACTTACCTAAGTCTTCCTCATTTCTTTTGATGAAAAATTTACTTCCAAAAACTCTTAAGTGTTCTAGATTAGCAGGTTTGTCTTTACACAATTCATAAGGGGTATTGTTTCCAAAGTCCTTATATGTCCTCTAGTTAATATTTATACTAAAATACTCATTACCTCTCTCCAATACCCACAAGATAATCTGGACTCATTTATCATAGTTCTTGCCATCTCTTAGACTATCCTATTTTTTTTTCATTACCCCATTCTACTGAGGTGTCCTAACTACTAAGAACTATCTCCTTAACCCATAGACCTCATGAAAGTCATCAAACTCATTAGACCAAAACTTTCTTCCTCTATCATATCTTAATCACTTGGTCTTCCCATTCTTCTCATTCTCAACAAAGGCCTTAAATGCCTTGAACTTATCAAGAAGTTATAAATTTTCTTTAAAAAATACTACTCAATTCATTTATGAGTAACATGAAGTAACTATCTAAATGAATGCTTTGGATTTTTTTAGGACTATAGATATTAGTGTGTATTAACTCCAAAGTTATTATAATAATCCTTGGACTTGAACCTTCTTCTAGTCTACTTATTGTTGGATGGTGAAGCATAATCTTATTATAATGCCCAGTTCTCAATCAAATTAATCAAGGAATAGTGTCATAAAATGCAAGAAGAAATCAATTACATGTCCAAAGTGTCATATGATTCATAAATTATAATTATAATGTATGTTATGGCATGCACAAGACCAAACATTTTTCATGCAGTGGGGGTTGTCAATAGGTTTATGAATAATCTAGGAAAGGAGCACTGAGATGCAATCAAGTGGATTCTCAAGTACTTGAGAGGGACCACTGATAGATAATTGTGACATGAAGGTTTAGATGTTACCTTACAAATATACGTTGATGTAGACGTGGATGGATATTTATATGGTAGGAAAAACATTACATGTTATGAATTCACTATTGGTGACATAGTAGTTAGTTGGATTTAAAAATTGTAAAAGATAGTTTCTCTATCAACTACAGAGGTAGAATATGTTACAGCTATAGAATCATCAAGTAGATTATATGGATGCAACAATTCATGGAAGAGTTAAGGCATAAGTAAGAATATTGTAGGTTGTATAGTGATAATCTGATTGTGATTCATTTAGAAAATAACTTAGCATTCTACTTAAGAACCAAATATATACAACTTAGGTATCAATTCATTCTTTTAGTTTTGGAGGATGGCCAACTGAAGTTGGAAAAGATCCATACGAGTTAGAATCCTATAGATATGCTAACAAAGGTAGTCACAAAATAAAAGTTGGAGATTTGTTTAGCTTTAATAGGTCTTTAGGGATAACAAGGGAGATGAAAAATATGTCAGGGTCAAAGTTTAAATAAAAGTCTAAGAAAGAGTGGGAGATTGTTGGATGGTGGAGCTTGATCTTATTATAATGCCTAGTTCTTGATAGGGGGAGTGTGGGGGACAATTTCCCCCACTAAGGTCACCACCCCACTAGTTGGGGTCTAGGGGCAATGCCCCTAAAGAAAAATTTTATGAAAAATGCATTATAAAATATTATAATTTCATAGTAAATTTTGACCATTCACTATTAGGTCATAGATCTAATGATATAAACTATGTTGGTGTATTTTTGCCATAATATGTAACCCTCCTTTGATATGAGGGAATTGTAATTACAGTGACACAATATGTGTGAGTGAAGGGGCTATTGTAGTGGATGTACTACATGTTTTTTCCTTCATTTATTGGATTGAATAAGAGAATAACCAGTTGTTTTTATGTTGACATAGCCCATGTTCAGTGAACCATGTTAAATTTGTGTCTCTATTGTTTTGTGTTTTTTGCATTTTATTTTCATTTTTTATTTCACTAATATTTATCTATGTTCTATATTCTTAAAAATAGTATTAGAGCTAAAGTTTTATTTGGTAGATAAACTCACAAGAAAAGAGGGTTTCTAGTTTGAGTGGGAGCAATGGTAGAAGAAGGCCAGTTTAAGGTTGAGAAGTTTAATGGCTGAAATTAATAGCTATAAAAGATGCAAATGGAGGACTATCTATATCAAAAGGATATTTTCATACCATTTGGAGGAGTAACAAATAATTTGACAACTATGAAGGATGAATAATGGGAGGTTATTAATAGAAAGACACTAGGAACAATACGGTTATGCTTGGCAGCATCGATGGCCTTCAATATTTCAAAATAAAAGATAATAGTATATGTGATAAAGGAATTGAATAAAATGTATGAAAAACCCTCAACCTCCAACAAGGTATTTCTTATGAAGCATTTATTTATATATGTAGATGTTAGAAGGTGGGTCTATTGCTGATCATTTAAATTAATTTAATATGGTCACAAATTAGTTAAGTTTTGTAGGAGTAAACTTTGTTGATGAGTTTAGATCTCTTTTGATTCTCTGCTCATTTCTAGAAAGCTAAAATGGATTGATCATGGTTGTAAGTAATTTTGTCTCTGGTTCAAACACTTTAAAGTTAGATGATGTATTGGTATTATTCTTAGTAGAGAAATGTGATAGAAAAGTACAACTGATATATCAAGTAATGCTTTGACTATGGAAAATAAAGGAAGATAAAAGGATAGAGAAAATGGCTAGGGAATTATGGGAACTCTAGTAATGGAAGATACAAATCCAAAGGAACATTGATGTTCTAGATTTGTGGGAAGAAAGGACACCTAAAGAAAGATTATTGGTTTTGAAAAGGAAAATAAGGATATGGATAACAAGATAAAAATTAGGAAGTAAATATAGTAGGTGATGTGTCGCAAGATGCTTTAATCATTTATTTAGATAATATTAATGATTCTTGGGTGTTATATTTAGGAGATTCATTTCATGCTATACCCCATAAAAAATATTTTTAAGACTATGTTCAAGGTGATTTTGGATAGATTTATTTGGGTGATGGTGAACACTGTAAAATTGTTAGAAAGGGTAAGATGAAAATAAAATTATAGAATAAAAACAAATGGTTGCTAAAAAATGTGAGGCATGTTCTTGAGTTGATAAAAAATCTAATTTCAATAGGGAAGTTGGGAGGTTAGGGTTACATAGTTACATTAGAAAAAAATTCATAGAAGGTCACTAAAGGATCACTAGTAATATAAAAAGGAGAAAAGGTAGGTACATTATATTTATCTAATGGTAATGTTGACTCTTATATTTATTTAGCTTCTATAGAAACAAATACAAAATTATGACACCATAGATTTAGGCATATGAGTGAGAAGGGGATGCAAGTTCTTCACTCAAATAATTTATTTCTAGATTTGAAGGTGCATTTCAATTTCTATGAGCATTGTGTGTATGTAAAATAGAAGAGATCCATATTTCTTAGAGTTAGGAAGACAAAGAAGGATGAAAAATTAGATTTTGTGCTTAATGATGTATGGGGACTGGCTCAAGTATCATCCCTTGGTGGATATTATTATTATGTTACTTTTATTGATGATACAACTAAAAAAACTTGGGTTTATTACATACAAAAAAATATAATGTTTTTGATACTTTTAAGAAATTTAAAGCTTTGGTTGAGAATGAGATAGGAAATAAGTTGAAGTGTGTCATAATAGATAATGGAGCTAAATACTACAACAAGGAGTTTGATCATTAATGTTCATTCCATCGGATTCATAGAGAGAAGATGGTTCCAAAAACACCACAATGAAATGGTGTGTCGGAAAGGATAAACAAAATAATCATGGAGCATACATGGAGCATGAGATTACATGTAGGGTTACCCTTATAGTTTTGGGTAGATGTTGTGGATATTATTGTTTACTTAATAAATAGAGGGCTCTGAAGTCCTTTAGATGGTGGCATTTAAGAAGAAGCATGGAAAAGTAAAAGGGTAGACTATTCTTTTTTAAAGACTTTTGGTTGTGAAGAATTTGTCCATATTGATAAAGAAAATAGAACCAAACTTTTGGTTATGAAGCATTTGTCCATATTGATAAATAAAATAGAACCAAACTCTTGGTTGTGAAAATAGAAATTTAATTTTACTAGATATGGAATTAATGGTTTTGGTTACCATTTATGGGATTTTGAAAATCACAAAATCATTAGGAGTAGAGATGTGATCTTTAATGAGAAGGTCATGTATAGAGATCAATTACAAGAAATAAACAAGAAAATCTAAATACAAAATATGTAGTACTTGATGAAATAACTAAAAATGAAATTCCAAAAGTGCCAAAAAATTAGAATGTGCAACAACTACAACAACAACAAGTACCTCAAACTCTTGAAAGTGTAGATAAAAGATATACCAGAGTAAGTAGACTCCCTGAACAATTCTCTCCTTCACTTTATTATTTATTTTTATGTTTTTTGATGAAATATATCCATATATTAACTAAACAAAAATATATAAATAATTCACAAAAAATAAGGTGGTATGAGAGCACGCCATGACACACTAGGCAGAGCTTAGGATCAAAACCAAAGTATCATGAAAGTATCATCTAAAAAAAACCAAGAAACAAGAAAATAAATCACAAAGTCATAAAAATAGATAACTTTTATGCAGCAAGAGCAAGGCTAACAAGTAGAGGATCTGTATCATTAGGACCCCAACCTAAGCTTGGCAAATCATTGCCATCTAGAATAGGCTCCCAACCAATAACTTGGGTAGTGTTTATATCATCATTTGCTTGTGTTTGAGTGGGTGAGATAGCCAAAGAGAGACTAGGGAGCTTATCTAGAATGTTTTAATAGCCTCTAGGTGGTGCTCCCATGCAACTTTATTATTTATTATTGATTGAAGGTGTTGATCTAAAAATCTATGAAGAAGTAATGTAGGTCAAAACTAGAAAGAAATGAGAGCAAGGCATGAAAGAGGAGATGGAATCCTTAGTTCATAACCAAACCTGGAATTTGGTTTAGTTTCCTATAGGTAAAAGATAATTTTAGAATAAATAGGTTTATAGGTTAAAGGAAGAAGATGGATTCAAAAAGAGGTACAAGGCCAAACTTCTTGTAAATGGTTTTGCATAAAAGAAAGGTATATATTTTGATGAAATATTTTATCCAATTGTTAAAATAACTTCCATAAGAACTATTTTAAGTTTGGTTGTAGTAGAAGATTTACACCTTGAACAATTAGATGTAAATATTGCCTTCATGGTGACTTGGAGGAGGAAATATCTACGGAGCAACCACAGGGATAAAAATTCAAAGGTAAGGAGAAAATGGTGTGTAGGTTGAAGAAGAGTTTGTATGGCCTAAAGCAAGCTCCAAGGAAGTGGTATTTTAAATTTAACATGTTTATGACAAAACAAGGTTATAGTAGATGTCATTCTAACCACTGCATTTATTTTAAAATATTAGATAATGATAGCTATATTATCTTGTTATTGTATGTAGATGATATTCTTGTTACAGGTTCTAACATGCATGATATAAATGAACTCAAAATAAAACTAGTAGATTTATTTGTAATGAAGGATTTAGGTGTTGCAAACAAAATCCTTGGTATGAAAATAATAAGAGATAGGAAAAATAAAAAATTGACATTGTCTTAAGAAGATTACATCAAGAAGGTGTTAGTTAGGTTCAATATGCAAGATGAAAAACCTATGAGTACACCTTTGGGAGGACACTTCAAATTGAGCAAGGAATAGTGTCTTAAAATGTAAGAAGAAATCAATTACATATATAAAGTTACCTATACTTTAGAATTAGGAAGTTTAATGTATTATTTGGTTTCATGAGACCAAACATTACTCATGCAGAGGGATTTGTCAGTAGGATTATGAATAATATAGGAAAGGAGCACTGGGATGTACTCAAGTGGATTCTCAAGTACTTGAGAGGGACCACTGATAGATAATTATTCTATGAAGGTTCAGATGTTACCTTATAAAGATATGTTGATCCAGACATGGTTGGAGATTTAGATGGTAAGAGAAGCACCACAATATATGTATTCACTATTGGGGACACAATAATTAGTTGTATTTCAAAATTATAGAAGATAGTTTCTTTATCAACTACAGAGACAAAATGTGTTGCAGTTATAGAAGAAAGCAAGGAGATGATATGGATGAAATAGTTCATGGAAGAGTTGAGGCAAAATTAGAAATATTGTAGTTTGTATAGTGATATCTAGAGTGTGATTCATTTAGCAAATAACTCATCATTCAACTCAAGAACCAAACATATACAACTCTGGTATCACTTCATTCATTCAATTTTGGAGGATGGTTAACTGAGGTTGGAAAAGATCCATACAAGTCATAATCCTATAAATATGATAACAAAGGCAATAAAAAAATACAATTTGGAGAGTTATTCAACTTTAATAGGTATTCAGGGATAACAAGGAAGATGAGAAACATGTTAGGGTCAAAGTTTAAAGAAAATTCCAAGGAAGAGTTGTAGCAGTGGAGTTGTAATAATCAGTCTCTAAATGGGACATTGTTAGATGGTGGAGCCTAATATTATTATAATGCCCAATTCTTGATAGGGGTGTGGGGGGAACTCCCCCCACTAAGGTCATCACTCCCTTGGTGGGGGTTTGGGGGTAGTGCTCCCAAAGCAAAATTTTATGAAAAATGCATTGTAAAATATTTTAATTTTATTGTAAATCTAAAACATTCACTATTAGGTCATAGATCTAATGCTATAAATTATGTTGGTGTATTTTTTACCTAATATGTAACCCTCCTCTAATCTGAGGGCATTGTAATTATGGAAGCACACTTTGTGTGAGTGAAGAGAATATTCTAGTGGATGTGTTATAGGTTTTTTCCTTCATTTGTTGGACTAAATAAAAGAAGAATTAGTTGTTAATGTGTGGACGTAGCCCATGTTGGGTGAACCACATTAAATTTGTGTCTATATTATGTTGTGTTTTATGTATTTTATTTCTATTTTTATTTTAGGCATGTTCTTCATAGACTTCTTAGTGTTTATCTCAACCAAATTATCAAAGTTTAGGTGACCTAACCTTATGTACCATAGACAAATTACATCCATCTTATTCATAAATCATCTCTCCTTATTGATGTCATTAAATACATATAGATTGTTCTTGGTCCTCTTAGCATTGGTAATTATCCTTCTTAATTTGGATCTCCTTATCTCACACCCTCTATCATGAAAGGTTAGTGTGTGTCCTTGGTTGAACATTTGACTTACACTAAGTAGGTTATGTTTCAAACCTTCCACATACAACACATTTTCTATCTTGGTCTTCCCATTGTCCAAACTCAAGATACCCTTGCCAACTATATTGGTAGTCATGTTGCCTCCAAATTTCATTGTTCCTGTAACATTTTTCTTCAATGATATGAACTTGTTTCTGTTTCCTATCATGTGGCTTGAGAAACCACTATCTATATACCATTTCATTCCTTCATCTTGAATGTGAAAGGCAATATAAGCTAGCATAGATTCCTCTTTAGTCTTTTTTCCTCTTTATCAAATAATCCATTTTGACTCTCGGGCTCAATATGATTAGTACTAACTTTCTTTGGTTTCCACACTAATGTTTGACTTTTTTCATGAACTCTAAAGCTCCATATACCTTTCTAATTCCTCTTGACTAATCACTTGTTATCCCATGGTCCTCTGATAACTCATCCCTTGAGACCATTCTATAATCACTTTCTATATGACCAAATATATGACAATCAAAACAAAAACCATTGAAATAATTCAAATGCCTCATTGTATTTGGCTCCTTGATTGGTATTTTCATGTTGACTTTCATGTTGGTTCTCTTAATTTGTTTTGTCTTCTCACGTTCTTTCTCAAACTTGCTCATATTTTCTATGAGCTTCTCATGCTCAACCTTCAAATAATCTATCTCTATATTTAATTGATAATACTCAACTTATTTTTATATGAACTTTGTATTAACACCTTATAACTAATTCCAAAGATTCTTGATGATCTTTTCATCCATTTTGGCTTATTTGACCCAATCACTCTTTAAGGTATAAATCTATTCCTTAAGACCTTTGACCATAGATATCAACTCATGTTTCTTATTATTTTGATGGTTAAAATCATCTATGTCACTTATGATCTCAGTTTCAAGGTCTACTTCAGCTTCTCTTTCTTTATTGTCATAATAGATTTCTTCATCATACATATTGTCTTCTTGATCACTAAACATCTTGTACTTCTTAGGATCACCTTTAATATGTTAGGCCTACTTAAATACCATGATATGATACCAATTTTTGGAATAAAAATGACTAGTATGGGGGGTGAATCAATCTTCAAAACATTCATTCAATTCCACTTAATATTCATGAGCCATTTATACAAATATATAGATCAATCAAAACATAAACAACTATACATATAAACATGAAATATAAGAAAAAATCACATATGTGGGACACCTTCAAGGTTAAGAAAACCCATTGATATCTAT
Organism: Torreya grandis; assembly: GCA_037957365.1. NCBI lineage: Eukaryota > Viridiplantae > Streptophyta > Pinopsida > Cupressales > Taxaceae > Torreya > Torreya grandis. The sequence goes on from JARHVA010000042.1 coordinate 251,804, forward strand.
ATATGGACTATAGTCCTATAATACAAAAACCAAATTTATTGAAGCACCAACTCCACATGCAGTACCAACCCCAACTAACCAAGTACCCACTTGATTAGGATTTAGCAAGTACCCACTTGCAAGGAGGCACCAACCCCCTAGATAACTCAGTACCAAATCAAACACTTGATTTTTGTATCACCTTTAGAACACTATTTTTCTCAACCAATAGATAATGACCACCTCTTCAACTCTTCACATTTTTATCCATCTCAAACTGCCTTCTAGACCTCTTTGCTCAGCTAGGTCTCTTCAAGACCGATTAGATCATATGACCTTGATATTCATACTTTTACCTCTTTTTAGATATTCATGAAATTCCATCTACTCTATTATGATTTTCTATAATATCTCCTTTCACTCAAGTATATTATATCTAATTTGCTCCTCAATCTAATTCTCTAGCTCAACAATTAGGCTTAAAAAGTTATGTTCTTATACAAGCCTCTTACTCATACACCTCTTGGTCAAATAAACACACTTGTATAATTATATTGGCCATGAAATATACCATAGGAAATGTTACAATTAATAATCAATCATTACACTAAGTTTACCATAACTACAATAGACCAAATCCTTCTTTAGGTCTCATGGAGACCTAATTTCATTAGGCCAACTCTAGGACATGTTACCTTATGACCCCTTAGAACACTCTACACCTCTATATACAACACAATATTTTCATAAAATAATAAAATAGGCCTTATCCAACATCTTATGAGAACCATGACACCTTTTGGATCCAACCACCACTTGAAACACTTCATTAGCACTATTCACATTAGGCCTTTTAACACATAAAAAAGTTTGTCTTGAACAACTAAAGATAAAACATCATTTATCCAAAAAATAATGATAATAAATCACTTATAAAAAATCTAAATTACATCAAAAATATCACAATATTCATTATACACTTCCACTTAATAGATACAGGGACTCAAGAACACCTCTGCAACTCACTCACTCAAAATGACCAATTTACCTTATAGACCAGTCATGGTAACTTAGACCTCTAACACATGTATAGAGACTTTAAATGAATTTTTATACATTAATATGGTCCTATGATATTTCCATACCATCCTCAAATATATATATCATATGGTCTAATGGTAAATATTAGTCTTTCATACAAATTTCATGACCTTATATCTCATTGTCTTATCTGAACCAAATAGGTCAAATTGTGAGCAACATTTTCACCATATTCACTGACGTCTAAAACTTATAACAAGAATTAACATGTATTAAAATTATTTAAAAACATCTATATGTACTTATTTTCATCATTCTATCATGAAAACACACTCCAATTCATCATCTCATTGTTGCCTAGGTTTTTCACTATTTGCATAATTAGGCCTTTTAGTAATTGGCTAAATTGAGGGATAGAACCTGTCCATAAACCTTCATGGAAATGAAACATGAGTCTCTATATTCTTTCTCCATCCATTTTATTACTATTTCCAATGCAAATTTTTACTTCTACAATAATTTCTTCATAAATAAGCCTATAGCTTAACATTTTCACTCTCCTCTCTCTAACCAATACCATCTAGAGGTACCTATGAGATTCTAATACAAGATATTATATATTACATAATAAATTAAATCCATCCTTATCAATCTTGAGCATCATCTTCAACATCAGGTCTTCATTAGGGTTCTAAGAGGGTTTAAACCAATTTCCACTCTTAATAATCATTCATAAAGCATAGCCTCTCAATCCAAAATCTAATGCCTAAAATTTTGATCTAAGACCCTTCCCTGTATACTATTAATATATTAGGTTCCCATACAAATTTTTCATTATCCAATGATCACAATAAAATCCTTCTCCGGTTGAGAACCCTTCATTTTGAGTACTCAAGAGACCTCTAAATAACTTTTCATGCCTTTTCCTTCACACTATGACCTAAAATTGCATAAACAAACTTAAAAAAACATACCTCACATCTAATAATTCTTACATGAGCTAAAACTCCTTGAAATATAATCATAACCCTTTATTAGGCTACACTCTCTCTCTTTACTCTCTAAACCTTGACATGTAAACCACATTAGGCCTTAAAACTAACCTTTATGCCTCTTTTCATGCACTCTTCACCTCACTCACATAATCAAACAACCTCATACAACCATTTAAATTCTCTATTTCACATTAAATATCTTTAATGCTCATAATCTTGTCACAACACACATTGCCAACTAGCCTTTCTCATAATAACACTCTTGTAGACCTAGATTGAAAATCCTACCCCTGTAGGCTCACCCTAAAAATCTAATGAGTGTTTGAATGCCTCAAATACATGCTAAAAAAACCTCTCACATTATTTATTTCACTCACCTCATCATGCCACCATCTCATACCTCTATCATGCCATGACTAGGCTCATGACTAGGCTTCTTATGCAACTTGACATCAATGACATGTACCTTCATGAAACCATAAATCATTATTTACCTTCAAATTATCTTTCATGAAAACATATTTCAATGACAACACTCTTTCAATGACATCAACCTTATGCAAGATGCACCTTTGACATCAATGACAATACTCAACACCTCTTATGCCTCAAATTAACAACATAGATATAGGTGTTATCACCCCTACCATTAGCTACAATAGTTAAATTGATCCTACCTTACACTTAAAAATATTTGGAAATCTATACAAATATTTATTCAAGTTAAATACTTTTCCCACTACCAAGCTCTTAGCAAAAACCCTCTCTAGAGATGCTTTAGATTGGTATAACCAATTGAAATCTCATTCCATAACTAGTTTGGAAGATCTAGTTAATGCTCTATTACAATAATTTCAAATTAATGACCTCCTTAAAAATACCTTAGCTCATTTTATTAATTATAAACAACTTGAGATGGAAATTGCACAAGTTTTCATCAAATGGTGGATGACCTTGTCTAATAAGTGAGAACACAACATGGTGTATGATAACCTCTTTCATCAATTCCCCAATGCTCTCTATCCTATATTTAAATATAGGGTTTGAACTCTTTCTCCACAAAATTTGGAAGAGTCCTTTGACCAATCCAAGCACCAATATCTTCTCATGCATCAGTTTAATCCATCCCAACCTCCTGTGGGAACTTGTATGCTCATAAAAAATAAAATTAATCATGCTACTAATGATGGTGTCACTAATTTATATGATACCATTCATAATATTCAAGATATTACTCTTGACCTTGCTCTAGAATAAGTATCCTCTTTAAACCAAATCCCTAATCCTCACTTTTCTCCAATAAACAACATCAATGTTCATAAGCCATTACCCTTAGTGTAAATCCAAAATCATATACCAAGGCTACTTCCACGAGAGCTTGATCCCACTTTCCCTATGAAATCATGGTACAATCCAAATAAATTATGTTGGTTTCATGCTATCTAGGGTCACTCTCATGAGACTTGTAGGCAATTACATAACTTAGCTATAGATTTCCTCCTTGGTCTAAATTTTTACCATGATTCCCTCATTCTTAAACTTCAACAAGCTTATGACATTACCTTTAAAGCTCAAGACACACAAAGTAAAAATAAATATTTACACTAGGCTAATGCTTATTTGGCCATTTACAAAGACCATCTTCCAAACCATCAAGACAATAATGATAAACCTACTCCATCCACCAATAATGTTGAAAGTATTATAGACCCAAATCTTAAATAAAATGTGGTCAACATGACTAATATTCAAAGGGTAGTTGTCTTCATTGATTCTCATACTACCCACATGCACTAATCATCTCACACTTTTTGTGTTATCTAAGATTCTTCCCCAACTCACCTAATAGAGTTAGGGAAAGAGGACCTTACCTCTTTTGATGAACAAATTCTAACAACTCCATTAGATAACACCTCTCATACCATTTATACAATTTCTTTAACTTCTTTACCTATCACCAATAATATTCAACCTTTTAATACCACTTATTCAAATCTATCATAAAATAAACCTACATCAACTACCTCATTCTCTCATGATAATTAAATAATTAGTCCCCCAATCAAAACTCCTACATCCTATCAACACAAATTTACCTGCACTTATAATCCTCCTTCTGAGGAACTCCTCTAACATTAATGGGATCCAATGTTGATGAATGTGATCCATTAGTCTTCTTAGGGGTTATGATGAATGGGATCCTATCATGGAAATTACTAATTTCCCATCTCATATTAATTTTCTCAAACTCATGTGAACTTATTCATGTCATCACAACCACCTTATGCAACTCCTATTTGAAATTAACATCCCTCATCCTCCCCTAGCAAGATGTGAAGCTACCTTATCTGGGTTAGAATATATCATCTTACAATAATATAAAGATATGTCTATACATATTGATAATGCATTGGCCACTTATCTCTCTCTCAAATTTCTTATTGCTTCTATGATTCCAAATGAGATTTTGTTTCTCATAGATGATTCTCCCCTCTTTATAAACATCTAAATTAGTGCCATCCAAATCAAGAATGCCTTGATTAATGAGGTTTTAAGTAATTGTTTCCTTAACTTCATTAAAACCCTTGGATACTCTAAATGTAATCTTAAGTCCACCCACAACACATGTCAAGGATATGACTGAAGTCAAATGCCTCCCTTAGGTTGTGTGTGGCTCCTTATCACCATCCCACCTATCACTATTTGAGTGAAGGTTATGATTTTTAATTTTCCCCTCTCCTATGATATCTTGCTTAGTAGGCCATGGACTCATTGCATGAGATTTATCACCTCTTCTACTTGAATATATGTCAAGTTCCCTCACAATGGTGAAATCTATGGGATTCAAGGCAACAATAACCCTTATAATTTTAAACAATTCCAAGATTGTGGTGTGTTCAAAACTCCAAGACTTGAACATTGACTATTTTATTCCAAGAATCTCAATGTTTTAATTTCCTTGTCAACTCTACACAAGGTTACCATGGTCACCCCAAACTCATAAAAATATACTACCTAACCTCTTAGATATTGATGATAATAAGTTGATGAGATAAACCTCAAGATAAAAACTTTTGATCTCTCTCCTCATCTCATTTCCCAATTTTGACCCTCTCTAAAGTTATGTTCCAGTCAACCATTTAGTGATGATATACCCATAGTCTTAACTAAGACTCAACATTATATTCATCATGCTACCTTTGATGATAATTTCATACCTACTTACATAATTAATCTTCATACACCCAACTATGATATTGGTTATACTCTATGTGAGCCATTTCTAGGAGGTCTTATTCAGACTCAAGATGTTGAGATCCTTTATTACCATTCTTCTTTGTTTCAATCTTTCTATCTATCTAATTTCATTTCATCTTTTATAGTTCCTAATTTTATCATTATTCCTCTTGTTTATAGGGTAGAGATGGTGCATTTGCATGACATACCTCCAATTTATGAAGAACCTCTTAGGAGTATGCTTATGGATCATGTTATGACTAGTCCCTATCACATCACTAAATACTAGGATCCCTATATCTATATTGCCCATGAGATGCTTAATATTGTTTTTAAACCCTCTATGCATCCTAATACTCCATCATTTGAGACTATTCTAGCTCTTATCCCCTCTATCCATTTAGATAAGTCTCTTCCTACTTTTTATTTTATTTCTCCTTCAATTGATCCTCATCTAGTCTCTCCACTAGTTGCCTCCCCTTAGTGATGGCCTACTTCTTTTAACATTGCTTATTCCTCTACCTACCCACTGGGCCGATCAACCATACTATGGAATTTATAGAATTTTTGGTCATTGGACTAAAGATTGTAAATTATACCAACTTTCCCCAATTTTTGCCTCCACTCCCTCTATTAGTAGACCCAAAAAACTACTAACAAGTGTATATGTTGCTTCCACAACACATATAATCATTCCTATACTCATTTGTCTAAGCATAGACAATATATAGACACCTTTTATCTTACTCTTCCTCAACCTATAGATAAGGCTATACCTCCCCCCAAATTATTACTTGAGTATATTCTAAAATATGGTGAGGTATATTGTCTATGATACCAATGTAGTACCCATCACATTGATCATTATTACATCGTCCATCATCATCTCTAGGATCAACTTATGACCATTACCATGCCTATTATCCCTCCTCCCATAATTTTCCCATGTAATAAGGATCCCACTTATTCCTTCATGGTTCATCCACATGTGATCCCTCCACCTATGGATTTTCTTTCACCTGTCGTCCCTTCTTTAGTGATGACTCCTTCATATCCCATGGATTCCACTCCTATTCTGTCTCTTGAGTATCCTATGCAAAATGGCCCTCATGAACATGATCCTTTAGTCATGCCTACATGTTCTATCAAGGAGATTTGATGATAGGTATTTTCTCAACTTTCTCTGAAGATCAATGAGACCCTCATTGTAGTCTCAGTCCAGCTTCACATAAATCTATCAAATGTTATGGATAATATTTGTGGAAAAATTTACTAGTATTTATGAACACAACATGGTTTTCCTTTACTTTCTTCTTCATTTTTTATTATATGTGTACTCTAATTTTATATTTATCTACTTTATATCATTTGAATTTGTGTCAAGTTTTAATTCACTTATCTATCTTATATGGCTATTTATATTTTGTATTATAAGTTGTCTATGGTGTCATTTTATTTACTTTTGATCTCTTATGGATTATTTTCATGATTACATGCTTTTATAAATGAGTTAATTTATTTATATATATTCCTTGTTCTTTTCTCATGATTGTGTTTCTATCTAATTTTTGTTTTTTCTTAAGTGTGAAAAGAAGAAACTAGTTAAGAAGGGTGTGTAGAAGAATACATGTTGGATGCATGCATGTTGAATCCAGACTTTGTGAGAAATCCTCTTTATCTAGGGAAGAATTAATTTTAATAAGAAATAACTACCATAAAACTTGTTAGTTAGACAAGTAATTGGGTGGATTGCCTAGCGTGAACTAGATCCTAGAAGCAAAAGCTTTTTAGGAGGCTATCAATCCACCTACTTTTAACACTTAAGTTTATGAATAAAAAGGAAAGATACTTTAATTTAAAATAGAAAATAACTTAAATTAAAAATAATTAAATAACATAAAATAACTAAATAAGGACAAGAAACTATGTGCTTTTAAAACAATGATTAAATAGAGCAACTAATGCTGAAAATTAGTCAACACAAGGCTATGGTTTTGGTTTAGAAATTTAACAAGGGATTGAAGAAAGGTGGTTTGGTTGGTTGATAAATGGTTAAGGTAATAGAAAATTAAAGATTCAAATGGGATAAATGGGTGAATGTTTGATGAGTTAAGAAGGTAATTAGTTAAGATGGCAAAAGGGGAAGAGGATAAGGAGGGTAAAAGTGGCAAAAGTGTAAATGGATAAAAGATGGCAAGGGGGAAAATGGATTGAGATAATGAAATGAAAAAGAGATAAAATGGATAAGTGGGGATGAAGAGATTAAAAATCCAAGAGGATGATAAGATAAAATTTAAGAAATAAAATCAAATGTTACCTTCCAATCTTGAAGAAGAATGTTTTTATTGTTGATGATGTTGTTGAAGATGTCTTGAGGCAATTTTGTCAGAGCTTCATTTCTTTGAATTATTTTCCTCCAAGATGTGGATGACCTCTAAAATTATGACATAATTCAAAGACATAAAACAAGATGTTGATAACCAAAGGCTAACTTTCCACTTAACCTTGGGTGAAGGAGAGGGGGTATTTATAGAATTTATTGTGAAGAATCATTCCAAAAGAGGGAATAGTAGAAGTATGATGCCATTTTCCATGTGGTGCATGAATGATTCAAAATATGAGGTTGATGGGATTCCCACCTTGATCATGTGTCTCCCATTTAGGTTGGTGTGTCTCTCACCTTGCACATGAATCCAATTTTAAATGGGAATCATGCACATGGGTCTAAATGAGGTCAAAGACTTTTCACCACCCTTTTTTGTCTTTATTCAGCACTTAAAGAGATGGCACACAAAATATGGCACCATTTTCCATGTGTTGCATAAATGAGTCAAAATATGAGTTTTGTAGGATTACCACCTTGATCATGGGTCTCCCATTTTGGCTGGTGTGTCTCTCACCTTGCACATGAATCCAATTTTGAATGGGAATCATTCACATGGGTCTAAATGAGGCCAAATACTTTTCACCACACTTTATTGTCTTCATATAAGCACTTAAATATATGGAAAACAAAATGTGGAGCCATTTTCAATTTGGGTACATGAATGATTCAAACTATGAGGGTGTTGGGATTCCCACCTTGATCATAGGTCTCCCATTTGGGTTAAAAAGTCAAAAATGGGTGCTCTTTATCTTTTAAAAATAACTAAAGGGGTAGTTATCTCATTTTGAAATCCACTTTCATGTGTGAAAGAAAAATACATGTTGAATTATGGACCCTTAAGGGGAAATTCATCATATTTCAATGGGGGACCCTTGTGATGCATAAATGAGGTCATTAAGCACCTTGAGAAAGGGTCCCAAGTGGGGTATGATGTCTCACATCAAGCTACATCACTTCTAAACCATGTCACTTGCTATGTCACTTACCATGTCACATGTCATGTCATCATGAATAGTGATAGTGGGTCTCAGTGAATAGTGATAGTGAATAGTACATTTAAATAATATTATGTGAATAGGCTAATAGTGATTTGGTTAGATTAATAGAGGTTGATTAAGGGTTAATAAGGTTTAGGGGGTCTTTAGGGGGTCCTAAGGCATTTAGTCATCAAAAACAATAAGTGTGCAATTTTTTACTGCCTATATTTTGCCCCTTTTTATTATGTGGATTTGAATTGACAAGCCACAAAACAAAAATGAATCATTTGGTCAAAGTTTAGGGTATTTTGAGTATAGGAGGAAGTGTTCCCTCTCAAACTAAGAGTCAATGAGAAAAGGTTGAATCAGATGCAAGTTTGATAAGCAGTTGGTGGGGAGGCACTAGGTGGTGCCATAAGGTAGTTGGGCATGTGAAATGCCAATGGGTACACAAAATGTGACTAAGCACTATATTAAATATTGTGCAAAGACTAGAGCTACCAATGTTGATAAAAAAGAAGATTATGTTATAGATGGACATATGATAGGGCAACTGATCCATAACATTAGTCATAGTTGATAAATTTAGCCTATCGAGTCATCTAGATAAGGTTGGTGTTATTCATAGATATTCAAGGTAGGAAATGCTCCTATATAATAATACAAATAGTTTGGTTGTACATGAGGTTGGGTGTAAAAATTTCAACATGGTAGGTGTAATTGGTGTAGTCAAAAGGACCAAGGTAAGGTCATCACAAAATAAGTGAAAATGTCTAGTCAAAAATGGTCAATATCAAGGTGGATGTGGGCAAGTAGGTTGGTTGGTTGGAATGGGGTGGCTGAGTAGACTCCATATACAATAGGCAAGTGGACACTTCCTACATATTTCCATAGACATAATGTCCAAAATAAACTTTAAACCTAGTGTATTTATTTGAGGTGGGGAGTCTTGGTTAACTTGGTTGCCCCAATTTGATTTATCATGCAGTTAGGTTTGGTTGAAGGATGTTGGAGAAAGAGAAGCTCCAATACATGGAAAAGATGGCTATTAAATAGTTTTTTAATTGGTTTGGTAGAAATGGTGGATGAGATTACCTAGGAGGTAATTAAATTATTGCTTCAACTATGCAAAAGTAATCTATATCCATGGATAAGCAAGTTCAAGCATGAAATTTCTACCACCATTTGTTAAAAAAAAGGAAGAAATATACTTTACCAGGCTTTAGAAAATCTGGCACTACTCGAATTACCAAGGTGACCTAACAGGTTCTTTCATCATCATCCAAATAAGTTGACATTATGCACACTCTATAACAATGCCATTAATAAGAAGTGGAAGGGTATTATTCAATGATTTGAGGAAGCAAAGTAGTAGAGTGGGTAAATGAGAAGTGGCAAAGATTCAGACCCTTGACCCTTAAGCTAGTGGGGCCCCAAAATAAGTAAGCATTGAGTTTTGGGGGAATACAGAGAAAGACTCTACGGGATTTTGGAATATAGAGTGAGGTGAATAATAATAATATTATTAATAATATGAGGGAGCATGTTGAAATAGGAAGGAAAATAAATAGTATAAATGGAAAATTGAAAGGGAAAATAGAAGAATAATGTACAAAGATAGATTGGGGAGTTGAAAAGGAAGGTGGGAGAAATAGGTATAAAATAGACAAGGGAGGAAAATAGTTTAGTGGAAGAGGGGACTCCTATAATAGGTTACTAGGTGGAATGTGATTAAAGAGTAGGGTTATTATAGTGCATACGAAGATGTAGGCTAGGTAGGGAGAATTAAGGGAAATTATTAGTTGGGAGGTAGGTTACATGATATGGTATAGCTAACAACCACACATGGGTACCCCAAATATTCCATTTGAAGGTGGGTTTAGTTTTGAATCTAACATCTTCGAAAAAGGGGTTCAAAATAGGCAAGACCAGAGGAGACGGGGAAATGATATGTATCCTAATAGCTGGTGGTGCTCATGCTTGATTTTGGGTCATATGAGATTGTGGGCATGGTTAATTATGTTATAGAGTCGTAGGATCAATATATATCTTATAGTAAACCAAAATCAAATGGAATACATTTGTGGCCATAGCATGATATATGTTGTGATCATATAAGCTAAAAATGGGTAGAGGGTTTAAAAGAGAAAAAGGTGATAGGTAGGGTGAATGGAGTAGCTAGAGAGGGACAAAAAATAGTATCCAGGCTCAACATGCAAAGGCATTAAAGGAAGAAAGGGATGCGCTTGAAGTAATGAACTTAACCAAATTTTATGCATTAAAATAAGGGCATGGAAGACATGAGGAAGTAGACAAGAGATGTACATAAAAGAGGTATAATAGGTGACTTCACTCTGAGGAGGTGGAGGTTGAAGGGGAGATTATAAGGGAGATCCAACAAGGGATGAGGTGAAGGTAGACCAAGATATGGATGAAGAGATAGGTAAATAAAATAATGAGGTCATAGATAAAGATGAAGGTAGAGAAGGATGAAAAGAGCCAGGCATGAACATATAGGAGGGAAAAAAAGAAGGCTGGGAAGAATGAGGAATGTCATCAAGGGAGATAGAAAAAATGAAATGAAATGGAGAAAAGAGAAGAAAAATAAAAGGTAGAAGATGGGGTGTGAGGGATGAACTAAACAATGATAGATTAGAGAATTGAAAAGGATGGGGAGAGAAGTGTAACAATTGTGAAGGGTAAGGGGAGAATGATAAATATGGGTGGCCATGAAAGATTTGAAAATAAATCTAAAAAAAGACAAAGGAGAAAAAAATTTGGTGAGGAAAATGAAAAACAAGGCAATAAATGGAAGAAAAGGAAATAGGAGGGAACAAGAGTGAAATGAGGACACAAAAAGGATTACAGGAGAGTGAAGAAGTAGGTGGTATCTTGACCAAGTAAGCATGGATGATGATAGGCAAGGAGAGGAATAACGAACCAAATCAGATGGTGCTTTTAGAGATGAGAATGGGATGGAAAATGGGAAAGGGGTTAAGAACAATGAGGGAAAGAAAAGGATGGGTGGACAAGAAGGTGAAGAGATAAGATAGGAATCAATAAACTTGTTAGAAGATAATGACAAGTTGAATGGGTGATTAGAAGATATTTATAAGCTTAAGAGGTGATGAGGTGGTAAAGAAATAGGGGAACACAATGAAAGGGAATGAGACGAAAATAAGGGATGAAGATCAGGGATGATAAGAAGAAGAATGAAGCAGGGATTTAAATCATGGACACTCACATAGATGCAAAAGATAAGTGATTATCGAGATGGAAAGAGGAAAAGGGGAATGCAAAGTGAAAAAGGCAATAAGAGATAAGAAGAAAAGGGTAATTATGGAAGGCTTCTCAAAGGATAAAGACCCAGTTAGAATCTAGTTGTGAAGGAAAAAAATGGAAAAGGTGGGAAGAGTGTCAAATCGACAGAGAGTGGTGGCACACATAAGAAAAAATGGGATGCTATAAGAAATAGAAGAAATAGAAAGCATGCTAGATTGAAAATATGGGAAATATGAAAACAAGAACTAAGAATTGGAATGAAGGTGGTTTATAATCAGTGAAAGAGTAGTAAGCAGGTGGTAGTAAAGAATATAAGGAGGTAAAAGTATCCCTCAATGTCCAAAGGAATAGGTTGATGTGGAATTGGTGAGGAAAAGAGAGTGATAAAGAGGGTACAATAAATAGTCAAGGGCAAGGGGAGATGATGAGGATGGAGAAATAAGGCAAAGGAGGTAAAGGGAAAGGTTGGTAATAAGGGGAAAGAGAGACAAAAAATGAAAAAGGTGGGTGGGGAAGTGAGCTACAAAGCATGCACAAGGAAAGGTGATGAGGAGGCCAATGAAGTAGAGTAGGTGGTGGCTTTATGGGAGATAATGGGGTCTAATGAGGAAGGATACCAATCCTTGTGTTAAAAGACATTGACAAGTTGAAGGGAGGTGGTGAGGAAATAGGTAGAGAAGTGGAGGAAGAGATTTTAGGTGAGAAGAGAAAACAAAATAAAGGATGTGGTTGAGCTAACCTTAGTAATTGAGTGCTACCTATATAGTCCAAAAAGACCTCAGGCCAATGTAGTTCTCTTAGAAATTGGGGAAAAATAAAGAGGAAGTATTAGGTGATGTTTAAATACAAGGATGCTATGAAAAATCTAAAGCTTCCCTGATATATGACACCTTAAGCACAAGGGTGCTATTAGCAACACAAATAAATGAGAAGAAAAAGGGGAGGGTAATTAGTTCTTAGTGGTTGAACTACCCTTAGAATTCAAGTAGTTCTTACATAATTGATGGACATCAGAGACATCCTTCTTTAGAAGATGATGGAAAGGTTGGCACTAGTCTAAAAGTTGGGAAGTGAAATGGTGAATGGATTGAAGTTTTCCCTATAGGCTATAGAGCTGCTTAAGGTTGGTTAGAGGAGGTATGTCTAAAATTTATCTAACTTTAGTAGGGTCTACTTTGTTTCCATGAAGAGAGATGATAAAGCTAATAATATTTCTTGAAAGGACCCCAAAAATTCATTTCTTAGGATTAAGGTAAACATGGTAATGGATGAGGTGTTCAAATATGATCATAATAACTGTCAAGTGACCTTTTTGGAGTTTGGATTTCCTGAGAAGATCATCCACATAGTTTTATACAATCTTATGGATAATATCATGAAAGATATAAGTCATGGCACACTAGTAGGTTACCCCAGCATTCTTTAACCCAAAAGGAATGAATCTATAGTAAAAATTTCCCCAAGGGGTGGTAAAGGTAGTTTTATGTTGATCTTTAGGAGCAATCAAGAACTGATTATAACCCAAAAACCCATCCATGAGAGATAACATCTTGTGGTTGATTGTAAGATCAACAAGCTGGTCAATGCTAGGTAGAGTAAATTCATCCTTGGGGTAGGTGAGGTTAAGGTCATGAAAGTCCACACAAATACATAGACCCCCAGTGACTTTGGTGATAGGTATGATATTTGAGACCCATTAGAGGTATTCAATGGGTTGAATGAAGTTTAAAGATAGGAGACATTGAAGATCTTCTTTGATGAGAAGGGCTCTGTGAGGATGTATACATTGAAGTTTTTATTTAACAAGCTTCGCATCATGATGACTGACTATGTTATGGGTAGCAATGGTGGGGTGAATCCTAGGCATATCACTATAAGACCAAGTGAATGCTATGTTGTGGTCTTAGAGGAAAGAGGAGAAGTTTAGAAGTTCCTCAACATTTAGTGATTGGCCCAATTTGACAATGTGAGGGTTGTCTAGAGTGCCCAAATTGATATCCATGGTGGATTCATTTGACATGGTTGAGGCCTTAAGAAGAAGGGATTTATGGATAGAAGAATCCCCCACACCAAAGTAGGTAAAAATGGAATCATCATCTTGATGTTAGATGTTGTTGATGGTAAGAGAATCTTTCTCTACCATTTCAAGATGTATGAGTGGAAGGACTTTGGTTTGGCCACCCTTTGGGTAGATAAGAGGGCCCAAACTAAAGGTATTGACTAGAAAAAAAATTTAGGGGGGATGATGTCAGGATCTTCAAGTGAGGAAAGTGGTTGGATTGGTGAGGATGGGATATCTTCCTCCATGGTGGTAATGGGTTTGGGTGAATTAGTGGGTTCTTCAAGTAGTTCATACCCAAGGTGAAATGACTCATGAGGTTGCAAAGTTTTGATATGGGGTAACTAATGAGGCCCTTGTTCATAGCAACCAAGGCCAAATCCTTTCTAAGCACATTGATGAAGATAAAACTTATCAAACTCTAGTTTGCTAAGATAGGAAAATTTAGAGGTAAATGGTTAGATAGATGAAGTAGTGATAGAGGCTAAAAGTGGCCGATCAAGTCCCCCATAAATGAAATTTGTTTGATGGTTAGGGAGCCCGAAGTAGATGATGGTTCCAATGTTAGGGTCATAATAAGGGTCATGTCTAAGATTCCCATATTCTTGGGGAGTAGATAAGGCATTCAAGGCTAAGAGTTTATATTCCCTGAGGGAAAGATGTTGGAATGCGGTTGCCATGGGGTTCTATATAAGAATCTAGGAATAAGGGATAGATGAGCTAGTAGAAGCTTCATCAACATTTGGTGTGGAAGTGTCATGAATTTTTATTGGTAAAGTTGTGACATTAGCATATGGTTGTGATGTGGATGAAGGAGGAAGAAGGACATCATTAGGCTGATATGTAATATTTCAAGATGTGAAAGGACTAAGGTCAATATGGATAGTCATAACTTACCCTTCATGCTCAAATTTTACACATCGATGTAAGGTGGAAGGGACAAAACTCATGGCATGAATCTAAGGGCGCTTGAGTAAAACATTGTATTTGAATTATCCTTCTACAACATAAAAAATTTTAGGAATGGTATGAGACCCTACACAAATATGGAGGACAACTATGCCCAAGGTAGTAGCCATGGTATCATTGAAAGAATGAAGGACCGTTGTGTTTTCAAACATGATGTTTGTGGGTAAGTGCAATTAGTCATAGGCATGGGAGGAGATAATATTGATGTTGGCTCCTCCATCAATCATCACCATTTTGATACGGGTTTTATTAATGTATGTCATAATGAATAGGGGGGATCGAGATCCTTCGAATGAATAGAAGGTATTTCTAAATCTTTAAAGGTGACAATGTTAGAAGTTTAAAAGGCACCAATAAAGGTGGAAAAAGTTGAGGTTCATTGGGTTAGACCTCGATGTATTTCAAGACTTCTATGAGTGTTTGGCGGTGATAGGGAGATATAGAGACTAACTCATATAAGCTCATTTTTGTTGGAGTTTGGTGAAGCTGCTTGAGGATAGCTTTTCAGACAGATATTGCATATGGGTTAGGGTATGGAGGGTTAGATGGGGAGGATCCTAAGATAGACACATTGGGTTTTTTTGAAGATAGATATGGCTGGGTATTGTTTATTTAGGAGTTCAGGGAGGGGTAATTCTAAGGAATAGATGCCTTACCCTTCCCTTTATCCTTCTGTTGGGCCTGAGATTAGGTAACCATGTGAATAGTGTGGATAAGGGGTTTTTTTAGATTATGTGGTTGCTTTGGTTCATCCTCTTTAATTTTGGGTGAGATTGAAGATTTTATGGGCTGAGTAGGTGGTTGGATTGGAAATGGGGATGAAGGAGGTTTATTTGATAATAGATCATATCTTCATACAGACTATGAATAAGTGCTTAGAGAGCTTTACAATTTTTTGTGTCATATCCTAGTACCCTATGGTATGCACATATCAATTTATCATTAAACCATGAGGGTTTGTTACATGAAGGGTCAAAAGGTTTGATGGGTGGTAAGCTCAAGGAAGAAGTTTTCAATAACCACTAGAGAATGGTTAAGTAAGATTTGGCTAAAGGTGGTAAAGGTTTAGCAGTTTTTGTTTTAGGTGTTGAAGTAGAAGTTTGTGTGGATTTATATTTGGTGGTAGGTGTCTTGGGTAAAGTGATACACTTGGTTGATGGTTTTTATTTAGGCAATATGTTTGATGAGCTAGAGGCAGAGGAAGGAAAGGTAGGCAACTTAAGAATTATTAGTGTAGTGAGGAAAGGTGTCTTAGAATGTAAGTATAAAGGTGTGACAAATAAAGGTGGTGGGGTTTTTGTAAAAATAATGGAATTTATGTTCAAGATAAAGGGATGAGGACCCAAAATGGAGGGCAAGGTTGAGGAAGGTAAAATTTGGGGTTTTGGACCTTTTGGTGGTTTTACTTCTTTGGTTGTTTTAGTCATTGGTTTTGGAGGGGATTTGGTCACTTTAGTTTTCTTTATAGGTTTAGGTGTTTGAAGGTCAATTAATTTGGGGGAGGTTTTAGTTAGTTTAAAAGGGCTAGGTTGGTCTGCCAAAGAAGGGGTTAGAAGTTCTAGTTTGGTTCCCTTACCTTTATCTTGATCTATGACAAAAGGTTCCAAAATTAGAGGTTAGGTGGATGAAGTCATCTTCTCTTGTGAGATAGCTTACAAAGAGGGTGTGGATGGTTATACAATAGGGGAGGTAGGTGTGGTATACTATAATGGAGGTGTGGGTATGGTGGATCCCTTTGTTTGGGTGTTCAAAATAATAGAAGGTAGTTTCTCCCCTTCCATTAGGGGAATGGAGAAAGAGGTAGTTAAGGTAATGTTTTCTTCAATAATGAGTTCGTCAGTAACCACATTAATAGTATATGCCTCATGAGATAGGTCTGGTTTATTATCATGGTAAGGTATGGAATGAACATGATTAGGAAAAGGCTTGTAGAATATGTCAAGGGCCTAGTTCAATGGTGTATTGAGATTGTCCAATGTATGCTCCCTCTTGTTAATGAGTTATTGAATAAGGCATTTAAAGGTGTTGTACATATTGATGTTGTGTCCTATGACTTGGTGAAAGGTGAAATGGTCATTCTCATTATACCAACCTAATATGGGGTGAGAAACATCAAACTATTGGGGTGGTTTAATTGGTGGAATTTGGATGATATTGGATTTTAGTAACTTTTCCAAAATAGAAGGATAGGGTTCCCCAATTGGTGTTAATTCCGTATTATTATTTCAAATTTGCTTCCTTTGGTTTCAATTTTAATAATTAGAGGAGTCATAGGTTTAGTTTCTTGGATTTTGTTGGTTGGTAGATGGTGGTGTTGCAGCTTTGAGGATAATGGCATTGGTGGTTGCTTTATTTTTAGTGTAAGGATTGGTTTAGTTGTTTGATTTGGAAGAAAAGGGCTCATTGGGTTTTTAAGTTTAGTTCTTGCTCTTGAACTTTAATTTTCCTTCATCAATGGCTCTATTCTCTAGTTTATGAGCCATGGTAAAAGATTCATCAAAGGTTTGAAAGCTTTGGACACGTAATGTAGATGAAATATGTTTTACACATGCTCAGGTGAAGATCCTCAAGTTGATTCAATGAAAAGGAAATTTGGTTTATTAGGCTACTAAAATGAGCCAAAAAATTAGTAATAGATTCATATTTGAATTTTTGAATGGAGTAGAGGTCAGTAATAGAAACTTTTTTGAATATATTGATTGAAAAGTAATTCAAGAAGTTTTGGGATAATTGGGTGAAAGAGAGGATGGAATGTTTGGGTATGGCACTGTACCAATCTAATGTTGGTGTAGATAATGACATAGGAAAGGTATGGAGGAGAGGAGCATAATCATGGAAAATAAAGTAGCATGAGTGCCTAAATGCTCTTAAATATTGTTGAGGGTCTTCTTTACTATTAAACTTGGTAAATTTTGGAAGTTCCCACTGGGCTGGATAAGGTATAATGGGGACCAAAGGGTGAATAGGATTATTACAAATTTAATCATAGGATAAGATATTATGGGATATAGAGATGGATGACTCAAATTTAGTCATCTTTCCCATGATCAACTTCATAAAGTCTGTTTGAGGTTGTTGAGATGCATAGTTATATGGTATGTTTTGTTGAGGTTGGGAAATGTGTGAATAGCTATTAGATGGTGGAGATGACTCCACATATTGGTATGTGGCCTTTGGAGGTTGGGTGGAAGATATATATTGGTATGTGTATGTTAAAGGTTGGGTTTAAGTGGGTGGTTGGATAGCAAGCATATGCCCTTGTGGGTTGGAGTGGTGGTTAGGTTAGTGGCCAATGGAAGGGTGGTGACTCTTATATTGATTGGTGGTAATATGGAGGGTATGGACACTAAAAGTCTTGGAAGTGGAGTAGTGTTTGATGGATTGGAGGTAACTAGAGTAACATGGTTATTACTAGAGGTAGGCACTCCTATTACGGGGGAGTGATTAGTAAGAGGTATAAGGGCAGTGGTAGTTTGGATTGGTGGGTTATTTTTGAGGGAGTTATTGGTTGATGATAATATTTGGGAAACTAAATGTTGAGTAGTTCCCATGGTATTTGAGGTATTCCCCATGAGGTAGAGAGGCATACCATAAGATGGATCTATGGGTGGGGTCAAAATTGAGATTTGGTAAGTCATAGATTTTAGGTAGAGTTGTAAGATTGCATGATTGTTGTTCTGAAAAGTAGTATAGTCTACATCTCTTAGGACTACTTGAGTAGTAATTCCCAGAGAGTGAGTGCATTCTATGGGTTTGGAAATGTGTTCCATGGATGAAGAGATGGAAGTTGGTGATGGTTGATTTGGTGGTGGGTTTTGTTCCTTGAGGTCTTTTTTCTATTAGCGAGTGAGAACCATACAAGAAGATAAGAAAAGGATGAAATGTTATCACACCTCAAACAAAGAGAAATAAAAAAAAGACTCAAGGAAAATAATGCATTCACTAAGAGTGTGTTAAATCCTAGTATTCTTTTTAATCTCTCTTTTGGCGTATGCCTTAGAAAAGTGTGAAGAGGAAATTGGCTTGAATAAGTCCTAAACAAAGTAGTCTATGTTTGGTTTCAGGTTATGTTTAGGCACTTAATAAAAGTCTATATTGGTCTGAGTACATGGATTGGTACTTGAGGTTTTCTCCCCTCACATCACAATCTCATAGCCAGTATGGGTGATTAGCCAATATGTAATGATTTCCATAGTTTATACTTAGCCAAAGAACTGACTTGGTTATCCCCTTGGTGATTAAATCTAAAGGGTAAGTTGATCTGCTAGGTGATGAAATCCTAGTTAGGCTTATATTAAGTGTGTTTTGATGTTTTGTTGTGCAAGTGGCTTGTTTTGGTTTATGTAACATTTGTGAACTACAATTAATTCATAATGTTTTTAATTAAACTAGGTGAGCTAAAATCAAGCAAGTAGTCAATGGATGCACTCAATTTTAACCAAAAGATTTTTTTTGATTTATTTGAATAAAGAAAAGAAAAATTAAAATTTACCTAAATTCAACATGAAAATTCAATCCTAATCCTAGGATGAATGTTATTTTCTTTCTTTTTATAAATGCAATAAAATTTAATTTTCTAAAAAATGCAACTAAAACTTTTTTCCTTTTTTTTATGAATAAATAAGATTAATTTTATAAGAATTAAACTAAATTAATTTCACTCATGCAATTATAAATGTCCTAAAACATATAATAACCCAAGAAAACTCAAGGATCCCACTAGGATTGCCAAAATGTTTCTATCTAATTTTTGCTTTTTCTTAAGTGTGAAAAGAAGAAACTAGTTAAGAAAGGTGTGTAGAAGAATACATGTTAAATGTGTGTATGTTGAATCTAGAATTTGTGAGAACTCCTCTCTAGATAGGGAAGAATGACCTGAAATAATAAATCACTACCACAAAACTTATTTTTTAGAAAAGTAGTTGGGTGGATTGCCTAGTGTGAACTAGATCCTAGAAGCGAAAGCTTTTTAGGATGCTGTCAATCCACCTGCTTTTAACACTTAAGTTTGTGAATAAAAAGGAAAGATACTTTAATTTAAAATATAAAATAATTGAAATTAAAAAAAAATAAAAAATAATAGCAAATAACTAAATTAAGACAAGAAAGTTAAGTGCTTTTAAAATAATGACTAAATAGAGAAACTAATGTTGCAAATTAGTCAAGACAAGGCTATGGTTTTGGTTTGGAAATTTAACAAGGGATTAAAGAAAGGTGGTTTTGTTGGTTGATAAATGGTTAAGGTAATACAAAGGTAAATATTCAAATGGGATAAATGGGCGAATGGTTGATGAGGTAAGAAGGTAAGTAGTTAATATGGCAAAAGGGGAAGCAGATAAGGAGGGTAAAAGTGGCAAAGGTGTGAATGGATAAAGATGGAAAGGGAAAAAATAGATCGAGATAATGAAATGATAAAGGGATAAAATGGATAAGTGGGATGAAGAGATTTAAATTCCAAGGGATGATAAGATAAAATTGAAGAAACAAAATCAAATGTTACCTTCCAAGCTTGAAGAAGAATGCTATTATTGTTGATGATGTTGTTGAAGATGTCTTAAGGTAATTTTGGCATAGCTTCATTGCTTTAAATTATTTTCTTCCAAGATACAGATGACCTATACAATGATGACATCATTAAAATACCTACAAAAAGATGTTAATTAAAAAATAATAACTTTTCACTTAACCTTGGGTGAAAGAGAGGGGGGTATTTATAGCATTTGTTGTGAAGAATCATGCCAAAAGAGGGAATAGTAGAAGTATGGTGCCATTTTCCATGTGGTGCATAAATGAGTCAAAATATGAGGTTGGTGGGATTACCACCTTGATCATGGGTTTCCCATTTATGTTGTTGTGTCTCTCACCTTGCACATGATTATAATTTTGAATGGGAATCATGCACATGAGTCTAAATGAGGCCAAAGAATTTTCACCACCCTTTTTTGTCTTCATCCAAGCACTTAAAGAGATGGCACACAAAATGTGCCACTATTTTCCATGTGTTGAATGAATGAGTCAAAATATGAGGTTGGTGGGATTACCACCTTGATCATGGGTCTCCCATTTAGGTTGGTGTGTCTCCCACCTTGCACATGAATCCAATTTTGAATGGGAATCATGAACATGGGTCTAAATGAGGCCAAAGACTTTTCACCACCCTTTCTTATCTTCATCTAAGCACTTAAAGAGATTGAACACAAAATGTGGTGCCATTTTTCATGTGGGTTCATGAAAGAGTCAAAATACTAGGGTGGTAGGATTCCCACCTTGATCATGGGTCTCCCATTTGGGTTAAAAAGTCAAAAATGGGTGCCTTTTGTATTTTCCAAAGCACTAAAGAGGTAATTATCTCATTTTGAAGGACAATTTCATCTGTAAAGGAAAAATACATGTTGAATTATGATCTCTTAAGGGGAAATTCACCATATTTTAAGGGGGGGAGGGGAGGGGGTGGCAGCATGTGATACTTAAATGAGGTCATTAAACACCTTGAGAAAGGGTTCCAGGTGGGGTATGATGTCCCACATCAAGCCACCTCACTTCTAAGCCATGTCACTTTCCATATCACCTCCCAAATCATCTTTTATGTCAATTACCATGTCACATGCCATGCCACTTGCCATGTCATCATGAATAGTGATAGTGGTTCCCATAGTGAAGAGTGATTGCGAATAACACTTTCAAATAGTATTTTTGAATAGTATTATGTGAAAAGGAGAATATTTATTTGGTTAGGTTAAGAGGGGTTGGTTAATATTTAATAAGGTTTAGGGGGTCCTGAGTTATTTAGTCATTAAAAATTATAAGTGTGCATATTTCTAGTGCTTACAGATTATTTGTTATATTATCTCCATAACACGGATAATAATTATTGAATTGGTTATACAAACCTTACTTCCCTTAGTACTCATTATTTCCATGTGATCAGTTAGGAAAAAAGTTATCTCATTTTACCGATCCATCTTGGATCTCCCTTTATTCCCCTTATTTCCTTTCACAAACTAAGCATACCCATTAGGTAAACCTAAGTGTTTTAGTTAGTCATGTCTTTGGATACTTATCTTCCTTTATCCAAAGTCTAAAGCCCATTCATGTGCATTAAAATGTCTCTCATGTTAGTCATTCCAAATCCAAATGGAGGAAGAATCTTAAAAGTTATCAAAATTTAAAATCCAAATCATTTTAACAATAGGCAATGATACAAAAGGTAACATTCAAAATTTCAAAAGTCAAATCACATGAAAAGACGTGATTCAAATCACATGAAAAGACGTGATTCAAATCACATCTCATTTTTCTAATCAAATTTAAAACTCTATAGTTAGCCTCATAATAGATTCAAGGTTCATTGGGGTATGGTAGGCTATTAGATTGGGAAAGAGGAATTTAAAAAAAAATAGTGCTACCTACTTTCTCACACAAGTACCTAATCTTCACAGTATACCGGTGGCTCTATAAGAGGCCCTAAGGAATGGGAAACACATTATGGGAAGGTAGGTCCATTTTACTTTCCTTGTTTAAATAACCAACATGAGTCACTCTTAGTATCTCACTTATTTGCCTATATAGTTTTATGTTTTTTGTGAATAGGGTATTCTTTGTATATTCATGGTCACTATTCACTTAATGTCTTTTTTGTGTCCTTACTATGCCTCATGTTTCCTAAAGTCTTCTCATATACGCCTACATTGTGATTATTACATTCCCTCTTTCATTTGCAATCATCCTAATATTTCCCCTTGAGAAATATTATTATGTTCACTGATCACTCCTCCTAGAGATTCCATTTGTGAGTTTCAATGTGAGAACATGGATAGGACCAGACCTTCCTCACAAATTGCCATTATAAACATTCCTTTTAACATTATTTTTCCTATTTGTTTCCACCTTATGGTGTTCCCTTTGTGAGTTTCATTATAAGACCATGAAAAGTACTAGGCTTTCCTCACAAAATTTTATAATATCCAAGTCACAATGAAATTACATGTGTCAAATTTGAGATAAGTAGCGATTGATTATGAGTTACATGTCATTGACATGATTCCCATATTGATATAATATGTTTTATTCTTACTTCATTGATCTTTGTAATGTCTCCTTCTGAATGAGACACTTTTGGAAGATCATTGGCCTATTTTATTTCCATAGGCTAAGTCAGGTGTTGTAAGAGAATAGTAGGGTGGGATAACTATTCATCAATTACTATTCATTAGTATTAATCATGGATCACTAATAATGAGCTAATAAGCATGATGACATGGTATAGTAATGAAGTGGAATATTGATGAGGTGTCCTTAGTGATGTGGCAATGGCTCACATAGTAATTTTTAATTGTTGAAAGTGAAAGAGAGAAATGGGGTGAATTTATCCACTTGGCCACATGGGAGGAATAAGGAGAGCATATGGGGGACAAATTTATTGAGAATATCATCATTCCTCTCAAGAATTTGATGTGGGGCATCCTTGATTGAAGTAAAATGATGGGGAATATTTTGACTTATGAGTGTGCACATGGGAAAGTGGGAGACATGTTCTACTATTCTTGACTGGGGATCACATGCAAGGTGGGGCATAACATTTTAGGGCACATGGATGAAGTTAAAAAGGATATCTTGAAGATGCTTGGCACATTGAGAGACAAATTACACTATTAATTATTATTAAAACCACTATATCATGGCATATTGTCTTCTCTCTCATGAATTCAAATCTTATTCCATTATAAATATTATATTAGCATGATCTCACCCTTACAACATTTTCACATTTGAAATAATTAAACCCCTCTATTTTTTGATATTGGACTTATGTTCAAATACTCCTTTTTATTATCTCCATGGAGTATTGAATTTGGTTTTAGTGGTGAGATATCCTCCCTAGCTGGTGTTGGTGATTCCATTCAAGAATTGCATTTGATCTTCATTACAGATTCAGAGTTGTAATAACAAAGTCAGTGTGTGAAGTATTGTAAGTGTGGTATTTAAGATTTATATTGGAGATTATATAATGTATTGTAAGTTTGTATTAAAGTATTTTTGAGAGTGAATATATAATATAATAGATGTGTTGTTACTCATTTCCTTTAGATTGTTATTTTTATGTGCTTATATTATTTGAGAAACTAAAAAAAAATCATATTTAGTTAAATATCCTAAAAAGAGATATTTTAGTGGTATCAGAGTTGGTGAGCTTGCTAGCCTATAGGTCTTATTTTTTGTGATGCTTCTTAGTGACAAGGAATTAAAACTTTGAAGAAGAGAGAAAAATAAATTTCAATTAGAATAAACAATGGAGGATATATATAAGAGTATAGAGAAGCTAAGGCAAGTAGATTTGATGAGATGATTCAAGGGCAAAAATGCTTGTTTGACATGTTTGTCTAGATAATGTAGTTGATGAAAATCAATCATAATAATAAAAACAATAATGGAGAAGCTATCACCTTTGAATAAAATAATATGAACAAGGTCCCAGAGGTGGAATCTCAAAATCTAAGTGTGGGGTTTATCAATAGACCCTAAAATCTGATGTTCATTCAGAGAGAATAAGTGCTTCTAGGAGAAGTGACTACATTCATAGATGAAATTAGTCATTGTTATGAGGAATTAAGATCACTTTAATTTGAGGTCAAATAATCAATGAAATTATTAAATTATTTGTCTATAAGGAAGATCAAAGGTGCTACAAGGAAAGAGGCACGGATTCAATCAAAACCAAAAGATTTGGAGCATATCTTGGGAAAGATAACTCTCTTTATTTTTAATGGAATTTATAAATTCACTAATAGAGCATGGTTGTAGAAATTGGACACCTACTTGCCTCTCAAGATAATGGTGGAAGAGGAATCTATCAATATTGCAACCCTTTGTCTTGAGGATGCTTCCATGATTGGTGGTAACATGGCTAAATAACTTAGAATCATGATCAAATTAGATCATATGATGAATTTTTCAAGTGATTGATTGAAAGATTTGATAGAAGGGATCCTAAATAATAATTTAGAGAGTTGGCTTGCCTCAATAAAACAAGTAATGTAAATGAGTATGTTGTTGATTTTCAAAAATTATCCATCATGGTAAATGATATGTTAGAGAGGGGGATCATTGATATTTTCATAAAAGGATTGTTTGAGCATCTCAAAGGTCTTATGAAGTAATTAAATCCTTCCTCCTTACAAGAAGCTATCAATAAGGCATTTGATCTAGAGACTTATATACCTTCAAATTAGAGTCTATGAGCAGGAAATACACAATATGACCTTTAGATGTCATTATGGTCATTACAATTTTTTGGCCATACCTTTCAATTTGATCAATACTCCTACTTCCTTTCATTTCTACATGAATCATATCTTCAAAAATAATTTTAATAAGTTTTATGGTGTTCTTTGATGATATTTTGATATATAGTAGGACATGTGAGGACCACCTCAGGCATATTGATGTGGTGTTTGGTATTATGGAGGCATAGTCTTTATTTACAAAAGCTTCTAAGTGTGATTTTGGAATGATATAAATCCTTTACTTGGGGTATGTGATTAGTGCTGATAGAATGAAGGTCCATCAAGAGAAAATTTATACCATCTTGGATTGGCCACCATCAAAGACATTGATAGAATTAAGGGGATTCTTTGGCCTTTGTAGTTATCCCAGGATGTTTGTCAAGGGGTTTTCTTAGTTAGGTGCACCTCTTATAAATCTCATTAAGAAAAGAGATTTTGAATAGATGGATGGGGTTAATCAAAAATTTGATAATATTAAAGGGGTATTGATCACTTATCCTATTTTAGCACTACCTAATTTCTCTCAGCCCTTTGTCTTAGAGTGTGATGTGTCAGGTGCAAGGATAGGCATCCAATTACCTATGAGATTAGGAATCTCTATGATGTGTAGAGCTTATACTCCACCTATGATAAGGAGATGTTTTCCATCATGCATGCCTTGGCAAAATTTAGGTAATATTTGGTAGGTGGTAAATTTGTTGTCATGACATATCATAATAGCTTGAGATATTTCTTGGAGTAGAAGGATCTGAATGAGAGTAAAAAAAGGTGGGCAAGTAAAATGCTAGCCTATGATTTTGACATTGAGTATGTGAAAAGGAAGATGAATGTTGTAGTATATTCCCTTTCTAGGAAACCCACTTTATGTTCTATGACTGAGATTTTAGTTGATTGGAAGGATCATCTCTTGGTAGAATATTCCAAAAATAATTTTACATAAAAGCTTATGGATGGTAGGAATTAGGATGATAGGTGTAGAGTGGTAGATTATGTCATCTCCTACAAGGATAGGATTTATTTGGTGCCTAAATCAAAATTAAAGGAGAAAATTTTGAGGGCTATTCATGACACACCTCTTGCAGGACATCAAGGTTACTTCTAAACTTATAGATAAATTAGATAGAGATTCTCATGGAAGGGTCTCAAAGTTGATGTCTTACACTATGTTAGAGAGCATATGACTTATCAGTAGAACATGTTAAAGAATACTTTCCCAATATTATTATTACATCCACTACCTATCCCTGAGCAGAAGTGGGAAAGTATATCCATGGATTTTATTACAAGTCTACCAAAGGTGGAGGGAAAATATTACTTCTTTGTGGTGGTAGATAGGTTGACCAAATATGTGTATTTATTCACCATATATTTTGAGTACACGGCACCCAGGTTGTGAAGTTTTTATTTAGAGAGGTGTTTATACTCCATGGATTACTGACAAACATTGTCAAAAATTAGGATAGTATATTTATTAGTATATTTTGGTAGGAGTTATTAAGACTAGCTGACACGGAGCTGACCCTGAGCATGACTTACCACCCCCAGACAGATGGCCATATATATATTTTGAATAAATGGGTGGAAAGATATTTGCAAAATTATGTTTCATGGAAGCAAAGGGGTTGGATCAAGTGGTTATATTTGGGTGTGCATTGTTACAATACCACCCATCACATCTCAATTGGCATGAATCCTTTTTGAGCATTATATGGGTATGATGCTATGTCTTTGGTATACTTATCATTTGATGACAATAGGGCCCCTAAGGCCAAGGATTTGATTTAGGAGAGTCAGGGCATCCTTTAGTCACTTAAGGATAATCTTCATCATGCCGAGGATAAGTGAAAGGTTTATGTAGATAGGCACATAGTTGAGAGGAGATTTGAGGTTGGTAACTTAGTTTTCTTGTGCCTACATCTGTATAAGAAATCTACATTGAAAAAGAGTGGTGTAGAGAAGCTTAATCCTTACTTCTAAGGACCTTACAAGATTGTGTGGATATTTGGTAAGGTGGCATATGAGTTGGAGGTACCAGAGAGTAGTAGGATTCATAATGTATTTCATGTTTATTTCTTCAAAAGGGAACTCAAACAACACATCATGACATCTCATGAGCTACCACCATTAGACAAAGAGGTAATATTCATCTTAGTTCCTAATGTTATCTTGGATACTAGAGAGAATATATTAAAGATCCAAGTGATCAAATAATACATGATCAGATGGAGGGACTTGCCCTTGGAGGATGCTACTTGGGAGGGAGAGCAGATTCTTTAGCATTCAAATTTGCAATTACTTATGGGTAAGTAATTTTAGGAAGGGAGGATTGTGATGTCTCCTTCTTTTGAATGAGATACTTATAGAAGATCATTAGCCTATTTTATTCCCATAGGCTAAGTTAGGTGTTGTAAGGGAATAGTAGGGTGGGATCACTATTTATCAATTACTATTCATTGGTACTATTCATGGATCACTATTCATGAGTGAGTGAGCATGGTGATGTGACATAGTAATGAGGTGGCATAGTGATGAGGTTTCCTTGGTATGTGGTAATGGCCCACGTAGTAATTTTTTATTGTTGAAAGTGAAGGAGAGAGAATTGGGGTAAATTTATCCACTTGGCTACATGAGAGGAATAATGAGAGCATGTGGGGGATAAATTGATTGATAATATCATCATTCCTCTCAAGCATGTGATGTGGGACATCCTTGATTAAAGTCAAAAGATAGGAAATATTTTGATTTATGAGTGTGCACAAGGAAAGTAGGAGACATGGTCTACTATTCCTAATTGGGGGTCATATGTAAGGTGGGGCATAACATTTGAGGGAACATGGAGAAAGTCAAAAAAGAGATCTTGAAGATGATTGGCACATGTCAGAGAGAAATGGCAATATTGATTAATATTTCAACCACTATAGCATGGTGTATTTTCTTATCTCTCATGAATTCAAGTCTTATTCCATTGTAAATGCTATATTAGCATGATCTCTCCCTTCTTGCATTTTCATCTTTAAAACTATTAAACCCCTCTATTTTTAGATATTGGACTTATGTTCAAATCCTCCTTCCTTGGATTATATCCATGGAGTATTGAATTTGGTTTCAATGGTGAGATATCCTCCTTTTCTGGTGTTGGTGATTCCATTCAAGAATTACACTTGATCTTCATTGTAGATTCAGAGTTGCAATAGAAGAATCAGTGTGTGAAGTATTGTAAGTGTGGTATTCATTATTTATACTAGAGATTATATAATGTATTATTAGTGTGTATTGAAATATTTGTGAGAGTAAAGATATAATACAATAGATGTGATGTTCCTCATTACCTTCAGGGTATTATTTTTATGTGCTTATATTATTTGAAAAACTAAAAAGAAGTCATATTTATTTAAATATATTGAAAATGGATATTTCAATCTTTCACTTTTATCTTCTTATTTTTTTATTGTATTTAAGAATGAAACCATTTTTCTTAAGTTTTTCATACATCCCAG
This sequence comes from Torreya grandis, assembly GCA_037957365.1. Classification (NCBI taxonomy): domain Eukaryota; kingdom Viridiplantae; phylum Streptophyta; class Pinopsida; order Cupressales; family Taxaceae; genus Torreya; species Torreya grandis. The sequence goes on from JARHVA010000042.1 coordinate 280,509, forward strand.
CTTGAATTAGTGTGATCAATTTCATATCATTTTTCTAATTTTTTTTCTCTTTTATACTTCCCAATGTGATTTAGTATGATTGATTGACTTAATTATTTTGGTTTTACACCATTTGATTTTCTTATGCCTTCCTTTTTATTACATTATTTTCATACTTTCCAACATGATATAGTGTGATTTTACTTGTTTTAATTTTTTGCAAATCTTTTCATGGTTTAAAAATATTTTTTGTCCATTTTACCATCTTTAGTTTATTATATTTAGTCATCTTTTATTATTACACATTTCCCATCGTGATATAGTGTGTAGTACATTTGTTTTTATTACTTATAATTTTTCAAGTCATTTTTGCCTTTCTATTTTTAACCATGCTTGTGTTTCACATAATTCTATAAAATAAAACACTCCACATATGTTTCCCATATCATACAACAAAAGATAAATGCATGTGCTAGAAAAAATATATCCATGCATCAACAACCACAACCAATTAAAACTCAAGATTTCAAATTTAACTTTCAAAATCCATATGTATATATATCATGTATTTTATATAATTCAAAGTATAAAATACATATCTATGTCTCTATGGTTGGCCCCCATAATGCCTATCCTGTGGCTTAGCCATGTTTCACATAGATGCCTAGGATTGACCCCTCTAAACGGTACACTATAATGAGGCAATTTGGGATCTCAATCCTACTACCTATCCCTATAAGTTGACCACTTACGCCTTCACCTGTCTAAGATGAATCATAATAGCCATATGCATTTCTCTCTCCTTATGAAAATCCTATTAGGCCTATGCCTCTCCCTCTCCTACCCTTATCAGTGGATACAATCCATCCTCACATGTCTGAAACTACTTCATGCCCTCCCCCACCAATATAAACTAGTTTATCTAGGTTAAGGAAGATGGTACCATAGGATCATCTAGCATGGTAGGGTTGTATGCAACTAACACCCCATCCACATGGTGCATATCCATAACTAGGGCTCCCATCTAACTTCTTCTATCATTAGATCTACAAAACCAAAATCAAATAGATATTAGATCACATATATATCTCAAAATCTATCTATCTACTATAACCATATACAACTAGTATTCTATCTCAAATCTTAAATCAAAATTACAACATTTCACATTAGTGTTAGTGTCACCAAAAATCATCTCCCCATCTTCTCTCCCATTAAGAACCATCTCTCCATATGCTTGTTCCTCAAGTGGCTCCTTCATGGATTACTTCCTTACTAGGGAAAATCTAGGAGTCACCACTCATACATGTCTAAAACCTCTCCTAAGAGGTGTCTTTATAGACCAACTCTATCTTGGAATGGTTATTGGGTCATCCTGCATTATCTGCCTCACCTATGCCCACTCTCATTGGTAGTGTCTGTATTTATGGTGTGGCTAAGGTGGTCATTTTTGATCCTTCTATAATGATTATTATGGTGCCTACTATATCCTTGAATCTACATCTATGTCATCCCATCCCTTAGTCACCTATTGTCATGTTTGACCAATCTATGGTCTAGCATGTCATGGCATAATCATGGGTATCGTGACTAGTACTCCTCCTCCTCTACCCCTTAGCTCTCTAGCATGTCATGCCCAATAAGTAGGCACTAATAAAGAGGCCATTGGGTGTGGGAATCCAGCCTACCCTAGTAATAATGATAGTAGATGTTGCTCTACCCATCAGATATAGTGGCTCATAATCTACACTCATGTCAGCGCTATCGCTATAGCCAACCAACTAGGCCAAATAATAGTAATGTGTGTGTAGGGTTGCTACATGATATCCCCTCATGTGATATTATTTAATGCTAGCACATGGGGAATGTCCTACATTACATGGTCCTACCACCATCTCATCATTTGAGGTAACATGTTATCAAACATGTGTGATAACCTAGATGGTTAATACATATGAAACCTCTCATATATTTAAGTACTCAATAAAAAAATGGGCCCCATGGTCTTTTTCCCTCTAGACAACATCCCATATATATCATGCATGATCTAGACCCAAATGATAGCTCCATAGTCATATAGTTCTTTCTAATCCAAAATCAACTGACACAAGGCTATCACATATAATAGTACCTTACCATTTGACTTATGACATAACGCTTGTGTTAACACAAGTCTAGTCATGGCATTCTAAATTTATAGAATATATGTGATATATAAATCAAATATATTAAACCATGTCCTAGGAATATTTTATCCAAGTACATCACCCACCTGGCTAGTGCTTGCCTCTCCTCCAGATCGTCTAATGTCATCATGATCATCAGTCCCTCCTATTGGTACTCCCATTAAAGTGTGAACATCCTCTAACATGATACCCACCTCTATGGTATCCCCATCCACCACCCATAAAAAAGTGTTGGTTAACCATTCTCATGCTCCAAATAGCATGGAAATGAGATCAATAATAAGCAGGATGCACCTTACCTCAATGATGCTTCCAAATCCCAGTGTAACTAGTCGCACTCTATCTACATCAGTTAATTACTATAGTAAATTTGGTAGTAATGATGCATCTATCAATTATCAATACCTATTGCATCTCTATAAAATATCAAATAACAATAGATGTATTAGACTTCCATGTCATAAATAATTAAAATACATTCTTAACTTTTCAAAAAATTAGTTGGTTTGATTTAGTCTTTTAATTTCCTACTAGATTGGCCATATCAATACTAGATCATCCATATTTTTTCCTTATGATACTATATTGTCCCTATTATATAAAATCAACCTCTTTTAGTGATATGACATTAACCCTATCGAGAAAACTATGTCAACCCTAATCTATGTAGTTAGCCTTGTCTCTCTTACCAACTAAGTCAGCCTACTACTATGCAGTTAACCCCATATTAGCATACTAAATCATCCTACTTCTACGTATTTTTCCTTATCATTCTCCCTTGGCTTAATAACTAAGTTGAATCTATTTGTCCATAGCGATGACTTTTTGCCCATTTATCATAAATGCTTTGGGTATTTATTGGTCTGACTTCTTCCTACCCAATACCCCATTTTACCCCTAGTTTACCTAAGACTTTCCTAGGGTTCATTTCAGTGACTAGATTTTGTCTACCAATCACTTCTCTATATTGAGCTCAATTTCAAATGAGAATATTCTAAATTTTGAAATTTCTAGTTGCTTCCATGCATTGCACTTGTTATGATTGCTACACATCCTCCCCATCTTAGTTTTCATTTCCTCACCATGATGGCTCTCTAGTCTCCAACTAGGTCTCTCAAATAACTACTTTTTTATCATAGTAAAAATAATAAATGAATTATTTTTCATCCTATTTATATTTACTATTCAAAATTATTTATCCTTCAAATATTTACCATTAGATTTCTTATTTTGATCATATATTTGTCTCTACTATCTCTTTTTTTAACCATAAAATGTTATGAAATCCTGACATCATAGAGAATATTTTCACCTATTATATGTCTATGTTGCAAAACAATTGATTTTTTGCTCTTTTTTGCTAATCTCTATAAGTTTGCCTAATGCTCTCTACATTGGACACCTTCACATTTATTTCATATCTTTATTTATCCACAACACAAAGGTAATTGAAGGTATTGTTTAAAAATTTTATCCTTTCATTTATCATATTTTCTCATTACTACAATTTATTTAGCTATAGTGTTACACGTTGTTCTGTTCTTTCCTGGAGCACCATCCCGTGTTACACCTATGTGACATGTGATGAGATTTGAGTGGGGAATATGTATACACAATATTTTCAAACTTAACCAATTATTTATTCTTTCTTTCTTGTAGGAACCCATCAAATCTCAATCTCTCTAAGTGCACACCTTAAGGGGTGTATTGGGAAATGGGTGGGTAGACTATTGGTGCTTCATAGGATTGTTGTCCCTATACTACCGCTTTTTAGCTACACACCCATCTCCCAAAAACATTTCCTTAATATTTTTCTCTTATTTTTCACCATCCTCTAGTCATATTACACCTTTATTAGCCCTTGCCTAGCCTAAAATCCTTTTTGATGGTTTATGATACACTATCAACCCCATCGATCCTATACTCTAATTTAAAAAAATCATTTAGGGTCTAGGTCAACCCCTAACTAACCTAGAATAAGACCTAATTTATTTTAATTTATTTTTATCAATAATGATACAAAGTTAATTGGGTCGAACCTATTAGCTAAACTTTCAAAAAGGATTAGGTTTAGATTCAACTATATAAAGACATTCATTTCATCATTTCTAAGAGAAGAGGAGAAGAAGAGATATATATTGTGCATCTATTTATCTACCATTCTACTTGAGGATCATATCTTAGGGTTTCATAGTTACTTTGGAAATACGTATCTTGTCTTGTGGAGAAGTCTTTTGGATGCATTGATAGGTTGTGTATCTTAGAGCTGATTTATCCTTATCATATTTCCATACCACAACAGCCTATTATGAAGAACCTTGGCTAAGGGAGAGATTGAGGCTCGATAAGTTCATCTTCAAAGGTAAGTATTCCTAAATTTGTTCCTCTTTTGTAAGGGTAGATAGATATGCATTTTTACTTCTCTCCCATGAATTAGGATTTTGTATACATTGATGGGAGTATATGTCTTTTATGTATGTTTAATTTTAATGTTTATTAACCCCAATTTTTTCCACAAGCTTTGGTGAGAACTAGATTATACTTTACTTGTTATTAGTTTAGTGAATATGAAAACATAGGACCTAATTAAGGTTATTATGTAGTTTTGCTTGACTAGAGGCTTTGGAACCCTCCCTAGTGATATTATTATGGTAAGAGATCCCTTGGATAGGTATAAAAGATCCATCATGGTCATGACCTTGAATATCTAATGTATTGACAATTGAAAGTGTAATTAGTATTTATCTTCTCCAAACTAGGATTGATTTATAGATCAATTACATTTCCCTTTGCATATAGGTTATGTCATAGGGATAGGAATAAGCACATAGATAGGTTCAAGAATAGGTATATGTTGGTCCATATGTCACCCCTAATTAGGTTGTATGGTTACTTGTGCATCATATTTCATAATAGATAGTGGGGATTTCTATGCAACATGTGGTACACTAGGTTTTGTAAGTCTTAGGTACATAGTTTACACCGATAGTTATATATTCAAGATCTAAGATAGAGGACAAATAAGATGGTGGTGAATATGGAGGGTAGGGCCCTACTCTAGATACTTATATTATCACTTCAATTGGTGATGGTTTTGGGCATGGTATAAATGAAGTAGACACCTCAGGGATAGGTAGATCAGTAAAGGACCATGCCCTTATAGACAAGCTATAGAGAAATATTATTGATAGGGTAGTAAATATTTTTGGTCTCAAGCATGATGTGGTAGGATTATGAGCTGAGTTAGACAATACTTAGGGGGAGACTATGAGGCTATATGCTATCATTATAGCTTAGAACATAAAAACACCAATTTTTTACTTATTTTGGATTATGATGTCCTAAAATAGTGTAAAATTAGAGCTAGTTTAGATCATGTAAAATACAACAATAACATAAATTATGAATTGAAAATGAATAAATATATATTGAACTTACTATATTTAGAATTGAAAAACAAGAGGATAAAGGTATAATTTCATTATTTTAACATTATACCACTAATAGAATGTGATCTTGTGTCTAAAAATGTTTTTTATGTGTTTTGTCACTACTCAGATAATAAAATAGTACATCAAACCTACCTAAATGTTGTTGGTAAAGTCTAATGCCTATGGTAATAAGTTTTGTATATGTTATATCAGTAGTGTTAATGCATATTATTAGTGTTTATAAATCTTGATACCTCTACACCTGTGCATGTATATACTTCATGTGTGTGCACTTGGCTTTGATCCTATGCATTTATCTCTATTTTCATTTTCCTACCATCCAAACCCTATTTTTTCTTTTCACCATAATACTACCCTTGAAAAATGGTTTGGTATTCCCTACTAAAAGGTTGAGTGTTAACTACGTTTAATTACTTTGAAGAGGTCTCAAACTACATGTAGTTCTCATACTTATGTATATGTGTGAAACATACTTATGTATATGTCTAAAACATACTTATGTATATGTGTGAAACACCCTATTAATATATAATGTAATACAATTCTTGTATTTCAATATTTGGCACCATGAAAAATTAACTATTGTGTGTATTCATTACTTGGATCTAGGGATGCTTCTTTGAGGGGGTTTTATTTCTATATATCCTTATGATAATGTCTCAAAATATTTATAATTTATTTATTAAGATTTCAATGAGTATTAATGTGATATCCAAGTTAGTATAACCTTAAGAGTGATTTATATTTTGTAGCCAAACATTTTTTATTTCCTGATATGGCCAACCCATGAAACATGTCTAGGCCAACCTACTAGATAATCATGTAAAAACTTGATATTTTCACTTTTATCACTTTATTAACAATTTTTACTATAGGGGATTATTAGTACATCAATCTCCCTAAGTGCACACCCTTAAGGTTACACCGATAATGGGATGGGATTGGTTCATGGTACTTTAAAATATATGTTTGCATACTATTTTATCTTATCTTAATTAATATTAATCTTACCTTTTATTAATATCTTTCCATTTTACCTCTCTATCTAATTTCCATTTAGTTTTTATATCCACCCTATATTCCTATTGTATCAATTGGATAATACAATATGTTTCATACTTATCTTTTCCTCAATTGTATCATCCTAGATGATATAATTTTGAACCATGTATATATTAGTTGTATTGTATCAGCTTGGTCAATATAGTCCTATGTCACCCAATGTCTTTCATAATTAATCAACTAGCTAATACTATTGGCATATATTTTAGGGCCACTTTAGGGTATTAGAATATTATATATAAGGGAAATATTTCATTCTAAAACCATATAACACATGCATCTGATTTGATTGCAATTGAATTTTTTCTCTTAAGCAATAAAAGGAGTTATAGGTTTAGAGTCTTATCATAGAGTTATAGTCTTTTTATGGTCTTTAAAGCTTAATAGGATGAGTAATGTTAAGGTGTCCCAATATTTAGAGTCCCCAACTAATGATATATAGGTATTCTTAATTTCATTTGAGGTCTCTTTCAAAGTGCCACTTGATCCAAAAGGGGACATTGATGTGCCAACAAATCCATTCAAAGGTAAATATCTATATCCCTATTCCCTTTCAATTATCTAATTAGTAAAAATATTTTAGTTATTCATTATTATAGTTGATGTGTTATTTAACCTTTATTATTATCTTATTTATACCAAATAAGATGGTATATCTATAGAGTTTTTCAGGCTTGACATTATCACCTTAGGATGCATAGACTACCCATTGGTTGACCATTTCACCAATTACCTTTATGTTAGTTTAGATTTTTTAGTTTTCTTTAATCCAAGTTAATATTTTTTGTCATTTCATTACATGCAGTATCCTTATCCTTGATACATCCATTTACAATCATTGATATAATAATTCATCTACATTGAGTCTTAGTGAGAGTTATATCATAGTCTTAGGATTAGGAACACTGTCCTCTTGAATTTTGAGTGTGGATCACCCTCCTTTATGCCAATATTTATTCTATGTCCTTACCTTCTCTTCCAAGTATATGTAGTCTCTATTGTTATGACCTTTTTTGTATCCTAGTATATTGCGAGAAAGAGGATTGTTATAAACCATCTTACATCATGAATACATTCTATTAAACCCGATGTGAATCCAATCCCATTGTTTGTTGGATTATCTTTGTGTTTTCATTTTATTCTTTATTTTTTTCACTTTGGTTTCACCATCATTCTACATTCTGGGAAACTTGATGTGAATCATATCCCACCATTGGCTAGATTGTCTTCACATATCCATTTTCTTCTTACTTGTATTCACTTTGGCTTCACCATCATAATACATTTTGGTGAACCCAAAATTAATCTTATCCCACATTTGGATATATAAATTTCATGTTTCTCCTTTTTTATTCTTAATATTATTGTCATCTTCATCGTACACTTTGGTGAATCTTATTTTGGTGACTGTATTGACTACAAGTAATTTTAGTGATTATTCTTTGTCATTTGGGTAGAATTATAATTTTATCCTTTTAAAAATTGATAATTGGGTTCAAATATTAAATGGATTATTAGCCTAAATTTTATACAATTTTATTTATTCATGCTTCCATTTGCCTTATAAGATATATTCTAACTATTTGGAACTGTGTGAGCACCATTTTCCCTCAAATTATAGGAGACATGTATTAGTTATTTTGAATAACCAATTATAATAATGTGTGTGTGTGTATAGCTTAAATGAGTTGTTTATAATTTATGGAATTAATTTTGTAGGGATTAAACTTAAGTGGCATTCCCACACACATGAGCCACTTCAAAAAAATATTAGAAAATAGAAATTACAAAACAAATGTTGGTTTAATTTAATTTCAAACCCTTAACCAACCTATAACCCATGAGGGGGATTAGACCTAATAGTCCCATCATATGTACATATTCACTATAAATATGACCCTACCATGTCAACTTCATTTCAATTAATAGGACCCTATCATGTCATCTCATCACTTACCTCTCCCTTGGATGGGGATTTAGCCTCATACATTTTTTTGTCACCCTTGATGGGATCATATGTGAAATATAATCACCTTAAACATGGAGAGACATATGTTTTTGGGTTTATATTATACTAGTGAATAGTTGAACTACCTTGATATTTTTCAAGCCCCACAATGGTATTCAATGTTGAAAAACCACAAATAATTTTAGTAATTCATTAACCAAGACAAATAGTGTTGTGAAATGTATATTTTCCATGAACTTTAGTGATTCAATGAATTCTCTAGTGATTTCTTGATTTATATAAAACTATTGCAAATAATCATTAGATTCATCTAAACAATAAATGAATTCTCTAGCTTTAAGTTAATTCTTCTTGAATACCTTAAATTAATAATAGTCTATAGATGCCTAAAATCAACAAGAATATTTATGTATTTATAAACAAATGTAATTAAAATTATGATCTAACTGGGGCCAAAACCAACCCCCAATGGTAAAAAATAAGAAAATGAGGGAAGATGAGATGAAGTCCCTTAAGCCAAAAGAGGCCACTCAAAATAATGTTCTTACTATTGCTAAAACTTACCATTTTTTCAAAAAATTAAAGTGTTATTAATATTTGTAATTTGAGTATTACCATCATACATGCCTTAGTGGGAGACAAATTTAAATATTTTATTTGTTTAGATTCAACGGGTTTCAAATTTGATGCTAGGTTCATCTTTCATGATTGCAATAATGTACATGAAACTTGATTTATTGATTTTGCAGAAGTGCAAATTTTGGTGAGTTGACAAGGTTGCAGAGTTAAAAGATAATGTCATTTTTTGAATAAAATTACTCTCAAATGTTGATATGAATTTTATGCAAACATATTTCTATCCCATTCACATGGTTTTCTACTCGAATGACACTTGATGTGATTAACACCTTTATATTTTTTTTAATGAACTTCACCATGGTACTTATAAAGGATACAATGATACTATGAGAAAATATTTATTTATTTTTGTTCCATGAACTAACATAAAAAAATGGTTGGAATTATATACCCCTATCAACTTCAAGATGTTTTATAGATTGGTGGAGCCCATGTGTTTTTATTTCCAAATGTTTTCGAAAAAAGGGCCCAATAGTGGGTTGGAGTCCTATACTTTGGAGGGAATATGATAAAAATAATATCCAATATTTAAACAAATTAAATCAAATTTAGATGTATAATTTACATATAATTTTACAACTTATATTTATTAATGGTGCAATGTAGCCAATCACATCTTGGAAAATCATATTTATAACTATTAGGTACCTAATATAGATGTCTAGGACCAATATTATTTATAATGTATTTTTATTTTATTTTTTTAAATCAATTCAAAATGTGGTTTTTTGTTGGAAATATTATTTTCATTGATGTCAAAAGGGATATTTTTGTCATTATGGATGTCATTAATGTCATAGGATCAGGCAGGATTGATGGAGAGAAGAGCATGTTTGACAATTGCACAGTGTAAGTTGCAATATTGTCATATAAAGTTGTCATGATTTTATAGAGACCATTTCTAAAACATTTGTAGAATAATTTATAGAAGATCCATTTAGGGTTTTTCAAGTACATATCATATGTATGGTCCATAGGTTTAGATGAAGAGAAATGATCCCAGAAATGATTTATTTTAGCTTTCAACCATTACTAGGGTTTCTCAATAAAACCATATGGGTTTTAGTCAAAACATTCATACACACTTTTATTTTTATGTTGATTTGATCTAGGTGGGAACTGGTCACTTAAGTTATAATTTAAGCCTTCTTCATCATTATGCAACTAGCCCCATCGACCTAGTGATTACCAACTTGCAGCAGTGATAAAAGACTTTAATATTTCCTAAGTCCTTGACTTAATATTTATCCAAGCTTTATCAATGGTTAGCACTTAATCACATGATGAATATCCAATGATGTGTAGTGAAGTCAATATGTCAAATGTACTTGAGAGTGAATACGTTAGCGACATATGTCACATTCATGTGAGCTTGTTAGATAGAGATTCAATGAGCGTATTAATCTATCAGAAGATCTAACAATGAGTGTATGATCATGAAATGAAGATCAATAGAGTATGTGGATTTAAAAATGTTAAAGTGTCGATGTTTAAAAATACATAGAGGTAAAGTTTGTGCTACTTTTGAAGATCTAATAAGACACAGGAGCTTAGATCAAAGATTAATGGATGCATTTTAAAGTTGAACTATTTAAGTTCAAAATCTCACAAAGATCTAATAGAGTGTGTGATCCTATCAAATTTTGATCTAATAGTTGTGTTTTAAAGTTGAGTAAATTTAATGATGATCATTAGATCATGGTGCCAAACTTAAAGATCAATGGTCATTATTTAAATATTTGTTCATCTTAATGGTCAAGTGATGGAACATATAGGTAAGATACATTATATGACACAAATAATGATATAGATCACTATAATTGATCAAAATTGTGTAATATGGCATATGCATCAAAACTAGAGCCTGCTATATGCTAAATATAGTAAAAGATAGAGATTTATGGTAGTGGTATGTGAATTCAAGAAGCAGGAAACCTATCATTAAATAAATGTGAACTGAGTCCAAGAATGGAATGTGATGTGTTAATGACCAAGTGTGAACATAGAGAAGATGTGAGACCTAGATCTAATGCATGCATGCATGCATGTGTGTGTGTGTGTGTGTGTGTGTGTGTGTTATCTAAGATACACACTAAGTGTGGAATGAAGTCTAATTGAGAGGGAGAGAGGTAGAGAGGAAGAGAGAGGATAAGTTCAAAGTATGAGCAGTTACAGAATAGGTTTGTAACATAGAACCAAATTCATTTTTGAATCAATTTTGTAATCTAGAGTTGTAGCTCCATAATAGATCTGATTGGTAGGTGTCATCAAAAGATCCAAGTTGGTGCTTAGTTAGGGATTAGGTGGTTTCTTAGAGTAGGTACTTTAAATTAGAGGATTGGTGTCTCCATAGGGTCAGTACCCTTAAACATTGTAACTAGTGATGTTTTTATTATGAGGTTAGATTAGAATAGTAGATTCTATCAGTTATTCTCACTATGGTTTTTCCCATACTGGGTTTTCTATGTACATTGAGTGTTGTGTCTATTTATGTGTGTGATCTCTACATATCCTTTTTAATTTACATTAAAATTATTAAAGGACTAATTTTAGTTAATCTAATTATTCACCCCCTCTCAGTAGATGGTTATGTTCCAATAATTGGTATTAGAGCCCTAGTTCCTTAGGATAAGCTTAATCAGCTCAAGTAGATCGTAGATGGTAAACATAAATGGCTAGTCAATAAGGATCTTCCTCAAATAAAAAACCTCTATTTTATGTATAAAATTATGCATTTTGGAGAATTATAATGGAATAATATTTATATCCATTAGGGTTTGATGTATGGATGTCTATTGTACATGGATATACAATTCCTACTATAACTCCTACTAATTAGGCTACCAAAAAGGCATATGAGATCAATTCCAAGGCAAATAATGCTATCATTTGTGGATTGTCTAACTCAGATTTTGTTAAATTAATGCATTTTCAAATTGCAAATGATGTCTAGAACAAGTTGAAGATCATCTATGAAAGTGATGATAAGGTAAAGCAAGCCAAGCTACAAACATATAGAGGAAAGTTTGAAAGTCTTAAAATGAATGAAGAAGAGAAAATATTAGACTACCTCCTCAAAGTATATTAAATAGTCAATGTAATCAAATGCATTAGAGAAGAGATGAAATATTTGGTCATTTTCAAAAAGGTCCTAAGAACTCTGCCATCCAAGTATGATTCTAAAATTTATGTAATAAAGGAAGTAATAGATCTAGATAAGCCCACTATGGATGAGTTGCATGGAACCTTTACAACCTATGAGATGTGTATGGGAGAATCAGATACTTTAAAGAGAGAAGATACATTCAAATCATCCAAACAAGTAAAATCAAAAATACCTACATCTACATCTAAGGAGATTGATGAAGAAGAAACCAACTTTGTCAAAAAATTAAGAAGGGGGTTTGGAAAATACAAAGGTAAGTTACCCTTTAAATTATTTAATTATGGTAAGGTAGGATTTTTTTTTGCTAAATAGCCTTATAAAAAAAAGATAATTATAAGCAAGAAGAGGATAGTAAAAATATAAAACCTCACTACTCCAAGAAGAACTTATTTAAAAATAAGAATGGATTGTACACAAGAGAAGATAGTGATTCATTGGATGATAGTAATAGTTCAGATGATGATTATGATTGTGTTTTTGTGGTTGAGGTAAATGAACTCCTATTCATGACATTAGAATCTACCTCTGTGGATCAAAAAAAATAAAAATTTGAAGACTCAAATGAATAATAGGAAGGAGAAGTGGATCTAGAGGGTGAACTCATTTATGCTCTGGATGAAATTGAAAAACTAAGAAAAGAGAATTCAAATCAAAATAAATAGGCACAAAAGGAGATTTAAAAGTATCCAAAAGTCTTAAAAGATCTGATTAGATGGTAGTTAGCCTAAAAACACAAGTTGAAGAGGATAAAAGAATAGAATATGTAGTCAAATTTAAACTATTGTCCAAATCTGATGAATACATGAAGTTAGAAGCAAAAATAGTGGCTTTGAGAAAATAACTTGAAAAATCTAAAGAACAAATAGATAAAGATCTAAAACTAAATGAACTGATCAACTCTCAAAATCCATCAAAATATAAATCCGGTCTTGGTTTTTAAAATGGGAAAAGTCCCATAACCAATACATCTATAAACTTATATGATAACTTTAAAGAAAAATGAGAATCAAGAATAAATAAAGAAAACTCTTATAGGAATGCCTCTAGAGATACAAATACAAATGCAAGAACTATTGATATGAAGAAAGATGAAGGAAAAAAGAATCCTGAAAAAAAGGAGAAGAATAATGAGTCAATCTCTACAAAATCAAGGAAGATTCAAAACACAAAGGTAGTTGATGTAGATGGTTGCATAAGGGTGAAAGACATGAAGAATCTAGAGTTAAGAAGATTTCCTCATCTTACACAAAGAAATATTATGGCCAGGTATTCCTCATTTTTTTATAGTTATTGCTATACCTCTAATCAGTTTGGTCATAGGGATAGTGAATGTAGATTTATACCTAAAAGAAAAAAAAAACTTTGTAAGTAGAAATTTATTTACACCCTTGTTAGATACAAATATAATATGCCATAACTGTAATAAGTTTTGTCACATAGCTAAATAATGTAGATCAAACTCTGTAAGACCAAATTTACAAAGTGAAAAGAAAAGCATGCCTCCCAGTGTGAAAAAAGGTTTACAAGTCTTTTAAAAGGGGGAAAACAAGCCAAATAAGAAACCTAAGGATGTGTGGAAATTAAAAGATTATAAAGTTACACAATCTATGATTTCTCAATCCATGTTAAGGAACATAATTTGTGGGTAATAAATAGTGGTTACTTAATACACATGAATAGTGATAAGAGTAAGTTCATCAAACTAATTAAATGTAAGGAAGGATCTATTATCTTAGGAGATAATATTGTAGTAAATATCCATGGTAAATTAATATTGAATATAGATGGAAAAATTCCTACACATGATGTCTTTTATGTTGAAGGATTGAAACACAATCTGTTAAGTGTCAGCCAAATGTGTGACAATGGATATAAGGTCACATTTAATGCAAAAGGATATAAAATAAGGAGATCTAGAATATTAGTTGTAGAAGGGAAAATAACTAAAAGAAATATTTATAATCTAAGTGAAGTGAATGGTAATAACTACCTAATAGGAAATATTGATGAGAGTTGGTTATGGCATAGAAGAATGGATCATGGAAACTTTGATAACCTAGTAAAAGTAAGCTCAAATAAGTGTGTTAGACATATGCCTAAGATAACCAAACTTGAAGACACTACTTGCAAGGAATGTTAGTAAGGCAAGCAAACAAGGGTCATATTTCAAATAAAGGAGTATGCAACTACAAAGCCTTTAGAGTTAGTTCATAATGATTTGTGTGGTCCTACTAAGACAAAAATATCCAAAGGAGAAAGATACTTCATGTTGATAATATATTATTACTCAAGAATGAAATGGGTAACCTTTTTTAAGGATAAATCTCAGGGATTTGAAAGATTCAATATCTTTAGGGCCATGGTAGAGAATGAGATTAGATGAAAAATAAAATACTTAAGATTTGATAAAGGTGGTGAATTCACCTCAAATGAGTTCATAGAATATTATGAGAAGCATGGAATCAAAAGGCCTTACTCTATACTAAGGACTCCACAATAGAATGGAGTTGTTGAAATAAATAATAGAATAGTCAAGGAGATGGCCAAAATAATTCTAAAAGAGGCCAAGTACCTTATGGATACTAGAGAGAAGTACAAACAGAAGTATATATCTTAGATAAAGTTCAACTAAGGGTAAATAGTGATAAAACCCCTTATGAACTATGGTATGGAAAACCTACCTCTATTAAGTATTTTAGAGTGTTTAGCAAAAAATGCTATCATCAGGAGAAAATAAGATAAGTTGGGAAGCTTTGAATCAAGATGTGATCAAGGAATATTTCTTGGTTATTCCACCTAAATCAAAGCCTACATATGTTATAATAAAAGGCTACAGAAGATTTTAGAGATTATCAATGTCAAGGTTGATGAAGGCTTGAAACATGTTAAACCTAAAAAAGACATCTATGAATAAGAATCAGAGTCTAAAGATGAAGTATCTAATGAAGATCCTGAGGAAGTAAATGAAAATCCACTTGTAAGTTTTGCTCAAAAGGATCATCCTATAGAGAAGACCACTGGAAATAAAAATGAAGGATTTTAGCCAAGGAAAAGAGTTGAAATAAACAATGAGCAAGTAATTTTTGCTCTAATATCTAAAATTGAACCTAAGAATTATGTTGAATCTAGAAAGGATGATAATTGGTTAAAAGCCATGGAAGAAGAACTAAGCCAAATTGAAAAGAACAAAACTTGGGAATTAGTTCCAAGACCTTAAAATAAGAATGTAATAGGTAAAAAGTGGGTCTTTAGAGACAAAATCAATGAGGATGGAACTATCATAAGAAATAAGCCTAGATTGGTTTGTAAAGGACATGCATAAGTTAAAGGCATAAATTTTGAGGAAACATTTTCTCCAGTTGCTAGATTGGAAGCCATAAGAATGTTTCTAGCATTCTTTGTTTATAATAAATTCAAAATCTATCAAATGGATGTTAAGTCTAATTTTTATAATGGGAAACTAGAAGAGGAAGTCTACATAGAACAACCTAAAGATTTTTAGTTGTCAAAAGAAAATGATTGTGTGGAAAATGAAGAAAGCTCTGTATGGTCTAAAACAAGAACCTAAAGCATGGTATTCAAGATTAGACCAGTACCTGTAACAATAAGAATTTAATAAATGATGTCCAAACAACAATCTATATTTCAAATCAAAATGTGAGCATATTTTAATTATTGTTGTATATGTAGATGATATAATTTTTGGTGGAAGCAACAACAGAATGTGCAAAGAATTTGCTACTCAAATTCAAAATGAGTTTGAGATGTCTATACTTGGACAACTTTATTTCTTCCTTGTTCTATAGATAGCACAAATTGATGAAAGAATATTTATATCTCAAACTAAGTATTCTAAGCAAATGCTCAAGAAGTTTGGAATGGAAGATAGCAAACTAGTAGGTACTCCCATGATAACTTGTTATAAGTTGAGAAAAAAGGATGAGTCCCTTGATGCAAATTATACTTTATATAGATAAATGATAGGTATCTTGTTATACCTAACTACATCAAGACCATATATCATCCAATCAGTGTGCATGGTTACAAGATTTCAAGTTGCTCCTAAAGAATCACATGTCAATGTAGTGAAAAGGATCTGTAGATATATCAAGAGTATAATTGACTATGGCCTATGATATCCCAAAGATGAAGATTTCACTTTGATAGCATATATAGATGTTGATTGGGTAGGAAGTTTGGATGATAGAAGAAGCACTAGTGGTGGTGTATTTTTCCTTGGAAACAAACTTGTTTCACGGCTAAGAAAAATTCAAGAGTTAGTTACTTTTTCTACAGTAGAAGCAGAGTATATTGTAGCAATGGCATGTTAAACTCCAATCTTGTGGATGAATCAAACACTCAAAGACATCAAGATATAATACAAATCACATATCTCTATTCTTTGTGACAACTCAAGTGCTATTAATATATCAAATAATCTAGTGATGCATTCTAGGACTAAGCACATATCAATCAAGTATCACCTTTTAAGAGAAAAGATTGCAAATCAAGATGTCACAATGGAATATGTGCCAACACATGATAAAGTTGTAGACATATTCACCAAACCTCTTCCCCAAGGAAAAATTTGAGCATTTGAGAAATAAATTGGGATTGGTTGCTCCTACATCACACCACTATATCTCAGTAACAAAGCATGAGTCTAGGGGAGGATCATAGAAGCTTTGTTAATCCCTGGAAGAAGAAAGAAAAGGCAACTAAGGTATGCATATTTTTTTTAATTTCTAATGAGTTGATGGTTTTAGATTCTTAGAAAAACTCCTTTATCTGATAAAGGGGGAGAAAACATTGGAAAACTACTGAGAAAGTTGGAGTCCCTTTGCCATTCATGTCAAAGGGGGAGAAAAAGTACAAATGCTCTCTATAAAAGTTTGCCAAATGCTTTATGTTTATCTAAAGTATATGTTCAAGTTGTGTTTTTTCAAGTGTCTAAGTTGATTTTGGCAAATTTTCCATTTCCTAAGGGGGAAAAGGTTTTGTATAAATAGCTTCAGCTCATGTTCATCAAAAGCCAATGCAAGCACTGCAAATATAATCAATGCTAGAAAAGGAGCAGAGCATACATTACAATATCAAAGCAATTATTTTTCCCTTAATGGAAAAGAGGGAGATTATTGGAAATATGATTTTCATTGATGTCAAAAGGGAGATTTTTGGCATTATGGATGTCATTAATGTCAAAGGATTAGGTAGGATTGATGGAGAGAAGAGCATGTTTTACAATTGCATAATATAAGTTGCAATATTGTCATATAAAGTTGTCATGATTTTATAGACACAATTTTTGGAACATTTATATCATAATTTATAGAATATCCATTATGGTTTTTTTAATTACATCTCATATATATGGTTTTCATGTTTAGATGAAGAGAAATGAGCCTAGAAATGATTTATTTTAGCTTTCGGCCATTACTAAGGTTTCTCAGTAAAACCCTATGGGTTTTATTCATGGTGTTCATAGGCACTTCTATTTTTATGCTGACTGGATATAGGTGGGAACCAATCACTTAAGTTATAACTTAAGCCTTCCTCATTATTTTACAATCAACCCCTTCAACCTAGTGATTACCGGTTTGGAGCAATGATCAAAGACTTTAATATTTCCTAAGTCCTCAACTTAAGATTTATTTGATCTTGATCAATGGTTAGCACTTTATTGCATAATGAAGATCCAATGATGCACAACAAATTCAATATGTCAAAGTTACCTAAGAGTGAATGTGATAGTGACATGTGTCACATTCATGGGAGCTTTTTAGATAGAGATCTAATGAGTATATTAATCTGTCAGAGGATCTAACGGTGAGTATGTGATCATGTAATGA
Organism: Torreya grandis; assembly: GCA_037957365.1. Taxonomy (NCBI): domain Eukaryota; kingdom Viridiplantae; phylum Streptophyta; class Pinopsida; order Cupressales; family Taxaceae; genus Torreya; species Torreya grandis. The sequence goes on from JARHVA010000042.1 coordinate 298,811, forward strand.
AGATCAACAGAGTTCAACACTTTGAATTTTTTGACTCCACGCACTCCATTGATCTTCATTACATGATCACACGCTCATCGTTAGATCCTCTGATAGATTAATATACTCATTAGATCTCTATCTAAAAAGTTCCCATGAATGTGACACATGTCACTATCACATTCACTTTCAGGTAACTTTGACATATTGACTTGTTGTGCATCATTGGATCTTCATCATGCAATAAAGCTCTAACCATTAATCAAGATCAAATAAATCTTAAGTTGAGGACTTAGGAAATATTAATGTCTTTGATCATTGCTCCAAACTGGTAATCACTAGGTTGAAGGGGTTGATTGTAAAACAATGAGGAAGGCTTAAGTTATAACTTAAGTGATTGGTTCCCACCTATATCCAATCAACATAAAAATAGAAGTGCCTATGAACACCATGACTAAAATCCATAGGGTTTTGCTGAGAAACCCTAGTAATGGCCAAAAGCTAAAATAAATCATTTCTAGGCTCATTTCTCTTCATCTAAACATTATTTTATCTTTTCTTGTCTACTTCTCTCCCCCTCAATTTGAGTTCATTCCATGCTTAGTGTGTATCTTAGATCACACACACACACACATATGTATGTATATGTATATACATACATACATACATACATACATACATACATACATACATACATACATACATATATATATATATATATATATATATGCATTAGATCTAGGTATCACATCTTCTCTGTGTTCACACTTGGTTGTTAACACATCAAGTTCCATTTTTGGACTCAATTTATATTTATTTAATGACAAATTTCTTACTTCTTGAATTCACACACCACTATTATAATTCTCTATCTTTTACTATATTTAGCATATATTAGGCTCTAGTTTTGATGCATATTCTATATTAAACAATTTTGATTGATCGTAGTGATCTATATCATTGTCTATGTCATATAATATAGCTTACATATATATTTCATTGCTTGACCATTGAGATGAACAAATATTTAAATACTGACCATTGATATTTAATTTTCACACCATGATCTGATGTTCATTGTTCAATTGACTCAAATTTAAAATGAAACCTTTAGATCAAACTCTGACAGGGTCATGCACTCCATTATATATTTAAAAGCTTTCAAAATTTAATGTTTCAACTTTAAAATACATCCATTAATAGTTGATTTGAGCTCCCATGTGCCATTAGATCTTCAAAATTAGCACAAACTTTACCTCTATTTATCATTAAACATTAACACTTTGAATTTTTGACTCCACGCACTCCATTGATCTTCATTATATGATCACACACTCACTATTAGATCCTTTGATAGATTAATATACTCATTAGATCTATATCTAAAAAGCTCCCATGAATGTGACACATGTCACTATCACATTCACTCTCAAGTAACTTTGAAATATTGACTTTGTTGTGCATCATTGGATCTTCATCGTGCAATAAAGCGTTAACCATTAATCAATATCAAATAAATCTTAAGTTGAGGACTTAGGAAATATTAAAGTCGTTGATCATTTCTCCAAACCGGTAATCACTAGGTTGAAGGGGTTGATTGTAAAATAATGAGGAAGGCTTATGTTATAACTTAAGTGATCGGTTCCCACCTATATCCAGTCAACATAAAAATAGAAGTGCCTATGAACACCATGACTAAAACCCATAAGGTTTTACTGAGAAACCCTAGTAATGGCCGAATGCTGAAATAAATCATTTCTAGGCTCATTTCTCTTCATCTAAACATTATTTTATATTTTCTTGTCTACTTCTCTCCCCCTCAATTTGACTTCATTCCATGCTAAGTGTGTGTGTGTGTGTGTGTGTATAAACACACACACACACACACACACACACACACACATACATGCATACATACATGCATACATACATACATATATATATATATATATATATATATATATATATATATGCATCAGATCTAGGTATCACATCTTCTCTGTGTTCACACTTGGTCGTTAACACATCACGTTCCATTTTTGGACTCCATATATATAATATATATATATATGGAGTCCAAAAATGGAACGTGATGTGTTAACGACCAAGTGTGAACACAGAGAAGATGTGATACCTAGATCTGATGCATACATATGTGTGTGTGTGTGTGTGTATACATACATACATATATGTATGTATGTATGTGTGTGTGTGTGTGTATATATATATGTATGTATGTATGTGTGTGTGTGTGTATATATATACATACATATATATATTTATACATACATATATATATACATATATATATATACATACATACATATATATATATATATATATATATACATACATATATATACATATATGTGTGTGTGTGTGTGTGTGTGTATATTGAGTCCAAAAATGGAACGTGATGTGTTAACGACCAAGTGTGAACACAGAGAAGATGTAATACCTAGATCTAATGCATATATGTGTGTGTGTGTGTGTGTGTGTGTGTGTGTGTGTGTGTGTGTGTGTGTGTGTGTGTGTGTATATGTATATGTATGTATGTATGTATGTATGTATGTCATCTAAGATACACACTAAGCATGGAATGAAGTCAAATTGAGGGGGAGAGAAGTAGAGAAGAAAAGATAAAATAATTACAAAGTATGAGCAATTATAGAATAGGTCTGTAACATAGAATTGGATTCATTTTTTAATCAATTTAATAATCTAGAGTTGCAGCTCCATAATAGATATGATTGGTAGGTGCCATCAGAAGAGCTGAGTTGATGTTCAGTTAGGGATTAGGTGCTTTCTTAGAGTATATGATCTTAAATCAAGGGATTGGTGTCTCCTTAGGGTCAATACCCTTAAAACATTATAACTAGTGAGGTTTTGATTATGAGGTTGGATTAGAATAGTATATTCTAGTAGTTATTCTCATTGTGGTTTTTCTCATATTGGGTTTTCCACATATACTAAGTATTGTGTCTATTTGTGTCTATGTGATCTTTCCATATAATTTTTAATTTACATTAAAATTATTAAAGGAATAATTTTAATCAATCTACTGATTCACCCCCCCCCCTCTCAGTAGATAGTTGTGTTCTAATAGTTTTATTTCACTTCAACACTCAAAATAAAAAAAATATTAAACACATTGAATTAATTATGAGGTAAATTTCAATTAGTGGTAGGTACCATTTAAGTTCCACTTAGGTCCCAAGTTAGGGTTGTATACACATAGAAAATAGGTACTAGAGATAATATAGAAAGAAGACCCAACGATGTGTAAATAGAGAAATTCTAAACTACAAGAAGAGATTCAAAGTAAGACCTAGAAGATACATTAGCTCAATATAATATATAAAAATAACACTAATCATGTAAATAAAATTTATAAAAATAAAAAATCATACATAAAATAATATTAGGAAGAACATAAATTAATCAAAGTACTTCAAAAAAAACTAAGCATTAGTCAATTATTTGAATATATGTCCTTTAATTATTTTTAATCTATATGTATTAGGTCCAAGGATGTCTTTAAATAATTATGGACCCCACCAATTTTGGGTGTATTGACTTAACTATTTTTGGAATTAATATAATACTCTAAGTAGATAAAAGAGTTTAATATGTAAATTAGGTAATAAAATACTACAATATCAATAACCATTGATTTATACAATAATTGATTTGTTTGCTCAAAATATAGATACTAAGAAATTGAAAAGGGTGTACTAAGCTAGAAAATATGACTAAAATAGACAAGTGGTAAGCCAAAAAGTGATATAAAAGTAGGGTAGAGTATTGTTAATAGAGAATATGTGTCAAAACCCTCTTTGTTGATAGTACACTATGTTATTGACCTTCTATGTAGTGTTATTGATCTTGTGCAGATAAAATAATGAAATTTGGGGAAAACCTTCAATCTATTCTAGGAAGCTTGTGCCTGAGTGACTGAGACCTAAATCATTATCTGTGATTTATTTTTAATGATTTCACTATAGAACCTTAAACCTCTATGTTTGATAGGGTTTTGACAAATACAAGTGTAAGACAAATGGCATTAGTAGGGTAGGATGGGTGTGAACTCAACACCCCATGTATTAGTTGTTGCCTACATACCAATACCTCAAAAGGGGATCAACCCCGATTAGTTATTTCAATCTAATTGATGGTGTAAGTGAGAGTGATGCTAGTATGTTTGAGTATGAAAGCCAATTTGAATTCTTTGAGTGTGACATGAAACTAAAAATTTGAGATTTAAGCTATTGTAGATGGATGTATGCAAAAATAGGGGTAAATAGGGATTAATAACCTTAATTTTCATAGCTATTTCTAAGCTTGTTCATGATAATTTCCATCTAAATAATAAATGAATGAAGGTGGTCTTTATATAGTGTTCTAATGCTTGTCAAGACATGAAATGAGTCTAATCCAACTAATATGGTTTGGGGAGTGGAAATATATCTATTAGGGGTAAAAGATGATAAAGGTCAATAGTATTTCTCCCTTTGTGAATAACACATTGCATTATAGACCAAAGGGGTTATGTTATTGTCTAGGTGGTTGGAACATGTGAAAAAAGATATAGAGTGTATAGGTGATGGCTTGATCCAACTTTTGGTATATATGGGCAAGGGTTAGCCATGCATTGAAGCTAGAAAAGGATCATAAGAGGACCTAAGATAGGTATAAGGATAAGCTAAGGATAAATTGGTCTCAAGTGACACTCATTGCATTAAAATTACATTTTATAAGACTACATTTTCCCCCCACTTTATTCTAAAAATGTAGCAAAGTGAAATGACTAGGATAAAGGATAGAGAAATGTACCTAGACTTATCTATGAGGCAAAGCCTATGAACCTAATTCTGAGTCTATGAATTTTTCTCCATTTCATATCCTACAATTAAAACATATATGAATCATTCCTTAATAAATATCAAAAGCAAAGACAAAATTTAAAAAAGAGATGTGAGAGTGAAGAAAGGAATGATTACACCTCACTGGGTACATGAGCCAATGCAAAACACTAGTGACATCCTATGTGTTTGTGTAGATGGTGATAAAATGGTGAATAAATTATACTAGGATGATGGCTTGCCCAATGCCCATGAGTGGGTGGCTTAATAACTCAAGTCGTCCTTAACTCCATCATTGCCCACCCCTATTCGGTGGATCATAATATGTGAATAACTTGCATTAGACTGATGACTTGTCCAACCCTCTTATGTAGGTGGCTCATTAAATCAAGTAGGTTATGACTCCATAATTTCCTACCCATGTGTATTAGATGAATCTAAAACTAAAACTATGGTTGTTATGAAGCTGTAAAAGATAGATATGGGTTACCAAAAACTCTAAAATGTAAAATAGCTGAGGGGTCACTTGGGAATGTAAAACAACTCTAGACTACTCAAGAATGTAAACTAACTATGGGCCACTTAGGAATGATAAACACTATAGACAAAATGAGGCATAAATCTAGTGTAATCTTGGTACATATGGTGTTTGGAGTATATAATATGGAGAATGACATAGAGTTGTCATTCCATATGTTAGCAGAGATTCTTAGAAATACTCTAAAACATGATAATTATAGAGATAACTTGCATAGTGGGGAGAAAACATAAATCATAATTGACCAAATAAACTTAAAATTAATAATTTACATAGAAAATTACACATACATGTTAGGAATAACATAACTGTAACAAAAGGTAGATCATAACAACATAACATATGTTAACAGATTAAAGTAAAATAGTGTATTTATTGTGCACTAACCATATGTAAAAGACAATTAGGAAAACCATATCATATTGATTCTATTAATCTTTATCAACACATCAAAACCATATTCTAGTATAGTAAAGTTCTATATGTAGCCTTTTACAATCAACTATCTCTTCACATTCTATCCTTTTAAGATACAAAAGGAAAGAATCTTTACATTCTTCTATTACTTGATTAGGATTATTAGGCTAAATACATACAAAATTTTATATAAAAGACAAAACTATATGCTTCACACATGTGTCCTATTATAATTTTAAATTTTATCATGCTCTAATCTATGTTGAACACTTTCTTGGACTTAAATATTTGTCTCATCCCAAAACAAAATCATAACCTATTCTTAACTAAACTAAAAATATGGGCCATAAAAAATTCATAGTAATTTCTCCAAGTATTATTTACAAGTTTTCACCCTTTTCACACTATTTAACCACCCTTTGAGGTTTGCAAATAAGTAGCATACTAGCCTACCACCCTTTTGGGTTTACAATAGACTAGACTAACCAGGTGGCCACCCTTTATAAATTTTCAACAAGTCTATCCTTGCTCATAATGTTTAGGTTATATTTTAAAATTGCAAAATTCTTGAAGTCATAAAATTGGTATGTGCATTACTTACTATGGTGGTAGTGAAGAACTTTGATTGGGCTACTTCAAAATTTATTGTTTTTGTTTGGATATTAATCCATTAGCTTCTGGTACACCTAATGGTGGAGATAACTACTAAGATCATACCTTTACATCTAGCTTTTTCTTATATATAATTTGATGGAACTATTGTGAAGGAATGAATGGTGTCTCATCTATTATTTGGGCAATAGCAGGATCAACTTGAGATAGATCCTACTTAAGCATTTTCTAATATGTGAGCACTTTACAAACCATGGAAATTAGAATGTATAGAGGCATTTAAATCACCATCATATTTTACACATTTTCATCCTCTGTAATTTCAAGTAGTGCTTTGGCATAAGATAGTTTTAGCTAGATATTCAGTATGATCTCATCCAATGTATCGATAGTCCTTTGGGCTTGAATGGCTATAAATGTACTGCACATTGTTTTAGTATGCCAAACTTGTAGTTTATACATTGTATCATCCCTAAAATCTATAATTAGCTTGAATGGCCTACCCATTACCTCTATATTAGCCTTTTGGTCATCCATTACCACTTTAGCTTTATCTGTAATTGTAAACTCAAGTTTCATAGTTTCCAAGGAATGGTTTAGATGTTATCTTCAACTTATCATATCATAGGCTATCTATTTAGCATATTGTGTAGCTATCTCTAAGACCTACTCATATTAATTAATAAGTTCATAGATATTTTTTGTTTCATTCTTGATAACATGACCTTTTGTGTGTGTAATGTGAGCACTTTTTGTATGGCCACCTAATCCTTTATAAGCTATGTCAAAAGAGTAGTGAATTACTTATCCTTGGACATTACTTGATCACCTAACTAAGGAATAACAAGTGTTATTTATTAACTAGCATACCTTTACCAACTAATTTTTTGCTTTAGTCTTTTCCTCATGTAACCTAGAACTTCTTGCTACAAGTCCAAATAAATTTGTGAAATTGACTCCTAAAATGCAACTATGCCTTCAATCTACTTTAATAGTGATAGTTGAGTCAGATCCAAAGATGTTTTCATCACAATCATATCAATTTCCATGGATGTGATTTATAGTGTCATATGAGCTGGTGTAAATTGAGCCACTAGATATAAGAAGGTGGTTTTGGGAGTTGATGTTGTTGGGAAGTCCAATAGCCATTGGCTAGAGATCTAGGTTTGGGCTATGATGCCTCTTTTATGGCCTTCATCTGGATTGTGCTCTCTATTGTTGCCTATTGTTTGGCCTCTTCATCCTTCTTGGCCTAAATTTTATCTTCATTATTAGCCTTAACATCTGCTTTATCTTGAATTTTGGCTTCCACCATGACCTTATCTTTAACATCAACTTGAACCTTAGATTTAACATCTACCTCAACATTAGCTTTAGATTTGTCTTTAGCCTTAGCTTTGTCTTGAGTCACTTATACTTCCACTATGTGTTTGTGTTTTTCCTCATTAGCTTTGGTGTGTGCTTCTTGTTCCACCTACTTATGTTGTGTAACTTGCACCTTTTATTGTTCTTAGTGGGAGTTATCATGATCTTTCCTCTTTGCCTTTACTTATTTATCTACCTTCTTTGCAACCTTTGCTTCCTCAACTTTATTCATTATAGCCTCAACTTCTTAGCCTACTTTTGTGCATCCTCTACTTCTTTGACTTTATTTTTTATTTTTTCTCTTTAGCTTATGGATTTTTTTGTTCCTCTTATGTAGCATTCTGTTGTGTTTTTTTTGCTTCTTGTGTAGCCACTTGTTATGCCACTCCTTATTTATTTATTTTTTCTTCCTGCTTTTTTTAATTCCTTTCCTCTTCCTTTTTCACCTTCTTAGGATTTGGTGTTAAAAGGAATACAAGATCTTATAAATAATTCCTGACACTAACCAAGAGAGGAAAAAATGCAAACAAATTTGAACTTGTTACAAAATTATAAGAAAACACATACAACTTAAAGCAATAGCATACCATAACATGTGATTACATGGTAAAAACCCTTTTGGGAGAAAAACTCCACACTCCAAAGAAGCTCAATGTATTATTCATAATCAACACCAATTATAATACAACTTACAGAACAAGCCTTCACAAGAACATCACGTGTATACTACTTAGGAGATAAACAGGTTCCACCAAGCTTTAGTGCCTTACACAAATCTCTTAATTTCACTCTTACACTTGAAATTACAAAGGAGAGAACAAAAATATATAGAATTTATAAAGGGGAGGGAGAAATAGATGAATTCATGAGGAGAGAGAAATGCGATGCCACATTTTCATGTGAGACAAAGTGGACACTTTTAGACATGCTTAGAATTATGTGCCAGGTCAAAAGTGAATCTCCCACTTTTGAAAAATATACCTCCACTTTCATGTCACTCCAAACATGGTTCCTCATCCACATATGTGAGGTTAAGCAACAATAAAAAATCCTTGTCTTCTTATTCACATGTGATCACAAGAGTCTAAAAGGTGTTATAATCACCTTTTGACCTTTTCTAAACATGTGAATCATGGAGCCTCTTAGAAATTAGACCCCATATCATGACCTTTGTCTTTTTTCACCAAACATAGAAGCATGTGATTCACTAAAGACAACCAACTTGCCCCTTAGTGGAGTGAGATACCCCAATCCATTCACATCAACTTTATCTCATGTAGATTCCTCCATGGTCCATGCCAACTATGATCTAAGAATTTGACTCAAGAGAGGATGGTTAGTATGGTGTTAGTTTCAAAATGAAAATAAATTGAAAGAAACACACTAACTAGAATAACATCTCTAGGCCTAGACACTAGGGAGAACTTAGTTAACAAACTTGAATAAAACACACAACTAAAATGCAAAAGAAACTTTCTTTTACCTTCCTTGGATTCTCCAAAATGCTTGTTGTAGTGGCTTGCTCAGCTTGTGCTCATGAAGTCCTTCATAATGGAAGCTTGGCTACCTCCATCTCTCCTTAGCACCTTTGGCTTATAACTTGGCTTGGCTTGGAATCAATTTGGCATGGTAACACTAATTTTAATGGCTTCTTGAAGATATTTTTTCATTATAACTTTACATGAGTAAGTCTTAGAAATGATGTTCATGGCCTCTCTATTTATAGATTTTTGAGAATATCTAGAATCAACCTGAACCATCCATCCTGAGATTGAGATGTCTAGTTGAGGATTAATTTAATTTTTGGAATTAATTTTTTAATTATCCTCATCATGACATTGTAATAATGGGAAATGAAGAGGCATAAAGGGCATCATGGAAGGCATTAATGAGGCATGGAGGGCATGAATCTTGATATTTGTGGCATTTATGGCCTAAGGTTGTCTTCCCAAGAAATGAGGCCACTTGATGATGTAGATATTCAATATTTATTTCTAAAAACAAGTATTCAACAAGTTTCCATGGAATTATTAATTAGGCCTTGATTTGGATTAATTATCTCTTAAGCATGCTTAAGCACTTTGTGTAAAAATTACTCAAATTGATCAGAATGTTTTGTTATTGGCCCAAAATTTGACTAGATTGGAATTGGAAGGAAATGTTAGATGCATTGTATATGTATTCGCATTTAGGATGTTACCAACAAAAAATAATTAAGGGACATGTCTTTTGCAAAAAATTTGATAGGAAAGATCAATCCAAAACACCTAGGTGCAAAATTGGCATTTTGACTCAAAATGATCTGATTAAAGTTAGCTAGCCCATAAATTGTATTACCCCATTTAGGGATATCCTAGCCAAAATCAGCACTTAAATATTTTAGGTTCATATCATTTAGCGTGTTTTAGTGTTTTTTGGCTAAATTGTGCACTTTGGTGGAAATTGGTCACAAGCTTGATTAGAGGTTATCTGTGGCCAGATTTAGGTGTCTATAGTTTACCCCTATTTGGGAAGGCATTACAAGCTATAAGCATAGTAAAATATTGTAAAAGAATGAAAATTTCCTATATTCCTACAACTACAATATTGGATGATAAACTAATTGTATGATGCCCCCTCAAGGGAATGGTTGGCACAAGTAAGTCGGCAAACGGTCCCTCAAAAAGAAAGAAGTAAAATGAGGGGACCAAAGAAAGGAAAGATAATGGGGTGAAAACATAATGATACTAAAAAAGTAGTCAAAATCATTAATAATTCAAGTGGGATGGTGCATAATGGTTTTCCCAAAGGTGGTTATAAACATTGTACCTTGATAGTGACAATGTGGTATGATAACACAATGATTTGCCCAAAGGCAGTTATAGTCATTGAGAAGATGGAGCTGCCTTAGTTAGGATAGACAAACAAGATAATAACATGCCCCTATATGGGTGGAAAAAGTAAAGTGGTGACAACATAATTATTTTCCCAAAGGTGGTTATAATTAGTAAGAAATGTAAGTGGGATGGTGTGCAATTATTTGCCCATAGGCGGTTATAATCATGGGACCCCGCTTATGGAAAACATGATAATCTTGGTCAAGGATGATGATAACTTAACACAAAGGGTAATGATGAATTGGAACAACCTACTAGTAGGGAGATGCTAATCCAAACTAATAAAGGTTGAAATTCTTTCATGGTTAATTACTCTATTTGGGATATGATTGGGAGTGAATCAAGATGTCAGTGCCCAAGAGATACCACCATTGCTAAAATAGACTTCTTGAAGTTGAATTTTTGTTGTATCATGTGTCGGTAGGCATCGTGGTATATCATCATGAGCACTTGACCAAAATATGCATGAGGATTGACTCTCATAATCCAATACTCAATAGAAAACAATGCATAAATGATAGAAACCATGACAATAATGTAAACATATGAATATGGATGGATTCAAGTATAAGTGTGGATAAGGAATCACCCAATGAACACACATAAACTGAATCAAGGAAATAGTGTTAAAAGCAATAAAAATAAATAAACAAACAAACCAAATAAGCAAAAAACTGTTGGGAGGATGGGTGGATAAACCGGAAGCACACAGTTTGATTACTAATACCAAGCAACTTAATATGCGGAAATTAACCAGATTTACCAAGTAACTAGAATTCAGAATAACACAGCATATGAGAGACAATACCAAATTGTATTAACACTTTATACAGAAAAGAATACAATAAAGAAGATGCCACTTCTTCTCCACCACCTTACAGAGGTTTCCCACGCCTCAAGTGAACAGTAATTCTTCTCCCCAAAGCTCTCCCTCTCACAGGTCCCAACACCCAACTCAAATACAGAGTTGGTGTTCACCTCCCGTGCTCCACGCACACCACAAGTGCTCCACGCACTCCACAAGTACTCAAGGTACTTCAAGTAGATCTCCCATGAATCTGCAACAACCTGCAATTCAACAGACCATACTTATGGAAGGAACTCCCTTGCCTTCCTCTTGCTCTATCCGAGTACACACCTGTACTCCAAGTAGATCCTGCCTGATACTGCTCCTGTTGTGTTGCTGTCTGTATGACCTTGCACACCTGCAAATCAAACAATGGTTCTATTCACCTGTGAACCTCGACCTTGCACACACATACACCTGCAGATCAATGATCTTACTTACCATGTAGATATCCTATATAGGCCATGCAACTGTGACCAAGATCCTACACTCTTGAAGAACCCAGCTGGCTCTCCAATCTAGCACCAACACACCTGGTACTGTGGCACTAGGAGGAATGCACCATAGCTCTACCTCACACAGAAGGAGCTTATAATTATGCTCTCTTACTCCCTAGCACCCTTTTCCAATACAACCATGAGTCTATTATATAGATCTCATCCAAACAATGATCAGACATCTAATTATAATAATTAGATCCGCAGCTATGAGTCTAAAATTAGCACTCATCATGCAAACTCTTCATTCGTTAGCTCACTGCCCGTAATTAACTCGCAGTCGAACTACACAGGCGACCGACGTCGGTCCCTGTCTGCCTGGGGTCGCCGACGCCGGCCGATATATGACCGACGTCGGTTGCCTTCCTGTCTTACCCTGCCGACGCCGATTGGCCAGACCAACGCCAAACACTTCTGACACTCAGCAACTCATTCTGCAACCTCCACTCCTGTTTGCATCAGTGAAGCTTTTAGCTCCACAATCCTAACAATCTCCCACTTGGAGATAAACAGCTGCACTGTACCTGTACTTGTACTCCGTCTAATCTGTTTCCTGGTTTGTATCCCTCTTCAAGCTCCCACCTGAAGACAACCCACCACACATCCCGTGGTGTACCACCTGTCATCCGAGTAACCTGCCACATCCGAACCTACAAATACATGTAGTGAAGTCCTGACCCTGCATAGCAACACCTGTTGCCGGTCCCTCTCAAAAAACTTGAGAATCCACTTCCCCGAATTGGCTCCTAACTCTCTGACAGCTCCCACTGCATGGGAATACTCAGGTCTATACCAGACCTCATGTGATTTCAGACACTGTTCCTGTCCAGCCCTTAGTGTGCTCCGGCTCCGCATCCTGAACCTCGCCAACACCTGATTCACATCAGCTCCCACTCGAGACAAAATCAACCTGTGATCTCCATGCCTCCCATGTCAAAGAATTCCGCTGCTCCAAACTCCTCATGACATGCCACTGAACTAATCTTACCCTTAGCTCAGCAAAACCCTGTATGTACACCCCTGCTAGCTAGCATACTATCCACATACAGCAACAGAATGATGTCATGACTCATCATCCCCCTGGTAAGACAAACCACAGTAGTTACCTGACACTGACTGAAGCCATGCTTCGTCCTCCACCTGTCAAAACCTGTACCACTGTCCTGCAGCTCCACAAGATCATATACCTAATCTTTCATCTCACGTATCCGTTCTCTCTATTCTTCTACTAAGGTATCCATTCGTCTCTGTGCTTTTATACCTGCTGGCATCTCTACCAAAACACACCTATTTGGTTCTCCTCCAAGGAATCACATCCTCATCCATGCCAAGCTCACACCTGTTTCCTGGATCCTTCCTGCTCTACAATCAGCAACATGTATAAAGAAGAGGAACAACGAATTTGAGGGCCTACTTACGCCTTCAGTCCTCCGTATGGGTGTTTGAGACTCCTTGACAGCTTGCTGTCCACCCAAAATTCGTTACAGTGACCGACCTCGGTCACTCCACAGTCTGCATCCGACCGACGTCGGTTCCATGCGTCTGTACCTGACTACCAACCTGCCTGCGCTGGTGTCCCTGCTGCCGACGTCGGTCCTGATAACTGACATCAGTCTTACATACTGCCGACATCGGTTCCATGACCGACATCAGTCTTGCCCTGCCCGACATCGTCGGCTTCGGTCTGCACATGACCGACATCGGCACCTGTCTGTTCGACGCCGGTTCCTCCTGACCGACATCGGTACCTGTGTTTGCCTGTGAGTGATGACTTTTTACCCGCGAGCTTCTTTGAATCAAAATCCATGTCCAAACTACCCTGCTCAGAAGTATCCAGCACCATCCACTGGGTTCTGTCCGCCATCTCCTCCATAAACACCAAGGCTTTCCAGTTCTTAAGCCTGTCAAATATATCTGTCTTCCGCTTAAGAACATGCATCTCCTTCCTGCTCATGTGGCCAAGCCTACGAAGCCACGTCTCCACAACAAAAGAAGAATCAGTAATATAAACAAGTAGATAAAGGATACCTGTTTTCTTACCACCAGCTAATTCAAGTGCATCCGCTGTGAGAGTTCTTGTGCATCTCTCATCACCCAATTTTTCTGAAGAAATTAGCCATATCTCCAAACCTGGGACCTGCATGACCTTCATCAACACCTGTGTGTTGGCCACCTGCAATTTCAGCTTCACTTCCCCTTTGCCAATTCTTTGGCAAGGCTTACCAGCTCCTCTACCTGGAACTGCATGGAAAGAGGCAACCGAATCTTTTATCCAAGATTCAACTTTATCCAAGAAACTTGCAAACACATCCTGTGCAACAATACCTGCTACATCTGTATCTTCAGTTTCTTCATGCTGATCTGCTACCAACCAACAATAATCTTTTACCTGCTCTTTCTTTCTATAGGACCGTGAGTGACCATCTGTGCTTTTCAACTCCTCCATTCTTAGCTTACTTTGATCTGCTGTTGCTCTACTCCCACTCGATCAGAAACCCCTGAGAGTGCCCTGTAACCAAACACAAAACCTGCTTCCTCCAACCTCAGCTCAGATACCACTTGTTGGTATCAAGCTCAAGAACCTACAACCAAGGCTCTGATACCACTTGTTGGGAGGATGGGTGGATAAACCGGAAGCACACAGTTTGATTACTAATACCAAGCAACTTAATATGCGGAAATTAACCAGATTTACCAAGTAACTAGAATTCAGAATAACACAGCATATGAGAGACAATACCAAATTGTATTAACACTTTATACAGAAAAGAATACAATAAAGAAGATGCCACTTCTTCTCCACCACCTTACAGAGGTTTCCCACACCTCAAGTGAACAGTAATTCTTCTCCCCAAAGCTCTCCCTCTCACAGGTCCCAACACCCAACTCAAATACAGAGTTGGTGTTCACCTCCCATGCTCCACGCACACCACAAGTGCTCCACGCACTCCACAAGTACTCAAGGTACTTCAAGTAGATCTCCCATGAATCTGCAACAACCTGCAATTCAACAGACCATACTTATGGAAGGAACTCCCTTGCCTTCCTCTTGCTCTATCTGAGTACACACCTGTACTCCAAGTAGATCCTGCCTGATACTGCTCCTGCTGTGTTGCTGTCTGTATGACCTTGCACACCTGCAAATCAAACAATGGTTCTATTCACCTGTGAACCTCGACCTTGCACACACATACACCTATAGATCAACGATCTTACTTACCTTGTAGATCTCCTATATAGGCCATGCAACTGTGACCAAGATCCTACACTCTTGAAGAACCCAGCTGGCTCTCCAATCCAGCACCAACACACCTGGTACTGTGGCACTAGGAGGAATGCACCATAGCTCTACCTCACACACAGAAGGAGCTTATAATTATGCTCTCTTACTCCCTAGCACCCTTTTCCAATACAACCATGAGTCTATTATATAGATCTCATCCAAACAATGATCAGACATCTAATTACAATAATTAGATCCGCAGCTATGAGTCTAAAATTAGCACTCATCATGCAAACTCTTCGTTCGTTAGCTCACTGCCCGTAATTAACTCGCAGTCGAACTACACAGGCGACCGACGTCGGTCCCTGTCTGCCTGGGGTCGCCGACGCCGGCCGATATATGACCGACGTCGGTTGCCTTCCTGTCTTACCCTGCCGACGCCGGTTGGCCAGACCAACGCCAAACACTTCTGACACTCAGCAACTCATTCTGCAACCTCCACTCCTGTTTGCATCAGTGAAGCTTTTAGCTCCACAATCCTAACAAAAACAAACAATGTAATATAAACCCTATGAACATTTCCCCTAAAAAATAGGTGAAAACTAAACAAATGAATAAAATGGGGGAATAGAAGAGAAAAAAGGGGGTGGCTAACCTATCTCCATATGCACTAAGAAAGTAGACACTCCCTACATAGTTCCATAGATGTAATATCCAATAAAAAAACTTTAGGCCAAATGTAGTTCTCCCAAAGAATAGGAAGAATGTGATAACTGATGAAAATAAATAGAATGGATGTGAGAGAAGAAGAGGAATTGTCATGTAAAATGGCAAGTGCATGAGATAAAAAGGCCAAAAAGTATGGGGAAACTAAATGACAAGCGATTTGCTTGTAACTTAGTAAGGGTTCCTAGAATCCTTAAGGCAAAGAAGTGGTCAATGTTTTTGTTCTTTTCTAACAAATTTTCAAATGTTTTTAGAATTTTTTGAAGTATATAAACTCGATCAAGAATGATGAGACACTAAATGGTTCAAGCTCAAAAAATGGTGAGAGCATTTAAACTTAATTTGCTCACAAAATGGTGAGAGGGTGTCTTAGGTTGCTTGAAAAATGATGAGAGCATGGTTTAGGTTGCTTGTAAAATCATGAGAGCATGGTGGAAAGGGTGATTGAGTTAACCTCAACAAGGATCGAGCACTATCCACATAGTCCCATAATAGGACCTCAAGTCACTATAGTTATGCCTTTATAGTAGAGGAATTTAACTAGTGTAGCAATCATTTCAAACAAAATAGGCACAGTTGGTAAAAAGGCATAGGATGACATAGAAAGTGGTAAGATAGTATGTCAAGGCTTAATATTGCCCCTAGTTTTCTCATAGGCGGTTATATCCAAGACACAATGGAATAGATCAAGGGTACTAATTTTCCCAAAGGTGGTTATAATAAGTAGCAAGACCGATGGTAAGAAAGGAATAATAAATGAAGGATGCAACTATCAAAACTTATATCACATTATCCCAAAATATGATCTCTATCTAAAGTACTTGAACTAATTGATGAAATTAATTAGATACCTTGATGCTAAAAATGCATAACAAATGGGGAAAAATAAGGTCAAATGGGCTAGGCTTTAGAACACACAGGGCTGATAGGTCAGAAGTAGAAGGTGTATACGATGAAGAGGATGGATAAGGATGGTATTTGTATAAAGAATAATAGTAATAAAATGGCATAATTGAAATGGTCCTTAAAAATAATACACCTTAGCACTCAAGCATAGTACCCCTTGAGATGAATAATATTCATCAACTCAAGAAGTTCATCTCCATGTAGTGTGGTAAGCCTGTATGCTCCTGATCCATAATCTATATTAATGATAAAAGGCCCTATCTAATTTGGTTTGAATTTTCCTTTATGTTTCTTCTCAGTCATGGTATTCTTTTGGTTTTATTTAATAACAATATCACCAAGTTCAAATGTTTTATACTTAACATGCTAATTATAGTGTCCTTTGAGTCATTCTAATATGCTTGAAGATTTTTTAGCATATCTATGCATTTCTCATCAAGAAAGTCAAGCTCTTGCAGGTGAGCTACTCGATAGTCACGATCATCTAGGACATGCTTGAAAGAGATGCACAGTGAAGGCAATTTAACATCAATGAGAAGGATGGCTTCAGTACCATAAATGAGTATGGAGTGGCTCCTATGGGGGTACAATGATTGGTATGGTATGCCCAAAGGTTAGGGAATATTTGTAAGTGCCAATCATGACTGACATCATTAAAAATCTTTTTGAGAATATTGACAATGGTTTTGTTAGATGCCTCAAAACTTAGCCATTACCTTAAGGGTAATATGTTGTGGGAAAATGTTCTGTGAATGGTTGAAGGTTTATGAGCTGGTGCTAACAAATTCTTGATGAGGAACTAATACTCTCTAGCTTTATCCATTTGTTGAATCAAAGATCCAATAGTAGCCATGGCATATATAGTTATGTTTCTAGCCCTTGGTATGTCCTCAAACTAAATGTTGGAAATTTTTTGTTTGAGAGCATTGACTATGGCTTTATATAGAACTAGCTTGTCATCTTTGGTCTAAAAATGATCTGTGACCTTGATTGATAATTAACTAAGAATCACCATAAACTTGGAGATAAGATATATTCTAATTTACTACTTGTCGAAGTCCTACAACAAGTGCTTCATAGTTATCCATGTTGTTTATACAAAGAAAGCTGATTCTAAATGATTTAGGGATTAAATCCCCTTATGGTGTAATAAACAATAAGCCTACCCCTAATCTATGTGTAATAAATAAACCATCAAAATATAACTTCAAAGGATGCTCCTCAAGGGGTGTGTCAATGATAGTCATGATGGATTCATCAAGAAATCAAAATGTGAGTGGTTGTGTGTCTATGAGAGGTGCTTCAACAAGTTCATCTACAAGAACTTGTCCCTTGATTACTTTCTGATTGATATACTATATGTCAAACTCACTGAGAAGCATGATCCATTTAGCCATTCTACCTTGAAAATTTGTTTTATATAGTAGATACCTAAGTGGATCTACCTTTGAAATGACCATGGTCTTATTATTCAAGATATAATGGCACAGTTTTTGAGCTATGAAAACTATGGCCAGACAAGCTTTTTCAATAGGTGAATAGTTATGTTCATATGTAACCAAGGTATGGTTTGGTAGTATACAGCATGTTTTTTACCATTGTCATCGTGTTGAGCCAAGAGTGCCCCCAGATCATGGTTGGTAGTTGATAAGTATAATAATAATGGCTTACCTGGCATAGGAGGTAATACAATAGGTGGATTAAGAAGATAGTCTTTGAGTTGTTGAAAATCTATTTGGTAGTGATCATCCCAGTGAAATGCAAATACCTTCTTCAAAAGCTGTGTAAATGGATGACACTTGTCTTCTAACTGAGAGATGAAGTGTTAGATTGACTGGATCTTACCCTGTAAACTATGGAATTGTTTTAAATTGGTTGGTGGTAGCATCTCAGTTATAGCATGGACTTTAGCCAGATCAACTCCAATACCTTTATGAGACAATAAATCTAAGTAATTTTCCTAAATTTATACCAAACACACATTTCTTTGGATTAAGTCTGACTTTATACTCTTGTAATCTTTAAAATATCTTATGTAGCACTTTTGGATGGTTAGCCCAGGTTTTAAATTTTCCTAATATGTCATCGACATAGTATTCAGTAATATCATGCATCATATCATGGAATATGATAGTCAAGGCCCTTTGATATGTAGCTCTAGTATTCTTAAGGTTGAATGGCATTACCTGATAACAAAATATTCCCCACATAGTGGTGAATTCTATTTTATGTTGGTCTTCTTGTGCTATTTTGATCTGGTGGTATCCTAAAAAGCCATCTATGAGTGAAAGCATTTCATAACCTACTATGGAGCCTATGATCATGTTGATATTAGGCAAGGGAAAATCATCTTTAGGATAAGCTTTGTTGACGTCTCAAAAATAAATACAAATTCTGATCCCTTCAAGATTTTTACTAATAAGTACCACATTAGAGATCTATTTTGAGTAGTCAATAGATCAAATACATCTTAATTCTAAGAATTTTTCCAACTCTTTCTTTACCAATATAGTAATGTGCAGATGCATCTTACGTAACTTTTGTTTTACCAATTTGGTGTCAGGATTAACCATAAAGTGGTGTAGAACCAAAACAGGGTCTAAACCTGGGATGTTAGAATAGGCCCATGCAAAGATATCTACAAATTATCTCAACAGAGCTGTAAAGATGTCATGTTCCTCCTTAATGAGGGACATGCCAAATTTTATCCATTTCAAGTCTGATGGAGTTTCGATATTTATCTCTATTGTATCTTCAACTAGAAGGGTCAAACCATCTTCTAGGATAGTAGGCAATGACTTATACTATTGGATTATGTCAGGATCCTCTGTTAGGACTTGCTCTTCAACTTCTCCTAGGTATGATGAATCTAAGTCCCATAATGGGAGATCTAGCCATGTGACAAAAATATTCAAAAATTCTTGAAAATTTTGATCAAATACTTGTTATTGCTCAAAGTTGAACTTGGATCCATAGGCAAGTTCATCGTTGGTGGTCTCCTGGTCTAAATTCAAAGAATAATGAACAATGGCACCTAAAATAGGTTTTCACCACTAGACTAGCCTTTATCTTTACATTTTCCCTAGTTAGAAAGTGCCTCAAAGAGGTTTTCACTTTGGGACCTCAATGTTTTACTTATTTGTTTTTGGTTGAGGGTGTTTACTCGCTCACCAAAATAGGTTGTAGGATCTAATGTGATTAAGAAGACTAATTTGTGATCTCCCAATAGAACATTGTCTTTAAGGCCTAAAAAGTCATAGAATGCCTCATCATTCTAGAACTCATCAATTGGTAGACTGGATTCTTATTGGTCCCAATCTATTAGGTAGGAATAATATAATGGTAAAGGGTTGTGATGAATGACCAGGGTAAGGGTACAAATGGCATTATTATCAAATAGGTTGGTTTCAACTAGGTCATCAAAGGTGAGGCAATGATTAGACTCTGCTTCATTTTCAGCATCATCATCACTAGTTGTTGGTGATGGGGTTTGAATAAGATATGTGGGTTCACCCCCAAGTAGTTCAAATCAAAGTCAATAAGGTCTTTCATACTTAGTCATAGAAATTGGCTTGATGATTCCTTATTGATTTGATTTGAGGCCTTTTCCTTCATAATTGTAGCATTCCATGATCGTATTGGGAATAAGATACTTTGGACTTTTATAACAATTAGCTTGGTTATCATTGTATAACCATGATTCATCCCCTTTAAGAGGATTAGGTTCTAGGCTAGAGGCTAGTATAAATGTGACAGGTCCCTTATCTTTGTTCTTTTGTTGCCATTACATATATGGGGTGAATTTAGGTTACCCAAAGGTTTTCAAATTCTAAAGAAGATTGGAAATATGAAATGTATCATTGGTCACATACTCTCTTGATCCATTATTTGAAATGGTGAAATTATTAGAAGCTTCAGGAGGCAGCATGTGGGAGAGGGAGTCTAAGGTATTAGGATTTATGTAATTATCTAGTGAGGGATCAATAAGTATAGCCTTTCTTTTATCCTAATTGGAACTTGGATTCATGCCATACTGATAATTGTAGCTTTGAAATTTGGCCTCAAGATGTTTGTAGTGTTCATATGGGTGTAAATCTCTTAGAATATTCACTTCCATTCGTAAGTGGGAAAATTTGATACATTGGTGCAACATTGATGGGACTACATGAATCTCATGTAACCAAGGCTTGCCTAGAAGTATATTATATGATAATTCAAGATCAAGCACATGGAAAAGTGTATCATGGGTCAAAGGCCCAATGATAACTAGAAAATTAATGGTGCCTTATGATTCTCTTTCTTGATTATCATAGGCTTTGATGGTTATTGTTTCTAGCTGAAGATCTACCATTGTGTACCTAAGAATCTTGATGAGCTTTAGAGACACTATGTTGAGGCCAGATCCATTATTTATAAGGACATGTTTCACTTTATGCCACTTTATATAAACTTCTATGTACAATGGGTTATTATGGAGCAAGCCAAGGGAAGACATATCACTTTGGTTGAATGTGACTTATTGGGATAGAGTTAGGTGTCCAACTAAAGCTTGAAATTTATTAAGGGATATGTCACTAACTATAGTGGATTGGGTCAACAACTCATTGAAGATGTTTTTGTGGATTATTGACATTTTTAGAAAATCTAAAAAAGAAATTTGTGCTGGTGTCTTCTACAATTGTTCCACAATATCAAACTTCTTATCTTGGTCAGTAGTGAATGGTTTATTCTAAGGATGAATGGTTGGTTAGATGATAGGCAAAGTGGTAGATGGTTGTGGGCTTGGGATAGTAATATTCAACCTCCAAGTTGTGATTACACAATCAAGATTAAATACTAGACCATTATTGCTAACCAATGTTGGGAAAGGTGTGGAACCAGACAGGACAAGTCTTAGTTATCGGTGCACTTGCATGTGGTCACGTGGCAAGGATGAGATATCAATATAAGGTCTAGAAGGGGAAGTCCTAGTTTATAGGTTTGCCTATATGCATTCCTAGGTCAAATCAGGATTATCCATGTAATTTGGTTGAATGTTGTTGTTTAGCAATGATCTAGGTTGATTAGTGCTTGGTCTAGGATTAATGGAGATGGTATTAATGGTAGGCTTGTTGGTTGTTACCATTTTGACCCTAGTTTTGTTCATTGTTCTGTCATTATGGGTTCTACTATTGATATTGCTGGTTTAGCCTTTGATTTTGATACTATTTATTTTGATGTTACACTGGTGGTTGTTGTTGATTACTTTGTTTCTGATGATTGTTATGTTGGGGAAAGGGGTTTTAATAAATCCCAAGAGTTTGATTGGATGTGGAAGCACCATTATCCAATGTTATCTCTCCATTATCCAACATATTCTTAATTAAATGCTTGATTTAGACACATCTTCATAGATTATGCCCATTGACCCAATGATAGTCATAAAATTTGTTTTCACAGTACCAATCAGGATAAGTAATGCCTTATGGATAATGATTTGTTATAGGCCAATTAATCATATTAGCAATAGTAACCTTAAAAAATATATACTCAATAGGTTCTCTTAGCTTACTAAAAACATGACATGTAGGCATGATTCTCCTAAGAGGATGGGATTGCAATAGTAAAGGCTATTGTATTTGTTGTACAGGTCTTGGTTATTATGCTTCTGGCATTGGTTGGAGAGGTTGTTGGGTAGGAGTAAGATGAAAAGGTGGTGCAAATGATGTTTACATCATTTGGACATGATGGGATTCAGTTACTCCATTCTTACAATATTCCTATTATAGATGAATTGCTATGATATTTTTTGGTTATTGGATTATACTCGTTGTGATGCTTTTGCTTGAATAGGATGTTGATATTGGCCATTTACCTGATTGGTACCTTGATTTTGATTATTTGAAATTAGCTTGATGACTCCTTTATTGATAAGTGTATGCTCGATCAACAAACCTTTATCAATGATCTCTTTAAATGTATGTGCACATTGTAGTTCCAAATGATAAGCTATCTCACTATGCAAATTTTTAGTAAACACATTGGCCAATTGTTTATCTAGTAAATTATGGGTGAAATATCTTGCAAGGGCTCTCAATCACTGTAAATAACTTGCAAAACTCTCACTAGATTTTTGCTTTGCTTGTGTTAAGTTCACTAATGAAATCTCATGCTCGAGATTATAGGAAAAGTGATGCATAAACTAATCAGAAAGATCATAAAAATATATTATTAAATTTTTGGGAAACTTTAAAAACCTCTTCAAGGTTTGTCTAACCAAGCTCCTTAGAAATAACAGCAAAAGGAATATGTCGATATATGCCACTGGTTGACATGCGATAAATAATTTGGTCAAATGAGCCCTAGGGTCACCTTTCCCTTTGTATTTTTCAAATTTTGGTGGTTCATATCCTATATTAAATGGTATCTATAAATACTCCATGTTGAATGGTTAGGAACACATGTCATCCAATTTGAACTTTTTAGTTTGTTTCCTATCTTGAATGGCAGTAATTGCATCTTTCATCTGTTGCAATTCTTGGGATAGGAAACTAGAAAGAACTTTGGTTTGAGGGAGAATATTGGTTTGGGTAGAAGATTGGGAGGTCATAAGTGGGACACTTCGACTAGGGAATAATGGAGATACCTATTGGGGTATATTAGTTTGGTTGGGGAATGGAACAGGAATACACATACATGGATTAGGATGTACTTAAAATTGCACAATTGGTTGCATAATATTCTAGTTTGGGTTAGTGATAAAAGTTTGAATTGGAGGATTTTGTGGTTTGGATGGAGGGATATAACTATACTGTGCCTACTATGGTTTAAAATGGACATCCTATCGACTAATCGAACCTTGTTGTTGAGTGAAAAATTATGGTCTAAGACCCTGTCTTTGAATCTATGGTACATTTTGAACCAATAGTTGTCTAGTAGGTACTTGAGAAACATGGGGACCTACTTGTTGCATGAATCCCTATGAGGAAGTGAAAGTAGGATATAGATTTCACATCTATTGCTAACCAATATTTACATGTTGTTGACTAGTCATTGCTTGGATTTGAATTGGTATATTAGTTTGTGATTGAAGAAGTATGTTCATCATTACCTAGCAAGATCGAACATTAGTTTCCCTTGATTGAGGTGGTAATGTACTTATCCTCTATTGCGTTGATACACTATATTTTGCTTGTTATTGTGGGATACTACTCATTACTTTTTGAGGAGTACGGTTCATCACATTTTGTCATTGAGGCATGACATTGGTCATTTTTTGATTACCTAATCCCTTATGTTGTACCTTGAGGAAGCAACCAATTGAGGTTAGGATGTATAAACTCTTATTCCCTAATATGATGACCTAATCATGGGATTAACTATAGGTACATGTTTTTGGCTAGTTTTTTGTGCATTAGTACCACTTTGATTGGGATTAGACATTGTTTGCACATTGTCCACTACATTTGGCTCACTATTTTGTGTAGAGGCCAAAGACATTTTTTCAATAATAGGCATATGCATCAGGTTATCTATCAAATCAATTTGTATGAATGGGTTGGAACTCAGATTATCTTGTCCAGTTAACTCTATCAACACTCTTATTAAAGTAACTAGATCAATAAGAGGCTTACTTATCATGTTCATCTGATTGAAATTATGTGCTAGATTTAGGTAGGTTTGATATGCTATCTGCATTTGGTTAAAGTGATATTCCATGATGTTTTTACCTTGATTAGATATAGTAGGGTCTTGATCCATTGTTTAGACTAGATCCATTGGATTTCTAAAAGAAGCCTATTGATCATAAATGATATTGTGGGGCACTCTTACTAGACTTGGTAAATTTTCATGGGGGAAGTCTACCTGAAATTTGGCCCCTGCCTCTATGGCTCTAACCAAAATCTCATATTTGTTCTCTAAAAAATCTTATTAAAACAAAAATAGATCATACATGGAAGCCATATTAATAGAATATGACTATTGAATAATTGTCTTGTCCACTATAGGTATTGTAGCTAGGTATTGTGTAGTTTGTTTTTGGTCTTATTATGAATAAGGTGGTGTGTTAACCAGATAATTAGCCAATAGATCTTGGATTTATGCCCTCGATTGATTATTATAAGAGGGATAAGAATCAATCTCATAAGAAATATTATCCAAATAGGGGTCTCGCACCATTTCTTCCTGTGCAACTACATTACTAATCCCTAGATTATACATGAGTCCACTACGAGTGTAGGAATACATGTTAATCTAAAAAGGATAGAATCTAAAATAGATGATGTTTAAACTTGGTCAATATTCATCAAAAGGATCAAAACTTTATGCAAATATTTGTGAGGAAACAAGCTAGCATGAAGTATATAATGTTTCACTAGTGGTTCACACAAAGATAAGCAAGTAAATGGACCAAAAATAAAAATGCCAAACTCTAAGGTCAAAGTGTTTCAAATCAGTCTAATCTAGGAATTTAAAAGTTGCTAGGTCTTTTAGCTAAACGTAGCGTTAAAAGCTAGGTTGAAACAAGGCATGTGCTAGGACTCTTAGCCAAATGACATCAAAAGCTAGACTTTGAAACAGATGAAAGTTTTAATCTAACAGATTTGAAATACTTCTAACAAACACTAGGCATTTAATTTTCGGTCATAAACTTGATCAACTAGGTATAAGGTATGAAATAAAAGGCACTTTAGAGATAGTTTATTTCTCATAAATAATGGTATAAAACTTGGTTCTTTTGACAAATAAGCTAGATAAAAGTGAATAGTATAATTGTGTTTTAGACAAAGGATCACAAAAGTACACTCAAATTGGTCTAAAAATATAGGAACAAATTTGAAATATATGCAAGAGGGTCTATGAAATAATATTTGAAATTTTTTGGGTAGTATAATGATGTTATACTAACCAAAAGGTGTGACAAAAAAGTTTGTTTCAAAAACTCTCTAAGGCAAAGACAATTTCCCATAATTTTGACAGCATAACACTACTTTTCTTAACTCAAAATGTTGTGTAACATAGACTCAAAGTGAAAGTGTTTAGCAAAAAATGGCTTAAGTATATCAAGTGATGATAATGATTATGAGTCTTAAATAGCCTTCAACCCAAATTGGAAATTAAACCTAAGTTCCCTCAAGTTTAGTGCAAATGGAAAACCCACTTAACAAATCAACCCTATGAACTTATAAAGGTGCAATTCTGAATTTAGATTATAAGTGAAAGACTTTAAACAACTTTGTTAAAGGTTTAGACTCAATTGGGCAGCATAACTATGCCAAAGTGGATGATATGACTCCCAAGCTTTTGATGAATTTGAACAAGGCAAATTGATGTTTTCACATGGGCAACATAATGCCTCTTTATTCAAAGAAAAATTAGGACTATGTGTTTGGTTTAAATTTTTTGTTTACACCAAGTTTTAACTTTAAACAAGACTTTAATCTAGGACAAGACCAACTAATTAATCACTCTTAGATCCTAAACTAACAAGGTTGCTTGGTATTGTTGGAATCCATCAATATACATCATTTGAGAGGATTTTAATTGTTCATCCAAATGTAAATATGCATTATATAGTAGAGTTTTTATTCCCCCTTCTCTCAAATGACATTACTGTGACATGGACCTTGAGTCACACCTTACACCAACAATACTTCCACATCAAGTGGGAATTTATCTAAGATCTAACAAGTTTCCAAAAATTCTAGGGGTATCAATTACACAATGACTTTCACACAAAATAATGCAAAAGAAAAGCATAGATTTTATGTCCATATCACTTGGATTTTTGCAAAAAGATATAATCTTTTTTGCAACCACTATATCTTATGATTCACTCAGTCTAGTGTGATGTCCAAAGTACCACTATGTCCCATGTACAACTCCAATTAGGAGCCAAATGAAGTCAATGTCAGGAGGTGAAACCCTGGGTCAAAGCTTCCCTAAATAACTCATGGGAGGTGATGAAGTCACCTTCACAAGCCAAGTTTGCATAAAAATAAAGAAAGCATGAAAGTAGAAATACTTTAGGGTCATTTTCAAGGTCACCCAAACTTTGATGAGTGTTTGGGAGTGCTTTAGATAACTTTATTTATAATCCTTGGACTAGGTTATTTAGAATAGGAATAGCATTTTTGATTCTAAGTGTTCCCTAAAGGGGACAAATGGAAGAGCATACACGCAACACCCCTCTTTTTGCCAAACAAAAATTTAATCTAAAAAACTAAGTAAATATGAAAAAAATTAAAAAGGTGAGTTCATTTTTAAGCTCAAATGGAAAATGAGGTGATGTTAATTTGACCCCTTGGGCTTAGTTGCAAACTTTGAAAACATTCACCATAAACATCTATTTTTTTTGTTAAACACCAAAACACGGTTCTTAATTAATTTTTAAGCATGCAAAAGGTGATCTAAAACATGTTTTTAGAAAATGTTAAGCTTGGTATTGCAATAAAAAAATTGGCACGTCCTTTAGCCTTGAATCTCTTTTAGGTTTAAAACAATGAACTTTAAAAAAAGAGCTCTCAGGTCTATGTTTTAAGAAAAACATAGTGACCAACGTCAGTTATATAACTGACGACGGTTACATTTTCTAAATGATGATGGTTATCCAATCGACATCAGTTATACAAATGTGACCAATGATAACTATCCAACTAATGTTATTTTTACTAATCAATGTTGATTAATGTATCCAATCGATGTCGATTTTACTAGTTGATGTCAATTACTATGTAAAATCATGGCAAACAAAAATGGCAAAATAAAGATAGAAAATCAATTTGTAAGAGTTTTAATGATCCAAATGAAGATTTTAAAGCTAAAAAATGATCTTATTCATATGTGGGATGCGTCTAGTCCCACTGGGCATACCATTATATGATCTAAGAATTTGACTCAAGAGAGGATGGTTAGTATGGTGTTAGTTTCAAAATGAAAACAAAATGAAAGAAACACACTAACTAGCATAACATCTCTAGGACTAGACATTAGGGAGAGCTTAGTTAACAAGCATGAATAAAACACATAACTAAAATGAAAAAAAAAACTTTAACACATAACTAAAATGCAAAATAAACTTTATTTTACCTTCCTTGGATGCTCCAAAATATTTTTTGTAGTGCCTTGCTCGGCTTGTGCTCATGAAGTCCTTGGCTACCTCCATCTCTCCTTGGCACCTTTGGCTTATGGTTTGGCTTGGATTTGAATCAATTTGGCATGGTAAAAGTAATTACAATGGTTTATTGAAGATATTTTTGCATTATAACTTTGTATTATTGAGTCTTAGAAATGATGTTCATGGCCTCTCTATTTATAGATTTTTGAGAATGTCTAGAATCAACCTGAACCATCCATCCTAAGATTGAGATGTGTGGTTGAGGATTAATTAAATTTTTATAATTAATTTTGTAATTATTCTCATCATGACATTGGAAGAAGGGGTAATTAAGAGGCATGGAGGGCATCATGGAAGGCATTGATGAGACATGGAGGGCATGAATCCTCATATTTATGGCATTTATGGCCTAGGGATGTCTTCCCAAGAAATGAGATCACTTGATGATGTAGATATTCAATATTCATTTCTAAAAACAAGTATTCAAAAAGTTTCCATGGAATTATTAATTAGGCCTTGATTTGGATTAATTATCTCTTACGCATGCTTAAGCACTTTGTGTACACATTACTCAAATTGATCATAATGTCTTGTTATTGGTCCAAAATTTGAATGGATTGGAATTGGAAGGAAATGTCAGATGCATTAGATCCATATTTCCATTTATGATGTTACCAACAACAAATAATGAAGGCACATGTCTTGTGCAAAATATTTGATAGGAAAGATCAATCTAAAGCACCTAAGTACAAAATTAGCATTTTGACTCAAAATGATCTGATCAAATTTAGCTAGCCCATAAATTTCATTGCCCCAATTACAGATACCCTGGCAAAAATCAGCACTTGAATATGTCAGTTTCACATCATTTAGCATGTTTTAGTGTTTTTAGGCCAAATTGTGTATTTTGGTGGATATTGGTCAAAACCCTGATTGGAGGTTATCGGTGGCCAGATTTAGGTGTCTACACCAACTCATCCACAATACACATCATCACCGACCACATCACCTACACAGTCATTGCAACCTTATCACTTCCATCTCATCACATGAATAGTGACTATGAATAGTAGCTTGTGAATAGTAACATTCTCTCAATTTGTCAAGGTTGAGACACCTCAATTCCCAACATTCTCCCACTTGTCAAATACCTTGTAAAATTTATGGGAACCATACCATAATGAACTTAAATTCTAGGGGCCAATAGGTCCACAAACTCTAAACATGATCTAAACTTCTCTATGATCACAGGCTTAATCAATGAATCTACAACATTCATCAAAGTCTTTACCTTTATCTGTTCCACCCTACTATCCTCGACCATGTATCTCACAAAATGATATTGTGCATTAATATTTTTGGTCCTAGAATGAAATGTTAGGTTCTTTCCTAAGCAAATAGTACTCTAACTATCACAATAAACTACCACTACACCCTATTTCAACCTAATATTTGAACATAGTATCTTAAGCTAAATGGCTTATTTACAATCATGATTAGCTACCATATACTCTACCTCTATAGTGGACAAAGCAACCATGGCCTATTTCTTACTCATCCAACTTATTACACCACCAAATAAAGTAAACATATAAGCACTATTGGATCTTTTGTTATCAACATCATCTTCCCAATATGAATCCACATAACCATGAATGACAAGAGGATGTCTATCTCCAATCAAGTTACCATAATAACATAAGGAATACTCTAAGGTACCCCATAAATATTTGAAGACTCTTTTAACTTAATCCCAATGAACTCTACCATTATTATACATATAACAAGAAATAACTCCCACTAATTAGGTAATGTTTGGTCTAGTATAGACCATAACATACACTAAACTTCCAACTACACTTTGGTAAGGCACATTTCTCATGTATTCCATCTTCTATGAGGATGTAGGATGATTGTGCAGCAAATAACTTAGTTTCAATAGAAAAAGGAACACATACTGGTTTGTTATCCTACATGTTAAACCTTTGTAATATTGAATTCACATACTTACTCTGGCCAAGCCATAGCTTTCTATTCTATTTATCTCTTCTAATATCCATCCCAAAAATGTTTCTTGCAATACCAACATCTTTCATCTCAAATTTTTTGAGAGTTGAGATTTAAGCTCTGAAATCAAAACTTTCCCATTGCCAAAAAATAGCATATCATCAATGTATAAGGCAATAATCAAGAAATGATCTCCATCAATTTTATATTAAACACAATGATCATATTTATATCACTCAAATCTCAAACTCAATACATATGCATCAAATTTTTGGTACCAAATCCTAGGACTCTATTTGAGACCATACAAGGATTTATTTAACTTACAAACCAAATTTTTTTACCTTTCACCATGTAGTGCTCTGGATGTATCATATAAATCTCCTCCTCCAAATAACCATGAAGGAAATTAATCTTCACATCCATTTACTTAATCTCTAAATCATAAGTTGATGCAATAGAAATCAAGAATCTAATGGATGTGATTTTATCAACAAGAGAAAATATCTCACCATAATCAACAAACTCAACCTAAGAGTAACCTTTTGCAACCAACCAAGATTTTTAATTTTTAACACTTCCATCTAAACCAATCTTTTTCTTAAACACCCATTTGCATCCAATAGGTTTACGTTCTTCAGGTAATGGTACAAGGTCCCATGTATCATTCTTTTTCAAATTTTCCATTTCTTCTTCCATAAAAATATTTTAGGACTGCATCATTCATACCCAAATTTTATTCTATAGATCTTGGTTCATCAATGTTAGTACTCAAAGAAAATATGCATCTCCAATCATCTGGAGAATATCATTTTGGTGGTTGTCTACATCTTATATACCTTTGAACAATTTGAGGTGAAGGTTCTTCTTCATCTATTTCCTCTTCAAAATATTCATAGCTTGATGATCTCTCCTCAACTTCTTGTCTCTGTTGTGGCCTCGACTCAACTTTCTCAATCATAGGAGGAAGTTGAATCAATTCTTTCTTTTTGTTTGCTTAGGCTATTATATAATAGAATAAGGCTTAGTTTCTCTAAAAATAACACTTATAAAATATATTACCTAATGTGTTATTAAACCAAATCTTGTATCCTTTCATAACTTAACTATAACTGATGAAGATACATTTCATAGTCTTATTCTCCAACTTTGTCCACTTCTCCTTTGGCATATGTGCATATGCCTCATAAATAAAAACTCTAATATGTTTCAATGAAGGTTTGTGACTATACCAAACCTCCATATGCATTTTATCAACAATTTTTGATGTAGGAGACCCCTATTGATCAAGTAGCAAGCAGTGGCTATATCTTCAGGATAAAAACCTTTGTTCCAGTCTAGCACCACTAAGTATACTCCTAGCCTTCTCCATCAGTATCCTATTCATTCTTTCAGACCCTCCATTATGTTGAGGTGAATATGGAGCTATATTTTGTCTTTGTATACTACAATATTTACATAATCTATCAAAATTATTAAATAAAAATTCACCGCCATTATTAGTCCTCAAATTCTTAATTTTCTTTCTAGTTTGTAACTAAACCATTATTTTAAACTATTTAAAATGATTGAAAACTTTAGATTTACTCTTTAGAAAATAAACCCATGTCCTTCTATTGTAATCATCAATAAATGAAACATAATATGTGGATTTTGAAATTGAAGGAACATTAACAAGACCAAATACATCAAAATAAATAAGATCCAATACACCACAAGATTTATGAGAACTTGAGTAAAACTAAATGTAGTTTTATTTACCGTAAATAAAATGCTCATAGAAATCAAATTCAAGAATACAAACATTCAAACCTTCAAAAAGGTTTTCATTCTTTAAGGCCCTAAGACCTTTTTCTCCAATGTGGCCAAGTCTCTGGTACCATAACATAGTCTTCTTTCTAGGCAATTTAAACTCCATAGAGTGAGCACCCTTAGGTACCTAGAAACCATGAACATCTATAGAAATATAGTCTTCATATAAGTACTATTTCACTCAACTTTGAATGCATCAATGTTGTACAAAGTGTCAATATTGACACCTTTAGCTATCACCATAGCACCTTTAACCATTTACAACTTGATTTAGAAAATAAAACCTACACACCCACATCTGTTAGTTTTCTCATAGATAATAAATTATGAAATAGCCTAGGGATATGAAACACACCATCAAAACATTTAATTCTTTCATATGTAAATCTGATTTTAACTCTACCATGGCCAACAATGGTTTAAAAAGAATCATCACCCAAGTACACCTTGCCTCCATCAAATTATTTATACTTATAAAACCAATTTCTATTAAAGGTCATATGGTAAGATGCACCTAGATCAATTAACCATGCATCATTACCTACATGGGTTCCCAAAACTACAATGAATGTATCACTACTTTCCTTCTCAGATTTAGAATTAGAATCATGCTTCTTCTTTTTCTTTATTTTCTATATAATCTATTTGGAAGTGACAAAGTTTCCTACAAGTCTAGCATCTCACCTTGGACTTTCTAGGAGATTCAAATCTCCCCTAGGACTTGCTCCCTAAAACTTTTTCAACCTCCATTCTCCCTAATGTGCTTACCATCTTAAAATTATTGCAACAAAGAACTCCAAATATCTATTACACAAGATCCCACTCAAAACTAGATTAGATCATAAAATCCAACAAACCCACAACTAGAACCAAAACTAATCAGGCTCTATTACCACTTAAAAGGAATATGAGATCATGAAAAAAATTCCTTACACTAACCAAGAGAGGAAAATATTCAAACAAATTTGAACTTGCTATAGAATTATAAGAAAACACATAAAACTTAAAGCAATAGCATACCATAACATGTGATTACATGGGAAAACCACTTTCAAGAGAAAAAATCAACAATCCAAAGCAACTCAATGTATTATTCACAATCAACACCAATTACAATAAACTTGTAAAGCAAGCCTTCATAGGAGCATCACCTGTATACTACTCAGGAGAAAAATTTGTTACACAAAGCTTCGGTGCCTTAAATAACTGTCTTAATTACACTCTTTCACTTGTAATTACAAAGGATAGAATAGACATATATATATTCTATAAAGTGGAGGGAGAAAGAGAGGAATTAATGAGGGAGAGAAATATAGAACCGCATTTCCTTGTGAGCCAAAGTGCACACTATTGGACATGCTTGGCATTATGTGCTAAGGTCAAAAGTGAATCTCCCACTTTTGACAAATCTACCTCCACTTTCATGTCACTCCAAACATGACATCCCATCCACACATGTAAGGCTAAGAAACAACAAAAATCCTTATCTTCTTCTTCACATGTGATCACAAGATTCCAAAAGGTGTTGTAATCACCTTTTAACATTTCATAGACATGTGAATCATGGAGCCTCTTATAAATTTGAGCACATACCATGACCCTTGTCTTTTTTCACTAAAATTAGAAGCATGTGATTCACTAAAGACAACTAATTTGTCCCTTAGTGGAGTGGCATTCCCCACTCAATTTACATCAGCTATATCTCATGTAGATTCTTCCATGGGTCATGCCAAGTCATCCATGATCCACATCATCACCTATCATATCACCTACACAATCATTGCCAACTCACCACTACCATCTCATCACATGAATAGTGTTTTTGAATAGTGACTATGAACATTAGCTTGTAAATAGTAACATTCTCCTAAATTATAATGGTTAAGACAACTCAATTCCCAACATGTGTATCTTGTGTATTTTCATGTTCTCTTGCTAGCTCTAGAATAGTGTGGCATGGGGTTCTCAATAATTTTCACATCTACCAGCTTAGTTTCTAATTTATTATGTTTAAATGATTCTGATCTCACCACTTGACCTTTGTGTATGATCTTTTTATTTTTAGATCTAGCTAGAGGAGTGAGGGTCTCTTTTTTCTTCTTCATAACATGAAGATAGGCCTATTACTATGTTACTTATATATACTATGCACCACTTTCTCTTTTAGGTTCACTTAATGATAGCATCCTTTATCTAATAGTTTGTGATGGTTTGGTGGTGGGGCGTGCACATGGTCATTAAAAAAATGACCATGTAAGAATATCATGTTATGGTAAATCTACCTCCTACACAGTTAATGATCCTATGGATATATTTGTTGGAAATATATATGCCTCTAGTTTCTATTGAGTAGCTTCTTTCCCTATAGTATCTACAATAATAGATGGAGATGGTTGATTAATTTCAACCTAGAGGTCTTTACATACCTATTTTTGCACTTGAAAAGTGCAAAATGCTTTCTATAAGAAGAATTCCTTTCCCACCTCTTTGTTGTAAAAATCCTTCCTAATATCTTCCAACATAGATTTTAAGACTTCATGCTTGACTCATAGCTTTGGTAGGTTGCACTCACCAACTATCTTGGGAAACATAGGATTATCCAACCAAGACTTTTTTTACCATATCTTTTTATTTAGTAGTGGTGTTGAATCACACCATGTAGGTGCCTTATTTTTTCCTTTATCTTGTAGCAGTGGAGCTTGTTGATAGGCCAGGAGAAATTAGAGGAATATAGGAGTAATTATAAAAATATATTCAATATAAAGATGTTATTTTATTTTTGTACATAGGCATGCTTATATAGATTACGAAAGGGAGAAGTTGGTTACAAAACCAACCATCAATGGGTGAAACAAACCCATAAATAAAACTAAATAAAAATGTAATAAATTAAAGTACTTTGGATCATAAATGATCCCAACAAACTCCTCTTGATATAAAGGGGTATACAAAGACTAGAGTAATGAACTATGAGTCATCCAAGTAGACTCTACCACAACTACAACTAGTATACTATGCATCCTAGACTAATTAACACCCTGATCATCCCTAAAATATAATATAACATGAACACATGTTATCCAAATACATTGTTCCTCACACATAATCCATCTAACAAGTGACTACCCTCTGTACTATGTATGACACATCTCAAATTGATGCCCAATAATTACAACATCTCCCATAGGCCTTTACTCAACACTAAGCAATGATGACTGATCAAAAGCTAATATGCAATATCTTTTCCCCTATCAGATGAGAGGTGAGAATTTGTATAGAAAATAAACCAAATAAAAACCACTAAAATTCTCCACATCAAAGATCATATCAACACTATATCTATGAAATCAAAGTACACAGGCCAAAAAATGCTACTATATCAAATTCAAATCTTGAGCCTAGAAGCTCGCACAAGATGGGTGTGTTATCATCTTAGAATATATAGTCATCAACTACAAAGCAAAAAAAATCATAGTCATCCCATCCATTAAAAGAATATGTAGAATAATAGCCAAAAGAGTAACCAGAGTGACTGGAGTGATCAACAATGTTTGCTTCTGCCTTATGTCGATGTCAAGAGGACCTTATTTTGGAGGGGCACTCTATAAAGAGGTGTCTTATGCTACCAAAATTCTAGCATATTATCTCATGTTCACTAGAACTAGAGGAAGAATAGCCACATGAAGAAGAATGATTGTGCTTGTGCTTGTGTCTATGTGAATTTTTGTGGTGATGCTCATTCTTCAGAGAACCAGAGTGATGTCTATGCTTTAGAGAACTAGAATGATCCCTATGTCTAGAATGATGCTTATGTCTATAAGTATGCCATGGAGAGTGTTTCTATCTTTGATAGTGCTTTGAATAATGTTTTATGTTATGCTCATATAATGGATTGTCTATTTTGGTATAGTGGGCCTCCTCTGTGGATGTACTCTTCTTCCTTTCAAAATGTCTTTCATGTTGAGTTAATAACTCATAAATAGAGTCAAATGTGGCACCATTAAGCTTATCACTAAGCTGTAACATTTCAAAAAAATTGGTTTATGCAAAATTAATATCATTCAATATGGTATAAATCAACACATCATCATCAATTTTACCACCAGTTGTACAATATTCTTATTTCAATGTTTTCATGTGAGAAAGATATTTAGAGACATCTTCATTATCTATCAGTTTATTGTTTAATAGTTGCATAAGAAGGTCAATTTTCTTGTATGCAATTTTTTATCATACAAATATTTTAATGCTTTGCATGCACTATTCTTAACCACCTTAATATGAATGATTACCTGTTTAGTTTAAGATGATTTCAAAAGTGTGAGTGCATGTTTATCACATTTCTGATATTCAATTAAATTTTTAGATTCAGTTGGTGGTGTGGTTTCTTTCTCAATGACTTCCCATAGATCATTAAAAATGAATGCATTTTCCATGTTCCTACTCCATTCTTTGTAATTTTTAGGTGATAATTTACCATTTTTGGAAATCAAACTCATAATTTTTTCTATGGTGCTAAACAAACAAGTCAAAATAAGAGAAGGGAATACTATTTTGAGGTTTTGCCTTTACCTTCAAAAAATAGTTTCTGAAAAAAATTCCTAGGACTTGTAAAAAGAATGCACCTTATAACCCCTATTACACCCTTATATCACCGAATTTACCCTTATTACTCCATTAAGAAAAATAATGTCAAAAAATGATTTTGACAAAATAAATTAATTTAAAATGGGATTTGAACCCTAGATTTTCCTTTAAATAATATGATGATAAAAATGGAGAATATTATATATCTTATCTTTTTAGGATGGGAAAATAATAATAAATAAAAAAATACATTCATAATTTTATCACTCCATGTAAAAATAAATTTTGGGCTTTTCACTCATATGTGTGGAGGACCCCACTCATCCCATTCATCAATGCAAAGTTTTGATGGAGGAGGAAAGATTCAAACCTTGAGTTTGATAAAAAAAAACATGCTACCTCTACCCTTTATAGAACAGTTGTGTCGTATGAATTAATTGTTCAATTTTACCACCGTACAAGTCAATTTTTCCATTATATAAATCAAGGTTTTATGTATTTTGTATGTTTTATGCTTGCTTTTATGCCAAGTGTATTTTAGGTGCTGAGTCACCACTAAGTAATAAAAATAATTTTTATTTGAAAAAGAAAGTAAACAAATTATGCCATACCATATAGACTTCTCTTCACAACTAATTATTCTACCATACAATTCTAGACAATGCTTTTTCTTTCCAAATGTCAAAATCTATTGGCTATGTTACCATTGATTTTGTTAACATGGAATTTAGGTATGTAGTCTATGAAAATCTCAACCATTCTAATAAAAAATAAGGCAAATATTTTGGAACTCGCAACCTTGATGTTGAGAAGCCGTGTCACAAATGACTCAAGAAAGTCCAAATAATTTGAATGGTATTTGAATTATACAATCTCAACATTTTGTTTCTTCTTTTGTTTTCATATTCATGGCTTCCTCCAAAATGTGGCTCTGATACCACTGATAGGCTAGGATAAATTATAATAATATAAGATCAATTATAAAAATATATTCAATATAAAGCTATTATTTTATTTTTATACATAGGTAAGCTTATAAAGCTTATGAAAGGGAGAAGGTGGTTACAAAACTAACCATCAATAGGTGAAAACAACCCATAAATAAAAATAAACAAAAACATAACAAAATAAAGTTATTTGGATCATAAATGATCTCAACACTTGTGGTTATTATGATGGTTGTTGTGGTTGTGCTTATGTCAGATCTGATTGTTGCACTTGCAGAAGAATAACTTATAGAGGTGAAACTGATATCATAGCTAAAGATTTTTTCCTATATATTTCACCCTATGCTTCTATCATAGAAATAAATAATGGCATCAGAGTCATAGGTGGTGATGTTAAATCAAGGATTTTGATTTGAATGTCATTATGTAGCTTGGTAATCGAAGCATATTATCCTAAATATTGCATAACATCTTGTAGGATCTGTCAGTGTGTTTTGATTAAATGTAGGGCTTTTATTCACCATTTATTAAACCACCCCAATTTCTCATAGTATTACCCTATTTTTATCCAAGTGATGTTTGTAAGGGCAATAGTGAGCTAAAAATCTGTAGTCACATTGACTAGTCCAAGTGGGGATTTCCAATTTCTAAAGCACGGTAACAAAACCAAAAATTGGTACTAAAATTTTTGTGTGGTTCCTAAAAGTACATTATCAATATTTGTGGTGATCTTAGATTCCAAAAAATTATTCTAATTGAATACCTTCTGAAAATGTATCATTTGATACACAATATCAATTACTCCTCTCATTGCTTGCTTTGATTGCTTGGTAGTTTGTTAAAGCCTTTTTGTGATGCATTCAACTAGAGTGTGCATCAAAGCATTCTCAATTGAATAAAAAAAAATTCCTTAGAATTTTCATCTGGTATATTTTTACCACACATATAAATGTATTGGTGGTGTTGTATATTTATATTGAAAGAGGGATTTTCCTCGATTCAGAAGGCATGTGGCTTGTGCCATTATTTGTGTAGTGATCCAAATTATGATATATTGGTAAAATAAATAGCCCCTTATTATATAAACTCAATATATTAATCATGATCTCATCTATTTTCCAAAATGTAGGAAACTTAATCATCCTTTCTATGTTAGAACCTTGAAGTGGATGTTGAAGTGTGATGGCTGGTGATTGTGCAGCTCCCTGACAATTTTGGGAAAATAGAGTAGTTTATTTTACATCAATGAAATCAAATGGATCCAGGTCATTGTACTTATTTTTGGTGAATACCTAATCTAATACCCATATCCTCTTTCTTTTCATCTATGAGAGATATTAACAACTGACCTTTGTCCATGGTTATATCAGTGATATGTGATGAATGGTTATGATACGTGATCAGGCTCTGGTTTAAAATATATTTGTAGGAATGTAATCTAAAATTAGATCATAGAATTATCTTATTATCTAGATTTTGTAATGTTTTGGTGTTATTCATACCTCACTCTTATATAATTCTTGGTGCCTAATTTTGTCTTGATGACTACTTTGAATACATGTTTGTGCATGAGTATTCCTCTTCCCCTTAATATCACTTTCTATAAGTTACCTTAATAATGACATGTTGTGTTTAAAATATTTGATTTACCCCTTTGATATTTATTTGATGGGATTGGTTATCTTTTCATCTATCCAATTTGATTTATGACTCCATATGTCTATTTACTACTCAATCTACTTCAAAAATGATGCAATCTTTTGAAATGTAGCGTCATTAAGGGTCTAGCATGACCATTGGCCTTTCATTATCTTTACTATATTTTTTTTTCCTTCTAGAATTAATTTATATCCTTGATGTAGTTATGGCCAGCTATCTTTTATGAGCTATCTTTGAAATATGATTGCACATTGTGATTATAACTGCTTTCTAATTATTGTGATGTGTTGCACTATAATGAAGGCATTGTAAAAACATTCTAACCTAATAAAATCAAACATAAACAACAAATTTTAATAAAATCCTAACTGCAAGGTGCCACTTAACACCCTCTCAATTTTTTAGCTTTTGATAGAGATTAAAGAAGGTAAGGCTTAAGCCGACATCCATTTATACATCCTAACAATATGGTTCCCTATAAATATTTTAGCACTATAGTACCATGTTGTGATACTTCATGAATAATATATGATCTTTCCCATATAATTCACATATTTCCTATGAATGCTTTAAATCTTCTATCATAAAGTAATATTGTTTGTTCCAAGTAAAATTCCTTATATCATAAGTTATGATCATGACATGTTTTCTAACTCTACTAATTAATCTATTATATCCATTGTGCCCTTTGTCTAATTTTTTTTAGATTTTCTAAGTCCATCAACTGTGTTCTTGGTGAATCTTGATCCCCTAATCTAATAACCATTTCAATGTGTAGACAAGTAATAATATACTCCATAAGCATTATTTCTTCCAGGCCATATACTAGTTGAAAAGGAGTGAACCCTATAGCTCTTTTGTAATTTGTTTTGTAGGCCCAAAGAATTTTAGGAATGTGATCTTCCCAATCATCCCTTTTTACATTACAAATCTTTGTGCACATTTTTCCCAATAGTTTATTGGATTATTCAACCTATCTCTTTGCCTATGGCTGATAAGTTGTGATCTTATGATGTGATATCATAAATTACTCAATGAGAGTATTGATAGTATTATTTAATAAATGCATGCCTCTATCACTGATTAGCTTAACTAGACATATAAATCTTGTAATTATGTTTTCATATAAAAATTTAGCAACATATTTTTCATCACAGCTTAGAGTGGCAATAACTACCACCCATTTAGTAAAATAATATGTCATAGTAATAATATATCACACATGACTTCATTTCTTGGTAGACTTATACTAACAACAAAGTTAATTCCTCATTTCTCAAAAGGTGGCTCTTTAAGTATTGGAAATAAAGGCATCTCATCTTTTTGATTTGGATTTCACATTCTTTGACATACATCACAATGTTTGCCAACTATGTGTACATCTTAAAATAATGTAGGCCACTAGAGCCCACTTTATAAAATTTTCCTTGTAGTATCTTCACATGTGAAATGACCTCCTACAATATCTTAATATGCTCCCTATAATAGCTAAGGTTATTCATGATCTAGATCTGCTCTGCATTGTACATCATCTCTATCGAGTTTGTATAAAAACCCATTAATGAAGATATAAGATATATCTTGGGTGACCATTTGCTTTTTATCTTGCTCTGTATAATGTGTAGGGAAGGTATTTTTGTGCAGACTAATTACCTAATGAATACTAGATTCTTGAGTTTGAGTAACATTAATTATCAACCCAGGGTGCATAGACTTTTCAAAGATGTCAGCACTATATATGCATTATTGATTCAGAAATTTGCTTGCTCTACTAGTTACAGTAAAATGAACTTATGTTGAATTCACTAGATAGTTATATTATGAAACTATTATGATATAAATACAAAAATACTTCACACTTATAAATCACACATGCATCACACTTTGTATAATCAGATTAATAATGAAATCTACTTCCACACTCTTAACTAAGGAGGGTTACGATATTCACTACAAATCCTTTCAAGGGGGCCCTTTCTCGTTCAAAATTGAGTTCCAATCCTTCTCCAATAGATTTACAAAAGCTTCTTATAGAATCAAAATTTTCATTACTCAAATCTGTAACAATTAAAGATTGCTATAGAAGATTAAAATTCAATAACTTCTATAGTTCTATTAACTATCCAATCTTCAATTTTAACTCACTAACTCCTAATCTGATCTAGGTTCTACCATCAAATATAGAAGGTAGTTTATTAACTTCTAACCAAAGACACTAAACTAGGAAAAATACAAATACTTTAGAAACTACCCCAGACAACCTTCAAGTGGTTAGTAACTGAAGTTACTTGTTTTAAGCTTGACTAGGTTAAGGACAAGGTATACTATTTTTTTGTTTTATTTCTTTTTATCCCCTTCCCATTATCCTCATCTTTCCCATCTTTGGTATCACATCTAAATTTCCTTGCATGTAGGGAGTCTGTATAATAGCTATGGTCCTTTCCAATCATCTATTTGGTTCTCAAGATAGCTAGATGTGTCCTTAATATTTGATTGAAATAATAGCTCTATTTTGTACAATGGTTGTGGTTAACCTATATGTGAAGCCTATGGTTTCTATGAACACTTTGTAGTGGCTACAAGTAACCTATAGTTAAAGCTTATAGTTTTTTTAGGCAACCTGTAGTATCTATGAATGACCTATAGGGAGAGCCTACAATTTCTACAGGCAATCTATAGTGGCTATGGGCAGCTTGTAGGTGGATCCTACAGTTGTTGTGGGTAACCTATAGTGGCCATGGGTAGCCTATATATGGATCTTATAGTTGTTATAGATATCCTATAAGCGTTGTTCCCAAATGAGATCTTATAACCTTATGTTATCCTTCAAATGCTTGTTAAATAAAGTTACATAAGTATAATCTAATCAAGGAAAAAACTTCAATAATTCATAACATAACACACACACACACACACATCAATGTACACACAAAATCATAAATTCATTCATTCATTTGTATGAGTCATGGATGGTTATGGGGATTTACATAGAAAAAGATATACTAGGTATGGATGAGACTACAAAATAGAGCAATTGGTGGCCTCATCACATCCCCCTATTTAACATCTTGCTTGAACTTGAGCAAGCCTTGGATGCATTTTGAAACCACAAAAATTTACAAAATCAAGGGGTTTAATGCAACCTAACCCTTCAAGGATATAGAAGCCTTTAGCATCATCAATGTTCTCCCATATTTTCTTCTCATCCTCTTTGTCAGTTGGGACCTTTCCCTCTTAGTCAGTAATTGAGAACCAAAACAAAGGAGGTTGAAACATAAATCCCAACCATTTTACCCTTATCCTCCTAACAAGCTTAATATACATGTATACTCTATGTATGGCCTCCTTAAGGTTTTGAGGGGAGTAAGGTTCCTTTTTTTTTAAAGCATCAGAGAGTTTTGCCCATCTGTGAGAATAAGAAAGAAAAATTTGCTTGCCATCTCCTTCTATAAGACTTAAATAATGATTCTAAACTTCTACCTATTTTTTGATAACCCATGCTTGTGAAGTACTTGAGTTTATAAAGGAGATTCATTCTTCTATTACAACATCTGGATTACTTGATTCACCCCTAATTATCAAGGTAGCTTGTTTTTTTTTTTTTTTTTGATATTGTTCCACTTATTTAATTTTCCTATTCCATTAAGAACATATGAAGAAAATGCATTCAGATGGACATCCCCCAAGTAGATATTTGGATTTCAATCTACATCATTGGGTACAACATATTGGTGTATGTAAAACTCATTTAACTGAGCTTGGAGGTTAGGATCATCATGTCTATATACTTCAAATAAAGATTTGGGGTCACAAACCATGTAAGACTGATCATTATAGATCTTTTCATATATGTATTTAATCCATCTCTCTTCCAAGTAGACAACATACACCCTAGAAGGTTATCTACACTCCATTAACATTTCAATGGTGTCATGCATTTTATTAATCTTTTCCTTCGGATACTTGATCCTAGTTTCAACCATTTCTAGTTTTTATTTTAAGTCATATTGTTTTTCTCTTATTTCAACATATACCTTAAATATTTGTACTAGCTTATTTTAGTGAGTTTCATCATCACCAAATTATTTCTTAAGAAAATATAGGAGGTCATCAGTTTCTATAGGTTTAGTAGCTAAAAGATCCACATCAATAACTTTTTCTATTATATGTGTTTTTATAGTGGGTAATGGAGGAGGAAATATATTGCAAAAGGGTACCAAAGCTAGAGCATAATTTACTACAGGTGCTTTTGTGGCCAAGGTAGATGAAATTGTTGTAGGCTCCTCCAGGGAAGTTATTACAGGTTCCTCTAATAACCTTTCTCTATCCATATAAGGTTCTACAAATTTTGTTGCTCTTAGAGGTGTTTCAATGCCTCTCTTACCTTTCAATTCTATTATCTCATTCCTCAACCTGTATATTTCTTTCATAGATTATTCCAATGTTTAGAACTCCTAGGCATGTGAAAATATCCCTTGTTCTACTTCTTTTTCCATAGTCTCTTATTCAATCAATTCTTCTTCTATTGTAGGCTAATATGTCATTCTCAATTCTTCTTCTGTATACCCAATGTGTCTGAGGAGATTAATTTCTTCCTCAATGAATATGGATGGATGGGGTGACTATTCTTCTTCTTCCTTGGCAGATTCCTCATCAATAGACCATTCTTCAATTTCAAACCCATCAAGGGTCTTCCAAAACCTAGGCTCTTTCTTTGGATTTTCATCTTCGCTGATGTCTATGGGTAAGAAGATTGTAGTTGTATTTTGTCTCTTAATTCTTTAAGATCTCCTAGGAGGATGTCTCCTTCTTCTTGATATATTGGGTTTCTTTTCTTCAGTTTTC
This sequence comes from Torreya grandis, assembly GCA_037957365.1. Taxonomy (NCBI): domain Eukaryota; kingdom Viridiplantae; phylum Streptophyta; class Pinopsida; order Cupressales; family Taxaceae; genus Torreya; species Torreya grandis. Next base: position 342,614 of record JARHVA010000042.1, read on the forward strand.
ATCTTCCTTTCAAGAGGGGTGGTTGATGGAACTTTTTCTTCTTTTGCAGTATTTGATGGAAGAAATTCTTCTTGTTCTAAAAGAGCCATGGTGAAATAATAAATATATGGTGAGGAAACAGTGGGAAAAGGAATGTGTTATTATGGACTTCTCTCCTCTGTGTTATAAGGAGGTAAGACTAGTTTCATTTTATTTCTTCTATCTATAGGAATTTCAAATGGACCCTCAGTAGTTATGGGCTAACCAATAGCACTAGTGCTCATAACATCTTCTTATACAATCTATTGGGCCTACTCCTTAAGGGATTCCTCCTCATTATTACTATCTTCTTATTGAGTTTCATTATTTCCTAGGGCTTAAAATTGTTCCTAACTTAGATCAAGTTTGACAAAAGTTTATTTCATGTTTATTTATCAATCATATTAGGCAATGATAGGATAGGTATTTTTCAATACCATTCTGGTACTCTTTGGACATCCTTTTTAGAATGTTCCATAGGTGATTTGGAACATTAATGGTTTTATCATTCCTTAAATAATTTAAAATTTTGAATCGAAGAGTATAAATTAAGGAATACCTTTCTTTACAGGTCATATATCTAATGATGTATGAGGCTATATCCCTCTAGGTTATAGGTAATTTGAGTCTCTCCACACCACCTTTCTTCAATACTATTCTTTCTTCTCCTTGACAAAACTATTGTCTAGCTTCTTGAACATTGGGTTTGTCTTACTAGCTCTCTTCTATACTTGGCAGCCTAGTTGTCTAGCTCACCAATTCTTTAATGACTGGGAATGTGATGCCATGTATAGTAACTTGGTCTCAAATAAAGGATCTTGCAAATTCCCTAGTAAGGAGCTCTGAGAAATGCTATAATTTCTCAAAATAAGTGGTCCAACCAGATCTATTGAAGATAGCCCAACTGGATTGGTCTCTTTGAAGTTGCCTATGATCCATGGGTTCTCTCCTCATAACTAACTCTCCCATTCTACTAAGTTTAGATTTTTTTTCAATCCTTTCAACCCTTAATTGGCAACACACTTTTTTTGGCTTATACAAATTTTTTCGTAGCAAAGCAAGGTTTATTCAACCATGGTGGTTTGTGGTTGCAGGTTGTAGGGTTATAGGTTATGGTGTACTTTAGCTTTGTGTGAATGGTTGTACTTGCAAGGGAAAGTAATGAAATTGATTATTTTCCCTATAGGGTATTATGGCATATAATACCACACATATGGATCTCATAGTGCATGGTATTCTCACCTACAACATCTTCCCCCCATGTGCGCCATCACATATCCTCATGTCACCTGGAGTGAATAGGATAGAAGGGATAGAATGGGGTCATAATTAGGGGTATAACTGTGGGTTGAGATATCATCATGTGGGTTTAAATGTGAATTAAGGGTTATTAATGAATGACATATTTCATTATTTAATATTCTTTTCAATATCATACATGTTATATTAATATAATGAATACTTTTCAATGATAAAAATATATGACATACCTTTTTAATAATTTACCTAGGGTTACGTTGAAGATTTACATGTGAGTGTTTGCATGCAAGTGATTGGCATAATTCAATGATTGTGCTTGTAGTTATAACTAGACTAAAATGGACCCATTTGGAGTAATTATGAGATCATAAGATGGCAGGCTTCTATGGTGCCCTCAACATGCCTACATGTGATTCATGACAGTCTACATGGAACTGGAACAAGGGTATTAGGCTTAGATGAGAGATTATTTATCTCCTATCATAAGGTGGTTATTTCAAATATAGGTGATCCAAGTCAAGTGCTACATGAACATGGAAGAAGGTAGCTGAAGGTGTTGTTGCTTTATGATCTTCCTCAACATGACCCTGCATGATTTGCCTCTATGTTATCTTACTACTTGTAGATTCAACCTAGTGACTTTGCCTTTTTATTTAGGGGTAGGCCTAAGCAAGGTTTTGAATTTTTTACTTTAATCCTCCTTCATTCCTTTATGTATGGTCTATTGTCTTCTTTGTATGCTCAAAAACTCATAGCCAAGGTCATAATTTAGAGTTTGGGAAGAACTATCTTGCATGTGCTTAAAGAGATGTTAGGGTATGCCTGCATCAACCAAAGATGGTGCTCATAGAAACTACAAGGATATGCCCAGCTATGGGAAAAGTGCCTATAACAACTATACAAGAGTCTATAAAAATTGAAGGAGGTGTTTGTAGTAGCTATAGAAGAGCTCATAGAAACTGAAGGAGGTGCCTATAGTATCTACAAAATAACCCTTAGCAACTAGAAGAAGATGAATAGTTTGCTTAAAATGATTGTTTATTTTTCATTTCTTTTGCCCCTAAACATCTAGCAATTTAGTTTTCTATTTAGGCCCATTTTATAGTTCTAGGCAGCTAGTAAGCTGGTTTTCTACACAAAAACTACCAACAATACCCAAAAAGGGTTTTTATTTCTATTTTTTTACTCTAACTACTACATATAGTAGAATGTTTATTATAGGTCCTTGACAAATTAGCAATGAGAGTGATTGGTTAAGGACTAAGTGAAGGTCTTAGTCTTCATGCCAGAGGAGGGATAAGATGTCTTCCTCTCCTTTATCTATGTGTTGGTTGGTTCTACCTTTGTCTAATGAGACATCATGTTGATTTAGCACATCATTGTATCCATTTTGTAATTGTGTGTATATGTGCTTGGAAAGCTCCTCTTGAGTGAGTGTATTTTTGTATAAATTTAGTCTATGGCCATTGACCAGTAAATGGAATCTTATTGGATCAATGGTTTGGAGTTGTACTGCTCCATTGTCATAAATATGCTCAATCTCAAAAAGAAGGGCTCAATATCCTACATTGAATTGATTAGTCTTAATATACTTGTCATACCAGCTAATCCATTGGTATTTCATAAGTTTTATGATTTATAATGTCTGTTATCTGTATTCATCTAAGGCATTCAGTTGCATAAGGATTTATTTCTATGCTTCAAATATATCCATCCCAAGTTTTAATGTTATTTGTAAGGTCTTATGCTCAAATTCTATTATCAAGATAGGTTTCTTCTCATAGACTAAATCATATGGGGTGAAGCCTATATTAGTCTTCCATGTAATTTAGTAAACCCAAATAGATTCAAGAAGTCTAGCCTCCCAATCCTTATAGGACATACTAATAGTTTTGGTCAAAATATTTTCTAACTCCCTATTAATGACTTCCACTTGTCCATTGGACTATGGATGATATGGAGTTGATTTATTATGCCTAATCTTGTATTGTTAGACCAAATTAGTAATTAAACTAGTAGTGAATTGGGGTCCTTAATTAGTGACTATTTCTTGTGGCACACCATATATTGTGAATATTTATTCATAGAAGAAATCTTCCACCTTCTCATCCCTAGTGTGTAGGAGCCTTGACTTCCACCCATTTAGTGACATAGTTAGTACATATAAGGATGTAGTATTTATTGTTGGATTTTGGATCAAAAGGTCTTGCAAAGTGTAGGCCTCATTTTTCAAATGGTTCAAGCACCATTTGAGGTTGTAAAGGTATTTCATTTGAATGCATAGGTCTCCCTATACATTGGCATATATCACAATGAGCAACATACCTTATTACATATTTGTGGAGTGAGGGCTAATAATATCTTGTATTCAAGATTTTTACTATTGTACACTTGTTTACAAAGTGCCCTCCACATGGTTCATCATGGTAGACTTTGAGAATATCTGGAACTTCATCTTCTCTGAGACATCTTCTGATGATGAAGTTAGGCCTAGTATAGAAAAAAATCTAAACAACAATGAATACTTGTCACTTTTCTAAATCAAATATCTTCTTTGTTTAGGGAGGAAGTGTTATGGAAGTAACCCTATGATAAGGTAATTAACATTATCAGCATACCAAGGTGTGGTAAGGGTGAGGGAGAATAGGTGCTCATCTATAAATGAGTCATTCACTATGGTATCTTCTCCATGGGATTGTAGGCATGATAAGAAATTAGAAATGATATTGTACCTACTAGGCTTATCTACAATGGTGATATAAAATTCTTGTAATAAAATCAACCATCTTATCACTCTGGCTAAGATAGCTAGTTTATTCATAAGGTACCAAATGGTTTCATGGTCTATATGAATAAATATTTGATACCCTATGATGTATTGATATAACTTGTTGATAGCGTAGACTACTACCAAGAACTCTTTTTCAGTAACTATGTAATTTAATTCTATTTCTTGTAAGTTCTTGCTTACAAAATAGATAGCATAATTAAGTGCTCCTTATTTTTGGCCTAGCACCACTCCTAGGGTAGTATCTAAAGTGTTTATGTGAATATGAAATGGAATATTCCAATAAAGACCATGCAGAATAGGGGTGGTGGTCAATAATTCCTTTAATTTTTTGAAGGTCATATCACAGGCATGAGTCCAGATGAATCCAACATCTTTAGTCAAGAGAGTGAATAATTGTGTTGCTAATTTACTAAAATTATTGATAAATATCCTATAGTAACTACCATGTCCTAAAAAATTCTTGACATATTTTTGTTTATGAGGAATAGGAATATTTTTTATGATGCTAATTTTTTTAGGGTCAACATTAATTCCTTCAATAGATACATGGTGGTCTAAGACAATGCATTTTATCATAAGCATGTAGTATTTCTTGTGACTTAAAGATAAATGGTGCTCCTGACAGTGTTGTATCACTTTCTCCAAGTTGTTCAGGCACTCATCAAATATTTTTCCATAAATAGTGAAGTCATCCATATAAATTTCTACACATTACTCAAGATAGCCCTCTAGAATATTTTAGGGGCATTACATAGCCTAAAAGGTAATATATCATAAGCATAATTACCCTAGGGACAAGTGAATGTGGTATTCTCCTAGTCCTTAAGAGCAAAGTAAAATCTGGTTGTAACCAGTGAAACCATCCAGAAAGACAAAATATTTCTTCCCTATTAGTGTGTCCAACACCTAATCAATGAAGGGTAGAGGAAAATGATCCTTTCTAGTTGTTGTATTAATTTTTATATAATCTATGCATACATTTAATTATCTATTGTTCTTTGGTAAAATTATTAAAGGTGAAACCTATTCACTATCTGAGATGGGGTATATAAATCCAATGGTCAGTAGTTTTTGCAATTCCACTTTGACTATTTCTCTAAGAGTTGGATTCATCATACGTTATGGTTGTCTGACTGGTTGGCACTCTTCTTTGATATAGATATGATGTGTGCATGTTTTTGGGTTGATTTCATGCATGTCCTCATAATCCCATGCAAAATAATGTTGGTTTGCATGCAATATGTTGACTATGCACTTTTCCTCATTTGAATCCAACTTGCTATTAATAACCAATGTTTTTCTTGGAGAGATTTCAATTTTCCATGAGAGTGATTTTATCATTTATATATTACTAATGGATCTGGTTTGGCTCCAGCTATGAGGTAGTAGCTACTGGAATATTTCCTATATAGATGCATCAGATTTATCTTCTTCCTAGAATCTAAAAAATAGGCACTCAACAAATTACAAGTAGCTGAGACCTATAGAATGAATTTTTTAATTATTCTAAAGAAAATTGGAGAGAATTGTATCGTGTTCTTAATCAACCAAGGTGCATGCATGGTCAATGGTGAATACAAGAATCCAAAGAGGCTAATTTTCCTCATCTTCTTCAACCCATAACATATGCTCTAGTTCCAAAGCTGGCTATGTTGGGGGATAGAGGACCAACTTCTTAGTGTGGTTTTCATTGGAGATCAAGATGTCACCTAATATATATTTGATGAAGGCATTAGTTGTGGCAAGCCAAATACATCCTAAGATAAGAGGATATCCACTAAAATTAAACTTAGGCTACATCACAATGAAATATATAGGATACTCCTAAGAATCTATAATAATGACAAGATCTTCAATGATTCATTCTAGTCTGACTATAGACCTGTCAGCCATTTACAACATTTTAGATGTGGGATGAATATTATTCAACTATAGTTTGTGCATGGTTTTAGTTGTCATTAGATTTATTATAGGACCTAGGTCTATCAATGTATTATACAACTGTTAATCATGGATTTGGATTGTTACTACTGGGCATCCTAGATCTAAATATTTCTTTGGTAGGGTGTTTTTTAGCATAAAGTCTACCAATTGGATAATCACATGCACTATATTGGGATCCTTCTTCTTCCTTCTAGGTTTATGTAGACATAAGTCTCTAATAGCTATGGAATATATGGGCACATCCTTGATGGCCTAGAAGAGGAGAACTTTAACATAGAGATTTTTGAGTTATCTTATGAAATCAAATTTAGGCTTAATTTTATGGCACTGAAGGGTAAGATATTCTATAAATGGTGGGGTTGTATTAGTAAAAACTTTATTTATTGGTTCAGAGATTTCTTATGATGATGATGAAGGTGGGTTAACATGATCTTCTAGAGTTTATTGATTTGACTCCATTATTATGGGTGGCACTGTAGGTGGTATAACTTTCCCTGAATATAGGTGAATTTCACTAATGCTCACCACATATATCAGGTACTAGACATGTTCAGTACTAAATGTTGGTTGAACAAGCTTATTTTTGGGGTTCTATATGGATTAGGTAGGGAGATGATTAGACTAAAGCACAACTTCTATATTGAGCATAAGACTAGGAAGTTGTTATTGTTGTTGTGGAGGGAATCATTCTTGATGATTTCTCTAGGACTGATTAGGTCTCTAAGGTTGTTACCACTATTCTATGAAGGGTGGGCTGTGGGGTGGTTGTCAAGATTATGTCTAAGGTGGGGATGCATTTTGTAAAGGTTGTTAGGAGGTGGTGGAGTAGCTTGTTAGAGGTGGTTTCCAATTGAAATTAGGACATGGGGATGCATTTGGTGGAGTTTTATAGGAGGTGGTGGGGTAGCTTTTTTGAGGTGGCTACGATCTAGATTTAGAAGGTGGGATATTCATCCATGGACTAGTCTAGTTAGGATTAGTATTTACAAATTATGAGTTAAGAGAGGTAGAATTTGCAAAAGGTGGATTTTGTCCCATACCTAGATAAGATGGTCATTGAACCCATGGATTTTTTTTACAACATAGAAAACTTGGTCTCCATCACCTCCTATAACATGCAGCTCAACTATTTTTGGTTCTTTAGCTATGATGTTAGCTAATTTAGCCCAAACCTCATGACACCTACAATCTATCTTCTTCCTCTTACAATCCAAACAATAGATGGTCAAAGCTTGATCCAAGGATACTTGCTTTTAATTTGAGTGCAGGATATCTAGTTGGGTGTCTAAATGACTAATGATATCCTTTTTTATGTCTTGTAATAGGTTACTAACTTTATATTTTGATAGGCCACTTGTAGTTACCAGTGGAAGCTTACTACCCATAACTTTGTTTATGGCAGACCTAGAATAGTTCTTGCTCAATTATTTGATGTCTACAAATGGTAGATGGGAAATATCTCTCCCACTCATTAGGTCCAAGGCTTCCAATCTTCTTAGACTCCTTTCAGGAATATGAGTTTTAGAGGTTCTTCTTCTAATGCACTTTGCTTGAATTTTTATACATTGAACTTGAACCGTTCAATATAGTCTTCTAAAGATTCATCCCCTTCTTGAGTCATCCTAAAGATGTCATTTTTTTTTAACTTCTTCCTCATCCATATTCCTAATACTTAGCTAGAAATTTCTTTTTCATATCTTCCTAAGTGAGGACTGAATTACTACCCAGTCCCATGAACCAAAAAAGTACTGAGTCCTTGAGGGCGGCTGGAAAAAAAATTAATTTATATGCATCCTCCTTATAATCATATCTTCTACATAGGATATCAAATTTGAATAAAAATGTGCTCGGGTCTTTTGAGAATTGTTAAATTGTGGAGCTAAAAGCTTCACTAATGCAAATAGAGGAGGTTGCTGAGTGTTACAGTAATCGATGTCAGTCTGATCAACCGACATTGGTCATCTTCAGTGTACGTAGTAACCGACATCAATTATGGGTCTGCTGACATCGATCAGATAAGAACTGATGTTGGCAACCTATGTGTGTGTGCATTTGCATGCGCTTCTAAAACTGGTCTAATTTTAGACGAACAGTTAGTTTGCATGTAAAAGACTATTTTTAGTCTTGAGTCTATATTTCTAATTATTGTAATTAGGAAGTCTAATTATTATTTGTATGGGATCTATTTAAGAGACCCATGGGGTTGTATTGTAATCAAGGACAAGGAAGATCTCCTTCCAATTGTAAGATCAATTGATCTGTAGGTTGTACAATATCAGGGAAGATCTACATGGTAAGTAAGGTTAGTTGATCTGTAGGTGTGTGTGTGTGCAAGGTTAAAAGAGATCTGCGGGGTAGCAAGGTCAAAGGAGATCTGCAACACAACAAGGAGCAAGATCAGGGAGATTTACTTAGAGTACTTTGAGTACTTGGTGGACTGATAGTATTGTTACTAACTGGTGGAGGGAACAACTCTGTGTTTGAGTTGTGGTTATAATTGATTGTGTGAGAGAGAGAACTCTTGAGGGAGAATTACTGGTATGCCTAAGAGGTATGGGAAGAGTGTCATTTCTTCATTGTATTTCTGGAAGAGTGTTAATACAAGATTGAATTGTCTCTCATATTGTGTGTTGTTTTTGAATTCTAGTTACATTTTACTTCTAGTTAAATTCCATGTTTAGTTGCTTATACAAAAGTAATCAATTGTGCTCTTAATCCTGACAAGTAGTATTAGAGCTTTGTGTTCTAGATTCTTGACAGCTGGTATCAAAGCTATGTTTGCTCCAAATCTTGACAATTGGTATCAGAGCCTGGTTCGGAGCAGGTTAGTGTTTGTTGATTACAGGTCACTCACAGGGGTTTTCTATTTAAGTGGGAGTAAAGCAATGGTAGAAGAAAGTATGTTAAGAATGGATAAATTAAATGGAAAGAATTATCAATTACTGTATTGTGGAAAGAAAGGGCAGGTAAAGAAAGATTGTTGGTTGGTAGAAGATCAGCATGAAGGAAATAAAGAAGCAAATGATGCAGGTATTGTTGCATGGGATGCTCTTATATGTTCCTTGGATAAAGTGGAATCTTGGGTTTTAGATTTTGTTGCCTCTTTCCATGCAACCCCAAATAGAGTATTTTTCCATGATTATGTCTATGGAGACTTTGGAAAGATTTATTTAAGGGTTGGTGAGCCTTAGCAAATGGTTGGCAAAGGGAAAGTGTAGTTGAAACTGCAGATGGGCAACACATGGGTGTTGAAGGAGGTCATGCATGTCCCAGTCCTGAAGTAGAATTTGATTTTTGTAGGAAAGTTGGGTGATGAGGGATGCACAGTAACTCTCACAGCAGAATCTTGGAAAGTTTCCAAGGGTGCACTTGTTTTAGCAAGAGGTAAGAAAGTAGGTAACCTTTATCTATCTACTTGTATTACTGATTCTCCTTCTAGTTTATCTACTTCAAATGTAGATGTGAAGATGTGGCTCTATAGGCTTGGTCACATGAGTAAGAAGGGGATGCATGTTCTTGAGTCAAAAGGTAAGAGTTCAGATTTGAAAAGCATAGATCGAGATTTCTGTAAGCAACAGAAGAAAGTGAGGTTTCTTGAAACTCATGCTACAAGAAAGGATTGGGTTTATTGCATAAAGAAGAAATCTAATGTTTTTGACAAGAATAGGAAAGCCTTGGTTTTCAAGGAGAAGATGATGGATAGAGATCAGCTCAAGGGGCTAAATAATTCTGAGCAGGGTAGTTTGGACAAGGTTATGATCCAAAGTGAGCTCATGGGTAAAAATCATCACTCACAAGAAAACATAGTTACCAACATCAGTTAGGTGAGAACTGACATCAAATAGGTAGGTACTGACATTGATCATGTGCAAAATAGAGTCGGTGGTGTCAGGCAGGTGGATATCAATGTCAGTCAGGGAACTGGCATCAGAAATTAGGTGGAATCAACATCAATCGGGTGCAAACCAGGGTCGGCCAGAGGTGACCAAGATCGGTCACTGTCAAAATAGATTTTGGGCAGACAACAAGCTGTTAAGGAGTCTCAAATGCCCATGTGGAGGACTGAAAGGGTAAGTAAACTTCAAATTCATTATTCCCCTTCTTTATACTACTTGTTGCTCACTGATGGTCAAGAACCAGGGAGTTTTGAAGAGGTAAAGCAGGTAGAATCTAGGAAACAGTGGGAGCATGGCATGAATGAAGAAATTAATTCCTTGAGAAAGAACCAAATGGGAGATTTGGTAGAGTTGCCAGCCAAGATGAAAGCACTGAAAGATGAATGGATTCCCAAGTTAAAGAAAGGAGAGAATGGACACGTGAGACAGAAGGCCATGTTATATGGTCTTGAGCAGGCTACAGGGCAATGGTGTTTAAGGTTTGACAGGTGTATGACAAAGCATGCCTTTAGTCAATGTCAAAGTGACCATTGTGTTTATTTTACCAGGTTGGATAATATTATCTACATTATCTTGTTATTATATGTAGTGTATATGCTTGTTACAGGGTCACACATGCAAGAGATTGCTGAGCTAAAGGTAAAGTTAGTTCAGAGGTTTGCCATGAAGGATTTGGGAGCAGCAAAATTCTTTGGCATGAGTATTTCTAGAGACAGGAAAAGGCACAGGTTGATTTTGTCTCCAGATGATTATGTGAATAAGGTAGTGGAGAGATTCAATTTTCAAGATGCAGAATTGGTTAGCACACCTATGGATGGATAGTTCACAAAATAGTGTCCCAAATCACATGATGAGGTTGAGTACATGAGTACTAGACCTGAGATTACCCAAGCAGTGGGAGTTGTCAGCAAGTTTGTGGCTAATTCAAGAAAGGAGCACTGGAAATTAGTTTAGTGGATTCTCAGGTATCTGAGAGGGACCAGCAGCAGGTATACATGCTATGCAGGGTCAAGCACTTCTCTACATGGGTATGTAGATTCAGATATGGCAGGTTACTTGGATGACAGGAGAAGAACCACAAGATTTGTGGTGGTTGGTCTTCAAGACTAAACTTGAAGAGGGATACAAGTTAGAAAACAAAATTAGATGATATACAGGTATAGGTATAGGTACAGGTGTAGCTATTTATCTCCAAATGGGAGATTGTTAAGTTGTGGAGCTAAAAGCTTCACTAATGCAAATAGAGGAGGTTGTTGAGAGTTATAGTAACTGACATAAATATAATCAACTGACGTTAGTCATCTTTAGTGTATGCAATAACTGACATCGGTTATGGGTCGGTTGACATCGGTCAGACAGGAACCGATGTCAGTAACCTGTGTGTGTGTGCATTTGCATGCGCTTCCAGAACTGGTCTAATTTTAGATGGACAGTTAGTTTGCATGTAAAAGACTATTTTTAGTCTTGAGTCTACATTTCTAATTATTGTAATTAGGAAGTCTAGTTATTGTTTGTATGGGATCTATTTAAGAGACCCATGGGGCTGTATTGTAATCAAGGACAAGGAAGAGATCCTTCTAATTGTAAGATCAATTGATCTGTAGATTGTGTAAGATCAGGGAAGATCTACATGGTAAGTAAGGTCAGTTGATCTATAGGTGTGTGTGTGTGTGCAAGGTCAAACAAGATCTGTAGGGTAGCAAGGTCAAAGGAGATCTGCAACACAACAAGGAGCAAGAGCAAGGAGATCTACTTGGAATACTTTGAGTACTTGGTGGACTTGCAGTATTGTTACTGACTGGTGGAGGGAACAACTCTGTGTTTGAGTTGTGGTTGTAATTGATTGTGTGAGAGAGATAAATCTTGAGGGAGAATTACTGGTATGCCCAAGAAGTGTGGGAAGAGTGTGATTTCTTCATTGTATTTCCTTCTGGAAGAGTGTTAATACAAGATTGTATTGTCTCTCATATTCTGTGTTGTTTCTAAATTCTAGTTACATTTTACTTCTGATTAAATTTCGTGTTTAGTTTCTTATACAAAGGTAATCAATTGTGATCTTAATCCTGACAAGAATGTACCTATAAAATTGGGCAAGGCTGAGGGTAGAATATTTTTCATATGTGTTATGCATGTTGCATCTAGAATAGAAAATTTAAAAGTAACTATGTCTGGAGTCCTATTGTCATCCACAAAATCTTCTAGTATGTACATGATGACTTTTCTAGTGATATGCATACCAAAGGTACTCAAGATCATGTATTCAATTTTTGTATTAGTCCCTTCATCAATACAATAGTAAACAATTATCTGCTACTTCACAATCTTTTTTCTTGGTGAAAAATTTGAACCTTCTCCTGAGCTTTCTTAGATTTTTTCAAGAAATCTTTGATGGAATGTTGTTCTAATGTTAATTTATAGAGTGTTTGGTTCATGAAGTTCTTCTCCTTTGTTTCTCCTTACTAACTTAGCTAATGTTTCATCTACTTTTGTTTCCTTTTTCAAAGCCAATAATAATTCTTCTACAAGATACTTCCTTCAGTTTGTAGTGTTTCCTTCTTCAAGATCCCTCTAGATTATGGTATATTTTTTAATAGAATTCTTAGTGGCTATGATTACTTGTGGTTTTTTTTCAATAAAAACTTGTGGCTTGTTTGGTAGGAATCTCCCTCAAAAATCTCTTTCTCTCTGCATAAACATTATGCTACACCATTCAGCTATCATGTTCCTTCCTGCACAGGATTAGTGCCTTTTTGTTTTTTGAGTGTTTCAGGGGGTTATTTTAGAATAAGAAAAAAGTAAAATAAAAGAGTGTGGAAATAAAAATAAGTGAAATTGAAATTTTATTTATAAATAATAGTAAATTTATCTATTGAAAGCAATAAAATTACTCTAGGAAGTAGAAATTAAAAGTAGAAAAATTATCCTAAAAAATAGGAAATGAGTGCAGGAAAATTAAAGGCACACTTTGAAAAAAATAAATCACTCTTATAAGAAATAAATTATAAAAACATGAAATAAGTAAATTATAAGATTGCAAAGAGGCATTCAAAGCTATGCACCATTTACTTCCATAAACTTAGACATTTGGTATAAGACATTATAGTGTCCTCACTCAAATTTCCTAGTTGGAACTATATGTTTAGGAACTTAGACATCTAGCATAAGACACTACAGTGTCCTCACTCGACTTGCCTAGTTGGGTAGAAAAGTACATTAACCAATCTTAAAAAAATAGTGATTGATTTTAGAAAATAATAATTGATACCCTCCCCGACAATGGTGCCAAAATGTTTTGCAGACTAATTACCTAGTGAATACTAGATTCTTGAGTTTGATTAATATTAATTATCAACCCAAGGTACGTACACTTTTCAAGGATGTCAATACTATATATGCATTATTAATTCATAAATCATCTTGCTTTACTAGGTGTAGTACAATAAAATTTTGTTGAATTCGCCAGATAGTTATAATATAAAACTATTATGAAAAAAATATAGAAATACTTCACACTTATAAATCACACATGCATCACACTTTGTATAATTAGATTAATAATGAAATCTACTTGCAAACTCTTAACTAAGGAGGGTCAAGATCTTCACTACAACTCCTTTTGAGGGGGGCCTTCCTCTTTTAGAACTGAGTTCCAATCCTTCTCCAAGAGATTTGTAGAAGCTACTTATAGAATAAACTTTCTCATTACTCAAATCTATAGCAATTAAATATTGTTATAGAAGATTACAATGCAAGGACTTCTATAGTTCTATTAACTATCCAATCTTCAATTTCAACTCACTAACTCCTAATCTGATCTAGGTTCTACCACCAAATACAGAAATTAGTTTATTAAATTCTAACCAAAGACACCAAACTAGGAAAAATTCAAATACTTTAGAGACTTCCCCAGTCAACCTTCAAGTGGTTAGTAACCGAAGTTACTTATTTTAGGCTTGACTGGGTTAAAGACAAGGTATACTATTTTGTTTTTATATTTATTTTTATCTCCTTCCCATTATCCTTGTCTTCCTCATCTTTGATAGAACATCTAAATTTCCTTACATGTAGGGAGTCCATACAATAGATATGGTCCTTTCCAATCATCTGTTTGGTTCCCAAGATAGTTGGATTTGTTCTTAAGATCTGATCACAATAATAGTTTTATTTTGTACAAGGGTTGGGAGCAACCTATAGGTGAAGCCTACAGTTGCTATGAGCACTTTACAGTGGCTATGGGAAACCTATAGGTGAAGCCTAAAATTATCATGGGAAACGTGTAGTGGTTATGAGAATTCTATAGGTGGAGCCTACAATTATTAAGGGTAACCTATAGTGGTTACAAATAGCTTGTAGGTGGATCTTATAGTTGTTGTGAGCAGCTTATAAGTGTTGTGCCCAAATGATATCCTATAGCCTTACATTATCCTTCAAATGCTTGTTAAATAAAGTTACACAATTATAATCTAATCAAGGAAAAAGCATCAATAATTCATAATATAGCATATATATCAATGCACACACAAAATCATAAATTCATTCATTTGTATGAGTCATGGATGGTTATGGGGATTTACATAGAAAAATATATATATTAGGTATGGATGAGGCTAAAAAATAGAGAAATTGGTGGCCTCATCAAGTATCTTTCTCTAAAAAAAATTCAATATCTTCCATATTATCATGAACTACAATAGTTCTAAATAGATGCACATCTAGAGATTCATCTTCAAGTTCTTCTGGTTCCTCCCCATTATGAAGTATGATGAGTTGATCTGGCCCAACATTTTCATGTCCTAGCTTGACATTAATATGAAATTGTAATTCTTAAAATATCATAAGCCACTTGGATATGCATCCTCCCAACATGGGCTTATTAACCAGGTATCATAATTCCTAGTTATATGTGATGAACTCAGATGGTGTAGCTAACAAGTAGTGCCAAAAAAAATTTAGTGCCAAAAACATGGCTAAAGCCTCTCTTTTAGTAGTAGTATAATTATTCTAAGTTTTAGATATCTTTCTACTAAAAAAATGTATTAGATGATCTAGTCTACCTTCACCTAGTTGGTCTAGGATAGTTCCTACTATAGTACCAGAAGCATCTACGTGCATGTGTAATGACTTCTTCCAGTCAGGAAAGACCAAAATTAGTGTTGTTACTAGCCTTTGTTTTAGCTCAATGAATGTTTTTTTACATTCTGATATACATTCAAATTCTATATCCTTGCATAGTAGTTTTTTCATGGGTACAAATATAGCTACATACCCTTTAATAAACTTCCTATAATATCTTGTATGATCGAGAAATGTCTGCACTTCAGTATAATTCGTAGGAGGAGGTATCACTATGATAATAAAAATATTAGTTGGATCAACTACAATGGCATTTGTGAATATTACATAGCCCAATAAAATACTAAAAGGTGTAAAAAATCATTTCTTTATATTTAGAGCAATGTGTAATGCTCGACACCATTCTAGCATGAGTTGTAACTTTGACAAAAGTTGTTTAAATAAAGAGAAAATAGCCCAATCATCCAAATTCAATTTCAAAAAATCATGAATGAAATATTTGAACATGGTTACTACAATTCTATAAAATATTACAAGTGCATTCTTCAATCCAAAAGGAATTACCTAATATGTAAATGAACCGCATTCAGTTGTAAACATAGCTTTGGCTTGGTTTTATGATATGATTGGAATGTGGTGTTACCCACTAAATCCATCTATAAATAAGTACAATTTTTGTCTTGAGACCTATTCAAAGTCTTCACCTATGAATGGTATTGGAAAAGAATCATTCACTCAAGCATCATTGAGTGCACAATAATCCCCACAAACCCATATCTCTCTAGTTTTCTTTGGTTGCTCCACTATGGTACTTTTCCAATCTACCTTTTCTACTGGATATATGATTACAACTTATTTCATTTAATCTACCTTTTCTAACTTTATTTTCATGTTAGGATTTAATCTATATGGCCTCTTATTAATGGGTCAAGCACATTCTTTAAATTTTATATGCATTTCTCCTAAAGATGGATCTACACATTTTAATACTAAGAATTTGGTTGGAAAAACATCTTAATAGTCCCTTAACAATTGTAATACCTATGAAATATACTCTTGTTCCCAATAGTCTCCCACCATCATGAGTTTAGGAACTAATTCTATTCCAATGTTCAATTCATTTTTTTCAATGGCTCTTGATATATTTCACTTGATGCATTAGGTAGAGAATCTTATAGAATGTGCTTACCTTCTCATTGTTGAATGTTATGATGAACAACCTTTCTTCTTCCAATTGATCTAAATTTTAAACTAGGTTTTATTTTGTTTCCTATTTTATCTCAAAGAAAACTTTGAGATCAAGATCTCCATCACTATACTTGACTCTGTCATGTCATATTTTATTTTGTTACATGGCTTGACAAGATATTTTTATTATTAACTAGATTTATAATTGTTAAATGCCACATTCAAATACTAAAAATCCTCTTGTTGTGATGATGATTTAAATTTAGTTAAATCTTTTGCATGTCTGTAATAGAGAAATATTTTGATTTTTGTAAGGCCTTATGCACCAATGGGTTATCATCTTTAAACACAAAGTTATGAATGAAATCTTATTAAAATTATACCTAATGATTGGTTTCTCTTATGCTCACTTCGTTAATATACCATACCATTGGAAAAGGAGCTAATATTTGACTGAAGATGTGCACCCAATATCTTAGCTCTACTCCCTGTGTGGTCCATATATCCACACACTAATGAATGTGCAACTCTAGACATTGAATTTATTGGAAGAAAGGTTATTTTGATTTGATAGTATTTGGTAGTTATAACCTTGCACATATGAATTCACATGATTCTTCCTAATTAATTTTTGGATTTCAATGGATGGCCCACCAAGTTGCAATAGTTCCTTTCAGTGCACAACTGAGTACACTTATTGAATGTGGAACTTGTTTCAACACCCCTAAGGTAAAAATAAAATTACCAAGGTAATTCTCACATGTAATTTTTACTTTCATAAATGGTGGGGAATATTTTTGAGTGTGCTAACCACTTTCCACAATTGTGGCACATTTTATGGAGAATTGGGTAAGGTGTTGAGAGAATCGAGGGATTATGTTTATCCTGACTGGTTGTAACCTTCCTTAATTGGTGGGGATATGGTTATCTCCATGGTATGGCACATTTTTCAAGGGATTTTGGAAAGTATAAATATGGGTGAGGGGAAACACATTAAGCATTACATTTTTCATCTCATTTTTTAGCTTTGTATTCTCTCTTCGATCAATGTGATTGGGTTTGAAGTGTAGCTTAGTATCTTGAGAATTCTAGTGTGCATTCAGGTTAGAGAAAGTTATCTATGTGAGAAGTTTCTTGTTGAGATTTGTATTTTATTCTTATTTATAATATTATAGAGAGTTTATTGGTGGATGTATCCCACATTGGGTGAACCACATTATATCAATGTTATGTGTGTATTTGCTTAGATCTGAATTTTCTTTCATATGTCTTTACTACTATGATTTTGAGGAATGAATTATATGTTGCATGTTATCACATAATTAATAATTTATTCCTAATAATTGGTACCAGAGCTAGCTTTAGTGGTTTTTCTAAAGTGGTGAATTGTAGGGAAATATATTAGCTTGAGTGGGAACTATGGTAAATAATGGTAGATCTATAATTGAAAAATTCAATGGGTAGAATTTTAGATTATGGATAATGCAAATGGAGGATTACTTATTTTATAAGGATCTTCATCACCATTTGATGGGGAAATTAGGCCAACCTTCAGGTATGGATCAGGTAGATTAGAATTTTCTTGATAAGAAAGCATTAGGAGTCATACGATTATTCCTTGCATCTTCAGTTGCCTTCAATATTTTAGAGGAGATGACCACATTTGGTCTGATAAAGAAATTAAGGGAATTATATGAAAAACCCTCTACCTCTAATAAAATATTTTTGATGAAAAGGTTATTTAATATGAAAATGTCTATAAATAGTTTTGTATTTGATCATTTGAATGATTTTAATATAGTTAATTATCCTAACTTCTATTGGTATTAAATTTGAAGATGAAGATAAGGCTTTATTGATTTTGTATTCCTTACTTGATAGTTGGGATAGCCTGGTTAAGCCAGTGAGTAATGTCATCCCTGCTAAGGGAAGTTTAAAGTTTGAGGATGTTATAGGTGTGATTCTTAGTGAGGAAATGCAAAGGAAGAGCACTGGGGAATCATCTTTAGGGAATGCTTTGATGGTGGAGATTAGAGGGAGATAAAAGGATAGAAGCAAATGAAACCATGGAAAGTCAAAGGTTTAGGAAAGATCTAAATCTAGAGCCAAGATGGTGTGTTGGTATTGTGGTAAAAGTGGACACACAAAGAAGGAATGTTGGGAACTTTAGGACAATAAGACCAGACATGAGGAGACCAAGGAGGTAAATATGATAATAGTTATTTTTAGTCATGATGATTCAATTTTTTCCTTGGATAATGTTTATGAATCTTGGGTATTAGATTCAGGGGCTTCTTTTCATGCCACCCCACATAAGCACCATTTTACTAATTATGTTCAAGGATATTTTGGACATGTTTATCTTGGTGATAATGAACCATGTATTATAGTAGTGAAAGGTTGTGTTTAGGTGAATATGTAGAATGGGAACACATGGATACTAAAGTATTTCAAACATGTCCCATAGTTAAGGCATAATTTAATATCAGTAAGTCAATTAGATAGTGAGGGTTGTTTGATGTTGTTTATAATAGACTCTTGGAAAGTTACCAAGGGTTCTCTTATGGTTGAAAGAGGTAAGAAAGTTGGTACTTTTTATTTGACTAGTAGTGTTAATCACTATAATTTAGTTGTTATAAATAGAGATGCAACTTTTTGGCACTACAGGCTCAGTCATATGAGCTAGAAGGGTATGGAGATATTGAAAGATAAGTTGCTCAAATTGAAATAGGCTGATTTAGACTTCTATGATGATTATGTGTATGGGAAGAAGAAGAGAGTTAAGTTACTAAGTATTGGACCTATGAAGAAAGAGAATAAGTTGGAGTTGGTTCACTAGGATGTATGGGGGCTAGATTAGGTATATTTTATTGTGGTTCAAATTATTATGTTACATTTATTGACTATTTAACTAGGAAATTTTGGATTTATTGCATTAAGAATAAATCTGATGCATTTTAAACATTCAAGAGATGGAAATATTTGGTTGAGGATGGAATAGGTCTCAAGTTGAAATGTCTCAGGTAAGATAATAGAGGTGAGTATTGTAGCAAAGTAGTTGATGATTATTATTCACAAAATGGAATTTATAGGTAAAGTATGGTTATAGGAATGCCACAAGAGAATGGAGTGTTAGATAAGATTAATAGGACAATCATGGAGTGTGCTAGGAGCATAAGGTTTCATATAGGGCTACCCCTAATGTTTTGGGTAGAAGCAGTTAGCACAATGGTATATCTAATTAATAGAAGACCTTTAGTTCCTTTGGATGGAAGCATACCTAAGGAAGCTTGGTCTAGTAAGAAATTTAATTATTCTTTTATTAAGGTCTTTGGATGTGAGGCATTTGTTCATGTTACCAAGAAAGATAGGACCAAGTTAGAGACTAAGTCTGAGAGATGCACCTTTATTGGTTATGGTAAGGATGACTTTGGTTTCCAAGTTTGGAATCTTAGAGATAAGAAAATATTCTAGTCTAGAGATGTTGTCTTTAAATAAAAAATCAAGTATAAGGATCAGTTGTAGGAACAAGAACAAAATAAGTACATAGTATTGGATGATATTATGAATGGTAAGGTGTCTAAGGAGACAGCTTAGGAACCTCCTATAGAGGAACCCCAAACTCTAATAGTAAGGTCTTTTAGGGTAAGAAAATATCCTAAACATTTTTACCCATATTTGAGTTATTTATTACTTACTGATAGTGGAGAACCAGAATGTTTTGAGGAAGTAATGAAGGTGAATTCTAGGAAGAAGTGGACACAAGCCATGGAAGAGGAACATAGTACTTTCATAAAGAACCAGACGTGGGATTTGGTGAAGCTACCCAAGGACAAGAGAGCATTGTAGAACAAGTGGGTATATATAATCAAAGAAGAGGATGGATGAAGGAAAAGGTACAAGGCTAGGTTGGTGGTCAAAGGGTTTGCATAAAGAAAGGTATTGAGTTTGATGATATTTTTCTCCTATTGTTAAGATGACTTATATTATAACTATGTTTGGTATAGTTGTAGTCGATGATTTTCACTTAAAACAATTAGATGTGAAGACTTCATTCCTTTATGGTGATTTGGATGAGAAATTATATATGAATAAACCATAGGGTTATGAGGTCAAAGGAAAGGATAAATTGGTGTGCAAACTAAAGAAGAGATTATATGCCCTAAAACAATATCCACAACAATAGTATAAGAAGTTTGATAGTTTTATGTTGGAACAAGGTTACTCTAGGTGTCATTCTAACCATTGCATGTATGTCAAGAGATTTGAGGATGGTAATTATATTATCCTATGTTTGTATGTAGATGACATGTTGGTTGTAGGAAAGAACATGAAACAGATTCAAGTACTCAAGAAGCAGCTTAGTGATTCCTTCTCTATGAAGGATTTGGGTGTAGTGAATCAAATATTTGGTATGAGGATAACTTAGGATAAGAAGGAGAGAAAGGTGATCTTATCCCTAAAAGAGTACGTGAATAAATTTTTGGATAGGTTTAGTATGCAAAATACTAAGCATGTTGGGACTCCTTTGGTAGGCTATTTTAAATTATCAAAGGAGTAGTGTCCCAAGATAGAAGAAGAAAAACTAAAGATGTCCAAGGTACATTACTCATCGATGATTGGTAGCTTGATATATGTTATGGTTTATACTAGGCCAAATATTTCCCATGCAATGGGATTAGTAAGTAGGTACATGAGTAATCTAGGTTATGAGCATTGGTAAGCAGTGAAGTGGATTATTTGATATTTAAGAGGAACCATGGGTACAACATTGTGTTTTGGTGGATAAAACACCACTTTTCATGGTTATTTGGAATCAAATATGGATTTGGATGTTGATAACATGATGAGTATGATAGGTTATGTATTTACTATTAAAAATATAGAGGTTAGTTAGATTTCTCAAATACAGAAGGCTATGGCTTTATCAACCATAGAGGTTGAGTATGTTGCTACTACAAAGGCTAGCAGGAGATGATTTGGTTACAATAGTTACTTAATGAGTTGGGGCATAAGTAAGAAGTTAGGGGATTACATAGTGATAGTTAGAGTGATATACATTTATCCTATAAATTTACTTTCTACTCAAGGATGAAGTACATATAGTTGTGGTATCATTTCATCAGGATAACTTTGGAGGAAAATATGATGAAGCTAGAGAAGATACATACAAGATAGAATCTTGAATATATGATGACCATGGTAGTCACATTGGAGAATTTGAGGTTATGTTTAGCTTTGGTTGGTATTTTGATGTATGTTATGGTTTGTACTAGGCCAAATATTGCCCATGTAGTGGGAGTAGTAAGTAGTACATGAGTAATCTAGGTTATGAGCACTGGTAAGTAGTGAAGTCGATTATTTGATATTTGAGAGGAATCATGGGTATAAAATTGTGTTTTGGTGGATTAAACACCACTTTTCATGGTTATGTTGACTTAGATATGGATTTCTATGTTGATATCAAGAGGAGTATGATAGGTTATGTATTTACTATCGAGGATATAGCAGTTAGTTGGAATTCTTAGATACAAAAGGTTGTGGCTTTATCAACCATAGAGACTGAGTATGTTGCTACTATAAAAGCTAGAAAAGAGATGATTTGGTTACAAAAGTTACTTAATGATTTGGGGATTAAGTTGGAAGTTAGGGTATGACATAGTGATAGAGTGTTATACATTTATCCAAGAACTCTGATTTCCAATCAAGGATGAAGTACATACAATTATGGCATCATTTCATCAGGATAGCTTTGGAGGAAAATATGATGAAGCTACAGAAGATACATATGAGCCAAAATATTGGATATATGATGACCAAGGTAGTCACATTGGATAATTTGAGGTTATGTTTAGATTTGGTTAGTATTTGTGAAGATCATGGAGGAATGTTAAATTTTATTCAAGGAGAAACAAACTCCAAGTGGGAGATTGTTGAATGTGGAGCCTGTTCCAACACCCCTAAGGTAAAAATAAAATTACTGGGATAATTTTAACATGCAATTTTTACTATCACAAATGGTGGGGCATATTTTTGAGTATGTTAACCACTTCCCACATTTATGTTACATTTTATGGAGAAGTGGGTAAGGTGTTGAGAGAATCGAGGGACTATGTTTATCATGGGTGGTTGTAACCTCCCTTATTTGGTGGGGATATGGTTATATCCATAGTATGGTGAATTTTTCAAGGTATTTTTGAAAGTATAAATAGGTTGAGGGGAAACACATTAATAATTTCATTTTGATTCTCATTTTTGAGCTTTGTATTCTCTCTTTAGTCAGTGTGATCAGGTTTGAGGTGTAGCTTAGCATCTCAAGAATTTTGGTGTGAATTCAAGTTGGATAAAGTTATCTCTATGAGAGGTTTCTTGTTTACAATTGTCTTGTACTTTTGTTTATAATATTATAGAGAGATTCTTGGTGGATGTATCCTAAATTTGATGAACCACATTATATCGATGTTATGTGTGTATTTTCTTAGATCTAAATTGTATTTCATATGTCTCTACTACTATGATTTTGAGGAATGAATTATGTGTTACATGTTATCGCATAATTAATCACTTATTCCTAACAACACTAACTCACTGATCTTCCTCTAATACATGGTGTTTGAGCCTCAATATAAATGGATTGAGATATTATGTCATAAAATATTGAGGTATCTATCATTTTGCAATGAACACCATACACAGAGGTCATAACTCATGATCCATGCAATCCTAATTTAACATGTGAGTGTTTGAGTCACAACTTATGGATGATGTTGATTCCCATGGTAGAACACCCTCAAGAGTAGGATCCATGTAATCCATAATTATGGTACCTATATTATACATAAAATTGACTTCAGACTTCATCGAAGAGCACATTAATGGAGAAACACATTCTTCTATATGAACCTACATAATCAAAGACTTTGTTATAATAGGTTTATATATTATATCTCTTCTTGTTGTGTAGTATGCAACTTCTTATCTTGATATTCTACATGTCACAAAGCATTTTTCCTTTCATTTATACCAACTATTATCCCCATAGGCATAAGGGGACTCTGACTCTTTTGGGATAATTTATGGATTTTGTTTAGACTTATTCAGTGGTATGACCATTATTTAATCCCCTTGATGCATTTATAGTTGGTTACACATAGTATTGATGGTCATTTAGCCATCATAATCCCATTTCTTGTCAATTAAAGTAGGATAATGAGTCTCTATTATCTTCATATTAATGACCAAAATCTCCTCATAGGCTATGCTTGGCCACTTTGATTTCAACATCATCTAACCTTTTAATGGTCTCAACCAGACCATAATCCACTAGATTAAGAGTAAGTTTATTGTAGCTTAAGGTCGATCAACTAATGACTTCCCAAGTTGATCATGGAATCATATTTATTATACTTCCAAAATCAAATACTACATTTAGAATCTCATATCTAGATTACTCAATATCTATTCAAGAATCAACATCCCAAGGTTTCTTGGTTTTAACATACCAAACTAACTTATTAGTCTATTGTTGACCTCATTATATGCACTCCAAAATATTATGTGGGAGATAAGTGATGTTCTAGGATATATCCTCATTATGCAGTGTGTTGAGTAACTTCATTAGGTCTATTAAAGTAGTCACAACACCCTACTATCTCATGATCCTGATAATTTATCCATACATTTGGGCATCATTGGCTATGTTATCCCCCTTAGATGTTGGTTTCTATTTGATTTTTTACAAGACTTATACAGGTTGATATAACAAATTCTTTTCTATAAAAAGATCAAGATATTTATCTCAGTGTACTTTTTTAATGCCCTAATCATGAGGCATTTCTAAAGGTGGTAACACTTGCTTGACTCTTTACTTTTAGGTGACTACTTATACAAATGCATTTTCATTTAGCTATGTATTGATCATATTTATGTTGTGTAGTATTCTCCTTCCTTTGTTTGTCCAATATTAAATAATCTTCTATTTGGTCCTGGCATTTTGCTCTACAATATACGTAGTAAACATGTCTCTACAAGTTAGTAGGGTAATTTTTGCAATAATGGTTATATGCACCACATAGATAACATTACATAGGTAATAGATCTTGTCAATTTTAATTATTATGACGGCCTTGATATCCTTCATGATATTTGCCCTTGTATCCCCCTTTATATCCTTCTCTATTCTATTGGTATCCCCAACCTTGTTTTTGTTGTCTATCATACCCTCCTTGTTGGCTTGAATGCACATCATACCTCCCATATTAGTTTTGAGGGCAATTTGGGACCCAATTTTATTTTTGTTGTTAAAGATTTGTGGTGGTCTATAGTTATGCATACTGATTAGAATATTGGTATGGTGGATATGATGTATTATTCTAGCTTCATAAGCCATGTGGTTGATATTGTGTTAATGAAGGCATTTGATATTGAGGTGATGAATGGATCCATCCTAGACTACCTTGAATCACATTATTCATCTCCACTTCTAGTCCTAAAATTGCTTGATTCATAGTTGGTACTTGTGCTAAAATTGTGAAGACATTCTTAGTAATATATTTTAACTCTTGTAATGCTCGACAGTTATTTTCATCCTAACTCATGGATTTAGAAAAATTATAGAATAAACCCTACAATTTTTGTATGTATTATTGTAACATATGACACTTAGAACTGGCATACCCTACTACCCTGCATGTCTCATAAATTCATGCTTAATCTTAAGATAAAATTTTCTATGATGTCCTTCTCGTCTGCACTCTATGCACCATAGACCTAGTTTAGGCTTATATTTTTCATGCATCTCATCGATTCTTCTCATGAATTCATATATCTTTGCTTCAACCTTGAAACTAGTTATGGGGGCATCCCCATAGTCCTCTATTTTCTCTACTATCAAGGTATCAAATTGATCATTAACTTTAGTCAAATATTGAGTTTGTGTAATAGAAAATCTAATTCTTGGTCACAATCCTTCTATAAACCAAGTAGATTATCTTTATCCTAAATAATGAATTCAATTTTGTTTATAACATTATAAAATCTTTGATCATATTCTATAACTGATTCTTTTTATCTTTATTGAATCTCCTTTCAATCCTTAATGGTTTGGCTTGTACATCTCTTTAATTTATATTCTACTATCAACAAACTTTTAACTTGCATAAGGTCTATGGTGTTTACATCCCTCTTACAAATGAAATCTAGATCACATCCCAAAAAGGCCCATATAAGTTTGTATTTCTTAATGTTATATGTTATTATTCCTCTCATAATCCTTTTCATGTCACAAGTTATTAGGTATTTCTCTAGGTCTGTATACCCATTATAGGGCATTAGAGAATTAAACATTCTTTTAGTCAATGCCATAGGGGAAATTATTAGGATAGGTTGTTGAATGATAGAAAATATGATTTAAGGTATCTGTATAGTGGTGACTGTGACTTTATGTGATGGTGCATTGTTGATAATTCATTGTTAACTGCTCACTAGACTTTTTAGGTGTCTTAAACAAGAATTCCACTCCTATTTTTCTTCTATCTATTATCTTCTTTATTTTTTCACATGACTTTCCAAACTTATTTGTAAAGGAATCAAACCAATAAATATTCTACTCTGCTTGCATGCTTTCTTTTATCAAGTAATAAATTGGACTGGGGGGATGTGTTCTCTTAAATTGAATGACTTTTATTTTAGAATTATGCTAATTTTCAACTTGAACCTATCAAATTTATGAATTTGAATCTGACTTCTTCCCAGGACTTTTCTTCTCTTGGTCCAAATATAAACCCTTTCATTAACTATGATCTACATCTACTTTCTAATTGTTCTAATGTTATCCTATGTTCTTATTCCTATTATTCTACCTCTATATATTAATAATTTATATCTAAGTCATCCTTGTCATAGGTCCCTTCTACATGCTCTACACATCATTTGCTTCCAGCAATTATAATATCCCTATAAGGATAATTAAAACATTTTTTTATATTTTATAAAATAGCTTACACATTGACACAACCATACAATAGAAATATCTGAGACTGATAATAATCACCAATTATATTATCATTGAAATATTGAAGAGTACATATAAAAGGACTAAAAAAAACATAACTACTTACAATAATAGTTACATACACTCTATTAAAGCACTGATGTAGTTTCTGAATGAAACCATCATAAGATAACTAGGGAGGATCTCTCACCACTAAAACTAGCAAACCTTAGAGCATTTTCATCCTCAAATATTTATTCACTCCAAGGGTTTTCATCCTTAGGATAATATTAAGTTGAACCAAGTTCAAACTTCACAAATGGTCGGGGGTGTTATCACATTTAACAATCATCCTAGCCAAGGGAGAGAGCTCTTAGTTTATAGATATTACAATCAAGAAGGAAATGAGAGAAGAAGCATAAGGAGAGAGATAATGTGGTTCCACATTTCCATGTGGTTCAAAATAGATACTATTGGGCATGTGACCCCATGTTCAAGGGTCAAGAGTGAATCTTCTTCTTTTTACCATTTTCCATATCACTCCAAAATGTCCACCTCACTCACACATGTGATCAATAGTGAGATGTTTGTCTCCTTATGAAAATAGTCAAAATTGGATCACATGATCACTCCCTCTTTTGTCTTGGTCTCCCACTTTCCATGTGACACTAAAAATGGTACCCCACTTCCTCAACTTGAGCTAAGTCTCCAACAATGCAGTCTTGTCATCTTCCTCTATATGCCCATAAGCTTCCACAAGATGTCTAACACATTTTAAATTTCCTTTTCATGCCAACACAATATTCCCCCTAGGATTATGCCCCAATTATTCAGCCTTATCTTCATCCTATAAGGAAGACATATGACTCACCAAAGATAAGAAACCCTATCTCCTAGTGGAGTACTATGTTCCACTCTATCATATGCACTATATTCTATGGGAGATCCTCCATAAGCCATGCCATATCATCCACAACCACGTCATCTATTACATCATTAGTTGCATCACCTACCACATCACCATGAATAGTGATAATGAATAGTAACTAGTAATAATGACTTGGCATAATATTATTCCCTTATATCACCTAATTTAACCTATGAGAATGAAATAGGCTGATGATCTTATACAAATGACTCATAATGAAAATGGGGACATTATAGTCCTCCCTTCCTAAATATTTCTTGTCCTCAAGTAATCTAGTTAACCTTGTGGATCCAAATACCAGGATCCCAAACTAGTTGTGGTACTTTGCAATTCCCAATCCTTGAACCTAATTGTGATATAGTTGGCCCAACATAATTCTATTATGCCACTCTAATAAAATATAGAAATTTGGTGTTGAATTTATTGGTAAATACTTATATAACTTCTAATTTTACACCCAAACCAAAATTAACATTGGTATACAAATCATCCTCTATAGTTGAAAGTATACACCATCCTTTTGTAACACCTATTTCAGAGTCATGAATAGGAAGATGTTCCAATTATTAACTAGGATTACTCTTTAATCCACTTAAAAGAATGAAAATGGAATCATATAGTGTTTTATCTCTACCTTATTGCTTAAGCTCATCTAATTGATCTGCACATGCAACATCTGAATTCTTTGGTAAGACCTCTAAATCAAGTTCCTCTTGACTAATACCAAGCTCATCAATTACTTGCTTGATTTTTGTATCCTTTTCATGACTCTCTTGCCTCTTGATTTCATTTATGTCAACCTTCTCCTAATCATATCTAAGCTAGAATCTATCTTCACCTCCTCTAATGAGTGTACATCTACATTCACCTGATCTCCACCTGAGTCCCCTAACTCACTACCTATAACTCCTTCTACCTTCTCTTCTTCATCTTCACACAAAAAAATTATGATTTGTCTTCAGCTACCTCTCTGAAATTCCCTTTGCATATTTTATAATGGAAAGGTAGGACAACATTATGATCTATTATGGAATCATCCTTTGATTTCCATTTATTGTAGATTCTCTCCTTTATTTACAATTTTTTTATTCTAAAATCCTCCACCTCTACATGATCTATGCCTTTGCCTAAATTCTAAATAGCTATGAAATGACATTTCAGCCTATAAATTGACCCCTAATTCTCTCTAATATCTCATTGTTTGAGCATGAAATTATTGATCAGTAGGTTCATGATTCCCTTCTATAGTGTTATTTTTTGAAATAAAAGTAGGCATGGTAAGTCTAGATTTGACCAAAACACCAAAATCTCATGAAGGAGAAACTCCATTATAAATTGCATTGGATCCTTTACCCATCATTTGTGTAAATAGATGATTAAGTTTTTTTTTGTGTTTGATCCATCTATTAAATTATTTTATGGTGTTCCCTAGCAAAATAATTCATCATATGTTCCAGATTAGATGGTTCCATTCTTCTTTCACCCATTTCAAAAAAACTCCTTCTACATAATAAAATTCATCTTCTACCTAAAATAATTAAAATACTACATGTAATACAAAAATCCTCAACAAAATATTAAACATCAATAAGATGGTAGGATACTCTATGCTCTAATACCAATAAAAGTCCCATGATGATTAGTTCTATTATTACCTGAGTTGCTTCCATTTATGCCACTCTTGCCATTATTGTCATTGTTTCCATTATTTCCATTATTGTCATTATTTCCATTATTTTTAAGCATCATCTATGAAATAAACTAAGATAATTCATGTTTTCTTATAGCTATTTCATTGAGATTCTGCATCATATTATACTCTTCTTTGTGTTCACCATGTTGTTCTCTTCTTTCACCCATATCAAATGGGTCTCTGCTAGTTCTTTCATCTCTATCTCCCATTGAATCAGCCATTATTTATTCTAGTTGCAATTTTATTTGATCTCTTCTCCAATAGATAATTTCCCTGTCACTTGGAAACATCAAATAACACAAAGACCTATAGGCTGATAAGATCACTAGTTCTGATACCAATATAATATCCCTTTAAGGATAATTAAAACATTTTTTTGAATTTTTTAAAATAGCTTACACATTGACACAACCATACAATAGAAATATATGAGATTGATAATAATCACTAACTATATTATTATTGAAATACTAAATATTACATATAAAAGTAGTAATAAAAAAAAAACTACATACAATACTAGTTACATAAACTCTATTGAAGCATCAATGTAGTTTCTGAAAGAAACCACCATAATCCAACCAAGGAGGATCTCTCACCACCAAAATCAACAAACCTTAGAAGGTTTTCATCCTCAAATATTTATTCACTCCAAGGTTTTTCTTACTTATGAGAGGAATAAGTTGAACCAAGTTCAAAATTCATAAATGATGGGGGAGTTATCATATTCAACATTCATCCTAACCAAGGGAGAGAGATCTTAATTTATAAATTTTAAAATGAAGAAGGAAGTGAGAGAAGAAACATGAGGAGAGAGAGAATGTGGTTCTGCATTTCCATGTGGGCCAAAATAACTACTATTGGGCATATGACCCCTTGTGCAAGGGTCAAGAGTGAATCTTCTTCTTTCCACCATTGTTCATATCACTATAAAATGTCCTCCTCACTCACACATGTGACCAATTATTAGATGCATGTCCCCTTGTGAAAATAGTCATAAGTGGATCACATGATCACTCCCTCTTTTGTCTTGGTCTCCCACTTTCTATATGATACCAAAAATGGCACCCCACTTCCTCATATGAGTCAAATCTCTAATAGTGTAGTCCTATCATCTTCCTTTATGTGCCCTTAATATTCCAAATTATGTCCAACACCTTTTGACTTTACTTTTTATTCCAACACAAGATTACACCCTAGTATTTCACCCTAACTATTAACCCCATGTCTTCATCCTAAAAGGAAAACATGTGACTCACCACAGATAAGAAAGCCTATTTCCTAGTGGAGTATTATGCCCCACTCCATCACATGCACTATATTCTATGGAAAATCCTCCATGGGTCATGCCACATCATCCATATGCACCTTATCTATTACATCATCATCTACATCACTATGAATAGTGATAGTGAATATTAATATGTGAATAATACATGTGAATAGTGACTTGGCACAATATTATTCCCTTATATCACCTGGCTTAGCCTATATGAATGAAATAGGCTAACAGTCTTCTATAAATGACTCATAAGGAAAATGATAACATTATAAAATTATCCTCATCTCTAGAATCCTTTTCCTATATTTTTTTAGCTCTAGAAATTTCTTTTATATTTCTAATCTTATCTACAGTTACATATGGGTTTATTTCTTTATTCCACCTTCTCTATTGTCACAATTCTCTTTTTAATCCCATAATTTTCTTCATACTTTGAGTCTTTTTGCCTTCTATTTTTTGGGATTAGGTTCAATTTTATTTTACTCTGCTTCTTGTCATTCATTTCATCCCAAATGCACCCCCATAGTACCTAAAGTGACTACTCCATGTTGGCTAGAGTAGGCGCCATGGCCTTTTCCAAAACCAATTTTTTTATCAAGAGAGGTAATCACTGTAAAAATTTCCCTCTGATTCTTGGAACAAACATGTCTTAGGTAGTCTCAATAGTTATGTATCCTTTCACTACTTTATTCCTCATCTAATAATCTATTGCTCAAGACAATTTGTATCTAGGTTGCATAGTTTATCTAATTTTTATTCTATCCAAATTATAAGCTATGTCTTCTTTGGGCTAAAGTAATAGTATTCCAACCTAGCTAACCATGTAGCTAACAATCTAGGAAACTCACACTAGAATATTTCATAGATTTCACCATAGATGTGCTCTTAGATAATCTCCTTCATATTTTTTCCAACTCTCCTTGCTTCTTTGATCTCTCTATATCTCTTTTTCCTTGAAGCCATCTTAACATATTTCATCCCAATAGAGCCCATGCTCACTACACCATTGTTGCTAAAGGTTCTTGTAAATACTCTAGAAAATGTTAATTATAGAGATGTCTTATGCAGTAGAGAGTAAATAGAAACCATAATTGACCGAATAGACTTACAATTCATTATTTACATACAAAATTACACATACAAGTTAGGAAGAACACAACTATAATAAAAGATAGATCATAATATTATAGCATATTTAGCAAATTAAGGTAAAATAGAGTATTTACTACACACTAACCATACATAAAAGATTATTAGGAATGTATGCACCTAAATCCACTCACCCTGATAATTCTACAAATTCCACTAATTTAACCTATAACTATATTTCCTAGCTATTTAACTAATATCCTATTCCCTATTTCCTAGATCCCACAAACCTTATTATACCCCTCCAACCAATTAATAGCCCTTATTAGTCTACTAACTAAACATACTTACCTACTAACCTACCAATTAAGCCACTTGCCAATTTAAAAATGGAAATTATTTACCTACCCATCTACCACCCTACTAACTAGAAATTCCTACACCCCTAACCCCTAATAGAGATTTCTAGAATTAGAGAATTCTAGAAATATCCTCCAATTTAGCCTTTTTCCCTCTATAATTCTCTATTTTAGAGATTTCTAAGGAATTGAAAATTTCTTGGAAATATCCTAGCCATTAATCCTTCCCTCCATTTCCTATATAACCAAGCCAATAAGTACATGAAAACTAACTTGAAACTTGGAAAATTGCTAACTTGCAGCCATAATATCCTTATTACATCCACATAACCTTATCAAAGTCATTATCTAACCAAGAATCCATTGAAGCCATTGACAAACATAACAAAGCCATCTACTAATTCAACATATTTTGCATCAAAAATCAGTTTTGAAATAATGGAGTGGAGATGCAAGAGAAAATTAGGTAAAGAATATCATTACAAGCATCTGATTATGTCTTTATCCTCTTTCTTTAATGTTGTTTATGTTTTGGATTTTTATTACTAAAAATAGTAATATATAGAGAGTCTAAAATTTAGGCTAATGTTGGTGACCATGGTGGGACTTACTCATTAAATCTAACCTCATAAGCTTTTTGGAAGTGATTTGAAATCTTACAAGTCTAACTAGATGAGAATAAGAGGCTAGATTTTACAAAAATCATCACATATAAGAGACTTGTGGTTTTGCATTGGTATCAGTGGTATTGTAGTCATGATATTGTAGCTAGATGAATAGTATTACATTAAAATTTAACTTTAACTACCAGTTTTTTTTGTATTTTGATAGTTTTTTCACCTCTTTAAAAAATTGCCACTTCACAAGTAGTGACATTTCCCTACTAATAGTGATTTTGCTTCTCAAGCCATGATTTTGTAGATTTTCTGGGTTGTCATAATATTATTATCCTTTTACTATTTATAAATTTGTTACAATCCTTTTGCTCTATTTTATAGAAGTATATTTGCATCTCGTATGTGTAGGGAAAATCAAATTTAGTCAAAAATCTGACTGGTGGCAACTAAGATGCAATATTGTAACTCTCAGACTTGTGGTTTTGCCTTGGTAACCATGATATTGCATAAAGAGTTGAGATTTAATACAAAATTCCTAGGTTGTCTATAATATCACCTTTTCATATATGTTTAACCCCTTTCCAAGTCATTTTACTCTATATTTGCTACCTAGAAGTAGTTTGTATCTCATGTGTACAAGAAAAGAAAGGGTTGACTAAGCACTTGACTATTTATAATCAAAGTGCAATATCGCAACTCTTAGATTCATAGTTTGGACTTGGTAATCATGATATTTCCATCACAAGTCATAATATTAAATCTTCTATTAAAACCATCATGTCACTATCTATTCTAAAGATAATAACCCATCAATATTTATTTCTAAATGTAGATAATAGAAAACTGCACACTTACATTTTTTGATGAATAAATGCCTCAAGACCCCATAAAGACCCTCTAAACCTTATTAACCCTTCACCAACCCATATTAACCTAAAAATATCACTATTATCCTATTCACATAGTACTATTCAAAAATACCATTCAATATCACTATTCACTGTGGGACCCACTATCACTAATCATGATGACATGGCAAGTTACATGGTAAGTGACATGGCATATGATATAAAAGTGACATGGAAGGTGATTTGGGAGGTGATATGGCAAGTGACATGGCTTAAAAGTGAGGTGGCTTGATGTGGGACATCATACCCCACCTAAGACCCTTTCCCAAGGTGCTTAATGACTTCATTTAAACATCACAAGGGTCCCCCCTTGAAAAATGTTTAATCTCCGCTTAATAGGCCATAATTTAACATGTATTTTTTCTTTACACTTGAAACTTTCCTTTAAAATGGGATGCCTACCTCTTTAGTGCTTTGGAAAAAATAAAGGTCACTATATCCACCCATTTTTTGACTTTTTAACCCAAATGGGAGACCCATAAGTAAGGTTAGAATCCCACCACCCTCATATTTTGACTCATTCATTCACCCACATGGAAATGGTGCCACATTTTATGGGGCATCTCTTTAAGCATATGGACGAAGACAAGAAAGGGTGGTGAAAAGTCGTTTAGCCTCATTTAGGCATATGTGCATCATTCTCATTCAAAATTGAACTCATGTGCAAGGTGGGAGACACACCAACCCAAATTGGAGACCCATGATCAAGGTGGGAATCCCACCACCCTCATCTTTTGACTCATTCATGCACCTACATAGAAAATGCTGCCATATTTTGTGGGGCATCTTTTCAAGTGCTTGGATGAAGACAAGAAATGGTGGTGAAAAGTCTTTTAGCCTCTTTTAGGCCCATGTACATGATTCCCATTCAAAATTAGACTCATGTGCAAGGTGGGAGACACACCAACCCAAATGAGAGACCCATTATCAATGTGGAAATCTCACCACCCTCATATTATGACTCATTTATGCACCATATGGGAAATGATGCCATACATCTACTATTCCCTCTTCTGGCATGGTTCTTAACAATAAATGATATAAATACCCCTCACCCCCCTCTCCTTCACCCAAGGTTAAGTTGAAAGTTAGTCTTTGTGTTTGAAATATTTTCATTGATGTCAAAGGTCTAGCATTATTGGTGACATAGGCCCCATTGCATTTAATGGTGTTTCTAATATTTATATCTTGGCTAATATGTATTAATAATTATTTAATATTAATTAATATATTTTTGGTTGCATATAAGTCAAAAGAGGGCCCATGGATAAGTCAAAGAGTCACAAGGTAAAAGATGAAAAAGAAATGGGACACATTTTCTCATGAAGAGTCATCTTGAGAAATTCCAAGAGTCATCATGTGAAGACAAAAGAGGTATGGCACATTTTTTCATGAAATGACACTTTAAGGAATTAAAAAAGTCACCAAGATAAAGAAAAAAGAGGAAAGGATGCTTTTGCTTATGAAGGGTCACCATTTGACTTTTAAAATGCAAGGATACAAAGGGTCATGCAAGTTTGGTGCCATTTTTCATGAGGATTGAAGGGTCACAAAGGCTGAATACCAAAGGTCATTTGGAAAGATATAAATAAAGGCTTGATAATTCATTTGTAATATGCAATAGAGTGCATATATTGTATTTGTTTTAGAAGAGATAAAAATAAGAGATATTGTAGAGTTTTATCATTTGTTGAGTAAGCAACATTGAGAGATAGTTGTGTTCTATACACAAGAGGGGTTGGTGCTCATGAATCTTTGTAAGGGGTTGGTGCTCCTATGGGTTGGTGATCACAAATATTTGTTGTGTTGGTGCTCCTACAATTTGGTGCTTATGAACTTTTTATTTTGAGTTGGTGCTCATTCATATACTTGAGATTGTTCTTCGTGGTTTTTTCCACTTTGGGTGTCCACATAAAAATCTGGTGTCTCTCTCTCTCTCTTGTGTGGTTCAAATTATTATTTTAATTTTATTGCATATCTTGAATTTATGATTGAGTGGTTAAAAAAATAAATCAGATTAAATAAAATATATATAATATATTGACTCATCCCCCCCCCTCTTAGTATATTTCATGCTTAATAATTGGTATCAGAGCAGGTTCCTTTTGAAAAAAATGTATAGCTTTAAGGAAGATCAAAAAAGCATGATGGTTGGATCACATAAAGGATTTTATATAAATAAGGCACCTTGGTTTGATAGGATGAATTATGTTTTTTGGAGCATAAGGATGAAGACTTATTTTATGGCCCTTGGATTTGACATATGGCAAGCATTGGTGGAGGAATATGAAGAGCTATAGATACTTGTAACTACTTTGGTAGAAAACAAGGCAAGTGAAAATAATGCTAAAGATTTAAATACTATTTTATGTGGTTTATCTGAGTTAGAATTTATTAAAGTTATGCAATGTAAATCTACTCATGAAACTTAGGTAAAACTTAAAAATATTTACAAAGGTGATGGGAAGGTTCATCAAGCTAAGCTTTAGACTTCTAGAAGATAGTTTGAGAATTTTAAGATGGAAGAAGAAGAAAATATAGAAAGTTATCTCTTGTATGTTGATCAAATAGCCAATCAGATTCAAGGTCTTAGAAAAAATTTAGAAGAATTGATTGTGGCTCAAAAGGTTTTGAGATCTCTACCATTGAGATATGATAGAAAAGTTTCAGCAATTGAAGAGATGAAGAATTTATCTAAGATAAACATGGTTGAGCTTCATGGTATTCTTACATCATATGAGATGTGGACTGAACAAGATAAACCTTCAAAGAGAGAAGCAACTTTCAAGACATCAAAGAAAGAGAAGGCTAAAATTCAAGAATCAACTGATAATTCTAGCGATGATGAAGATGACAATGGAACTCTATTCATTCGCAAGATGAAAAAGGGCACAAGTAAATATCAAGAAAAATTACCTTTTAAATTTTCTAATTATGGAAAGATTGGACACTTTGTAGCTAAATTCCCAAATAAAGGTATGATGATAATGAATAAGAAAATTCTACATACAAGAAGAATTTCAAAGGCAAATTCAAGAAGGGATTCAAGAAGAAGAGTTTGTATTCTAAAGATCCTAGCTCAGCCAAAGATAGTGGAGCCAGTGACTCAGAAGAAGAAGAGATTCTATTCATGGCCAAACATGAAGATGCCTCCACAAGTAAAAGTACAGATGATCAAGAAGAAGAATAAGATGAAGTTGAAGTGAATATGGAAGGAGAAATTATTTGTGCCTTAGAAGAGTTAAAAGCTCTTGAAAATAAGAATCAAAGATTAAAGCTCCAAATCAAGAAAAATGAAAAAGAGTCAATGGAAATAATTGAAGAT
This sequence comes from Torreya grandis, assembly GCA_037957365.1. Taxonomy (NCBI): domain Eukaryota; kingdom Viridiplantae; phylum Streptophyta; class Pinopsida; order Cupressales; family Taxaceae; genus Torreya; species Torreya grandis. Next base: position 378,976 of record JARHVA010000042.1, read on the forward strand.
CTACAAGCACACTTTTAAGAATCCAAAAATAATGAAGAAGATCTAATGGCATAGTTAAAAATATTAAATAAAGAATGTGAAAGGTATGTTATTGAAATTGCTTCTTTAAAAGTAGATCTTGAGAAAAAAAATAAAGCAATCAATGATAGAGTAGCCAATGATTTAAAATTTGAGAATAAAAGTAATATATTGAATAAGATATTAGAAAATCAAAGATCAATGTCAGATAAAATAGGTATTGGATTTGAAAAATACAAAGTGGAGGTCACTACTTTCACAGACAAAGAAAAAGGAAAGAGCTATGCTGAAGCTCTTACAAAATAAGAAACAAAAAGGGAAGAAGTTAAGAATATAGAGGACATCTCAAACAAAGAAGGTTGGAGGGAATAGAGCTATAAAAAGCAATCAAGTTAGAGATACAAAAACAAGTCATATTTTTATGGTTACTATTTTTATTGTAATGGATATGGTCATAAGAAATTAGAATGTCAAAAAAGAGCTAACAGTTTCAAAAATAAGGAGAAGGAAAGTCATACAAAGTCAAGTAAAAGCCACAACTTGTTTACTACTCTATCAGGTCTTAATGAAGAGGCCATAATATGTTACAAGTGCACCAACTTCAGACATATAGCTTGGTACTGTAAAACTGTGTTCAAGTCAATCAAGAAGGACCAAATTTTCAAATCTCTATTCATTAAGAAGAAAGTTCAGACAGATTCATGGCAAAGGAAACAACCTAAAAAATCTATGTTGGTGCAGATTGCTTTACATGTGAGAAATGAGAAAAGCCACAGTTCATTGATAGTGTATGTTTAAAGCACATGATAGGAGATAAGAGCAAGTTCATAACCATTAAGAATATCAATGGTGGTACAGTGAAATTTAGAGACAATACCACTACCAGAATTACTAAAAAAGGTACACTAAGTTTGTATAATGGTAGAATTAAAAATAAAAATGTTTTATATGTAGAAGGTCTTAAGCATAATCTTTTGAGTGTAAGTCAAATGTGTGATTAGGGTCACACACTACAGTTTTATGTAGAAGGTTCTAAAATTAGAATAAAATATTCATATATGTTGGTTGTAGATGCTCAAAGAATAGGCAATAATTTGTATATGCTATTAGACATCAAAGATGTTGTTTTAATCTGACTGAAGAAAGTTGGCTATGGTACAGGTGAATGGGGCACATAAATTTTGACAATCTTGTCAACATAAGCAAGAAGCAATCAATCATAAATCTTCCAAAGATTATAAAGCTATCTGACACACTTTGTGAACCTTGTCAACATGGGAAGTAGGCTATAAGGTGGTTCAAAACAAAAGAGTGCTTAACTACTTAGATGCTAGAGCTTGTTCACACTAATTTGTGTGGAGCTATGAAAACTCAAAGTACTCAAGGTGAGAAGTATTTCATGTTTCTTATTAATAATTTTTTATGTATGACTTGGGTAATATTTTTAAAGAAAAAATCAGAAGCTTTTAGATATTTTAAAGCATTCAAAGCATTAGTTGAGAATGAAACTAGTTTGAACATTAAGTGTCTAAGATCAAATCGAGGAGGAGAATTCATATCAAATCAATTTATTTAGTTTTTTGAAGACCATAGAATAAAGAGACATTATTTAGCAGATAAAACTCTACAAAAAAATAGAGTAGTTAAATATAAAAATAGAACAATTCAGGAGATGGTAAGGACAATACTAAATGAATCCAAAATAGCTAATAAATATTAGAGAGAGGTAGTTTCTATAGAAGTACATATTTAGAATAGATCATTATTGAGATTCAATAGTGATAAGACTCCTTATGAGATATGAAAAGACAAACTAGCAACAATGGATTATTTCAACGTTTTCGGTAGCAGATGCTTCATAAAGAGAACAGATGAAAAACTTCGTAAGTTTGAATCCAAAGAAGATGAAGGTATATTTCTTAGTTATTTTTTCAAAATTAAAGCTTATAAATTTTATAACAAAAGAACCAAAAAAAATTTGAAAGTGCAAGTGTCAGGATAGAAGAAGATGGAACACAAAGAATCAGTGATCCAATAGACATTCCTAAAATCATTGAAGAGGAAGGTTTTGAAGAATTGGATGAAGATGAAAAGAAGGAGAAAAAGGGCACCAAAACTCCATCAAAATATGTTTAGATAAATCATAATGAAAGTGACATCATCAAGGACATAAATGAAGGAATTTGCATCAAAAGAATGATGGTAAGTGAATCTGAGCAAGTTAATTTTTTTTTTAATCCAAAATTCAACCTAGAACTTTTTCAAAAGCTAGACATGATAAGCATTGGATTTAAGGCCATGGATGAAGAATTAAATTAGATAGAAAAGAATGATACTTGAGAATTAGTGCCTAGACCAAAAGATCACAATGTGATAGGAACAAAATGGATTTATAGAAATAAGTTGAATGAAAATAGAGAAGTGACCATAAATAAAGCAAGATTAGTATGTAAAGGATATGCTTAGATTGAGGGAATAGATTTTGAAGAAAATTTTTCACCAGTGGTGAGGTTAGAGGCTATTAAAATGTTTTTTGCATATTCAATGTTTAAAAATTTCAAAATGTTTTAGATGGATGTCAAATCTACCTTCCTAAATTGGAATCTAGAAGAAGAGGTCTACATTAAGTAGCCTGAGGGATTTATTATCTTAAATATTAGTAGCCATGTATGTAGATTAAAGAAAGTATTTTATAGATTGAAACAAGCTCCCAGAGCTTGGTATGCAAGACTTGATAAGTACCTACAGGATCAAGGTTTCAAGAGAAGATTTGTTGATAGTAATCTCTACATCAAAATAGAAGGTGAGCATTAATTGATTATTGTGGTATATATTGATGATATCATTTTTGGAGAAAATATTGAAAAGATGATAAAAGAATTTTTTGATAATATGCAAAAATAATTTGAGATGTCTATGCTTGAAGAGTTGTCATTTTTCATAAGATTGCAAATATTTTAGTTAGATAAAGGAATTTTCATATCTTAAAGTAAATATGCCAAGGAAATGTTGAAGAAATTTGGTTTTGAGGATTGTGCACCAGTTGGCACACTAATGTGTATAAGAAATAAGGTGAGCAAGGATAAAGATTCACCTCTTACAGATCAATATTTGTATAGATCTGTGATTGGTAGTCTTTTATATTTAACAACATTAAGGCTAGAACATCATGCATGTAGTAGGTATGGTTGCAAGATATCAGTCATCTCCAAAATATAGTCATGTTCAGTTGGTGAAGAGAATATTTAGATATATCAAGGGGACATTGGATTATAGATTATGGTATTCCACAGATAGAGATTTCACTTTGGTTGTTTATACAGATTCGGATTGGGTAGGGTTCTTGGATGATAGAAAGAGTAAAAGTGGAGGAGCTTTCTTCCTTGGTGATAGCTTAGTATCATGGCTAAGCAAGAAGAAAAATTTAGTATAACTTTCTACAGCTTAAGTTGAATATATTATAGTAGTATTGTGTTGTACTCAAGTAGGTAAAATATGATGAACCTATTTCTATTTTTTGTGATAACACAAGTGCTATAAATATTTCCAAGAATCTAGTGACGCATTCAAGAATAAAACACATTCCCATTAGATATCACTTCTTGAGAGAGTAGGTTGCATATCAATAGGTTAAGATGGAGTATATCAGTACTATAGAGTAGATTACAGATATTTTCACAAAAGCACTACTAAAAGACACATTTGAGTATCTATGAGAGAAGTTGGGAGTAATTTCTTTTACTTCCTACCATTGAGGTTTAGCATCAGTTGAGGGGGAGCTAAGTGTTATCTCTGGGTAGGCCCTTTGCCATTAATGTCAAAGGGGGAGAATAATAGGTATAGGTACAAGTGTAGAAACATATACATGGAACAGATATAGGTTGCTACAGTAAGGGGGAGTTATTATAAGTTTTTTAAATGGCATTATGTGCAGGTTTTAGGATGTGGTAGTTTCAGTTTGAGTTTTCCATCAATGACAAAGGGGGAGATTATTGAAAATATTATCATTGATGTCAAAGGTCTAGCATTATTGGTGATATAGGCCCCATTACATTTAATGGTGTTTCTAATATTCATATCTTGGTTAATGTGTGTTAATATTTATTTGATATTAATGAATATATTTTTGGTTGCATATAAGTCAAAAGAGGGCCCATGGAGAAGTCAAAGAGTCATGAGGTAAAAGATGAAAGAGGAATGGGATGCATTTTCTCATGAAGAGTCATCTTGAGGAATTCCAAGAGTCACCATGTGAAGACAAAAGAGGTATGGTGCATTTTTCCATGAAAATACACTTTAAGGAATATGAAAAGTCACCAAGATAAAGATAAAAGAGGAAAGGATGCTTTTACTTATGAAGGGTCACCATATAACTTTTCAAATGTAAGGATACGAAGGGTCATGCAAGTTTGGTGCCATTTTCCATGAGGATTGAAGGGTCAAAAAGGGTGAATGTCAAAGGTCATTTGGAAAGATATAAATAAAGGCTTGAGAAGCCATTTTTAATATTCAAGAGAGTGCATGGTTTGTATTTGTTTTCTAAAAGAGAAAAGTAGGAGATATTATAGAGTTTTATCATTTGTTGAGTAAGCAACATTGAGAGATAGTTGTGTTTTATACACAAGAGGGGTTAGTGCTCCTATGGGTTCATTCTTATGAATATTTATAAAGGGTTAGTGTTATTTTTGGTTGGTTCTCACAAATAGTTTATGTGTTGGTGCTCAGCAAAGGGGTTGGTGCTCCTGCAAGTTGGTGCTTACAAACTTTGTATTTTGAGTTAGTGTTCATTCATATACTTGAGATTGCTCTCCGTGGTTTTTCCCACTTTGGGTTTCCATGTAAAAATTTTCTCTCTCTCTCTCTCTCTCTCTCTTGTGTGGTGTAAATTATTATTTTAGTTTTATTTCATATCTTGAATGTATGATTGAGTGGTTAAAGAAAATAAATCAGATTAAATAAAAGATATATAGTATACTGATTCACCCCCCTCTCAGTATATTTCATGCTTAACACTTTGATTATTAACATCTTATTTCATGTATTTGAATGAGCTCATCATTTTGGAGGTCATCCACATCTTGGAGGAAAATAATTCAAAGTAATGAAGATATGTTGAAATTGTCGCAGGATTCCTTCATCACATCATCAATAACATCAACCACATCAAAAAGAATCAAGGTAACCCTATTTATTTTTTTTATTTTAGTTATTTAATTAATTACTTATTTTCATTACCTTGACCTTTACTCCTTAATCCACTTTCCATCTTAATCCATTGACCTCCTTTACCACTTTTGCCATTGTAATTCCATTTACCCCCTTTGCCCTCTTTGCACCTTTTCCACCTTCACCCTCTTTGCCCTCTCATCCCTTTGATACCCTAGTTACTTGATTTTTATATTTTCAACCATCCATCCCTCTCATTTTATTATCTCAATCAACCCCAACCAAACCATTATTTTGACCCTCATCAAATTACCAAACCCAAAACCACAACCTTGCCATAACCAATTTTTAGCATTAGTATAATAAAACTAGTTGATTCATTTTGGTTAACTTAGTAAAGCATCTAATTTTCTCAATTAATTTTATATAATTTGTTTTATTTTATTTTAGTTTCACATTAATTTAAGACAAATATATTTCTTTTATCATTTCCACTTAAGTGTTTTAAAGAAGGTGGATTGACAGCCTCCTAGAAAGCTTTCGATTTTAGGATCTAGTTCATGTTAGGCAATCCACCCATCTACTTATCTAACAAACAAGTTTATTTTAGTATTTTTTTTATTTACACATTCAACATGTATTTTTTCACACCTTTCTTAACTAGTTTCTTCTTTTCATACTTAAGAAAAAGTGAAAATTAGACAGAAACATTTTGGTATGCTCGATGGGACCCTTGAGTTTTCTTGGGTTATTAGATGTTTTAGGACATTTATAATTGCATTAGTGAAATTCATTTAGTTGAATTCTTATAAAATTAATCTTTTTTTTTTAAATGGAAAAAAAAAATTAGTTGCATTTTTTAGAAAATTAAATTTTATTGCATTTCTAAAAATAACGAAAAGAGCATTCATCCTAGGATTAGGATTGCATTTTCATATTGCACTTAGGTAAATTTTAGTTTTTCTTGTCTTCATTCAAATAAATCAAAAATATATATTTTGGTTAAAATTGAGTGCATCCATTTACTCCTTGCTTGATTTTAGCTCACTTAGTTTAATTAAAATCATTATGAATTAATCATAGTTCACAAATGTTACACAAACCAAACCACTTGCACAATAAAACTTCAAAAGACACTTGATGTTATTAAATTACTTCAACAATAAAGTAGAATAGTAGAAATAGATCCAATTATGACTAAAATATATCAGAATATATGATAATAGACAAGCTACTTCGAGGAGGCAACCTCCACAAGATTCAATAAGAGAAGAATTCAAAATATGATGATAAATAATTACCCACTACCTCTTATATATAGTCTATCTAGGCCATGGTTACTCCATAGGCTGACCTACTAACCAAATTAATGCATAGATAAATGTGATATAGCATCAAAGAGGGATAAGTAAGCCACAAGTTAGATATTCCTATCTTAATACATGCAATAGGTTAGGGGAGTAGCATTCCCTTCCCCTTCAAACCAACGTTGTCCTCAACATTAAATAGCTCTAGATGTTATTGTAGAAAAATTTCACCTTCCCAAGTTACATCTTCACTATTCAGGTTCTTCCACTTAATCAGATATTCCCTAATCTCTCTAGTTCTCAACCTCTTAGTATGTGTTTGGAGGATCTTCTCTGGTTCCAAAATGACTCATCCTTCTTCATCTAGTTATGGGAGCTCTATCTGGGCTGAAACTTTTTGTCCAATAGGAAACATGAAATACAGGGTGTATATGAGATGAATGAGGTAACTTGAGCTTGTAAGCCACACTTCTAATTTTCTACAGAACCTGATAAGGGCCATAATACTTAGGAGCAAGTTTATTTTCTTTTTTCTATTGCTTCAAGGACATATGCTTGTAAGGATACAAATGTACAAATACCAAGTCACCCACTTTAAAATTTCACTCACTACAGTGTTGATCTACTTGTTGCTTCATCCTATTTTGTGCCAAAGCCAAATTCTCTCTCAAACTAGCCAAAACCTCTTGTTGATGCTAAATGTGCTCCACATCTTGAACCTTGGTTTTCACCTTTAATGAAGAAGTGATGGAAGGTGGATGGTAACCATATAGTGATAGAAATGGAGACATTTTAGAAGAGGTATGGAAAGATGTGTTATACCACCATTCTACAAGTGGTAGCCATTTAACCCAATGTTCCTATTTATCTAATATAAAACAACAAAGATACCCCTCTAAACATTTCTTAACCACTTTTATTTGTCTATCAGATTGGGCATGGTAAGATGAGCTATGAGCTAGCTGAGTACCCTAACAGGAAAATAGTTTAGTCCAGAAATTACTAGTGAAAATAAGATCATGATCACTTACAATTATTTTTGGGGTTCCATGTAATTTTAGAACTGCCTCCATAAAAATAGTTGTTAATTTACTTGATGAAAATAGGTGTGAGAGAGCATAAAAATGGGCATATTTTTTAAGACTATCCACAATGACCAAGATAACATTCTTACCTTCAAAACAAGGCAACCCTGTGATGAAATCTATGAAAACCTCCCCCCACCTTTGACTAGGAATTGCTAATGGTTGTAACAGACCCAGGGTCTTAACTGTCTCACCTTTATTCTATTGGCATATCAAGCATTCTACCATAAAATTTTGTGCATATCCCTTGAGTCCTTCCCAAAATAATTATTTCTTAATTTTGTGATAAGTTTTCAAGAACCCTGAGTGTCCCCCGATTGGAGATGCATGTAACTCCACAAGAATCTTATGTTAAGCTCTAAATCTTTGCACAATTATAACCTACCCTTATACCATAGGACATTACCTTTCCATTCAAATTTATCAGAGGATAAATTACCTTGCTTAAGATTCTAAATCAAAACCTATGTATCCTTATCTTGCTCCCATTCTAACCTAGATTCATCCACCCAATCTGCTTGCAACATGGACATTGCACAAAGTAATGCTTTTGTGGATGTATCCCATCTAGATAGTGCATATGTTACTACATTATCTTTACCCTTCTTGTAGATGATTTCAAAATCATAACCCAAAATTTTGGTTACTCACTTTTACTGTTCCTCAGATGATAATATTTGCTCCAAAAAGTATTTGAGACTATCATGATCCATTTTCACCTTAAAGTGTCTACCCATCAAATAGGGCCTCCATTGTTTAACTTAATGAAGAATGGCCATCATTTCTTTCTCATAGATAGGTTTTTTTAGATTCTTACCTTTGAATTGATGACTCTCAAATGCAATGGGTCTTCCTTCCTACATTAGTATTGCTCCCAACCTAGATCTAGAAGCATCACATTCAATAGTAAATGTCTTTGAGAAGTCTGGAGTGGTGCACATAAATACTTTTAGTTTCTCAAATGCTTTGGTCATGGCATCATTCCAATGGAAGGCATCCTTCTTTAGCAATGCAGTGAGTGGAACTGTTATGCTGCCATAACCTTTCACAAATCTTTAGTAGTAACCTGTTAGTCCTAGGAATCCTTGAAGGTTTTTGAGAGTTTTTGGCATGGGCCATTCCATCATAGCTTTGATCTTCTAGGAATCAACTTTGACACCTTCATGGGAAATAGTGTGACCTAGGTACTCTACCTCTTGTAATCCAAAAGCACATTTGGATGGCTTCACATAAATCCAATGCTTCTCCAAAACTATCAACACCTCTTTCACATGTTACAAATGTGTTTCCCATGTCTGACTATAAATCAATATGTCATCAAATAAAACTAGCAAAAACTTCCTTAAAAAAGGCCTAAAAATAGTGTTCATCAAGCTTTTAAAAGTAGGTGGTGCATTTTTAATACCAAAGGGCATTACCAAAAACTCATAATGGCCCCCATGCATTCTAAAAGTAGTTTTATGAACATCTTCATCCTTGATTCTAATTTGATGGTACCTTGAGTGAAGATCCAATTTTTTGAAATAATTATCACCATGCAACTCATCAAGTAAATCATCAATTACTAGAATAGGAAACTTATCTTTGATGGTGTACTTGTTGATTTCCCTATAATCTGGGCAAATCTTCCATGTGTCATCCTTCTTTCGCACCATGACCACTAGTGATGAATATGCACTTTGGTTGTGCTTGATGATCCCTACCTCCAACATCTCATGGACCATCTTTTCAATTTCACTCTTTTGTGCATATGGATATCTATATGGTCTAATATTTGGTGGTTGACTCCCTGGAAGTAGTTGAATGAAATGATCATGTTCTCTTTTTGGTGGTAGTCCTCTTAGCATGGCCCTAAAAATAGATGAGTGGTCATCAAGAATCATTTGCAGATCAGGATGTGTAGATGATTGTGTGGGTTGAATTTATATGGAACATAATCATGCAATAATTCCCTCTGCCCCCTTTTTTAGCATCTTGGTCGTCTGATGTGAACTAATCAATTATGGAGACTTTACCTGTAATCCACATAGTTCAATTTTCCTACCTTCAAAATGAAAGTGCATAAATAGTTCCTAGACATTCATCTCAATGGTACCCAAGGTTGTGATCCATTGGACTCCCAAAACAATGTCTATGTTACCCATGGAAATAGAAAACATAGGAGAATCAAGATTTTACTCACCCATAGAAAGCTTAATACTATGGCATTTGCTTGAACAATTAATTGTGCTACCTTTTGCAATCATGACCTAAAATTTTGGTGTTGGGTAGATGAAATAGTTTAATCAAGTGGCCAAATTATGGTTGATGAAGTTATGTGTGCTCCCTAAATCAATCAACATTGTCACCTTCTATTTCTTGAGGAAACCCACCACCTTAAGAGTTTTTGGAGTGCTAATACCTGAAAGTGCATGACAAGAGATTATAGGTTGGGAATCTTTAAGTACCTCCTCTATCTCTTCCTCATCATCATTGGAGGCATCATATTCTTCTTCATCTTCATTGGATCCCTCAATGTAGAATAAATTTTTCTCAGCAATCTATGTCCTTTGCTCCACTTTCTATCACAACTAAAATATATTCATTCTGTCCACCTGGGATCTGATGTAGATTGAAAATATTCTCCATTTTGTTGATACAATTAAGTGGATATTTTCCATCAAATTTGTGCATATCCACCTTTGGTAACAGGTTCCTCTATGGCAATGTAGTTGGATTTAAAGTAGACTGGTTGGGAGAACCACCCTGGTGGGGTTGTGCAATAGTGATAGATGGATGATTTGACTAATTATTTTTCAAATGCATCATGACATCTACCAAACTATCTTGTATGGATTTCATATTAGATTGTATGCCTTGCACCTCACTTTGAATGCCTTGCACCTCACTTTGAATGCCTTGCACACTATAGTCAAGTTGACTCACTTTGTGATCTATGTCAGAGAACCCTAATACAAAGGATCTATTACATCCTCCTTATGACTCCATATCTTCCTTGTTAGGAGTTTTATCTGGATTTTTAGCACCCTTTCTTTATCCTCAAGTTTGTGGACCTGCCATAAAAGGGTTTTACGATGTCGACCATGATTGGCACTTTTGACCCAACTTTGACCAAGCAATTTTGGACTTATTTCTACCTCAAATCAAAACATACAAAGAACACACCCTAGACAAATTTTTATAATCTTTCCAAAAATGTAAATAACTTAGAAAAATTCTTTGAATTGTGCACTATAGAGCAATTTTATGAAAAACCCTAAAATGGAGATAAATTTTGTAAAATAGATCCAAATGAGCTGAAATTTTGATGGAATCTTAATTTAATGATTTATCACCTCCATTAAAAACATTTAAAATAAATTCTCAACCATTTTTTAGATATATCCAAATTTTAAAAATTAGGGTTTCACCCATAAGATTGCCCAAATCGCAACTCTGATACCACTTGTAATGAAATTACTTCAAAAATAAAGTAGAATATCAGAAATAGATCCAATTATGATTGAAATATATCAGAATATATGATAATAGATAAGCCACTTTGAGGGGGCAACCTCCACAAGTTTCAATAAGAGCAAAATTCATAATATGATGATAAATAATTACCCACTACCTCTTATTTATAGTCTATCTAGGCCATGGTTACTCCATAGGCTGACCTAATAACCAAATGAATGCATAGAGAAATGTGATATAGCATCAAAGAGGGATAATTAAGCCACAATTTAGTTATTCCTATCCTAATACATGCAATAGGTTAGGGGTGTAGCACTTGAGACAAGGCCCAACTAGGATTTCATCATCTAGTAGATCACCTCACCCTTTCTCAATTATCTTACTTGGATTTAATCATCAAGGGGATAACCAACTCAGTTCTCTAGCTTATTATAAGCTCTATAAATTAGTACATATTGGCTAAGCACCCATACTGACTATGGGATTGTGACATGAGGGGAGCAAGCCCCAAGTACTAGGCCATGTACTTGGACCAATATAGACTTCTATTGAGTGCCTATACATGACCCAAAACCAAACATAGACTACCTTGTTTAAGACATATTCAATCCAATTTCCTCTTCACACTTTTCTAAGACATAAGCCAAAAGAGAGATTAAAAATAATCCTAGAATTTAATGCACTCTTAGTGAATGCATTTTTTGTCTTGAGTCTTTTTATTTCTATTTTTTTAAGGTGTGAGAATGTATCATCCTTTTATTATCTTCTCATATGGTTCTCACTCACCAATAACAAAAAGATCTCAAGGAATAAAACCCACCACCAAATCAACCATCACCAACTTCCACCTCTTAATCCATGAAACACATTTTTGAACCTACAAACTCCCCTCACTCTCCAAGAATTCTTACTCAGGTAATCCTAAGAGATGTGTATTTTTTTTCTTTCCTAAACAATGATCATGCAGCCTTACAACACTACCTAAGAACCACGTCTTACTAAATTTTAGTTTCAACCCTACCCATAGATCTGCCTTATGGCATGTCTCTCCACCTCATGGGGAATACCTCTACTACTATGGGAACTACTCAACCTTTAGTTTCCCAAATGTTATCATCAACCAACAACTCCTTCAAAACTAACCCACCAACCCAAACTACCACTGCCCTTATACCTCTTACTAATCACTCCCCCACAATAGTAGTGCCTACCTCTAGCACTACCCATCTTCCTTTATTTACCTCTAATACATCAAACACTACTCCACTTCCAAGCTTTGTGGTGTCCATACCCTGCATGTTACCAAAAACCAACACAAGAGTCACCACCCTTCCATTGGCCACTAACCCAATCACCACTCTAACCCAACATGCAACCCTTTACTATCTTCATAACCCACAATGGCATATGCCCATTATCCAACCACCTACCTCTATCCAACCATTAACATCCACATATCAATATATATCTTCCACCCAACCTCCAAAGACCACATAACAATACCAACATCATTGTCCTTAAATCTGCACCATCACCATCTACTAACCAATAGAACCCAAAGAACTAAAACTTTGACTCCTATAATTATTCAAACCAAAACCAAAAGAACCAAATTTGGAATAATCATAAGCAATTAACTCTACTTGGGGAGCCCTATCCTTCTATTTTGGAAAAGTTACAAAAAACCAATATCATCCAATTTCCACCAATTAAACCACCCCAACAGTTTGATGCTTCTCACCCCATACTGAGTTGGTATAATGAGAATGACCATTGTGAATTTCATCAAGTCATAAAACATGACATTAATAGGTTTAACACCTTCAAATACCTTGTCCAATACCTCATTGACAAGGGGGAGCTTATGTTAGATAATACCAATGCACCACCAAACCAAGCCCTTGCTCCTTCTACCCCTTATCATGAAAATAAACCAGAACCATCCCATGAGGCACATACTATTAATGTGGTTACTAATGAACCCATTATTGAATAAAAAATTATCTCAACCAAATCTTTCTCGATCCCCCTAATGGAAGGGGAGAAATTATCTTCTATTCTTTTGGACACCCAAACAAAGGAAGCCACCCTACCCACACCTCCATTGGAGGATACCACACCTACCTCCCCTTTCATATAACCATCCACTCCATTTTTGGAAGCTATCTCACAAGAGAAGATAACTTCATCCACCTAACCTCTAATTTTGAAACCTTTTGTCGAAAACCAACACAAAAGTAAAGGAACCTTTCCTTCTCCTCCACCAAAGGGCTTAATCATTAAAAATAAGACCCAAGTAACCAACCCCCCTTCAAAATTGGTAACCAAAACAACCAAAGAGGTAAAACCATCAAAAGTCCCAAAACTCCAAATTTTACCTCCCTTAAACTTGCCCTCCATTTTGGGTCCTCATCCCTCTACCTTGAGCACGAAGCCCATTATTTTTACCAAAACCCCACCACCTTTATTGGTCACACCTTCATACTTGCTTTCTAAGACACCTCTCCTCACTACACTAATTATTCCTAAATTACCTATCTTGCCATCCTCTACCTCCAACTTGTTAACCATCTTGCCTAAACCAAAACCATCAAAGCATACCGCCTTACCTAAGACACATATCACCAAACCCATGTCCAAACAACCTTTTACCTCAACACCCAAATAAAAACTACTAAATATTTACCACCTTTAGATGAGTCCTATTTAACCATTCTATGAAGGTTGTTTTGAACCTCTTCCTTGGCCTTACCACCCATAAAACCTTTTAACCCTTCACATCATAAACTATCATGTTTAAATGACAATTTTATTTGCCCATATCATAGGACACCTAGCCATGAAATGAAGAACAGTAAAGCTCTCCCAACTCTTATCCATTAGATTTATGATGAGAATGATCTATTAAAAAATAAACCTCCTATGCCACCCCTATCAACCCAAATAACAACCATACCTACCCAACACCTACCCACTCCTCCACCTTCACGTAAGAATAAAGTTGAGTCAAAAAACTCCACTATCTCAACCTCTCTTGTTATCCATACTATCAATGTGGTCACAAGATCATAATAGAAAGATAAAGGGAAGGCTAACGTGTCCATTCCTTAGACTTTCCCTCCCTAAACTCCCAAGCCAAAAATACCCAACCATCTCCCTTGTCAAACAAACCCAAGGTGTATATATTAGGTGCCTCCCCATCTAACCTTCCATACCCTAACCCATATGCGATATCCATCCAAAAATCTATCCTTAAGCAGCTTCACCAAACTCTAACAAAAATGAGCTTGTATGAGTCAGTCTCTACCTCTCCCCATCACTACTAAGCACTCATTTAATCCTTGCAATCCATTGAGGTCCAAGCCAATTACCCTCAACTTCTAGCTACCTTTGTTGGTGCCCTTCAAACATCCAACATTGTAACCTTCAAAAATTCAAAAATACCTTCTATTCATCTAGAGTATCCTGATCCCTTCTCTTCATTATAGCATATATTAATCAAACTTGCATCCAAAGTGTGATCATTTATGGAGGAGCTAGGATCAATATTATCTCCTCCTATGGCTATGACCAACTACACTTACCCATGAACATCATGTCTGAAAGCACAATGGTCCTTCTTTCTTTCAATGATACCATGGCTACTACCTTGGGCATAGTTATCCTCTATATTTGTGTAGGGTCTTGTATTATTCTCAAACTTTTTTATTTTGTATAAGGAGAATTCCAATACAATTTTTTACTTGGGTGCCCTTAGATTTATGCCATGAGTTATGTCTTTTCTACCTTTCATCGATGTGTAAACTTTGAGCATGAAGGGCAAGTTATGACTATCTAGGCTGACCATAGTCCTTTCACATCTTACAATATGACATATCATCATAATGATGTCCTTATTCCTCCTTTATCCACCTCATAACCATCTGCTAATGACATAACCCCACCAACCAAAACTTGTGACACTTCCAAACCAAATATTGATGAAGCTTCTACTAGCTCATATATCCTTTCTTCATAGATTTATGTAGATAACCCCATGGCAACCACATTTCAACATCTTTCCCTCAGGGAATATAGACTCTTATGCATGGATGCCTTATCTACTCCCCAAGAATATGGGAATCTCAGGCATGACCCTTCTTACAATGCTAACATTGGAACCATCATCTCTTTTGGGGTCCCTAACCATCAAATAAATTTTATTTATGGGGGACTTGATCATCCACTTCTAGCCCCTACCACTACTTCATCCGTCCAACCATTTACCTCTAACTTTTTCTATCTTATCAAACTAGAGTTCACTAAGTTATATCTTCATAGATGTGCTTGGAAAGGATTTGGCCTTGGTCACTATGAACTAGGGCCTCATGAGTTACCCCATACCAAAAATTTGTAACCTCATGAGTCATTTGGTCTTGGGTATGAACCACCTAAAGAACCTACCAATTCACCCAAACCCATTGCCACCATGGAGGAAGTATCCCATCCTCACCAACCCAACCACTTTCCCCACTTGAAGATGCTGACATCATCCCCCCTAACTTTTTTTTCTATTCAATACCATTAGTTTGGGCCCTCTCATCTACTAAAGGGGTGGCCACACCAAATTCCTTCCACTCGTACACCTTGAAATGGTAGATAACTATTCTCCTAACATCAACACCATCCAACATCAAGATGATGATTCCATTCTTACCTACCTCAGTGCATGGAATTCTTTTATCCATAAATTCCTTCCTCTTGAGGCCTTGACCATGTCAAATGAATCCATCATAGATATCAATTTGGGCACTCTAGATAACCCCTGCATTATCAAATTTGGCCAATCACTAAATGACAAGGAACTTTAGGACTTCTCCTCTTTCCTCCAAGACCACAACATAGCATTCACTTGGTCTTATAGTCATATGCCTAGTATTGACCCCACCATTGCTACCCATAACATAGTCACTCATCATGATGTCAAGCCTCTTGAATAGAAAATTTGATGCATGCATCCTTGTATAGCCCTTCTAATCAAAGAATAGCTTTAGTGCCTCCTATCTGTAAACTTCATTCAACCCATTGACTACCCCCAATGGGTCTCAAATATCATATCTATCACCAAAATCACTAGGGGTCTATGCATTTGTGTGGACTTTCATGACCTTAACCTCACCTTCCCCAAGGATGACTTTATTCTACCTAGCATTGAATAGCTTGTTGATATTACAGTCAGCCATAAGATGTTATCTCTCATGGATGGGTTTTTAGGTTATAATCAGATCTTGATTATTCCTAAAGATCAGCACAAAACTACCTTTTCCACCCCTTAGGGAACTTTTTGCTATATAATCATGCCTTTTAGGTTAAATAATGTTGGGGCAACATAAAAACATGCCATGACTTATATCTTCCATGATATCATCCATAATATTGTAGAAGATTATGTGGATGACCTTCTTAGGAAATCTAAACTTTGAAAAAATCACTTGATGTTCTTATGATCATATTTGAATGCCTCATTCATTATCATATTCACCTTAATCTCAAGAAATGAATTTTTGGGGTCTTTTCAAGAAAGCTTCTTGGATTTAACATCTCTCTTCATAGGATGAAAGTAGACCTTGTCAAAGTTAGAGCAATATCAGACATACCTCCTCTAACCAGCCTTAAGTAGTTGTGTAGCCTATAGGGAAAACTTCAATCCATTCACCATTTTATTTCCCAACTTTTAGACCAATTCTAACCTTTCCATCACCTTTTGAAGAAATATGTCTCTTTTAAATGGAATGGTAATTATCAAAAGGCCTTTGATTCACTCAAATAGTAACTTTTGTCACCACCTATCCTCACCCTTCCTAAGGATGACTACCCCTTTTACCTATATATCTCTACCACCAACCATTCCCTAGGAGCAATGTTGGCTCATCGAGATGAACAATACAAAGAGAAAATTGTATACTACATTAGTCACATGCTTGTAGAATATGAAACTTGGTATATACATACCAAGAAACTTTTCTTAGCATTGACCTTTGTGGCCACCAAACTCTACCACTACCTTCTTAACCATAAAACCTATATCATAAGTAATATCAACCTGCTCAAGTACATGCATTCTAAACCATACCAAAATTAGTGTATGGCTAAGTGGCTCATGCCCTTAGCTGAATTTGACCTTGAATTCATCTAGTAGAAGTCATTTAAAGGGTATGTCATTGCTGACTAATTGGTTAAATCTCCCTTACCAAACAACCAACCACCTCCTCTTGCCTTTTTGGATGAGTCTAACATGACTCTTTTTCAAGAAGATGGCATAACCTAAAAAATGACCATGTTCTTTGATGGCTCAAAGTTCCAACAAGGAGGGGGTTCCATAGTTATTCTCATTCCTCTTCATGACAAACCCCTTCCTCTCTCCTTCAAACTTGAATTTAAATACACCAATAATATGGCTGAGTATGAAGCCCTAATAATAGGTCTCTTAACTGCTCTAACCTTGTGAATTAAGATAATAGATGTCATTGGTGATTTCCAATTTGTGGTCAATTAGGTTAATGGATCCTATTAGTGTAAGAATGATGTCTTTCAAAAATATAAACTTTTAGTTGACAAACTCTTAACATCATTCAAACATCATCTGGTCTAATATGTTCCCTGATCTACCAATAAATTCATGGATACAATGGCCTACCTTAATTTTTAGATCCCTTCTTATCCTTCTAATTCCAAAATATTTGTCTTCATTCATTCTTTTACCATGCCCTATTATATCCAATCTAACCTCCCTACCATTTGTAATGTGGACAAATCCCCATCCAACATTTAGTATGACCAAAATTTTAACTACCTCAATCTAGGCATTATTCCTCATAACCTATCTAGGAATGCCCATATAAAATTTATTCAGAATACATCTCATTACATCATACTAGGTGGAATCCTTTACAAACATGGTTTTGATGGTATCCTCCTTCATTGCCTACACAGCCATGAAGCTTCCCATGCCATCAGGGAAACACATGATGGGATCTATGGGAGACACTTTAGCATTATAGTGGTCACTAAACGTATCCTTCACCTCAGTTCTTATTGGCCCAACCTCAACCAAGATTGTTTTGATTATGAAAAAAAGTGTGTTAAATGTCAACAACATGATAATTTACATCACATGCTAGCTAATGACCTCCAAGTATCTAAGGAATTTTGGCCTTTCTCATAATGGGGGATTAATCTCATTGGGGAAATCAACCCCCATTATTTGAAATGGCATGGCTCCATCATCATAACCATCAAATACTTCACCACATGGGTGGAAGTTATTCCTCTTATCTCAACCAAAGCAGAGAAGATTTTTGACTTTATTAACCATCATATCATCTACCACTTTGGAGTTCCTCATAAGATCATCACCGATAATGAAAAATCCTTCAAAAATAATCAAGTCCAAGGTTTATGTGATGAATTTGGCATTGATTTAAACTTTTTTCACCTTACCAACCACAAGCAAATGGACAAGTGGAAGCCTCTAATAAAATCCTTAAAAATACTAACAAAAGTTATCAATACTTCAGGTCAAGATTGGCATTTGCACATCTCATTCACCTTATGGGACTATCATACTATCATTTGAAACTCTACGGGTGCTACTCCCTTCTCTCTAGTCTTTGGATCAGAGGCATTCTTGCCTCTTGAAGTCCAAATTCCCTCTCTTTGATTATTTTTGAAAGATCTTATTTCTGAAGAAGATTATTATCAACATCATTTAGCTTAGCTTGAGCTACTTGTTGATCATAATTTAGTAGCCTTTTACCACCTCCATAGCTATCAAGAGCATATCAAATGGGCTTATAACAAGTATCTCAAACAATGAGACTTCAATATCAGAGACCTTACCCTAAAAGAAAACCAACACATGACCAACATGGAGAAGACTAAATGAGATTATTTTACTTTCAACTGGCTTGGACCCCATATCATTACCCATAAGTATGGATCAAGAGCTTATCATTTGTCCTCTCTTGAAGGCAAACTATAACTTGAGCCTCTCAATTCTTCACATTTGCATTCATTTTTATGTTAAAGAAGGCTCAATCTCACTCCCTTTGTCTAACTTAAGCTCATCCCTTAATTATGAGATTTTAACCTTCACCCATATTTCTCCTCTCCTTTTGAGTACAATTTATTACAACATATAACCATGTGATTAACCATCATAGTCATAGCCTAATCCTAAATATGGGTACCATGTCTCTACCCATAGCATGGTTCTCATGGATACTTTTCATCTCTAACAATATGGAATCCCATGGTCATTATCTCTCAAAAACCACACCTTTGCATATCATTAACCTTTTTATGATAAAATTTTTCCTTCATAAAGGTAAACCTCTAAACCTAATTAGACTTGTCCATGTCTAAAAACATTGCATCCAAAAATAATTTAGATACCAAAATACTACTTGGGTCAATATCTTAAGCATTGCAGATTGTTTCCTCGAAGGATAACTACCCAAAAACAAAATAAAAATTTCCAAATATAAAGTAGACTACTTCCTTGAAGGATATCTATCAAAAGCATTAAACAAATCTAGTAAGCTTAGACCAATCCTTTGAAGGATGGTTAAGTTAACTCTATCAAAAGTAGAGCAATTTTTTGAAAACTTCCTGCATCAATCAAATTTCTATATACAAAAATAAAGCAAAAGACCCACTATCACAACAAAATCTAAAGCCACAATCATCTCTCAAACAACATAATAAGTTGGAAGTTGTAATTGAATTTCACACGTAGATTTCTCACATTGATCAGTTTACATCTAGCATATGACATGCACTTGTCTATTACCATTCTTAAGCCACCTATAAAAGGGATAAGTTGATTCACATGAGGTTATCATACATATCACCCATTACCCTTCACACCACCTATCACCCATCTTCCCTTTAGAATATATGTAAATCAGGGGATTTAGAGCTTACTTGACACCCTGTGATCAAGAAAAAAAAATTATCAAGTCACAATTGCTCATGTGTAGTGTTTTAAGGGCTTATATTCATTAAGTTAATCCCACTTTGGGTCTATTTTTAGTCTTTGTCAAAAATAAAGCATCATGCCCTATTCTTATCTTAATATGCTTGGTTGATGTTTTCATCATGACTTTTACCATCCAGTGTTGCAATAACAATAATCATTATTTTTACATTAAGTTAGATTACAAAAACCATAACCATAACATTCATAAGTATCCACACAACCTTAGGCATGATAAAATTTGACCAGCGACATCCGGATTTAGAGCTTACTTGACACCCTATGATCAAGAAATTTTTTTATCAAGTCACAACCACTCATGCGTAGTGTTTTAAGGGCTTATATTCATTAAGCTAATCCCACTTTGGGTCTATTTTTAGTCTTTGTCAAAAATAAAGAATCATGCCCTATTCTTATCTTAATATGCTTGGTTGATGTTTTCATCATGACTTTTACCATCCAGTGTTGTAATAACAATAATCATTATTTTTACATTAAGTTAAATTACAAAAACCATAATCATAACATTCATAAGTATCCACACAACCTTAGGCATGATAACATTCGACCAACGACATCCAACACATTTTGTATATTTTTACAGTAAACTATGCAATATTTTATTTAGGATGCAAGGAATTGCATGGAACATACAAAGTTATTAGACTATCCACACTTCACCTAAGGTTCCTACATACATTATTTTCCTACCTAAACACTAGGTTGATTGTTTGGTGACTCTAGATTTGTGTTTAGTTATCCTTCTACTTGATTTCTCCCTGAACTAACATCCATAACATTCCCTATCTTAATAATTTCTAAAGGGTGTACTCTATTCTCCTCTTTTGCATTCATCCCCATAAGATGAGAATAATATTTCACTCTAGGTCTTTCACCCTATTTTCATGCCATATCCATTGCATCCCTTTGTTCCGGTTGTTCTACTCACACTAGTACTACCAATTGTTGAATCAGCGCACATCCCCTTGGATAGTGAGGGTTCCCTCCATAGAAAATTTGATGATCATGTTCTCTAACCTTGCATCTTGCATAGTGAAATTATTTCTTTCTTTTCTACTACAAGGGTAAGAGTTTAGGCTCAATCTCAGGCTGTGGGTGCCTTTCCTCTTGTTGTTGATCTAATAGTACTTCCATTATTTCCATTACATGTTGTAGTATCTGATAGATCCACACATTCAACATATTGATTATTTTAGGTCACAGGGATTGCTTATTATCTCCACCATTATTCCCATTATTCATCATTTTTAACCTTTTGTAGTTCTTTGCACTCTCTATAACATGCAAAACCAAATAATTTAATGATAGACATTCATCCTTATCATGATTCTTTAAATAGAATACCTGACCATTCTTCCTCATTGATATGATTTTTCATTCCATCAATGGGGAAGGTCATATTATGTCATTGATTCCCTTGAACAGTATTCCCACTTGAAACGGTCATGTCTACTTTCCTTTTTATGTAAACACGTAGCCCTCGATCCACCTAGCTATTTCGATAAAGTTATCATGCATCATCATGATTTCCCTTTGTCACCCTTATCATCTAATCTACATCTAATGTCTTTGATTATTTTTCATCTTGTGATCCTTGTGGGCCTGATCATTGTCACCTTTACCTCAATTGACATAAATTTTCTTCTATCCATATGCCACTACAATGGTCAGACCTCCAAAACTACCACTATTGCTAGTAATGGCAGCTTCTAAATCCTTTCCATTATATAAACTCTTCCATCAGAGGTAGGACACCATGAATTCACAATAATACATTCAACTTATTATCCCCTCTACCCTCTTATTACTACCAACCCATTGCCATAGGTTCTAAACATCAGAGCCCAACCATTGGCAGTGCCTGCTCAAACATGGCAATCTTTTCTTTATGCCAACTAAAATTTCATCCATAGTATGGGAATGATCACCTTCTCTAATTTTCTAACCAATCTCCTAAGACATGCAACTTTTTTTTGGTTAGGCCCAACCTAGAATAACCAATAATTCATTAGTTCTGGGGTATTAGGACAAAAGATTTAGACATGGACAACTTTTTCCCAACATGGCTATACATCTCCTGAGATAGGCACAATCCATCCTCTATCTCTCACCACACTAATACATTTATACCATGTAGAATCTGCTATATCTTCAAAGAAAATATTTGTAAGTAATCACTTCGCTATTGCCCATAAAACTTGGCTCATAGCGATGATGAACTTTTTCCAAACAGACTATGTAGATCCTGATAGAAAACCCTGTTCTAAAACTTGGCTCATAGTGATAGCTACTATCACTAAGCTTATACTTTCACATAATTTTAGAAGGTGTAACCTCCTTATAAAGGAACCTCTTCTTTGTATTAACTCTATTGAAGATCATTTGTGGTGCTTAGCATTGTGTTCCCTTCTAATTTGTCTTACCTTACCTATTCATGTCTCTCATCCTACTAAATGTGGGATCATTATGGTAACTATTCACCAATATACACCATGCACCTTCACCATCACCTTCACCAAAACCCAAAATCTATGTTTTATAAAACCTTCTCCACCATCCCAAACCAACCCATGTGGTCCATCAAATTGGGGCAATCAATTTGAGTGCCATTTTCCAACACCAGTTGAACTACATTGGCCTGATGTCCATTGACTATATAGGTGTTGATTTATTTCTAATGGAAGTTTGGTCACTAACAACTATTTACCCTCCCCTTTTCCAAATCATTAACTTTTGTTTCTAATAAATACCTCTTGCCTAGGGAATCCTATGTCAGGGAAGCTTTGGATTCTTCCTAGCATCCTCATATTTTAACATCATCTAATAATTCCTCTTCATTTTTCCCCCATTATTAGGAGAACTACATTGGCTTGAGGTATTTTTGGACTATGTAGGAAGCGGTCTTTTACTGAAGTTAGCTCAGCTACATCCTTTACTTTATTTGCCCTTCTCACCTAATATCTTTTCCTCCACCCCTCAACCTATCTCCTCACCACCTCCTTCCTTTCAGCGTGTCAATCTCTTTTAACCACTATTATAGCTTTTCAATCTATTTTAACACAAGGATTGATAGCCTTCCTCATTATCCCCTCTTATCTCCCATAAAGATACCACCTACTCTACTTTGTTGGCCTCATTGACACTTTTCCTTGTGCATGCTTCATGGCTTGCTTCCCCACCCACTTTTTTCATTTTTTGCCTCTCTCTCCACTTTTTACCAGCTTTACCCCCTATCTCATTTGTCTTCTTTTTCCATCCTCATCATTTCCCCTTGTCCTTGGAAATTTATCACACCCTCTTCATCTCTCTCATTTCCTCACCAATTATACATCATACTGTGCACCTTGCAAGCTTTCTGTTTCTTTTATTATTGCACTTTTTCTTTATGTGTACCACCATTCTCTATCATTTCACCACTCTTCCCACCCTTCCCATTTTCCATTCTTCTTGTTTACTTTATTTTCATCTTTTTTGTCTTTTTTTTTCCTCCACAGCTATTTTCTACCTAGTTATTTATCCTTTGAGAAACCTTCCATAATTTCCCCTTTTCTTCTTATTAGTTCTTGCCTTTTGCCTTTTGCTTTCCCCTTTTCCTCTTTCCATCTCGGTACTCACTTGTCTTTTGCATTTATATGAGTATCTGTGCTTTATATCCCTATTTCAATTATTCCTTTTTCTTCTTATCATCCCTGATCTTTATCCTTTATCTTCATCTCATTCCCTTTCATTGTTTTCTACCATCCTCTCCCTTTTCTCCATTTCATTTCATTTTTCTCATCTTGAGGACACTCCTTGTTCTTCCTAAAAAAAAATTTCCTCCTATATATCCATGCATGGCTCATTCCATCCTTCTCCACCTTTATCTTTATATGTGACCTAATTTTTTTATTCATCCATCTCTTAATCCACCTTCACCTCATCCCTTGTTGGATCCCCTTTATTCTTTCTCATCCAACCTCCATCTCTTCAAAGTGTGGTCACTAATTCTACCACTTCTACATACATCTCCTTGTTTGCTTCCTCATGTCCTCAATGCCCTTGCTTTAATGCAAAAAATCTAGTTAGGTTCATTACTTCAAGTGCATCCCTTTCTTCCTTTAATGCATTTTCATGTTGAGCCTGGATCCTCTTTTTTATCCCTCTCCAACTACTCCCTTCACCCTACCTATCACATTTTTCCCTTTTAAAGCCTCTACCCATTTTGAGCTTATATGATCACAACATATATCATGTTATAGTTATGAATGTCTTCCATTCAATTTTGGTTTAATGTGAGATATATATCGATCATATGACTCTATGAATAATTGACCATGCCTGCAAGCTCATATGACCCACAAGTGAGCATGAGCACCACCAACTATTAGGATACAAATTCATTCCCCATTTGCTCTTGTCTTGCCTATTTTGAACCCCTTTTATAGAGATGTTAGAATTAAAACTAAACCCACCTTCAAATGAAATATTTGGGGTACTCACATGTGGTTTCTAGCTATACCTTATCACACGACCTACCTCCCAACTAATAATTTCCCTTTATTCTCCCTACCTATCCTACATATTCTTATGCACTCTAATATCCCTAATCTTTAAATGCATTCCACACAGTAACTTATTATAGGATTCCCCTCTTCCACCAAACTATTTTCCTCTTTGGTCTCTTTTAGACTTATTTCTCCCACCTTCCTTTTCAACTCCCCAATCTATCTATCTTTGTTTATTCTTCTTCTATTTTCCCTCTCAGTTTTCCATTTATACCATTTATTTTCCTTCTTATTTCAACCTACTCCCTCAATTAATAATATTATTATTTACCTTGCTCCATATTCCAAATCCCCTCAGATTCTTTCTCTGAATTCCCTCAAAAATCAATGCTTACTTATTTTGGGGCCCCACTAGCTCTAGGGTCAAGGTTTCTAATCTTTTCCACTTCTTATTTACCCACTCTACTACTTTGTTTCCTTGAATCATTGAATAATACTCTTCCATATCCTAGCAACAGCATTATTTTGGAGTATGTACAATGTCAGCTTATTTAGATGGTGATGAAATAACCCGCTAGGTCACCATGACAATTCGAGTAGTGTCAAATTTTCTAAAGCCTGGTAAAGCATATTTCTCCCTTTTTTAAACAAATGTTGGAAAAAATTTCATGCTTGAACCTACTTATCCATGGCTATAGATTATTTTTGCATAGTTGAAGCAATCATCTAATTACCTCCTAGGTAATCTCATCCATCATTTCTACCAAACCAATCATTAAACTATTTGATAGCCATCTTTTCCACCCTTAGAGCTTCCCTTTCTCCAACATCCTTCAATCAGACCTAACTACATGATACATCAAATTGGGGAAACAAAGTTAACCAACACTCCCCACCTCAAAAGAACTACATTAGGCTTAAAGTTCATTTTGTACATTATGTACATGGAACTATGTAGGCAGCATCCACTTGCCTAGTGCATATGGAGTTTGTTTAGCAACCCCATTCCAACTAAACAACCCACTTGCCCACATCCACCTCAACATTGGCCATTTTTACCTGACCTCTTCGTATGTTTTATGACGACCTTGCCTTGGTCATTTTGATTACACTAACTATGCTTTCTATGCTGCACTTTTTACACTTGACCTCATGTGCAACTAGACTATTTGTATTGTTCTATAGGATCACTTCCTACCTTAGATACCTATGAATAACACCAACCTTGTCTAGATGACTTGATAGGCTTAATCTAATCAACTATGACTAACATTATGGACTGGTTACCCTGTCGTATGTACATCTAGAACTTGACCTTATTTTTATCAACATTGGTCACTTTAGTCTTTGTGCAATTTTTACTATCATGCTTAGTCACCTTTTGTGAACCCATTGGCATTTTATATGCCCAGCTACCTTGTGGCACTACCTTGTGCTTCCCCACCAACTACTTATCAAATGTGCACTCAATTAAGCATTTCCTCATCGACTCTTTTTTTGAGGATGAACACCTCCTCCCATACTTGAGGCACCTTGACCTTTTACCAAGTGATTCATTTTTGTTTTGTAGTTTGTTAATTCAAAGCTGCATAACAAAAAAGGGCAAAATGTAGACACTAAAAAACTACACACTTAGATTTTTCAATGACTAAATGCCCCAGGACCCCCTAAATACCCCTTAAACCTTATTATCCCTTAACCAACCCCTCTTAACCTAACCAAATCAATGTTCTCCTATTCACATATTACTATTCAAAAATACTATTTGAAAATACTATTCAAAAGTACTATTTACTATCACTATTCACTGTGGAACCCAATATCATTAATCATGATAACATGGCAAGTGACATGGCATGTGACATGGAAAGTCACATGGCAAGTCACATAGCATGTGACATGGAAAGTCACATGGCAAGTCACATGGAAGCTGATTTTGGAGGTGATATGCCAAGTGACATGGCTTAGAAGTGAGGTGGCTTGATGTGGGACATCATACCCCACCTGAGACCCTTTCCCAAGGTGCTTGTTGACCTCATTTAAGCATCGTAAGGGTCCCCCCTTTAAATATGGTGAATTTATCCTTAAGAGGCTATCATTAAACATGTATTTTATCTTCACACATGAAAGTGTCCTTCAAAATGGGATGCCCGCCTCTTTAATTCTTTGGAAAAAATAAAGGGCATTATTTCCATCCATATTTGACTTTTTAACCCAAATGGGAGACCCATGAGCAAGGTGGGAATCCCACCACCCTCATATTTTGACTCATTCATAGACCCACATGGAAAATGATGCCACATTTTGTGGGAAATATCTTTAAGTGCTTGGATGAAGACAAGAAAGGGTGGTGAAAAATCTTTTAGCCTCTTTTAGGCCCATGTACATGATTCCCATTCAAAATTGGACTCATGTGCATGGTGGGAGACACACCAACCCAAATGGGAGACCCATAATCAAGGTGGGAATCCCAACACCCTCATCTTTTGACTCATTCATATACCCATATATAAAATGGTGTGATATTTTGTGGATCATCTCTTTAAGTGTTTGGATGAAGACAAGAAGGGGTGGTGAAAAGTCTTTTAGCCTTATTTAGGCCCATGTGCATGATTCTCATTCAAAATTAGACTCATGTGAAATGTGGAAGACACACGAACCCAAATAGGAAACCCATGATTAAGGAGGGAATCCCACCACCCTCATATTTTTACTCATTCATGCACCACATGAAAAATGGGACCATACTTCTACTATTCCCTCTTTTGGCATAGTTATTGATAACAAATGCTATAAATAACCCCCCTCTCCTTCACCCAAGTTTAAGTTGAAATTTAGTCTTTGGTTAGTAACATTTTATTATATGTCTTCAAAGGAGGTCATCATTTTGGAGGTCATCCACATCTTCAAGGAAAATAATTCAAAGTAATGAAGCTCTATCGAAATTGCCTCAAGATTTCTTCATCACATTATCAAAAACATCAACAAGCCTCAAGGTAATCCTATTTGTTTTTTTATTTTAGTTATTTACTTAAGTCCTTCCTTTCATTACCTTGACCTCTACCCCTTAATCCACTTTCTATCTTAATCCATTGACCTCCTTTACCACCTTTGTCATTGTCATTCCATTTACTTCCTTTGCCCTCTTTGCACCTTTGCCACCTTCACCCTCTTTGCCCTCTCATGCCTTTGCTACCCTAGTTACTTATTGTTTTATCTTTTCAAACATCCATCCCTCTCATTTATTATCTTAATCAACCATAAATAAACCATTTTTTTGACCCTCATCAAATTACCAAACCCAAAACCACAACCTTGCCTTAACAAATTTTCAACATTAGTATAATCAAACTAGTTGCTTCATTTTGGTTAACTTAGCAAAGCATCTAATTTTCTCAATTAATTTTATATAATTTGTTGTATTTTATTTCATTTTTATGGTCATTTAAGGTAAAGATATTTATTTTATCATTTCCACTTAAGTGTTTTAAATAAAATGGATTGATAGCCTCCTAGAAAGCTTTTGCTTCTAGGATGTAGCTCATGTTAGGAAATCCACCCATCTACTTGTCTAAAAAATAAGTTTTTTTTAGTGTTTTCTTATTTTTAGGTCATCCTCCCAAACCAAAGAAGATCTCCCCATAAGCACTTAGATTAAATGCACACATATTCAATAGGTATTTTTCCATACCCTTAGTAACTAGTTTCTTCATTTCACACTTAAGAAAAAGTGAAAATTAGATAGAAACACTAAGGTATATTAGTAATCATATGATCTTATTTTAAACTAAATATAACTGTTTATGATCCAAGTGTTGAAAATTTGGTTATTTTGACTCTCTTAGTTGATTGTGTGTTTGAAAAGGTGCTTCTAAATTTTTTTGTGTAGGTTAATAGGTAAAAAGGGGATAAAGGAGAATATAAACCAAACAATATATATCATTGGCTTGTTAAAACACTAACTACAATATTGTAACTCTAAAAACTATGGTTTTGCTTTACTATCAATGATATTTTATTCTTAGTAATGACTTTGTAATTAGGCAGATTTAGGATTTAATTTACTTTTCCATTTTAGACTCTAAACTAACATTTAGGATAAATTTGGTTTTTTCCCTATCTATTCACTATAATAGCTCACATAAGATAGCCATTTATTGAAAAAAATTATAAATAGTTTAAAACTTGTAAAACTACTATAGTTATCTATCAACATTCTATTAAGCATTTTATTCTTGAAATATCTAGGATAACAATCTTTTTAAGGCATCTAATTGTATGCTTTAGTTAAACATTATAACTTTAAACTTTCTTGCAAAATTGCTAATCTTGAATTTTTCACAGTTGCGATTTTGCCTTAACATTCATGGTTTTGCCTTAACAGTCAAGGTTTTATAGGTTCTTTTTTGTTGACCATCATAATTAAACTCTTACTATAATATCATTACTCATGATTTGCATTTTTAAATTATGGCTACAATCTTTTAGTCTTTGGTTACGGCATTGCATCTAGCTGACTGTGTAATTATGATTTTATAAGGTAGTAGCGGTTTTGCACTAAGTTAGACTACTAACCATTTTTGTGCAGGACCTCTCAAGATAAAGGCACCCCATTTGTTCTCCTAATCTTTGTGTTTACAGAATAGGTGTTAAAAACATTATATTTTATTCTTGTTGCTTATATATATTTTATTATTTTTTAATTGTATATTTTTTGTGCTTCCTCACAATAGATAAATTAATTGGAAAAAATCAATTATGATTTCATGTTTGTTAAACCTCTAGAGTCTAGGATAGTGCATGATGTTTAATTCATCCCCACACATAGGCTTAGTCACTAGGGGTTGGTGATGTGGATTTCATCACCACACACTAAACTAAATTTTGTATTCTAGTAGAATATAAATATCAGGAGAGATGTCATTAGGTACTAAAGAAGAATTCTCCATAAAGGGTTCATAGAGTGAGGGGCATTTAAGATCAAATACACAAAGTGGTTAGACAACATCTTACATAGACTTGGGCCCCATCGTACCTTCATGTATATTGGAGACTCCCCTAGAAACCCTTGTACAACAATGACAAATGGTAAAAATAATAAAAACAAGGAATATAATTCTTATGGTGTAAATAAAGGTAATCCATAATTTCTCAAACATGTTATTTTTCTTTTAAGGATAGATAAAATTGAAATCAAGCACTGTTAGCTTGTTTTTAACAGATGAAAAAGAAGGAATTAAAGAAGAAGAAAAAATATATTTGGAATCACAAGCTGTCTATCAAGGGGGGAAATGAAATGGGTGGAGGGGAGAATGAAAGAAAAACCAAGGTAGAGGAAATCTTTATCAAAGTCAAGACACTCAAATTAGGTTTGTCGAAACAAGAGGACTTTCGATCTTAAGGCCTCTAAAAAAATTCTCTTAGATACACAATTATTAGGTCAAAAAATGAAATATATAGATCATCCCATGAAGTCTATATGCATGAAAATTAAAATGGACCTACCTTCTCACAATGTGTTCCCCATTCCTTAGGACCCCTTATAAAGCCGTTGATCTACTACAAATATTAGGTACTTACGTGATAAAGTAGGTAGAACCATAGAATTGTTTGAATTCCTCTATTCCAATATATTATCCTACCACACCTCAATGGACCTTAGATTTGTGGGAGGCTGACTATGGAGTTTGAGCTTTGATTAAAGATAGGATATATGCTTGTAATCACATATTTTATTATGATTTTGACTTTTGAGATTTGTATGTTGCCTTTTTAATTTCATTGCCTTTTATTTCAAATGATTTAGATTTTAAATTTTTTGATGGATTTTGAATATTCCTCCTCCAAACAGATTTGGAAAACAAAACATGGGTTCTATAGATGACTTTCATTTGAATACTTGAGACTTGGTTGCTAAGAGAGAAAAACTTTAAAGAGCATGGGGTCTAAGAATATAATAAATATAGGTAAAATGAAAGTTCTATATTGACTTTGACTTTTTTTTATTCAATGTAGAGTGAAATAAATGGTAAATCAAGAGGAGTGACACATAGAAAATTTAAATTACTTCAAATTGCCAAAAATGTGACAAAGGGTAAAAAGGGATACAATGACAGTAAAGTGTGATTCCTTATCATAATAATGAGGGAAATGAAAGAAAACATAATAACATATATTGTTTAAACAAATTAAATCTATCAAAATAATTAAAAATATAAAGTTGAGAACAAGGATCATATAAAAACATGAAAATATGGTAATTTTATGAGGGCTAGGTCCTATCTGTGGTCTTACACTACACCTTCATAAAAGAGAAACCCACGAGGGTGCCAACAAGAAAGTGAAAGATAAAGTGAGATAAGAAAAAATATATTAATTTTGTGAGGAGTGTTGGGTCTTATCCATGATCTTATGAAGCAACTCATAAAAGAAAAACCCAAGGGGTGTCAAAAAGAGAAAGTAAGAAGATAAAGAAGATTATGTTACATCAAGAAATCAAAGGACCAAAAGGGAGGACTAAAGGTTTGTGAAAGGAAGGAACTTACTATAGAGGTAAATACCCATGTAAGTAACCTACTAAAATTTTTAGATAGATGTAGATAGAAATCATGAAAAAAAGGAAATGTTTAGGCAAAGTACTTTTTGAGAAATTGTGTGTTGGTGGGCTCTTTGAAAACATAACCTTAATTAATTTGAAGGTGATAGGTGATTGGACTAAGAATATATTTGAATAAATATGGGTCCCACCATTTTGGTCATATTTACCTTATTTATCATGGGTGTAGTCTAATTTAAGGACAAGATCACCAATATTAAATGTGTAGACTTTAACACATTTGTTATGTTATCTGGTAATGCGAGCCTTATATTGGTAGTTATGTTGTAAGGCATAAAGATGATGTTAATCAAGAAGATATAGGCCATGAAGATAAGCTTAAAATAATTATTCATTTTTAATAATACCATAAAGAGATATATGAAGAGAGAAAAGCTCAACTTCCAAGGGAAGGATTGATTCAGAACTATAGACTAGTAAGACTGGCATTGCCCCAGTGGTAGTACATATGCTAGTTCAATAGGTCCAAAGTGTAGGGTAAAGGTGGAGATGCCAATCCTTGTGGGTTTCATGAATTTTATTTTGGATAATTTTTTTAAGAATTTTATTAGTGGGCTCAACTTATCCGTTGCATTTTGGATGATAAGGCATGGAAAATTTGTGATTGATTTTGAATTTATTACAAAGTTGTTTAACATGCTTATTTTTGAAGTTACCACCATTGTCTAAAATGATGGTATCAGGAACACTAAAGCATCAAATGATTTGATTAATAATAAATTTATAAATGGTAGGACCGATGACATTAACAAGGGGCATGGCTTCTACCCACTTGCTAAAATATTTGGTAGCAGTGATGATAAATACATGCTCATCTTGGGAGTGAGGTAGTTTTCCAATGAGATCGAATCCCTATGTGGAAAATAGATAAGGAGATTCAATAGTTTAAATTTAAAATGGAGGTGAATAGATTAAATCATCATGAAGTTGGAAAGGTTTACACTTTTTATCATATTCAGTTGCATCATTTTCAATAATAGGCCAAAAGTAACCCATACATAGGCATTTACAGGTTGTAGCAAGTTTGCTACAGTAGCCACCATAATTTTTCCCATGTACTTATTCAAGAAGAGGAGGGACCTCACCTTTCATAACAGAATAGAGTAAGGTACCTTTAGCATTGTGATAAAAAAGTATGTTATGTCAAAAAACATACTTGAAATCTTGTTTATGAATACGTGTCTTTTCATAAGAGTCTAAATTAGGAGGATAAGTTTGGTGTTCCAAGAATTGAATGATGTCTTAATATCGTAGGTTTTTTCAAATGGTAATATCCTCGATATGACAAATAAGTGAATTTGGTGGTTGAGTAGAGGATGGATATTTTCTTATTTATATAAGAAATTATGATAGGAAAGGAATTTGTGGGGATGAAAGAGAGATGTTGAAGAGGCAAGATAATTAGCAATGGAATTTTGATCTCTAGGAAGAGGCTCAATAGTGAAAGAGATGAAATACTTAGCAAAAGTGTTTGTAATTTGATGATATGTGATGAGGTTCTCACTTTTACATTGATAATCACCACTGACTTGGTGAAAAATAAGCTAAGAATCACCTAAAGCATGAAGGTATTGAATGTCTAAATCAAGAGCAACTCTCAAGCCTAAGATACGAGCTTCATACTTTGCCATATTTTTGGTGACATCAAAGGTGGAGAAAAAATCTAAAGGAATGATCTTGCCAAGAGGACTTATGAGAATTAAACTTGCCCTAGATCCTTAAAGGTATTTAGCACCATTAAAGTGAAGGGTCCAAGTATCATCATCCAAGTTGACATTGATTTTAGGAAGCACTTCAATAACTACTTTTGGTTTATTAGTACTAGAGTGAGTAGTGGATTCATCAAGATTATTGGCTTCAAGATCACTGGTAAAGATATGAAAATAATATTTGAGATAAATATCTTGATTAAGATCTTAGATGTAAAGGATATTATCATTTGGAAGATTATCTTGAAGAGAAGAAGTAGCTAGTATGGGAGCTATGATAAGTTGATTAGCTATGACTTCCACTTTGATATATTTTTGAGTGATGATGTAGATATCAAATTTCTTAAGGAGGACCATCCATTTATCAATTCTATATCTAGGAAGAAATACTTTGGAGAAGAAATGAAGGGGTCAGAATGAAAAATGACATAATTAGTTTGGTAAAGCATATAGTGGTGAAGCTTTTCAGCTATTAAATAGATGGTGATGTAATCATGCTCATATAACATGTCTCATAATCAATTAGGCCTTAGCTAATGTAGTAAATAGCATACTCTCTTCCTGTATCATCTTGTTGGGAAAGCATTGCCCCAACTAAAATAGGTATGGAAGAAGTATATAAAATCAAATGTTTATCATTATAAGGAGGATGAAATGTAGGTGGATTAAGTAATGACTCTTTCATATTATCAAAGGATTTTTGACATGGATCCATCCATTCTAAATTAGTACCTTTCTTGAGAAGTGAATTGATGGAGTGAATTTGATATTCCATTTTAGGGATGAGTTGCCTAATTGCCCCAAGTTTGCCTAAATAAGTATGAATGTTGAGAATAAAATGAGGAAGGAATGTTGATGATAACACTAATATTGGATGGGTCAGCATCAATGCCAAAAAGAAAGACTAAGAATCCTAAAAATCTCTAGATGTGACTCCAAATATACATTTGTAATAATTAAACCTAACTTTATATTTAAGGAGATGATCAAAGATGATAACAAGATTACAAAGATGATTTTTATGATTTTTGGATTTAACAATGAGATCATCCACATAAGCTTTAAAAAATTTATGGATGAGATTATAAAATATGTGAGTCATTGCTTGTTGGTAAGTAGCTCCATCATTTTTGAAGCCGAAAGGAATTTTGACATAGCAATAGGTGCCCCATTCCATGGTGAAATTTGTCATATGTTAGTCCTCGAGAGCAATATGAATCTGATTGTATCTCGAGAAACCATCCATAGGAGATAACATTTCATAACCAGCCATGGAATCAACAATGTAATCTATTGAAAGTAAAGGGAAGTTATCGTTCTTCTAAACAAGAATAATGTTGGAGACCCATTTAGAATAATCCACTAGTTTTATAAATGTAACATCAAGTAATTTGATGATTACCTTATGACATAAAGTGAAAACTTCAAGTGGATTTTTTTTTTTGATGTACAGGCTTGGCATCAGGATAAGTAATGATGTTATGCACCATAATTCTAAGGTCAATGTTATGCATGTCCTCGTACGACCAAGAAATAACCTCATGATACTTGTCAATGAATAATCTAAAATTATCATATTAAGAAGATGAGAGTTCTCGAGAAACTATAATTGGTTGAGGACAAGATGGGGTACTATATTCAATGTGAGTGGTTTCTTCAATAAGCATGGAATTACCATATTTAAAGTGGTATGGTGAATTAGTTAAGTTATAAATGGGATTTGTTTTATGGTCAATGCTAGAAATGAAGTTTTTGAGGTAAGGATTTTTAGTCTTAAAATTCCCAAGTTTATGATGTTGCCGAGGAAGTTGAGGTTCTCAAGCATAAAATAATTCAAGAATAGATTCATCACTAGGCAAGGTAAGAAGAGGACCATAATACTCAACATCTACTTCAAGATATAGAATTTTATTTCCATGGTGATCATACTCAGAATGTATTTAATAAACATCAGCTACCTTTGCATCTAGTATAATTTCAAGAGTAAAAGAAGTAGATGGATCATAAGGGATTGGAATATCAGTGAGTTTAGGGATGGGAGAAGGATTAGATGCAATGATTGGATTGATAGGTGGTAAAATATATGAAAAAATTATGGAGGTTTGAAAGGTATAATTTTCTCTACCACCTAAGTATTATCAATAAGAGGAGAATTGGTAGGAGGTACATGACCCTCATGATCTAAGGTATGATCCAAATAAATGGTATGAACATCCTGATTAAAATCATGAATTTGGGATAAGGTTTTATGATAATGCTGGATATTCAAGTAGATTGAGCTTGGGCTACTATATAGTTATCATCATATGTTGGAGAAATTGTACATTTTTGAGAATCAAGGGGAGTTTCAGAGGGTGAAATCCCAATATTATTGAATGTATGAAGAGACATGATGAGAGGATCTTGAAATAATTTATCCACTCCAAAATTATTTCAAGTGAAGGTATATTCAGGTAAATAAGGCTCTTAAACATTGTATGGAGAGGGTAAATTGATAATCTCATCAAAAAGAGGAATAATATGATCCCTAGGTAATAGATAAGGAGGAAGCCATTGTGAAATGTAGGAAGGTAACTTGGTAAGTTATTGGATGAGCCATAAAGATGTTAGATTAATACCAGAACCTTCATCAACTAGAACTTTTTAGATAAGAGTGATATTAATGGGTACTTTGATGAAAAGTGGTGGATCATCAGTATGAAAGATAATTTCACCATTGATCATGTCCTCTTCAAGGAATTCAATAAAGGGATTAGAAGAACACATAGTTCCAATGTTATATATGTTGGTAGGTTGAGATTCAATAAAAGGTGGTTCTTCATCTAAGGAGGGTGGATCATCAATTTCTCTGAGTTTTTGTATAATAAATTTTTGATGATAGGGAGAAGTATGAGCCAACTCCATAAGTGGAATCTTACAAGGCATAAAGTTAAGTTCTTCAATAAAGTTCCAATGTGACTTAGAAGAACCAGCATGAGGTTTAGGAGGTAAATTAGATTTTGGAGGAATAGATGTGGTTAGAGGATTAGGAGGAGATGGTTCCTCTTGGGTTTCAAAGCAAGATTAGTGGTGGTAGTATCTTTAAGAAGTTGTTCCTCTAAAGATGGCTTCTTAGGCTTGGTAACGAGATTTTTATGAGCCAGTGTATGATGGTAGTTGACCTTAGTAGTGTTGACATATCAAGAATTTTTAAAATATTGGTCATAATCAGCATCAATAACACAAAAATATTTGGCATTTGGCTGATTATTTGAATAATATTTTTGGTTATTAGAGGTAAAAGCTTTGGAAGCTTGTCATTTTTGAGAAGCAACAGTGTATTATTGATGATGAGAATTTATCATAGCTTCATGATTGAATGAATCACCAAGCATAAAGGAGATAGAAAATTTAGTGAGCCCTCTACAAGATTCATGAGAATGCCCAATTTTGGCATGGAACAAATAAAATAGATTGGGGTCATACCACTTAGGAGGAGCATTGGGATAGATGAAAGGCTTAGAGGGAGATAAAAATTGTTTCAATTTTTGAACTGAAAGAGGTGTATGATAAGGTGGAGGAATATCATTTTTGGCAATTCCTACTTTAGTTTGTAAAGTATTAATAGTGATATCATTATATGTTTGTAAAGATCCTTTAATAATTTTAGGATTAGGTTTAAATTACTTCATAATAAATTCTTGATGTTTATCTTAATCAAGAGCTTCATTAAGTGTTTAGGGAGCAAAAGTTCAAATCTTATATTGAAAAGTGGGAGTCAAAGCAGTGATAAAGAGTTTGAATAAGTTATTATCAGTCATGTTATGGTTAGATTTATGGGATAATGATTTCCATATTTTGATAAAGTCATGAGCTGATTTAGTGGGAGATTGCTTAGCATTGATGAAGTGGTTAAGACAATTTTTTGTAAGATCATTATATTAAAACTCTTTAGCCAAAGGATTAACCAAATATTCAAGTTTTAAATAAAATATTGGGGTAGTTGATTATACCATTCTAATAAATCACCAATAAAGGTTTTACTAATATTTTAGTTGTGGTGAAGGTATTAGTTTGTATCCACTCTTCGTAAAGGTTGTCAAAAGCTTTGAGAAATGAGGCAGGGTCTTTATTCCCATCATATTTTATAGTTGGAGATATGTTACCAATATCAATGGAAATAATAAAGGGGGGAAAAGGCTCATTTTGAATGGTTTGAAGCATCTTCTTATTCATTATGGGTGGAGGAATAATATTGCCTAAGGCATCTTGAAGAGGTGGAGGAATGTAATTGGGATTAGATTGAGGATAGATAGTTGGAGGTTGATTAGCAACATTAATTAAATGTTGTTGAAGTTTCATCATTTGGTTGGTATTATAATTTTGCATTATGTTCATTTTTTGGATAACTTGGGCTAAAAGTTGAGTTGTATCAAGAGGTGGTTTGTTGTTGGTAGGAGCACTCCCCAAATTGGTGTTAGGGGGAGGATCACTAGAAGAAGGATTATTAGTGGAATTTTTAAGTAAAATTGTATCAATTACTCCCACATTATTTTGAAGATGAGAAGTTTTTTGGTAAGTAAATAAAGGATTAGATCCATCAACTTCATCTTGAGTTATTATTTACATTGTATTGCAGTTCATGGATGAAGGAGGGGAAGAGGTGCCCCAAGAGTGATGGTGATCTTGGGAGGAAAATAGAGGGATAAATGAACATCCCATATAGTATTTAAATGGATTCAAGCTATCCAATAAGATTCTGATAGGAGACTTCATTATCATTGAAGAGAGATAAATAGAATGCAAAGGAAAAATAGAGAAATAGATTGGTAAATAGGGAAGGTAGAGAGTAGGATAGGGTCAACTAGGTTGACCTAGCATAGGAAACAAGGTTTGTAAACATTACAAGGTTGACTAGGTCAATCTAGTATAGTGAATAGATGATGGAAAATGCACAAGGTTGATTGGGTCAACCTTGTATAGTAGAAAGGGAAGATTAAAAAGCTTATAATAGATTGAAAATTGAAACAAGATACTTTTTGCAAGTAATTTATAAAATTAATAACTAAAAGGAAATGAATAGTCAATTAGATTAATGCTTTCCAACCCAATTAAGGCACATAGAATAAAATCTTGCACCAATATTGGTTAATGCAAGTTTTTGTAATACAAAATACAATTGAACAAAGAGAAAGTAATCAACTTGGAAAGTAAAGAGATAACTAATTGGTTAGCATAAGTGTTTATTAGATTATTAAGAATATGATTTTGAATGTGATGGGAAGTTTGGGCTGAAAGGGATCTATAGTGGTAATGATATAGGCTTGGTATTGGGGCCTACCCCCTTTATTCACACACTAAAAAAATAAGGGTGTCGAGTGCTTATCTAGAATATACCATTAACCATGCTTTATACTTGACCAGAATATCAAGTCTACTTCCCCCTGGTGATGAAATCCAAGTAGGTTGGCCTTGGGTAGTCAAATGTTAAAATGTTTGTTTATATTTTGTGATCTAGCTGTGTGTGCGTAAAATAGAAAATAGTGAAACTAAATGGTTAAATGAAAACCACCTAATTAAGCTATGTGATCTATTCTAAGTATGTAAGAAAAATAAAAAGTGTGAGCTAATTACTAGCATATAAGGTTAATTCTAACTTTGAAATAAGGTACAATGTTGATATAGTCAACAATGTATGCACAAAATATAGAACAGGGTCAATAGGGTTGATCCTATATTATAGAATCAAGGCCTAAAAGTGAATAGGGTCAGTAGAGTCGACCTAGTTATTTAGATAGCACATAGAACATAGAAATGGGTTGGCAAGATCAATCCAATTGATTATGCAGGGGCAGTTTTAAAGATGGTAATTTGTAAAAGGAAAGACTATAAATAAATAGATAGAGAGATAGAAAGGAACCATGGTGGATCAGAGATGTAGAGAATGAATATTTTTGTTCAATAATGTTTATATATGATTTTAAATTCTACTAACTAGGTTAACTAGGTCGATTAAGCTTTGTAAAAACCTATTGTTGAGTGCTTGGAATGTATAAGGTCAATTAGGTTGACCTAGTATGCTGAATAGGGATGTTTGAAAGTCTAGACATTATATTGGGTTTACTGGGTTGATCTAGTAGTCTGGGCTAGAAGTTTGAAAGTTTTAAAACCTATACTGGGTCAATAGGTTCAATCCAGTAGCTTGTACTTGAAAACCTATGCACATAAATTAGAGCTAGGTTGATGTAGTCGACCTAGTATGGAAAATATATGATAAAAATAATGATGAAAAATAATGAAATAAAGTGATCAAATATTGCAAGGGTTAGTTCACATTAGGTTCACCAAAATGTATGCAATCAAAAATTCATCATGTCTATAAATCAATCCTAAATTGAAGAAGATAGAAAATACCTACACTTTCGATTGGGAATACATTTGTTAAGTGGGAGAATGACCAATATGGGGATCCGCTAGACCTAATTAGGGGATCACTTATCACAATCCACCATGCTAGGAATTCTTCCAAAGCCTACAATCTAACACAATCATGCAATAATACTAAAATAGTCCTAGGTTTAATGTTTCACTTATATATAATAAACAAGAAAGAAAATATAATGTAGTGCTCACCAAAGCTTGTGGCACAATATGAGGGGTTAGTAAACAATCAAAAAATGCATAGGAAAATATAAATTAAGCCAATTATGAGTAAGACCCTAATTCATGGAATAAGAATAATAATATTATTCAAGCCAATACTTATGCTACTTCTATCTACTAAAGAGAAGAGAATAAATTTAGAATATACTTACCTAAATGTGAACCTGTCAAGACTCAATCTCTCCATTGGCCAAAGGGGCTATGAAAGAGGTTGTTTTGGCTTGTAAGGATCACTAAGAAAGGCCAAATCATTAAATACTTATCCACAAGATTATATTCTCCAAGTAGAAACCCTAAGCTAAGACTCCTCAAGTAGAATGGTGGAAGAGTAGATTGTAGCTCTTGATTGCATATTGAAATAATGATGAAATGATCTTGTATTTATAGGCATATTTCACCCTAAATCCTTTTGAATATTTTGATTATATGGGGTCGACCCATTCAACCCTATATTTTTTTAGGATATAAATCACTAGGTCCTAAGCTAAGTTGACTGAAGGGATAACAAAGATCTCAATTAAAAAAATACAAAAATAGTTTAGAGTTGACCTAGTCAACCCTATATAGTAATCAGAGGTTGAATATTATACAAGGTTGACCCAGTCGACCTAGTATAGTCAACTAGAAAAAGGGGATCAAGGTGAGGAAAAGAGGGATGAAAAGAGGAAAAAGACTCGAGGAGTGTGTAAAGGAGTAATAGCTTAAGGAATGGTTTTAAGAGTTGGTTGGATTGGTAATAAAGTGGAAATAAGGGACAAAAATCTTGTGAAGAACCAAAGGTATACCCACCCCTTTCCTAGTGCACCCTTTAAGGCATGAACTTATAGAGATTAAGTCTCGATAGGTTCCTACAAGATGTTAAGCATCATTAATTGATAAAAGTTTGAAAATATTATGTGTATACACTTCATACCTATCACCCATCTAATCACTATCCTTCTGGTTATGAAAGTTACTTGATCACCTCTATTTATCATGGTCATTGATGTTAGGTTGTCATTGATGTCAAAGAGAGCATGAGATCATAGCGCATTAATGACAAAGTGATCAGATTGATGGTTTGGGGAGATATGGCACAGTTGTAGGTCTGTAAGGACAAATAAAAAGTTATGAGTCATCCATAGATGTCTTGATGAAGTCCTAATATGTATTTTGATCATTTATAATGAGG
Organism: Torreya grandis; assembly: GCA_037957365.1. Classification (NCBI taxonomy): domain Eukaryota; kingdom Viridiplantae; phylum Streptophyta; class Pinopsida; order Cupressales; family Taxaceae; genus Torreya; species Torreya grandis. The sequence continues at coordinate 419,667 of JARHVA010000042.1, forward strand.
AACTTGCATACTATAGCTTAAGAGAAGCTAAAACATCATAGACCATCATGCAGATGTGAATGAACCAGCAAGTTTGTGCTTTTATTTCAAGCACTTAGAAAGACAAATGAGGTTAAAGGATTTCATGGAGTTGTTGTTTATAGTGATAAGAAGGTAACCTAGATATTTTTAATTTCTAGATTGAGATATAAATATTCAAATTTACACTTACAGACTATGATGGGCCAAAGACCATCAATTTAAACTACATTGAAGTCTGAGGTCATCTAGTCAGTAGATCTAATGGTACATACTAAAACATAGATCTTGATCTAAAAATCCACGTAAAACTTAATATGTCAAAAAATGAATGTGATAGTGACATGTGTCACATTCACAGAGCTTGGATAGAAGATTAATAGATAGTGTATGATCATGAAGTGAGAATATCAGTGGCACATGTTAAAGTCAATGAGTCAAATGTGTAGAAGGTATGCAGGGTTGCCAAGTGGCAGAATCATGGGAACTCAGAGCTTAGATAAATGATGAGAATTACAAAGTAAATACTAGGTTGATCCATTGATATTTATCCTATGTATTTGTTTAATATTACCAGAGTGCATGAGATGAGGTCAACATTATCGATGTTTACAGTTGTTTAGTGATCGTTGGAATTTGAATATTCAAATTTGTGAGGTAAAACCAATGCTTAGGATTTGAGATATATATTTTGATCCAAGATGAATTTATTGATGTAGTTAAAATAAAATTTGTACAATAATTCAAGGTGCATCCATCAATTTTGATTATAATATTTTAATATTCATATAGTTTTAGATATTGAGTTTTAAACTTGACTATGTGTTTAATTATGTTTTGTAAGTGACTCGAGAAGGATATTTGAAGTGTTATTGATCATGTCTTGGTGTTTTAATATCAAATAACTATTGGAGAGTGATTTAAAATCTATGAGTAAAATTTTTTTAGATTTTAGAGGTTTGATTAATCCATATTTAGTGTGAACAATTTCTTAGAAGTTGACTATGTTTGTTGAATACACTGGTAGTTTGAGTGACCATATTGTAAAGGCAAGTTAGAGGTGTTTTGATTAGAACTGAAGAAGAAAATGAGTATGAATATGTTATATAAGTCTCAATGGATTATTATAATGAATTGGTTATCATATTTTTCCCCTTATTAATTATGGAGAGCCAAAATAAATATAACTATATTTTGATTATTTGTGATCAGTCTAAGTGGTCATTCTGAGAGAGTTAAATTGAGTGCTTAAAGATTATGTTGAAGTGTCTAAATCACATGGATTTGTATCATAGGTTATAAATGGTTTAACCATGTGATATAATTATATGTTTATGGGAAATATTTGAGTTTTTGCTTCAAAATATTGAGACTATGTTTTCTATATTTGAAGGCCTGAAGAGCAAGGAGACCTAATTGGTAGGTTTGAGTATTGAGTTGGTGTTCTATGTGGTATGGAAACATGAGGGATTAATAAAGGGGATAATGGATATAAATTTTATGTTTTATAATCATTGGTAAAGGGTTAATGTGGTCCAATTAATCTCACATGTAACATGTGAGTATGAAGGCCTAATTGTTTTAGGTCTCACCAAGACCTAATGGTGGTTTGGGACTAATGAGGTTATGACCAACCTATGAAGAGTCTGGTTATCACATGTAATGTGTGTATGGACCTATGTTAAAGGTGTTTCAAATATTTAAATCATCTTGTTTAACCAAGATGGGTTAAAAAAAAGAGTGGTATATATACAAGGCATAATTGGACTAATTGTGCCAGTTGTGTGTGTGTGCAAATTCAAGCAAAGAAGAGAAATTTTAAAAGAGAAGGTATAGGTTATTTATGACCATCATTGTGTGATAAATATTAGACATTTTTATCTTATCAATTTGATAAAGTAATATACATAGTTCATTGGACCTAATGAGTCTAGAAAAGGTAGTTTGAGCAAGTTAGCCCTATAAGCAACTTGAGAGTGATTAAAGGTGAAGAGTGAAAACAACGGTGATCATCATCAGCTAAAAATTACCAATAAGTTTTCAAGTTGATCTATTTAGGTATCTAATTGGGTGTTTAGTTTCCTAGGGGGTTGGTTCCTCCTTGCAAGATAAATCTTCCTAAAGGTCTAGTTATAGTGGGTGCTTAGTTTGATAGGGGTAGTAGCTCCTTATGGGATTGGTGTCTCACTAAACTAAGGGATGGGTGTTACTTGATTATTGGGTAATGGTATAAATTTTGGATATTATTTTTATAGCACTGTAGTCCTCTTGTAGGGTTCAGTAGGTTTTATCCTCCAGGAGGGTTTCCCACATATATGATGTGTTCATGTGATGTATGTTTTGCATGTATATGCTTTCATGTTTATGTTGCTTGATAAAGATTGATGTATGTTGAATGCTTAAGATTTGGTAATTGAATTGGATTATCTTACATCACTAATTCAACCCCCCTTAGTGATTTTACCTTTAATAATTGGTATCAAAGTAAGACATTTTATGCAAGTTTAACCACTTAAAGGTGATCCCAGGTACAATATGGGGGAAAAGATCATCATGTTTGATGATGAAGTTTGTGATGATAGCAAGGGAGAATAAGTTGCTATATAAGATTAGCTCATGAGTGCACATGGTAAACTAAAGGAGTAAAAGAAGAGGAATTATAAAATGAGGAATATGATCAAAGGTCTTGAAGTGCAAGTCAGATCTCTTGAGGGGAGTTTGTCAGGAAAATCTATGAGAGAGGAAAAGGGGAATCAAGAACTGATTAAGTCTATGGAAAAGGAAAGATCAAGATCAAAATATGATAAAGAGAAGATCAGTATTGTTGAGGATCAATTAAGGGTTACAAAGATGAATCTAACTTCAAAAGAGGAAGACTACAGACATCTCAAGACTTAGTTAAGAGAGATAAATGCCAAGTTGAGCTCAAATAAAGGTGAGCATGATAAGTTGAAAACCAATCTTGTTTCCATAAATATTATTGAAATGCAAGCATGTATATTTAAATATGGCATGGCCAAAATGGCTAAGGATGATAAAGAGATCGTCAAAGATCTCAAAATTCAATTAGAGATTGTTAGTTTAAGAATGAGGGTCAAAGAAGATGAATGTGTTCAATTGAAGACTAATTTTGTTTCCCTAAAGGATGAGCATGAATAGTTCATAGTAAAAATATGCAAGCTTGAAGAAGATCAAAATAAATTAGAAAAAGATAAGGAGGATGGTAGAATGAAAGACAACAAGTCAGATCTGAGCAAAACAAAGAAACCAATCAGACAGCCAAATGCTTCAAGGTATGAAAAAACTTTTATAGGCCATTATTTGGTTTGTCATCTTGTTGGTCATAAGGAAAAGGACTATGTAAAAAGATGAAATCATTAAAAGGGAGATCACTGACATATTCAAACAAAAGGTATGGAAGACATTGTTTACTATAGTAGTCAAAAAGTTGGTCACATTACTAGGTTCTATGAGCAAAGACCATCAAGTCAAGATAAGTTAAATCAAGCTCCCAAAGTGCAATAAAAAGGACAATATATACATATCAATACAATAATATATTCATCCTAGATTCATTTTTATGATTGCAATCACTTTGGCCACATTGCTAGAGAATGCAAGAGTAGAAGAAATTAGTAAAAGAAAGATCACAATCATTATCAATCAAAAGGTATGAATGATCTTGTTTGTTTTAGATGTTATAGAGTTGGTCACATTACTAGGTATTACAAGAATAGGTTGAATGAGTTTTAAAATCAAAATAAGGTGTATGGATCTCCTAGTGTACAAGGAAGAGGTGACAAATGGTTGTGGAAACCTAAGACTATTAGGAGAGATCAAATTGAGATAAAAGATGGTTTGTTTGCCATGATAGACACGAAAGAAATTCTAGAGTTCTATTGTCTACATTTGTTGAAAAGTCTAAAGTAAATAATGAATTAAAGGATTCATTCAAAGCTAATTTGGTGATGAGACAAGACTGTAATTTAAATGAAAGAGGAAGCATGGTAGATACCATTTAAACTTTAATTGATGTTGCAGGACAAGAAATGAGAGTTTTAAGATCAAGTGGTTCAAAGATCCAAAGATGTTGTAGTTATAAGTATGTATTTAATAATATGGAAGAATGATGTTCCATAAGGTGTTTCTTTATGATGAGAGCTTCATTGATATTATGGTGACCTCATAAGGTCATGAGAGATTGTATTGGCCTATTATGGAAGGACATGAAGAAGTTTAGTGATAAGAAGGTGATTACTTTTTTATTTTCATTTCAAGATATAGACTGCAAGTATGTGTGCTCAAAGTATGTTTAGGGATTTTGGTCCTAAACATCTATAGCCAGAGTATGGAGTTTTCCAAGTGTCAAAATAAGAAATATTAGTTGTCAAGATGTTTTTGTTGCATAAAAAGGTGTGTTGACTCCATTAAGATTGCAAAAAATGTGACAAAGGGAAAAAAGGGATATAATGATAATAAAGTGTGATTCTTTATCATAACAATGAGGGAAATAGAGGAAAACATTCTAACATAGATTGTTTGTGCAAATTCCATCTATCAAAATAAGCGAAAACTAAAGTTGAGAACAAAAATCATATAAAAACATGAAAAGATGGTAATTTTATGAGGGTTAGGTCCTATCCATAGTCTTAGACTGTAACTTCATAAAAGAGAAACCCACGAGGGTGCTAAAAAGCAAGTGAAAGATAAAGTGAGGAAAGCAAAAATATGGTAGTTTTGTGAGCAGTGTTGAGTCCTATGTGTGATTTTATGAAGCAACTCATAAAAGAAAAACCTAAGGAGTGTTAAAAAGAGAAAACGCAAGAAGATAAAGAAGACTATGGTACATCAAAAAACCAAAAGACCAAAAAGCAGGAGAAAAGGTTTGTGAAAGGAAGGAACTTACTGTAAAGGGAAAGACCCAGGTAAGTAACCTAGAAAAACTATTAGATAGATGTAGATAGAAAACATGAAAAGAAAGAAATGTTTAGGCAATGTACTTTTTGATAAATTGTGCATTGGTGGGCTCTTTGAAATCCAAGTAGGTTGGCATTGGGTAGTCAAATGTTAAAATGCTTGTTGGTGATGTGTTGACTCCATTGATGTTAGGCTATCATTGATGTCAAAGAGAGCATGAGTTCATAGTGCATTAATGACAAAGTGATCAGATTGATGGTTTGGAGAGATATGGTACATTTTTAGGTCTATAAGGACAAAAAAGAAGTTTTGAGGCATCCATAGATGTCTTGATGAAGTCATAATATGTATTTTGATAATTTGGAATGAGGAACTTGCATATTATAGCTTAATAAAATCTAAACCATCATAGACCATCATGCAAACATGAATGAACCATCAAGTTTGTGTTTTTATTTTAAGCACTCAAAAAGTTAAACAATGTCAAAAGATTTCATGGAGTTGTTGATTATAGTGCCAAAAAGGAACCATAAATATTTGGATTCCTCAAGTATTTTCTATTTTTAGATGTAAATATTAAAAGTTTCACTTATAGAATATGATGGGCCAGAGATCATTAAGTTAAACTACATTGAAGTCTAAGGTCATCTAGTTTGTAGATCTAATGGTGCACATTAAATCATAGATATTGATCTAACAGTGCACATAAAAGTCAATATGTCAAAGAATGAACATGATAGTTACATGTGTCACATTTATGTAGCTTGTATAGAAGATCAATGACATACATTAAAGTCAATGAGTCAAATGTACAGAAGGCATGTGGAGCTACGAAGTGGCACAATCATGGGAGCTCAAAGCTTAGATAAATGGTGAGAATTGTAAGGTAAAGAATAGGCTGATCCATGGAGATAAATAATGCATATTTGGTAAATATTTTTAGGGTGCACGAGATGAAGTCAACATGACCGATGTTTAATAGTTGTTTAGTGAACATTGGAATTTGAATATTCAAATTTGTGAGGTAGAACCATTGCTTAGTATTTGAGATATATCTTTTGATCCAAGACAAAAAAATTGATGAAGTAAAAAGAAAAGTTGTAGAGTAATTCATGGCACATCCATAAATGTTTATTATAATATTTTTTTGTTCTTATAATTGTAGATATTGATCTTTAAAGTTGATCATGTGTTTGACTATGTTCTGCAAGTGACCCACGAAGGATATTTGAAGTGTTATCGATAGTGTCTTGATTTTTTAAGATGAGATAACTATTAGAGAGTGATTTATATTCCATGAGGACAATTTGTGTGGATTTTTGAGGTTTTATTAATCCATATTTAGTGTGAACAATTGCTTAAAATTGTGTTTGTTGAATACACTGGCAATTTGAGTGACCATCTTGCAGAGGCAAGTTGAAGGTGTTTTGAGTAGAATTAAAGAATAAAATGAGCGTGAAGATGTTATATAAGTATTAATGGATTATGATAAGGCATTTTATATCATATTTTTCACCTGATTAGTTGTGGAGATTCAAAATAATTATAATTATATTTTGATTATTTGTGATCGGTCTAAGTGGTCATTCTAGGAGAGTTGAATTGAGTTCTTAAAGCCTATGTTGAAGTGTCTAAAGTACATGGATGTTTATCAGAGGTTATAAAAGTTTCACCCATGTGATCTAATAATATAGTTATGTGAAATATTTTAGTTTTTTCTTCATAAGATTGAGACCATGTTTTCTATGTTTAAAGACCTAAAGAGTAAGGAGACCTAATTGGTAGGTTTGAGTATTGAGTTGGTGTTCCAGGGGACATGGACACATGAGGGAGTAAGCAAGGGGATATTAGATATATATTTGAATTGTTTTAATCATTGGTAAAGGGTGAAGGTTTTCCAAGTAATTTCACATGTAACATGTGAGTATGAAGGCCTAATTGTTTTAGGTCTCACCAAGACCTAATGGTGGTTTGAGACTAATGAGGTTGTGATCGACCTATGAAGAGGGAATTTATCACATGTAACATGTGTATGGACCTATGTTAAATGTGTTTCAAATATGTAAAGCATCTTGGCTGACCAAGATGGGTTAAAGAAAGAGAGTGATATATATATAACGCATAATTAGACTAATTATGCCAGTTATATGTGTGTACAGATTCAAGTAAAGAAGAGAACCTTTGAAAGAGAAGATACAAATCAGTTAGGACCATTAGTGTGTGAGAAATATGAAACATTTTTATCTGATTAAGTTAATGCAATAAGACACATAGGTCATTGGACATAATGAGTCTAGAAGAAGCAGTTTGAGCAAGTTATCCCTAGAGGCAGCTTGAGAGAGATTGAAGGTGAAGAGTGTGAATAGAGGTGGTCATCATGATTTAAAGATTATAAATAGGTGTTCAATGTGATATATTTAGGTATATAATTGGGTGCTTCATTTCCTATGGGTTGGTTCCTCCTTGTAAGGTAAATCTTGCTAAAGGTCTAGTTATAGTGGGTGCTCAGCTAGACAGGGGTTGTAGCTCCTTATGGTATTGGTGTCTCACTAAACTAAGAGATGGGTGTTCCTTGATTAGTGGGTACTAGTCTAAATATTATATCTTGTTTTTATAGGACTATAGTCCATCTTTTAGGGTTTAATGGGTTTTATCCTCCAAGAGGGTTTCCCACATATGTGATGTATGCTTTGGATGTATGTGCTTTCATGTTTATGTTGCTTGATCAAGATTGATGTATGATAAATGTTTAATATTTGGGAATTGAATTGGATTGTCTTGCATCATTGATTCACCCCTCCCTCTTAGTTATTGTACTTATAACAACCTCATCTCCTAGTCTTCTTGCTAGATTATACTCTCTTAGGGGTTTTGTCTTTTGGTAATCCTTGGTCATTTCAACATCTTTAACATCCAAAATCACCACATTTCAAAAAATTACCTTATTTGACCACTCTTAGATTTTATTTCTATACCAACCTAATATTCTAATCCACATCATCTCCCGATATACCCAATCACTTTTTCCATCCAATATGCCAATCCAAACTCGTGCCCAACTCCTTAGGATGAGACAAGGATAGAACCAAGAAAATGCCTTCTTGGATAACTTTGGTGATCAAAATTAGGATCATGATGATACACATAGTGATATGCACACTCCCAAAGGATAAGATGACTGATTCGTAAATGACTTCTTCCATAGTGATGAAGTTAGAGCCCTGATTTGACCAATATATATATGAAAAATGAGACCATATTGTATCCAAAGTCATTATAATGGGGGAAAACTACCCAAAATCTTTGATAATAACCTTTTACAACATTTAATTCATCCATCCTCACAACCTAACACTCCCCATCAACATGTCTATACTAATCAAGCACCTGAAGAGGAGGAACTTGTGGATCATAAAAAAGAACTTGAAGATCAAGAACAATAATTCCCTCTCCAAAATAATCATGTTAAGGCTAAAAAGAGGCAAATCATGCTAGAGTATCAATTTGACTAACATATGCAACAAATTATCTATTTAGCCTCTCAATTCCATACCCAAAATCAAAAACCACCCTCCCCATGGCAAAATATCCATAAATCCAATAGACCAAATATAAATCATGCTCAAACCTCTAATCCTCTTGAATATCCTTCAATTGTAAAAGAATGGAAAATGATGAAAGAGACTCACTAATAAATTGGCCCTCATTCACAAGCAATGAAATATAAACATGAATATTTTTGCTCTTCTCCCTTGGATATGAGCATACTATAAATTCCTTTCCCACCTCACTTTGAGGTTCCTAAATTTGAAAAGTATAGAGGGAAAGGTGATCCCTATGATCATGTCCAAGAGTTTTGTGTGGCTTATCATGAGGTTTCACATGATGATGCTTACTTGCTAAGAATTTTCCTAAAAAGTCTCACAAGACCAACCCTAGAATGGTTCATGCATCTACCAAAGGGGTCTATATCTAGTTTTAGAGAATTAACTAAATAATTTGTAAGATATTTCTTAATATCAAACATGATGTCTCCATTATTTACCTCTATAACACTAAACAAAGGAATCAGGAAATTTTGACATCTTTCTTACAACATTGGATAATCTTAGCAAGCCACTTCTAATGCATAATGCCAAAGAAGGGGCTAGCCAAAATATTTGTTGACAACCTCAATGCAAAACTAAAATACCATTTGAAACTCCAATGTGCTAAAAAATTTGATGAAATTATTGAAAAGGGGATACAAATAAAAAGAGCAATTATTTAAAAGGGAATAATTAAGTTGTATACCTGAAATGAAAATAATCAAAATCAAGATAATTCTTTTTCAGGAAAACCAAAAATCTTCAATAAAAATAAGAATGTTGTGGGAGACAAGGTTACAGATTCCAAATAACATGTTCAAACTATACAAAATAAGGCTCCCATAAACCATCAAAATGTCTCTTGTATCTGAGTGCCACGAGGTAAGCCAAAGCCTTGAATAGGAAAAAGACCTCTTACTAGCCTTGGAGTACCTATTGAAGTGGCCCTTCAACAATTGATCACTATTAACATGATAACTCTTCTTAAAATATGACCTTTGGATGATAGTAAACCTCGACCAGACTAGTATCATGAAGATCAATTCTATCAATACCACAAAGTCAAAGGTCATGACATAGATAAATGCATATAATTAAAGCATTATATTCAAGACCTTATTGAAAAGGGTAATATTGAAGTAGAGGGGAGAGTACTCCCAATCAGTCAAAGAACCAAAAATTGGGTATTTACTAGGACCCTTTGCCTAAGCATGGTCAAAAATAATGGAAGCCACCTAGAGACTATGGTCAGGCCTCCACTTCCAAACACACAAACTATCATGCCATACCATACCATTATGTTAATACCATTAAAATATATATCCCCCAAGATCCCACTCCATGATCATCCACCATATTAAAAATCAATAGGGCCATAGCTAACTTCATTGTTACTATTTGACATAGTAAAATCATAGTTCTTGGGGCACCACCAAAGGACCCATCCACATCTACATCTTAAAAAGTCAATATCTCTAAAAAAATCTTGGTATATTTATATCAACTATATGACATCATCAAGTAACTTAGGAAGACTCCCACTCAAGTATCCCTCATAAACCTTCTCAAAATATCATCTAAGCATTAAGAGATATTTAATCAAGTCTTAAATGATCTAAAAGTTCCATGGGATATTGACACCAGTCAATTCCAAGTATTGGTGGGTCATTTGTCCCCTTCAAAATAAATCACATTCAGTGCTTAGGACATGCCTCCTATTAGCCCACATCATAACTACCCATTGTTCATTGAAATATCCATATCCAATCATCACATTCCTAGGGTACTCATAGATGGAGGGTCTGCACTAAACTTATGTAATCTAAAATTCTTAAAGAAATTATAGTATTTTAAAGCCTCTTTGGGACCTACTTTGATCATGATTAAATCATATGATGACAATGAATGGCCATTTTTAGGCACTATCTACCTTCCCATTATTGTTAGACCCATGGTACATCAAACCTTGATTCATATTGTGGATGTTGATTTTCCCTATATTCTACTATTTGGTTACCCATGGATTCATGAGATGCAAGTAGTCCCATCCACCATTCACTAATGTTTAAAATTCCCTCACTCGGACCTAAAAGTCACCATTCTCAAAGAAATTGAACATTTTCATAGCTACCAAATGGGTCAATCTTAATCCTCCTACTTTTCAAGCATAAATAGTTCCACTCTAAACCCAATGTCTACCAAATATATACACCTTGATGATTTGGTACTTACTTATGAGCCATTACCTGATAGTACAAAAATTAAAATCATGTCCACAGGATGTGGGGAATATTAATACAAAGCCTTTTATGTATGTGACTTACCTCTTTCCCCACATAGTTACAGGTCATGTGCCATGAGGAAGACCAATCCTCTCAGATATTAGCTTGGGTCAATGACCTTTTCTAGTGTAGGGATATTATCATAATAATATATTGATGAATCATATCAATCATAGCTTATCCCAGAAGACAACGACCTCACATCTCATAGATAGTGATACCCCACATTCAAAAAATGTTAAAAAATATATAGTATCAAGGAAAAGAACTAGGGACACATGAGAAAGGTAGGCTTGAACCCATAATAGTTCAAGAACATCTAGAATATCTTGGCTTAGGGTATAATCTTCTTGACGATGACTTAAACCATATCATTATGGATATTACTTTGATCCCTAACAAGTATCTTTTTGATAAAGAAGTCAAGACAGACTCCACTTATAGTCTTTTTGAAGAGCTTGTTGCCACAAACCTTTTCCATGACACCACTATCACCACTATAGACATATCCCTCTGCTAAACCTCATTAATTGACTAGGATTAGTGTTAGGATCCATCCTTTGACATATTTTAAAATGATGAGGGTATTTTAGAATTCTTGTGAGCACAAGACTTCGTGCCTTTTAGCAACCATAAAAAGGGATTTTCTATCAATCTTTTTCAGTCATCTTATTTTAGGGAACAACAAAGGCTCCTTGATTAAATCAAACAATAGGAATTTAAAGAAGAAGAGCCAACCTAAAGTTAGGAATAATTTCCACATATCTCAACTAAATTTGAATCTTATACTAAAATTGACATAAAGCTCCTAGAAGGTTTTGCTTCAGATATCCCAAATCAATCAATACCCCCTTAATTCCAATATTAGACACCCTCTCTCATTGATGAGGTGATCAAATTTAACATCAAAACTAAAAAACATCTTTAAAAAGTCAAATTTGGGGTAACTCTCATATCTGAGGAGTGTCAAATCATTACTGAGCTACTCAAGGAATTTATAGATGTTTTTGCATGGTGCTACTTTGACATGCTAGGACTTAATCCCTCCATAGTTTTACATCATTTGGTTGTTCATATTAATGCTAAACCAATCAATCAAAAATTATGAAAGATGCACCCTAAATTATCCTTATTAGTTAAGGATGAATTACAAAAATTCTTGAAAGCAAGCTTTATCCTACCCATTGATTATTCTAATTAGATATCTAATATTGTTCTTATGGCCAAGCCATAAGGAGGAATTTAGATTTGTACTGACTTTTGAGACATCAATAAGGCATGTCCAATATGACTTCCCTCTTTTAAACATACACATGATCATGGATTCAACAGCAGGGTATGAAATATTATCCATTATGGATGGTTTTTTGGGCTACAACCAAATCAAAATTGTGCTTGAAGATCAACATAAAACAACCTTCATTACTCCATGGGGGACTTTATATTATCAATCCATGCCCTTCAGTCTCAAGAATGTAGGCACTACCTATCAATGGGATATGATTTTTATATTCCATGACATGATGCATGACATTGAGGAATATTATGTTGATGATATCTTAGGGAAGTCTCAACTCAAATCTAAGCATCATATGGTCCTACGTAGAATTTTTGAGTGGTTACAAGAGTATAAAGTAAGATTAAATCCAAATAAATGTGTCTTTGGTGTTACCTCAAGCAAATTATTAGATTTTATTATATCTAGGAGAGGCATAGAAGTAGACCCTACTAAATTCAAAGCCATTATTGAAATGCCTCCTCATAATTTAAATTAGTTAAGGAGTCTTCAAAGTAAGCTACAAGATATATATTGGTTCATATTTCAACTCATAGATAAATTTTATCCCTTACCCATCTCTAAAAGAAGGGGACACATTTTAATTGTAACTCTGAATGTTAGTAGGCCTTTAATAATCTCAAGCAATATCTAACAAACCCACCTATGTTATCACCACTAGTTACAGGTAGGCCCTTACTCCTATATATCTCTACTACACCTTGTGCAGTAGGTGTTCTACATGATCAACACAATGAGGATGGAAAGGAGTAAGAAATTTATTATCTCAATTGCACCCTAATCTCATATGAGCTGAAATATACTCCCATTGAAAAGGCTTGTCTATCCCTTTTTTTCCTTCATAGAAGCTTCAGCATTGTATGTTAAATAATCAAGTTTATCTCATCATTAAATTTGATACCTTTAAACATCTATTATCTAAATCAACCCTCAAAATTCAAATGGCCAAGTGGATAATGCTACTTAGTGAATTTGATATAGAATCTGTTCATTAAAAGGCCATTAAAGGATAGGCAATAGCAGATCAACTTATGAAGGCACCTCTTGTGGTGACTAAACCTCTTGGTATAGCCTTCCTGGATGAATCCATAATGAATACTATAGGATCTAATGGCTGAAATATATATTTTGATGGTTCTTTTACCATGCATAGATTGGGAGTTGATATCCTTTTGGTAACCCCATAAGGAGATCTTATCCCCAATGCTTTCTAATTGGCTTTCCCATGTACCAATAATATCTCTGAGTATGAGGCTTTAATTGCTGGCCTCTAATGATCCATCTAATGGAAAATATATCATATCCAAGTCTTTGGTGATTCATGGCTAATAATTAAGCAAGTTAACAAAGAGTTTTAGACTAAATATGAGAATTTACTCCCCTATAAGCAATTAGTAGATTAGTTAAAGCAGCATTTTTAGTCTATTAAATTTGAATAAGTGCCAAGGGGGAGTAACAAAGTAGTTGATTCCATGGCCACTATTGACTCTCTAATTGATCTTCTTGAAGATGTCCTTGAAGGTAATTTATTTATTGAGCATTTGATCTTACCAACCCATCAATCTATGGCTCCTCTATAAATTTGTGTTATTCTTGATCCTAGTCTCCCCTGGTATCATGACATCTATAACTATCATTATGACAACATCCTTCCACTAAACCTCAATCATCATCAATGTAAGGCTTTCATCTAACATACCTCTATTAACACAATATTTGGTAGAATGCATCAAATAGGTTATGATAGGACCTTCTTGAGATGTTTGACCTTGGAAGAGGCTTCTCTTATGATCAAGAAGGTCCACCATGGTATTTTTGGTAGCCATGTTAGTGTAATATCCCTAGCCAATAAATTTCTTTGGACCAGATACTATTATCCTACCATGGAACAAGACACCTGCCTATATGTGTGAAAGTGTGTATCTTGCCAAAAACATGGTAATATTATCCATGCACTTGTACAATAATTGCATCCTATTATGAGTCCTTGACCATTCTCTAAATGGGGACTAGATTTAATTGGAAAGATAAATCTCATATCATTTGATGGCCATAAGTTCAGTATTACATCCATGGAACATTTCACCAAGTGGGTAGAATCTATGCCACTTACCTAACCATAGGTCTCCAAATTTATAAATTTATTCTCAATCCAATCATTTTCCATTTTGGCATTCCTTCTAACATCCTATCAAATAATGGTAAGTCCTTCAAAAATCAAGAAGTTGAGGCCCTATGAAAGTGGTACCATATCAAGTATCACTTTTTTACCTCCTATTATCCCCAGGGGAATAGATAGGTTGAAGCCACAAACAATACTCTTATCAAAATTATCAAGAAAATAGTTAATGAAGTAGGAAGGAACTGACATGTGCAATTATATATTGAACTCTATTCAATTCAAACAAGTGTCTGAACACCCACTAGGACACTCCATATTCTTTAGTTTATAGAATAGAATCTATATTGCTTATACAAGTGGATCTCCCCTCCTTGTGTATCTCATTGTAGGGTATTATCACTTATCACAATTTTAGACAAGAAAGGCTACAAGAGCTAGAAATTCTAGATTAAAAACATCAAAAGGATGTAAATCACCTATGAGCATATTAGAATAGATTAAAAGGCTAATATTACATGAAAATCTAGTCTTGAGAGTTTAACATCAATGATCTAGTCCTAAAAGAGAATCAAAAAAATACTAATGTAGATAGGGATAAGAAGGGAAAATTTAAATCCAATTGGCTCGAGTCCTATATCATAGTTACTAAATTTGGATCTGGAGCCTAAAAAAATCTACACTAGATGGAGAAGAGCTTGATTATATAATGAATATAATGCATTTAAAAAAAAATTATACGTAACAGGCTCCACATCACCTCTACCTATGAGTCCCCACTTTTGGGGGCATACCCATTTCCATATCCATTCTAGACTTCTCCTTCCACTCCATTCTCCCCATCCTTGACCTTGGTATTACAAGTGGGAATCTATTACAGGGTTTATACAATAATAAGAGATAGATGTTTCTTAATTAGAAGAAAGTCATTACTTTTCAATCAATGGGGATGTTTGTTGAAGAATTCTTTTGGAGTCACTTTATCCATTTTGACATGTATCTTCCATCTTATCACCTCCTCAAACATACCTCATCACATCTTCTTTGATGATTGTGTCTAATCTTAGCCTCAAGCTAACCCTATCCCCATTTCAATATTGTCATCTCTAATCCATGGTCCACATGTTTACACTAACTTTATCATTATGTAAGGATCAAAAATAGGTATTGTACACTATGCCACTAAATTTTGATCGATTATCCTAAACCCCAATATATAATTTCTTCTAATACGATTGGTTCCTTGTCTCAATATAATAATATTTGGCATAATATACCCCATGTACATACCCCCTATCATCATTTAAACCATTGTCCATAATCATTATGTGTATCCATGTCTTTAGTCTATTTTGTCTTTATCTTATTTATATATCAATGAGTGTGTATTTTTGAATGTGTGTGGTTGTTTGATTAATTATTTAGCCTTGTATATATTCATTAGATTATTTTGTTTATTTTAATAGTCTTTTTATAGTTTTTTGTTAACTTTATGGGAACAAATATGTCCTCAGTGACTCCCAAACTAGTTTTGGGTAAAGTCACATCAAAAATAAAGTTTCCCTATGCATTGGGTGTTCTAATGTGTCTTTGACTTTTATCATGTCATCAGCACATATTTATAGTGCAATATAAAAATGGATTGCATACATTTCTAATGGCTTCAAAATTGTCACCCATCCTATTTCCCTCTGTCCTATCACTATCTAGTATAGCCCTTAGCCAACCTAATCATCTTATTTAGTCACCCCTCCATTTGATCACTATCTCACCTCCTTGGTGTAGGATTAATACTCCCCCCACCCCATTTTGATGAGACATAACAATTGATAATGGATTAAAATTTATACCATAACAATTAACACATTGATTTACATTTTATTTTATTTTACCATTATACACCTCATTACCATTACATCCATATAAAATTTATACCATGACATCCATAAATAAACAACTATCTCATAACATTTCATCACATAACATATCATCTACCAGTCCTAAAACATTATCACCTAATTAACCATCTATATATCATATTATTAAATTATTTAACATCCATTGACTATATTAATCTAAGATATAATCATCTATCTACCATTTTACCATAACTATCACATCTTTTTTTGAAAAAACATATATCAAATATCTCACTACCTACTCACATCACATAGTAACTATTAGTGTCCTAGATTTGCACCCTAGCTAAATAAGGGGATTGTTCAAGTCCTACTTAAATCTAGTCCAACATGGGACTAATCCTAGGTTATGGGTATCTAATAATGGATCAAAGCTCTGAATAAGGTTTGCTTCCTTCTGGATCTATCACCTATCCTAAACCTAAACTAGTTCTTGATTGGAATAGGGAGAGATATATAATAATATATTAAAGCATGTAAAAATAGGGTGATGCACCAGTAATTGGAACACTTATACTTTGCACAAGACACACTATGAGACACATTCAAGACCAAAAAAGATTAGTTCCACATGAGTAGTTCATAATAAGGCATGAATCAGTTATTAAAATAGCATGAAAGGGAAGATATCCACTTTCAAGCTAAACAACAAAATGTAAATTGTGCTTATAATGACTTGTGATAACTACCAAGCACTTCATGAAGGTGATGAAATTTAGACATAGATAAGGAACATACATTCACTTAACTACAGTATATGAAATCATAGAACACACTTCAATTTTTCTTGAAAAATGATAGAATTTAGTCCTTATTGCATCAAAAGGTGTTACAGTATAAATTTTGGCATAGCATAAGCAAGCCAAAGCATAAGAGTTTGTTCTCTAAAATGTCAGACATTTCTTGTCTAAAACTTTTAGTGAGTTCTACATGTGGTATAAGTTGGAACATATATAGAAAAAGGAAGAGAGAGAGGGAACTATCATATATTAGCACAAGTTTGAGGATGTTGACTCATGACCTTATCAATAAGGAACAATTTTTTTAAAAGAATTAAATGTTCATTGTCCTTATCCATCCACCTAGTGTCCTTGAAACTCCATGTCATTATCTATTTAATCTGTTGATGAGGACCATGTCTTGAAATTGATAGAATTATGCCACATCTACTTTGGGTGGCCATCAGTACCTATTTAACAAAAATGTGACCTTAATATTAGGTGATACACCTCACCATGATCACATTCAAATATGTATTTTCTTCAATATCAAATGTAGGTCCATTATAGGTGAAAACCAATCCAATTATTGGTTTTCATACTGTCACAATATCCATGGAAACCTGTAAACTACTTGATCTTGGTTCACACTCATTGGTCCATCTTTGATCTTTGTATTAGGCCATAAGAGACCTATTCTGAAACTAAAACCTATGAAAATCAATAATCTATTTTATACAAAGATCCTCTATCTAAATTATAGTGAACACAGTCATAGAACAAACCTTATAGGATATAAGATGTCAAACCAAAAATCCATATTTAGCTTTAATGGCATCCCTTTATGTTCTTTATACCTGAAAAAATGTCTATCTCCACTCCTTGGTGTTTGATCAAGATCTAATGGAAAAAAGATGACCTTACAAGACCTTGTTCATCTTGGTCAAAAATTGGTCCTTTAGTTCAACCTTGCTGTCAAATATTGTTCGAGCCAATTAAATTGCTCCAACCTATCTTTACTCTCATTTTATTTACAGATCCCCATTGTTATATTTTGACCCTTTTGACCTCCTACATGACCTAAGATCTCACTATATGAATGAATATGATCCCTTGATTTCTTGCCACAAAAATCCTTTGAAATTTTGACTTGCTTATGTATTATTTGATCAAGATGTACAAAGTAACATGATTCATAGATCTCATTGGGCCTACTTTTTTGTCAATTATTTTACACCATCAGATCATTGGTATGTGTTGATGATTTAAAATTGCACTTGATTCTAATCAACAATAATGGGAAGTTTTAAGATATGGGACTTGCGTCTTCAAACAACCTCCAGATTTTTGAGAAGCTAGTTCTTTATATTAAGTAGATACTAGGAAAAGGGATAGGAATTTAAATTAGAAACACAAATGCAAGAAAGAAAATCTAATCTATGGCAATGCATCTGAATGTAATTCAACCTTAATCCTGAGCACAATGAGACTATATGTAGGATTCATTTACATTTAAGAGCAAACAAGTGCATGATCAATGTAAAAGATGGAAACAATAGAAACAGAGGCTCACAACATAGACTACTTTTGCTATGATACAAAAAATGTCAATAAAGGCATAGGGTTCAATCTTCTTATTTGAATTTTCTAGTCATATAAGAGGCACAAAAACATTACAGTTATATAAACCTTTCAACTCAAGAAAATGAGACAAAAGCAAATGACATTCCTAATCATAGTTCTAGAAAGTCTACAGCCTAGACTACTTTTGCAAATGACACAGAAAATATCAACAAAGGCATAGGGTTCAATCTTATTTGAATTTTCTAGTCATATAAGAGGTGTAGAAACATGTATAGTTATATAAACCTTTCAACTCAAGAAAATGAGACAAAAGCAAATGATATTACTTAGTCATAGCTCTAGGAAGTCTAGACTCTTTACAATAATTCTCTCTAAAAAATTCTCTCTGATAATTGATCCTAATTTCTGGTGATCGATCCTCCATTCTGGTGATCTCTGCCCCCTTATTTATAGCCTTTGATTCACTCTGAATTGTCTGCTTATTCCCAATCTAATGGCCCAAATGAAATCTTTCCCCAACTAAAAGTGTCTAACAGAAGATATCTTATAGATTTTGAAAGGCTTTGTCTTCTGGTAGTTCATTAGAAAAAATAGATTGCATGATGCTCCCTTCTCTAAAACACTAGGTAACACTTAGCCAATTTCTTCTTATTACTTTAGGAAACACCGGAGGATGACACTTGTCATGTTTTGCAGCAGCCATCGAAGACATGCGGCACTTTCTGCGTAACTTGTACTCTTTTGTCTCTTTGTTCAGGATCATTCTGCCTTTAACACTTGTCACTATCCGCTTCCT
Source organism: Torreya grandis (assembly GCA_037957365.1). Classification (NCBI taxonomy): domain Eukaryota; kingdom Viridiplantae; phylum Streptophyta; class Pinopsida; order Cupressales; family Taxaceae; genus Torreya; species Torreya grandis. The sequence continues at coordinate 438,905 of JARHVA010000042.1, forward strand.
TAAAACTTCAATAACTTAAAAGAAAATAAGATTCATGGCATTTATTACTTGAGCAACTTTGAAAAGGAACATAGGGACAAGTGGCAATCTCCACTTGCTTTAACAAAGGGTACATGGCAGTCTCTGCTCTACTTATCTAGGGTTACATGGTGGTCTCCGCTCCTTTTAGCAACCCTTTTAGAAACCTACAGAAGATGACACATGTTGTTATCCACTTTACCCTATTTATACCATAGAAACAAATGGGTCTCATTTCTCATTTACATGGATAGTGACACCTGGTGACTTTTGCTTGCTTCAGACACACAACTTGGGACCCACCATAGTCTTTGCTATATTATTGAAGCAAAGATGAAGATAATTCAAACCGTGATACATGGTGGCTTCCACTTTCTTTTGCTAGAGTACGTGGCAGCTTCCATCACTTTTAGAAAAGCAAAACTAAGACCTTCTGTGACTGCCACTTGGCATTTTTTGCTTGATCTTGATACTTAGCTTTTGAAACCTTCCACTAAAAAGAGATGAAATGTGGGTGCCGATATGAAACCATGAACACTGACACTTGGCACATTTTTCTGAGTCATTATGAGATACATGGCACATTTCGACCAACTCATATAAAATATAAAGGTGCCTTAGATGATGACACTTGGTGATTTCCACTGAGAAAGATGCCTCAGATGAAAACATTTGTTAGCTTCTACTTTACCTCGACACTTAGACAAAATGAATCAAAAGGAAGATAGAGCCCGTGCTCTATTTCAAAACTCTGCCATCTCGGACCAAGGTATGAGAAGACAAAAAATTCACGGTGCGCGAATGAAAAATAGAATGGAATGTAGAGTAAATTTTTTCTCTATAGTATGAATTAATTTTGATCATTAATCTAGCTCAAACCCACTTTATTATCAATGAACATGCATTGTTGGATCTCATCTTGATGAACCTACACCATAGGATTTTTGGTATGATTATAGCTCTTTAGCGAGCTTTAAACTAGGGACTTTTTGACTCTTTTGACCGTAGTACAAACCATTATATCTCATTTTTTAATATGTGAGCTCAAACGAACCATTAGATCTTGACCAAGTTTAAACATTTTAAGGAAGTTTGAACCCAAATGGTCATTTTGTGAATCTCAAGCTTGACACTTGCATGAATGTCTTATGCTAAAATCTAACTTTGAAGCTCCATAACTTGAGCTAGAAATCTCACATAGACATGAAACTTATAGAGCATGTTCTTGGCACAAGGGACTTCATAGACCTGCAACTATTTAGCTCACAAGTGTTCCTGAGGTGCATTTATTAAATACACAAGTGAATTAGTCCATTTCTTTTTGGATGACATCTTGATGACGGTCTAGTTCTTTAAACTTATACAATCTATCATTGATCAATAATTTAAGGATCTAATGATCTTCTAAGGCTTGTGCAACCTAGTTCATGCTCCTAAATGCTTTGGACACCATGAAACCTAATTGGACCCTTCATCTATAATTATAGACCTATCTCTTAAAGATTAATTAGATCACACTTTAAGCCTATTTAAAGTGTTTCAAAATATTTTTAAAAAATATATGATCTCCACTTGAGGTATGTTTTCACCTTGTGACATTGATTCACTCTTCAATTAGAATCCTGCTCAACTTTTGGACTTTTGAACTAGGCACATTTTGGTGTGTAGACCAATTTTGGTCAACATAAAGAACATTTTGGTGTGTGACTTGGTTGGGTAGCATGCTTGTTATACTTGAGAACTTAAACCATCTTTATGAATCTTAGACCATTTACATGATACATGGACCATTTACATGACTACAATATATCCTCTTGACTTGAAAAGATAAAGAATTCCAACAAATAGGGAAAGAAATAAACTTGAAATGGAAACTAACCTAATAAAGCAAAGACAACTAATCTATTAAAAAACTGTGCAAACAAAGCACTTATTTGGGACAAAATACAAAGAAACTATTGTGTTATAACAACACTTAGAAAAAATCAAGATGAACTAACTATGTATAGGGAACTTAGCTTCCTTAATAGCAGTGCTTTAGATGTATCTCATTGATTGGGATAGGAAGCTCTTCATTATTCATCTTTGTGAGTTGGAAATCATTTTGATATTTGCAGTTGAAGACTGTATATGAATCACTCTAGAGAGAATCAAATTTTGTGTGCCTTCTTGGCTTAAATTTTTCCTCATCCCACTTGAGGACCAATTTTCCTTTAATTTTTTTTGAAAAAGTTGCTTTGTCAAAATATCTCTTTACCATTGCTTGATGGGATTCCATAGCCAACACGAAGTGATGCCTTGTCTCTTCTAGCTGCATTATCCCAACATATATGATTTCCATTGGCTCATTCTCCAAAATATCAAGTTGATTCATTAGTTCCAAAGCAAGGAATTCAACAAAAATAGGGATTCTTGCTTCCTTACCATATACTAGCTTGTATAGAGAATTGGCTATTGACCTTTTATTGGTGATCCTATCAGCCCATAGAGCTGAATTAAACTTGAGATGCCATGACCTTTGATTATCTTTAATAGTCCTCCTAATAATCTTCAACAAATTCTTGTTTATAGACTTAATAAGGTCATTGCCTTATGGATAATAGTTTGATGAGGTAATGATAAAAACACTATGTTGAACTACTCATTGGCTGATCTTACACCTGTCAAAATCCACAGCATTGTTAGAAATAATAGTTAAAGGGACTCTAAATCTAGTGAGAAAACCTTCATAGGAATCTAGAACATTGGTTGCATTAGCTTATTTTAATTTTACTACTTATATCCATCTGGTAAAATAATATGTGGTAGTTAGGATCCATTTGTGTCCTAATATTGAAGGGGGTTTAATGAGACCAATAAAGTCTAATCCCCATTGGATAAGGGTTGATTTACTAAAAAAATTTGGAGAGGTAAGGCTGTAAGCTTAACTTTCCCAATAAATATAGCACATTGTCTACATTTCTTAGTCCATGCATGTTAATAACCAAATATACTTGGACAATAATACCCACCTCTCATTATCTTGTGGGTTATGACCCTTGCTAAATAATGACATCCACTATGTCCATCATATAATTTCTCAAGCAATCTCTATGTTTGAACTGGCTCTACGCACCTTAGAAACATGCCATTGATATCCTTTTTGAACAACACATTATCAACAAGAAAAAAATGAATTGAATGTAATCTAAAATATCTCCTCTTTGAAGGGGTTAGAAGAGAAGGATAAATATCATCTTGTAAGTATCTTACCATATCTTAGAACCATCTAGAAGATGAGGTCTAATCATTTGCAATTTCTTCATCATTTGACACCATAACCACCCCATTGGCCTCTTATAAATATTGGGCTACATGCTCACAAAGTCTTTTGCCTCTAACTAGATTTGTGACCTCGATCTCAATATCATATTCCATGACCTTGGTTATCCAACCAGCTCTCTTGTCATTTATATCCTTGTTTAAAAGGAAATCATTGACACTTCGATGTGCAACCATTAAATGTATCTTATTATTGGAGAAGTACCTAAACTTTTTTAGAGACCTTATAACTAAAAGTGCATGCCTCTAAATAAAAGAATACCTTGTTTCATATTATTTTAAGCCTTGACTAAAGAAGGTTATTGGATTCTCTAAAGTCTCTTTATTATGCTGCATGAGAATACCTAAAATTATGTCTATGTTAGCTAGGTGTATAAGAAGAAATCCTTAGTGAAACTAGGGTTCAATAGTGTAGGAGCACTCACTATAGCTTTCTTTATCTCTTCAAAACTTCTTACTCCTTCTTTGGACCAATTGAAACTCTAACCCTTATTTAGCATGGTTTTGAGTGGCCTAGCTAAAGTAGTGAAATTTAAAATGCATCTCCTTATGAAATTGATCTTACCTAAAAAGCTTTTCAAGGATTTTTTTGTGTTTAGGCAAGGAAAGGGCAAGAATCAAGTCTATCTTATTAGGATCTATAATTGTACCATGTTTTGAAATTACATATCCAAGAATCCTACCTTCATGAATTGAAAAAATACAATTTTTGGGATTCAAAGACACCCTAAATTGTATGTACCTTTCAAACACTTGTCTAAGGTGAATCATATGCTCATCTACACTATTAGAGAACATTGTTATATCATCTAGATAAACAAGTATAAACTTATTAAGGAGACCTTAAAATGCCATATCTGTAGACTTTTGGAAAGTTACTCCAGTATTAGATAAACCAAAAGGCATCTTTCTATATGAAAATGTCCCTCACTTTGTGGTGAAGGCTAATTTGAACTAGTCTTCTTATTTGAACAAAATATGGTTATAACCACTATAGCCATCCAAAAAGGAGACACTTTCTAAACTTACAACTAAGTATAAAATCTACTCCATTGATGGTAATGGATAGTGGTCTTTAAGAGAGGCCTTGTTCAAGTCATGGAAGTCAACACATAGTCTTATTTCACCATTATTTTTCCATACTAGAACAAGGTTTGCCACCCAAGTTGATTGATTAATTGGAAATATTATAGTGGACTCAATGAGCTTATGTAGATCAGCTCTCATCAAAGGTTCAAGCTTTGAGTTAATAATCCTTTGTCTTTGCCTAATTGGCCTAGTCTCATCCTCTAACCCAATGGTATGTTTATCTAGACTTGGATCAAATCCTTTAAGGTCACTGTACTTCCATGCAAAGACATCTGAAAAACTTAAACATAACTCAATAAAAGTTTCTTTTGCTAAAAATGTGTAAAATTTACCCAACTTTAAGCTCTTACTAGTTATAAAATCCATATTTGTATAGTGTTCTTCCTTGGTTGACAAAGAAAACTTTTATTTTCTTAATTCATCATCTATATTGAATATTTTTTGAAGGGTGACTAACCTTTTAGGAAAATTATTTATCTTTAACTACACAATCTGGTCACCATACTACTACAAGTGTTTATCTTAGTTACTTAAGGAGAATTTAGTGTCCTCTTGTAAGAACTTGAAAATTTGATTATCATTTTCAAATACTTGCTAATTATCATGGTTGTCTGAGATAGAGGACCTTACAATCACCTTGATGTGTGATTAAAACTTTTCATTCTTTATGTCATTTGGGATACTGAATTGTGACCCAATGACATCCAGCTTGTCTACATGCTTGTTCTTATTTCATGATATGGCCTGAACATTGAAATATTGCAAGTCTTCAAGTAAATCCCATAGTTTATGCTTATATGACATAAGCATTTTATTCCTATATACATTAATTCCTCTTACTTAGTGAACTACCAGTTCACTATTACCAAAGACTTGTAAGGTATTGACCTTCATATTTCTTACCCATTTCAAGCCATACACTAGTGATTCATATTCATCAACATTATTGGAAAAAACAAACTAAAACTTGAGAGAAGATAAATAAATTTTATTATCTATAAAAATTAACATCATTCCAGCCCCAATGCCATGTTTATTCTTGGATCCATCAAATACAGTTACCACAGGCCATCACTAGATTGATCATCTTTCATCAATGTTGGAATTGGTGTATCATTTTCATGCAGGTAATAGACACTAAGTCCTTATTCTTCAATTCACTTGTATGGATCATGCTCATATAAATTAGAGGCCCAATCATCAAGGAAAATATCTGAAACTCCATCTAGAGGTGACTCAATTTCCACCTGACTATTTTATATTACCTTATCTAGGATAACACAATTAGTGTTCACCATAATTGGCATAAATTGATCTAAATTAAATCTTGAAATATGTTTATAATGTGTTATAACCTTAGTACCATAACTAGTCCTAAACATTAAATAGGTCCAATCAGCTGACAAATATCCTCTAATCTTTGAGGTAAAGTCCCTTGACAAACACATGGCAAAATAAGGAGGCAAGTCCACTACTACTACATCTTGTTGAATGGTAACATTAGGGAAAGAAATTAATGTCAAATTTATATCCTTAATTATGAATACTATCTTTTTTGGTGAACCATCCAATTATAATACTCCCTTGGTATTTGGTTCATAGACAAGATCAAGCTTATATACAATTTGTTGGGGCATGACAGTGCTACTAGCTCTACTATCTACCATATAATTATGGACTAAAAAGTCACTAACAATAAGAGAGAGATAAAAGGGATGGGTTTTGTTTGATTTTTCATTATTTTTTTCCACCTTTGTCATGTTATTTACCTATCAATCAGGTTGCTTGGTAGGTTAGTCTAAATTAACCAAGATAGCTCCTTATTTCTCAACTAGTTATTTAGACACTTTGAGAGTTGAAAGCTCTTGAATGATTAGGTATTTTGCCTTGTAATATCAAGGGAATCCCACATATTAATGATAAAATTTTATTTCTTCACTTTATCTATTATGTTGAATGAGTCTCCACTATCTTTTGGCTGCGACTTTTGAACCACTAGTTATCCATGAATTAGAGGTATTTGGAGAACCTTCACTACCTCTGTATTCTAAATCTTCTATACTATAAGAGCAACAAGTTGATCCTAGAAACTTTTGGGAATAATGTTAGGAACACTATAAGTATTTATCATGTCTCAAGTTTCCTCAACTGCTCTTCTTTTAGCTCTAGTCATAGTTACAACTTGACCATTTGTGTTGATAGTTTCACCAACTTGATTGAATATGATATGATCATCCAATTGCCAATTAATATTGATGGCATTAGGCTGACCTTCAACTTATTAAGCTTCTCCTTGGAATTCCATATTGATGTCTTGATATTGACCACCTTGAAGAAAGAGCTCTTCATGTGTCATTTGTGGCATAGTAATATCTTATGATACTAAGGCTTGATTTTGGATGTCATTTGGATTAAAAGACTGCCAACCTGAATATTGCATTAAGTTGTTTTTAGGAATAATAGATTTTGAATTAGAAGGTACATTAGGATCAAGGGTTACATATGATTTACTTTGGGTTATGGCTCCTTGATTTTGGTAAGGTTGCCTATTGTCCTTGAAACCTTGAAAAGGAGGTCTTTGGTTATTGAAGGATTGATAAGTGTTCTAGTTTTGTTGTTAATAAGGTCTACCTTGGTACTATTGTCTCTTGAGTTGAATGATCTCATTCCCAAAAGTTTTTGCATACTTTTTGGATATCTAATCTCACTAGTCTGAATAGAAGGGGTTATAACTTGGGATTTTGAAGATGGAGTAGGAACTATAGATGGAATCTAAGGAACTGTAGGAGGAGGAACAAGTTATAATTCTAGGAATATGGACATTAAAGGCCTTAGAGAAATTTTATTAGCTTGTATCAAGTTATTTTCTACTCTTATTACAACTTCATAAGCATTTGGGAAAGTATTACCACCCATGGACTATATCATGACATGAATATCATAATTGAGGAACTTAAGATAATATAAGACTGCATAATTTGGGGATGGTCTAACCAATGCAGGGATTATATTCCATGTATTTTGAAATCTATGGTTAAAATTAGACATGAACTCATGGGGGTATCTTTATATAGTAGTTAGTTGTTCAACCAAAGATAGATGATCAGACTTGTCTTCAAATTTCCTAACTAAGGTTGCACCTAATTCATCCCAATTAGCAATGGAGGTCAAAGGAAGATTTCTATACCATTGTAATGCTTTTCCCTTGAAGGAAGTAGCAAGTAGTCTGATAGCCACATTATCTTGAGTAACATTATGAACAGAGCAAAGGTTGGCAACATCCTGAATATGCTCAATAGCAGTAGTTTTATCCCATTCTCTTGAGAATAAAGGGATACTCTTTAAAGTAGACATAAGGATGTCATCATATTGGGAAAAATTCAAGGGACTACCCTTATTAAATTAAACAAACACTTGATTCTTAAAAACCATTTGGGCAAAAGGGATTTGACTAATGGGGATAATAGATTGAACTAAAAAAAAAAGATAACTAGTAGATGAATGCTTATTTTGAGGATAAGGAGTTGTTCTACTAAATCTTCTTATTTTATAAAAATTAGAAATCAATTCAATGTGTTCAAAATGAATACCTTTAATTGATGATTTTTTAGTAAATTTTGGCATGAAATCACTATCTGGATGATGCTATAAGATCGCTTGAAGGATATTCAACTTTTGATGATGGTATATCTCTCCTACTAATGTAATTTTTTCTTCTCAATCTTTAATTTTCAATTATGCTAAGGAAACTTAGTCCCACCAGGTGTGCCAAAACTATTGGTGTCTTAGATTTGCACCCTAGATGAATAAGGGGAGTGTTTAGGTCTTACTACTCAAATCTAGTCCAACATGGGACTGATCCTAGGCTATGGGTATCCTAATAATGGATCAGATCTTTGGAGAAGGTCAGCTTCCTTCTGGATCTATCACCTATACTAAAAATAAATTAGCTCTTGCTTGTAAAAGGGAGAGAGATACAATAATATATGAAAGCATGTAATAATAGGGTGATACACTAGTAATTAGAACACTTATAATTTGCACAAGACACACTATGAGACACATTCAAGACCAAAAAAGATCAGTTCCACATGAGTATTTCATAATAAAGCATGAATAAGTTATCAAACTAGCATGAGAGGGCAGACATCCACTTTCAAGATAAACAACAAACTATAAATTGTACTTATAATTACCTATGAGAAATACCAAGCACTTCATGAAGGTGAGAAAATTTAGGCATAGACAAGGAACATACATTCACTTAACTACAATATATGAATTCATAGAACATACTTCAATCTAGCTTGCAAAATGATGTAATTCAATTTTTATTGCATCAAAAGGTGTTATAGTACAAATTTTGGCATAGCCTAAGCAAGCCAAAGCATAAGAGTCTATTCTCTAAAATTTTAGATATTTTTTGTCTAAAACTTTTTGATATTTCTACATGTGGTATAAGTTGGAACATATATACAAAAATGAAGAGAGAGAGGGAACTATGATGTATTAGCACAAGTTTGAGGATGTTGACTCATGATATTATCAATAAGGAACAAGTTTTTTAAAATAATTGAATACTCATTCTCCTTATCCACCCACCCAATGTCCTTCTTAAAACTCCATGTCAGTATCTATTTAATTTTCTAATGAGGACCATGTCTTGGAATTGACAAAATTATGCCACGTCTACTTTGGGAGGCCATCAGTACCTGTTTCAAAAAAATGTGACCTAAGACACCTCTCCATGATCACATTTACATTTATATTTGCTTTAATATCAAACATAGGTCCATTATAGGTGAAAACCAATCCAATTATTGGTTTTGATATAGTCATAATATTCATGGAAACCTATAAACTACTTGATCTTGTTTTACACTCACTAGTCCATCTTTAATCTTTGTATTAGGCCATAAGAGACCTATTATACATATAAAACCTATGAGAACTGAGAAGTTATTTTAGATGAATATCCTCCATCTAAAATATAGTGAACAAAATCATAAAATGAACCCTATAGGATATAAGATGTCAAACTAGAATTCCATATTTAGCTTTAATGGCATCCCTTTATGTTCTTTATACCTAAATGCATAACTATGTATGTTATTTCACATTTGATGAGATCTAATGGTGGAACAATGACCTTGTAATACCTTGTTCATCTTGGTCAAAAATTGGTCCTTTGGTTCGACCTTGTCCATCGAATATTGCTCAATCTAATCGAATTTCTCCAACCTATCTTTATTCTTATTGGCTTTGTAGATCTTCATTATCATATCTTGACCCTTTTGACCTTATGTGTACTATAAGAGCTCACTGTATGAATGAACATGGGCCCTTGATTTCCTACCATGAATATCCTTTGACGAGTTGACTTGCTTGCACATAATTTGAACAAGATGTACAAAGTAACATGAGTCATATATCTCATTGGGCCCACTTTCTTTTCAATTCCTATGCATCATCAGATCATTAGTATGAATGAATGCTAATAATTGATCTATCTCAAACCCACCTTCTTGTCAATTAATTTGCATGATTGGATCTTGACTCGATTGTAGCTTTTTAATGGGCTTTAAACGAAGGACCTTTTGACTAGTTTGACCCCAAAGTAAACCATTAGATCTCATGTGTCAGTATGTGAGCTCATGAAAAACATTATATCTTGACCAATTTTAAACCTTTTAAAGAATTTTGAACCCAAACAATCATTTTATGAAGCTCAAACTTGACGCTCACATGAACATCTTATGTTGTAGGGCCAACATTGAAGTTTCATAACTTGAGCTAGAAATCTTCTGTGGACATGAAATTTGCAGAGCATGTTCTTAGCACAAGGTAATTCATGGCACTATAATTATTTGGCTCATAAGAGTTCCTGAGGTGAATATATTAAATACATTAGTGAACTAGTTTATTTACTTTTAGATGATGTCCTAGTGATAGTCTAGTTCTTTAAACTTGAACAGTCCATATTTGATCAATCTTTCAAGACTCTAATGATCTTTTAAGGCTTTTAAAACCTAGTTCATGCTCTTAAATGCTTTGGACACCATGAAACCTTCATGGACCCTTCTTCTATAATTGTAGACTTATCCTTTTAAGATCAATTAAATCACACTTTAAGCCTGCTTAAAGTGTTTTAAAAGATTTTGAAAATCTATATGATCTCTAGTTGAGGTCTATCTACCCCTCATGACATTGGGTCACTCTTCAATCAGGATCCTACTCAGCTTCTATACTTTTAGACTAGGCACATTTTGGTATGTAGACCAAATTTAGTCAATAGTAACTATAATATCCAATAATGTAACACACATATAAATCTAATACATCACCACATCTAACATCATATAAATAAAATAGCGTACATCTAACTCATAATCAAGTCCATCTAATCACATCATAAATAAATCCATCATATCGCATCATAATCCATAACTAAAGTAGTATATATATCAAATCCATCTAATCACATCATAAAAATGTCCATAATCAATGCATATCACAAAAAACATCACACATCACATCATATATAAAATCTCATAATAATATAATCAAATGTCCACATGGAGTCCATGTCAAAAACTATATACAATATGCATGCCCCATGGGCATTAATGGGCTATAATATAACAAAATTCATAACTATATAAGTCTTAGCTGAGCTATTGGAGGTCTTAGAGGGTGTTGATGTACTGACTTTGATGAGTTGCCTCTGAAGGTTGATGCATCTGGTGCATTGCCACCTCATACAGATCCCTATAATATTATGTCTCCCACATCAACCTCACAATGTTCTACATCACTCTATCTATCCCCTTGTTAACATAACTATTTCTACCTCTTATTGGCCCTCTCGACCACCTCTACCTCTCCCATCAAATCTCTAATATAAATTTGTATCTGGGTAATCTATGTCTGATAATGCATAATTTGTGTATCCTAGCTACAGATCTAGCTCTAAAGCATAACTAACTGAGCTTATAATGAAGTGATTTTTCATTATAAACCAATGACCTATTCCTGGGCCTGGACTAACCGCCCATCCTTCTATGATGTTTGAGCCTGTATCTAAGCTTGTAGTTGGTCTCTCTATCTAATAATCCTATCTATCTCCATAATTCATGTATGCACCTCTATTTAGAGATATGTTAATAAAGATCTCTCATCCCCAAATAGAAGATATTGGGATGGTCCAACACCATCCCTAATCCTATTGGTTCCAACTTGTGTAATTTTTCCACTAGCCTAGGTCCCACTCCCTTCTACCTACCATGCTACTATTGCCCAATCCCCATCACCCCCATCTACATCCATGGAATCTAGACCTCTTTACCCATCCTGATCTCTTATGCTAGTATTTGCATCTTCCTCCTCTATAACCTCACTTGTACCTATAACACTCTCCTTATTACTCCCCTTCATACCAAAAATTTGCATTAGAGAAACCTCATTAGAACCCTCTAAACCCACCATGATGTGTAGGTTGTTATCACCCCTGGATCTAGTAATGAAGTATGTAAATCCCATGGGACTCAGGCAAGGCAATCATAATATACATATGCAATAGCTCTATCTATTGGCCTACCCCACTATGGTCTTTCTTGATCACTCCTAGAAAAAATATGTCTCTGACCTGGCATGCCCTACAAGAGCCTAAACTACCTCTACACATGTACAAGTCTATATCACTCTTAATAAAATATATTTGACCTATTAAGTATCACTAAGTGAGCATATACTGAGTCACCTCAGCCTCATCATCCTAGCCAAACTAAAGTCCCCTATAGGGCATCCACGTGATATGCTCTCATCATAAAATGTAAAAAGATTACCTATAAAATCTCATCTCATTGGCACAGCCTCTCTACATGCCCTATAAAATGTACTATCCAAAAACCATAAGCTAATTAGGCTCCCTAGCTGCTAGAGTACCTAAAAGCCACTGGATCACAATGTGCTTCTAGATGCAAATCTATAATAATAGTGACAAACCCAATTTTATCATTCAATTATAGGCCCCTAAGTGTAACTACTAATATAGATAGACTAATACCATTGTCCCCCATGTAAAAACCTTGAAACCTTGCACCATGTTTGCAACCACATCTCCCAATCCTAGGTGAAACAAATAACTGCTCTTGTCAACCATGAGTATGTGTATCATAAGATACATCACTACCAAGGTCAACCAATTAATATTCCCCTCTTGGAGGCATCTATCAATATCCATGCATCAGTCTTGCACACCAACTCATAATCCTCCTACTAGTCTCTATAATATCACACTCAATGTGTGTGATCTCTGATAGATCCTATCCCCTATCATCAACAATCATAGAATCCAATAGATGTCTTTTAATTTTGCTATCATCTTTATAGTAATGAAGTGAATGGTACTTGTCTCCAAGTGCCATCACTCAACCAATGTAGTAATCAGGGCATGCTCAATCCACACCATTGGCATTGTCACTATATAATGTAATCCCACTATCTTTAATACCCCATAATCTATAGTAGTCAATCAATACATCTCATGTAGAACCTTAGGATGCCATAACCAAGATTTTATCACACCTAAATCCTCTTGCACCAATCACACAACCTATCACTAACTCCATTCCATCATCCATACTAATATTCCTAACTTAATCTTAATTAATTCATCCCTATCCAAACCCACACTACTTCCTATCCTAGTGTTCTAACCTACTTTACCATCGTCCATCTTAATCTAACTATTCCTCATCCATCTTAACCTGTATCCCTTAAGTTAACCCCACCTAGTCTACAACCCCTTCCTTAACTCACTTAAACTCATAACACATTAATTACCCTAATCAACCTATTTAAACCACTCCTATCCCCTCCTTACTAATCCCATTTACCCTTAACATTCATAGTCTAACTAACACCTAATTATCCTTAAACCATTATAACTTACCTATTCCTAATTCATCCTAAATTTACCTAAATCCCTAACCATATATAATACCCCCTAATACACCTTAGCCTATCCTTTTATCCCCCAAATTTTAGCCTTTTCTCACCCATAGTAATATCACAACTTGTGACTTTGCCCTAACCAATGGTCTTAATAAAACCACTAATCGAGTTCTATAGTTTTGTATAACCATGGCTCTAACCTCATGATTATACAAAACCATTGATCCCTAAATCATGATATTATGATAATGTAAGACAAAACTTATGGTATTATAAGACTAAAATTCCTTTAGTTGTGATATTGCAATACCACCACTTGTGTACCAATATCTTATGAGTGTAATAATGTGATTGGAGGCACTACCCTTAGTCATGGTATTACACCCATGGTGCCTTTTCCTTAATTATCATGAAATAAATGAAAATTTTCAACCAAAATTGATAAAATCATAGCGTAAGGAGTTTATCACTCACCGGTGGTCCTGCATCCTTAGGTCTCTAAAATTCTTGGACTCTCTCATCGTGGTGTCAATTTTGGGGGATCCAGTCTATGTTTTTTGCTCAAAGGAGTTTTTTTTCCAAGGTTAAAAATTAAAATGAACCCATTTTTCACTCTTTTGTCCTATTTAACCCCCTTTTATTTTACCTCCTTAACCCCCATAACCCCTTTTCTCTTATCCTACTATTAGGACCCAGAAGCACACAATTGATTACCTTTGTATAAGTAACTTAACATGCAGAATTAAACCAGAAGTAACAAGTAACTAGAATTCAAAAATAACACAGAATATGAGAGACAATACCCAATTGTATTAATAGTCTTCCAGAAGGAAATACAACAAAGAGGATGCCACAGTCTTCTTCCTTACACACCTCTAGGGCTCTCACACCTCTAGGGCATAAACAGTAAATCTCTTCAAGAGCTCACTCTCTCTCTTACGGTCCCAACAAGCAACTCACACACAGAGTTTTTGTTCACCTCCAACCAGTTAGTATCACTACTACCAGTACACAAGTGCTCCACACACTCCAAATCTAAGTACTCCACGCACTCCAAGTACTTAACATACTCCAAGTAGATATCTCCTGATCTTGCTACCTATTGTGTTACTTGTCACCTTTGACCTTGCTATCCTATAGATCCACCTTAGACCTTACACACACAAACACCTGCAAATCAACTGATCATACTTACCATGTATATCTCTTTACACCCTGAAGAACCCTTGTCCTTGCCTCACCAAGTCCTTATGATTCTCCAAACTAGTACCCCGATGGATCTTCTCCCTGATCTTGCACACCTACAGACCAATCTGATCATACACACTCGGCACCCCTGTGGAACTAGGAGGAGCTACCCTTGCTCTCTTCACTCTCAAAAGGAGCTAACCAAGCTCAACTCAAACTAGAAAAAATTACAATATAGCCCATGAGTCTCTTAAATAGATCTCATGCAAATAATAATTAGACATCTAATTACAATAATTAGATCCACAGCTCAAGACTAAAATTAGCCTTTCAACATGCAAACAACTAGTTTGTTAACTAATTGTTCATGCAATCGATAATTCTAGAACTGCACAAGTGACCAACGTCAGTCCCTGTCTAGCTAGATATGACCGACGTCAGCTGATCCCTGACTGATGTCAGTTTGCTTTGCACTAGATATGACTGACGTCAGTTGATCAGATCGACGATGATTGCTCTACAACTCAGCAACCTCTCAACAACCTCCCCCATGTCTACATTAGTGAAGCTTTTAGCTCCACAACCTAACAATCTCCCACTTAGAGATAAATAGCTACATTGTACCTATACATGTACACTGTCTAATCTGTTTCCTAGCTTGTATCCCTCTTCAAGCTCAATCTTGAAAACCAACCACCACACATCCTGTGGTGCAACACCTGTCATCCAAGTAACCTACCAAATTTTAAGTAATTGACCTTGCATAGCATAAATCCTTGCTAGTGGTCCCTCTTAGATACCTGAGAACCCACTGAACCTCTTTCCAGTGCTTCCTTCTTGGATTGAATACAAACTTTTTGACAGCACCCACTGCTTGGGCAAACTCAGGGAGTACACATGTACTCAACTTCATCATGTGATTAGGGAACCTATTCTGTGAACTATCCATCCATAGGTGCACTTGCCATTCTACATCCTACACTACCTTCACATAGTCATCCTATGACAACATCAACATGTGATCTTCCCTGTCTCTAGGATTACTCATGCCAAAGAATTTTACTGCTCCTAAATCCTTCATGGCAAACCACTGAACTAACCTTACCTTTAGCTCAGCAAAACCCTATATGTTTGAACCTACAACAAGCTCATCCTCCACATACAGTAACAAGATAATGTCATGACCATCATCCACCTGGAAAGATAAACACAATTGTTACAATGACACTAACTAAAGCCATGCTTTGTCATCCACATGTCAAACCTGTACCACTGTCCTACAGCTTCCTCAAGACCATATGACCTGGCCTTCCATCTCACGTGTCCATTCTCTCTATTCTTTAACCAAGGAATCCATTCATCTTTTAGTGCTTTTATCTTATTTGGAAACTCTACCAAATATCCCATTTGGTTCTTCTCCAAAGAAATCATGCCATGCTCCCACTGTTTCCTGGATCCTTCTTGCTCTGTAGTGAGCAACAAGTATAAAGAAGAGGAATAATGAATTTAAGGCTTACTTACCCTTTCAGTCCTCCATATGGGCATTTGAGACTCCTTGACAGCTTGTTGTCCACCCAAAATCCATTCCAGTGACTGACCTCGGTCACCACACAGTCTGCATCTGACCGACGTCGATTCCATTCGACTGTCCAGGTCACCGATGCCGATTATCCTACCGACGTCAGTCTCCACCTGCCTGACCCCACTGACTCCTCTAGTTTGCACATGACCGATGTCGGTACTTGTTTTTTTGATGTTGATTACCTTTGACCGGTGTTGATACCTATGTTTTTCCTGTGAGTGATGAGTTTTTACCTGCGAGCTTACTTTGAATCAAAACCCTGTCCAAACTGCCCTGCTCAAAGATATCCAGTCCCATCCACTGATCTCTGTCCGTCATCTCCTCCAAGAACACCAAGGTTTTTTAGTTCTTAAGTTTGTCAAACACATCTGACTTCCTCTTAAGAACATGCATCTCCTTCTTGCTCATGTGACCAAGCCTACAAAGCCATGTCTTCACAACAGAAGAAAAATTAGTAATACAAGCAAGTAGATAAAGAGTACCTGCTTCCTTACCACATGCTAATTCAAGTGCATCCACTATGAGAGTTCCTGTGCATCTCTCATCACCCAACTTTCTTGAAGTAATTAGCCACATCTTCAAGACTAGGACCTGCATGACCTTCTTCAACACCCATGTGTTGGCCGCCTACAATTTCAGCTGCACTTCCCCTTTGCCAATACTTTGACAAGGCTCACCAACCCCTAAATTTGGGGCTGCATGAAAAGAGGCAATAGAATCTATAAACAAAGATTCTATTTTATCCAAGGAACATCCCAGAGCATCTTGTGCAACAACACCTGCAACATCTACTTCTTCAGTTCCTTCATGCTGATCTTCTACCAACCAACAATATTTCTTTACCTGCTCTTTCTTTCCATAACACCGTAATTGACCATTCATGCTTTTCAATTCCTCCATTCTTAGTGTACTTTCTTTTGCCATTGCTATATTCCCACTCAATCAAAAACCCCTGAGAGTGACCTATAATCAAACACAAACCTGCTCCCTGTAACCTTAGCTTTGATACCAATTGTTAGGACCCAGAAGCACACAATTGATTACCTTTGTATAAGCAACTTAAATGCGAAATTAAACCAGAAGTAACAAGTAACTAGAATTTGGAAATAACATAGAATATGAGAGACAATACCCAATTGTATTAATACTCTTCCAAAAGGAAATATAATAAAGAAGATGCCACAGTCTTCTTCCTTACACACCTCTAGGGCTCTCACACCTCTAGGGCATAAATAGTAAATCTCTTCAAGAGCTCACTCTCTCTCTTATGGTCCCAACAATCAACTCACACACAGATTTGTTGTTCACCTCCTACTAGTCAGTATCACTACTGCCAGTACCACCAGTCAGTATCACTACTGCCAGTACACAAGTGCTCCATGCACTCCAAATTTGAGTACTCCACGCACTCCAAGTACTCAACGTACTCCATGTAGATCTCTCCTAATCTGGCTACCTGTTGTGTTGCTTGTCACCTTTGACCTTGCTATCCTACAGATCCACCTTAGACCTTGCACACACAAACACCTGTAAATCAACTAATCATACTTACCATGTAGATCTCTCTACACCCTGAAGAACCCTTGTCCTTACCTCACCAAGTCCTTATGATTCTCCAAACCAGTACCCCAGTGGATCTTCTCCCTAATCTTGCACACCTACAGACCAACCTTATCATACACACTCAGCACCCCTATGGAACTAGGAGGAGCTACCCTTGCTCTCTTCACTCTCAAAAGGAGCTAACCAAGCTCAACTCAAACTAGAACAAATTACAATACAGCCCATGAGTCTCTTAAATAGATCTCATGCAAACAATAATTAGACATCTAATTACAATAATTAGATCCACAACTCAAGACTAAAATTAGCCTTTCAACATGCAAACAATTGGTTCATTAAATAACTATTCATACAACTGATAGTTTTGAAACCACACAGGCGACTGACATCAGTCCCTATTTGGCTGGATATGATCGATGTCAGTTTTCTCTTTACTAGATATGACCGACGTCAGTTGATCAGACTGATGCCAGTTGCTCTACAACTCAACAACCTCCTCCATGTCTACATCAGTGAAGCTTTTAGCTCCACAACCTAACAATCTCCCACTTGGAGATAAATAGCTACACTGTACCTGTACCTGTACACCATCTAATCTATTTCCTAGCTTGTATCCCTCTTCAATCTCAATCCTGAAGACCAACCACCACACATCCTGTGGTGTAACACCTGCCATCCAAGTAACCTGCCAAATCTAAAGTACTTGACCCTACATAGCATAAATCCTTATTTTTGGTCCCTCTCAGATATCTAAGAACCCACTGAACTGCTTTCCAGTGCTTCCTTACTGAATTGACTACAAACTTTTTGACAGCACTCACTGCTTGGGCAAACTCAGGGAGTACACATGTACTCAACCTCATCATGTGATTGGGGACCCTATTCTGTGAACTATCCATCCATAGGTGCACTTGCCATTCTGCATTCTGCACTACCTTCACATAATCATCTTGTGACAACATCAACATGTGATCTTCCCTGTCTCTAGGATTACTCATGCCAAAGAATTTTGTTCCTCCCAAATTCTTCATGGCAAACCACTGAACTAACCTTACCTTTAGCTCAGCAAAACCCTGTATGTCTAAACCTACAACAAGCTCATCCTCCACATATAGTAACAAGATAATGTCACAACCATCATCCACCTGGTAACACAAACACAATGGTTATAATGACACTGACTAAAGCCATGCTTTGTCATCGACCTGTCAAACTTGTACCACTATCTTGCAGCTTCCTCAAGACCATATGACCTGGCCTTCCATCTCACATGTCCATTCTCTCTATTCTTTAACCAAAGAATCCATTCATCTTTCAGTGCTTTTATCCCAGCTGGCAACTCTACCAAATCTCCCATTTGGTTCTTCTCCAAAGAAATCATGCCATGCTCCCACTATTTCCTGGATCCTTCCTACTCTATAGTGAGAAACAAGTATAAAGAAGAGGAATAATGAATTTGAGGCTTATTTACCCTTTCAGTCCTCCATATGGGCATTTGAGACTCCTTGACAGCTTGATGTCTGCCCAAAATCTATTTTAGTGACCGACCTCAGTCACCACATAGTCTGCATTTGACCTACGTCAGTTCCATGCAACTATCCAGGTCACCGACGCCAGTTATCCTACCAACATCAGTCTCCACCTACCTGACACCACCAACACCTCTGGTCTACACATGACCAACATCGGTACCTATCTGTTCGATGTTGATTACCTTTGACCAACACCACTACCTGTGTTTTTCCTGTGAGTGATGACTTTTTACTTGCGAGCTTACTTTGAATCAAAACCCTGTCCAAACTACCCTACTCAGAGATATCTAGTCCCATCCACTGATCTCTGTCCATCATCTCCTCCAAGAACACCAAGGCTTTCTAGTTCTTAAGTTTGTCAAACACATCTAACTTCCTCTTAAGAACATGCATCTCCTTCTTGCTTATGTGACCAAGCCTACAAAGCCACGTCTTTGCAACAGAAGAAGAATTAGTAATACAAGCAAGTAGATAAAGAGTACATACTTTCTTACCACATGCTAATTCAAGTGCATCCATTGTGAGAGTTCCTGTGCATCTCTCATCACCCAAATTTCTTGAATCAATTAGCCACATATTTAAGACTGGGACCTGCATGACCTTCTTCAACACCCATGTGTTGGCTGCCTGCAATTTCAACCGCACTTCCCCTTTACCAATACTTTGACAAGGCTCACCAACCCCTAGATTTGGGGTTACATGGAAAGAGGCAATGGAATATATAAACCAAGATTCTACTTTATCCAAGGAACATCCTAGAGCATCTTGTGCAATAACACCTGCAACATCTGCTTCTTCAATTCCTTCATTCTGATCTTCTACCAACCAACAATATTTCTTTACCTGCTCTTTCTTTCCATAACACCATAATTGACCATTCATGCTTTTCAATTCCTCCATTCTTAGTGTACTTTCTTTTGCCATTGCTATACTCCCACTCAATCAGAAACCCCTAAGAGTGACCTGTAATCAAACACAAACTTGCTCCCTGCAACCTTAGCTCTGATACCAACTGTTAGGACCCAGAAGCACACAATTGATTACCATGTATAAGCAACTTAACATGTGTATTTAAACTAGAAGTAACAAGTAACTAGAATTTAGAAATAACGCAGAATATGAGAGACAATACCCAATTGTATTAATACTCTTCCAGAAGGAAATACAACAAAAAAGATGCCACAGTCTTCTTCCTTACACACCTCTAGGGATCTCACACCTCTAGGGCATAAACAATAAATGTCTTCAAGAGCTCACTCTCTCTCTTACAGTCCCAACAAGCAACTCACACATAGATTTTTTGTTCACCTCCAACCAGTCAGTATCACTACTACCAGTACCACCAGTTAGTATAACTACTACCAGTACACAAGTGCTCCATGCACTCCAAATTTTAGTACTCCACGCACTCCAAGTACTCAACGTACTCCAAGTAGATCTCTCGTGATCTTGCTACCTATTATGTTTCCTGTCACTTTTGACCTTGCTATCCTATAGATCCACCTTAGACCTTGCACACACAAACACCTGTAAATCAACTGATCATACTTACCATGTAGATCTCTCTACACCCTGAAGAACCCTTGTCCTTGCCTCACCAAGTCATTATGATTCTCCAAACCAGTACCCTAGTGGATCTTCTCCCTGATCTTGCACACCTGCAAACCAACCTAATCATACACACTCGGCACCCCTGTGGAACTAGGAGGAGCTACCCTTGCTCTCTTCACTCTCAGAAGGAGTTAACCAAGCTCAACTCAAACTAGAACAAATTACAATATAGCCCATGAGTCTCTTAAATAGATCTCATGCAAACAATAATTAGACATCTAATTACAATAATTAGATTTGCAGCTCAAGACTAAAATTAGCCTTTCAACATGCAAATAACTGGTTCGTTATCTTACTGTTCATGCAACTGATAATTATGGAATCACACAGGCGACTGACGTCAATCCCTGTCTAGCTAGATATGATCGACGTTGGTTGATCCCTGACTAATGTCAATTTGCTCTGCACTGGATATAACTAACGTCAGTTGATCAGACTGACATCGATTGCTCTGCAACTCAGCAACCTCTCAATAACCTCCTCCATGTCTGCATCAGTGAAGCTTTTAACTCCACAACCTAACACCTACCACATTTAAATCATGTCAACCTAATTAATTACCTCAACTCATTAATTATCCTCCTTTAGTTGTATGGGGCATCATATTTACCCATCATCCAACCTCATCTCAATCTAGAACTACATCATCTCGAGGTCTTCTAAAACTATGTAAGTAGTACCTGGCCATGATTTTGTGCCCAGGGATAGCTCAACCACTATTAACCCCTATTCCCCATCCTGTCTTAGATTAATCACTCAATAATCATACATCAATTTATGTTATACATCTTTAAAAAAGTGGCTCATTATCATTAATCAACTCATCTAGTCTTTATTGTTAGTTTTTCAAGCTTTCCCTAACATGTGTCCTTATTATGGTAACCATCACTGACTTGTAGCCTATCTCATCTTTCATTTTCAGATGATGTCTTTATTATGGGAATTCACATCTTATCAATCAAGTCTCCTTTTTAGATAATGGTTGTTTGTCTAAAACCCATATCTCAATATCAAGACACTTTTTCCCATAGCATCCATGATTGGGGCATCTAAATCATAGTTATATCAATATTCAAGACATTCCAACCCTATCTTGTCATCTTGGTTTTATCCCACCCCTGAGACTTCTATTTGAGTGACTAGCCAGGTCATTTCTCCCTAAATGCTCCCTCAAGGGGGAATCATACCTAATAAAAAAACTCACAACTATGGTTTTTCTTTTAAATACCATTACTCCTTCTATCATATCCACTCTCAATACCCTTTAAAAGAGGAGCAAAATGTATGCACCTAAATTTGCTCACCCTAATAATTCTACTAATTTCGCTAATTTAACCTATAACTATTTTTATTAGATAATTAACTAATATCCTATGCCCTATTTCCTACATCCCACAAACCTTATTCTACCCATCTAACTAATTAATCACCCTTATTATTCCACTAACTACATATACTTACCTACTAACCTACCCATTAAGCCACTTGCCAATTTAAAAATATAGTATATTTACCTACCCATCTACCACCCTATTATATATCTATTCATATACCCCTAATCCCTAAAAGAGATTTATATAATTGGATAATTATATAAATCTCCTCCAATTTATCCCTTTTCCCTCTAGAATTTTCTATTCTAGAGATTTCCAAGGAGTTAAAAAATCCTTGAAAATAGCCTAGCCATTGATCTCAATGGCTCAAAATTAAATTTGAGTCATTGATCCTTCCATCCATTTCTTATATAACCAATCCAATATATCCATGAAAACTAATTTGAAACTTGGAAACTTTCTAAATTTTAGCCATAATATCCTTCTTTCATCCATATAGCCTTATCAAAGCCATTATCCAATCAAGAATCCATTGAAGCCATTGACAATCATAACAAAGCAATCCAATAACTCAACATATTTTGCATCAAAAATTGGTTTGGATATCTTGGAGGGGAGATAAAAGAGGTAAAATGATGGCAAGGAAACTCATTACATGCATCTAATTATATCTATATCCTCTTTGTTTTATGTTTTTTATGTTTTGGGTTTTTATTACTAAAAATAATAATATAGAGAGAATCCAAAATTTAGGCTACAAGGAAAACCATATCAGAATGATTCTATTAATCTCTATCAACACATCAAAACCACATTATATTATAGAAAAGTGTTATATATAGCCTTTTACAATTAACTATCTCTTCACATTCATCCCTTTCGAGATATAAAAAGAAAAACTCTTTGCATTATTCTATTACTCGATTAAGATTATCAAAATGAATACATACAAAATATAAAACTATATACTTTTCACATGTGTCCTATTATACTTTGTGATTTTACGATGTTGTAATCCACACTCAACACCATCTGATAGAACTGGTGTAAAACTAAGCATATGGAAATAATGTACCATGCACATACCCCCAATTTTGGTATCTTTGCATATGGATTCTCAACTGAGTCATAATAATTTGTGTCTATGCATATCTAAAACTAAAATGGGAGTGATCATGTTGTACATGTTGCCCCCAATAAAAGCAAACCTATGTAATTATGTGTAAAAATTGAGTATATACTAAGTATATCTAATAATATATGATTGAGACTGTGTAAATATAAATTATACCTACTATACCTTTCTAATAATTCTATAAATTTATGTTATGAGGCTACTGGATAATAGCACAGTGGGTGGATATAGTGCACTACACTCCTAGTAGCATACTTTACTATTATCCAAAAGTGTCATTTCTAAGAAAATTGAGACTAATCTATGTATAACTATATTTCCCTATATTTTCTTGAGTTTGAGATCTGTAATTTGTGTCTGCATGTTGAAAAATGTGTTTTGAGTACACTAGGATGGTCTGATCTCTTTGATAAACCACTATGAATGCCCCCTCTTTTGAAGGGAGTTTTTTATCCACAAAATAATTATCCTCAAAATAAAATCTATGAATCATTTGTGTTAGAAATAAATTATATGATATCTACATGATAAACCAATATAATGTGTATACATGACATCAAAACATACTACAGATTGAGCATAAGTTGTTATTATAAAATGTATGTTAGATATAGAATTCACAAGATTGTCAAGATAGATATATCAATGTTAACATATATATGAATAGAAAATATAAGTATAATATAGGTAAACAACTTGGGGGGATGGGGCATGATGTCCATCAAAGAAATCAAGGAGAAAGGGGAGATGCATGAGGTCCCTCATGGCATCATAAATTGGATGTGAAAGCAATAAGCAAGAGACAAGTGTCATGGCCATGAAACACACATGGAAACATGCATACAAACATGAGTCATGCAAATTTATCCAAGGGGCCACAATATAAGGACATGGGCACATGTCACTAAGTTTGAGAAATAAGTACATCAAATGGCATGTTCAAATGTCTACATATGCAAAGAGCAAGCAAGGTTGGCTTAGATCCATATGGAAGTACATGTTTAAATGTCCACATACACCATAAATAAGCACACACAAGGACATAGGTACATGTCTAAAGCATACACATAATGAAAATAATTGGCTTAGATCCATATAAAAATGGCATATTCAAATTCCCTCGAGTAGATGTAGAAACAAAGAGGCACAATCAAATCTAGACTAGTAAATATAGAAATGAAAGTATGCATAATCATGTGGTACAAATCCATATAAGATAAAAGATGTACATAAGTTGAGTGTATATTAGTAGTAGTCAACAAAAAATTAGTGTAGTATAGGATGATCATATCAAGATATAATCATTTCTAATTCTATGATATGGAGTATAGAAAAATATAACCAAGCGAATCATAAGTTGTGTGTATGATGTCCCCAATGGGTTAATATATCAATGATGAATTAGTATATATGTGTATGTGCCCCCAATGGGTAAATAATAGCAAATATGGATCTATGTAGAGGACCAGAGTCATGTAGTAATATGTGAATAGTAGAAGGGAACAAGTGAAGCATGCATGTATAATAAAACTGACTACACTAACATATATAGCATATGTAGTACCTCAAAAATAGAATAAATGTAAACATGGAAATGCATACAATCTAAAAGTTGTATTTTCTAAGTAATATTTGAATTATTTTTATTTTTAAACATATTATATTGTTTTTATGTTTTTTGAGTAGAAGTTATGTACAAGTAACATGAAAATGAAACTATATACAAGGATCAAGATAAAGTAAATTATGTACAAATAAAAGGAGAACATACTAACTAATGATTCCTATAATAAACTCACTATCAAGGTGACCTATATCAAGGAAGAGTGACTATAAATGGTGTGTAAGGAAGTATCTGATATTTGGGAATTAGATGTACTCAATAATATGCAATTGAAGCTAACTACAAAGTCTAGCTATGAATATGTGGAGTTGATTGAATTGGCTTATGAACTATGGGGCTCTTGGGGACCCATATGATGGAAGAATCTATAATTGTCATGGATGTTCTATGTGGAGTGTTGTGGGGACTCAATAACATTGATCTAGGTGTGAATTGGGTAGAGAGAGGCTTTCTATAATCCATAACATTTATTTGATGTAGGGGTCTCTCTAATAAAGGTCTCTATGAGAGAGTATGTATACATGGTAATGTTTTAGAAATAAACCTCACCTGCATTGGTGGCTCGACTAATATCTAATGTGTGGTAATGGATGGAACTATTATTGGTGACCTTTGTGTAGCTAAAATGGAGTAGGTAAAGGATACTCATACTATGAATAAATGCATCAGCTTACAACATAAGATTCAAGATTTGATAGAGGCTAATATCATTGATGTGAGCACTCCTACATAAACACCCAAAACACAACTAGATTTTTCTTTAGTTGGTTGTTCTTTGGGTGTTTTTATATCCATGGAGAGAAGTTTGACTTCTCATTCCTTCACTGTATGGCATATATCTATAAATGATGCAAACCTTTTGAATAATATAAATTTATGTAATTTTGGTAATAAACTTTATTTTAATATGTCCTAGAGTTATATATATTCCATGAGGCTAGTCATCTTTGCTAATATGGTCTTATAGCACAAGACATATTCATCTATTGGTTCATTAGATTTTTGCTTTAGTTTATCAACTTGAGCATAGGAAACTTTGTCAATGATGTTGATCAAAAAGTGTGCCAAAAACATATATGTGAGTGGATTATATGTTTTAATGTACTGATAAGGGAGATCATAGAACCATTATAATGCATAGTCCTTTAAACTAAGAAGGAACAACTTAGTTAGGATCCAATCATTGGACACGTAGTCCAAACATGCTATGTGAA
Organism: Torreya grandis; assembly: GCA_037957365.1. Taxonomy (NCBI): domain Eukaryota; kingdom Viridiplantae; phylum Streptophyta; class Pinopsida; order Cupressales; family Taxaceae; genus Torreya; species Torreya grandis. The sequence goes on from JARHVA010000042.1 coordinate 465,071, forward strand.
AAACACATAGATGATGATCCAGATCACTCTTGTTAGGAAAAATATAATCCAAATACATGTTTGCAAAAAGTAAATGTGGAATAAATAAGCCACTCAAACAATGAATAGTGAGATAACACAAATACACAAAAAAGATTACATGGAAACCTTATGATGTGTAAGGACAAACCACTAGGCAAATGGAAACTTCCATACTTCTTATTGCTTCAAAAAAACCACCTCTTATAAAAAGCTTCTTCTCCTTAAAAATGCCTTTAAAATACTCTCATACAAAGCTATATAAAGCTTACAAGCTATTAAGATATTTACAAATATAACACTTACTTACAAGCTTTCAAAGGATTCTAGAATACCACTCCAAGCTTACAATTACAAAGGGATTAGCATGACTTTTATATAAATATAGAGAGAGAAGATAGGTGAGGGAAAAACTTCATGAAGGGCCAAAAATGCATTACACTCCTAGTGGGTGCACTATTGATGAATAGGAACCATTTTCCCTCAGATGTGTAAGGCTAAAATATGCTTCCCACTTTTGACTTAAAGATCCCACCACCATGTGACACCAAATATGGCACCCCACTTCACATGCAAGACCTATCAACAATAGTGGTCAATATCTTCCACTACCTATGTGCATAAAATATTCTTCAATCACCTTTTGACTTTAACAACACATCTTCACATGCATCCCCATAATAATTATAATCTATTTTATTTCATATTAATTTTAGCACATGTGAAAGATCCTCCATGGACCATACCATTCTCCATGGGCCGTGCCACATATCTTAAGTTCCACCTCAGTAATTTTCCACATCACCATGAATAGTGATTATGAATAGTGACTTCACACCCAACATTATCCCAATTGAAGTTAATATTTAGAATTCTAACATCCAGCTACCCATCTATGTCTGATATTGCCTTCATCATAATTTCAATAAGCTAAGAAAAGTTTTACAGCACTCAAGCTTCTCTACCCTAACCAGCTTTGTTAACATGTATATAATATTCTATATGGTGTATATCTTCTGTAATAGGATTCTACCATCCTCAACCATGATCCTAATGAAGTGGTACTTAATGTCAATATGCTTTATGTGATCATGAAATATTGCATTCTTCACCAAGTGAATTTCACTCTGACTACCACAATGTAAAGTAATCTTACCCTGATCTTCATGAAGTCACCTAATAGTCACTCTAACCATATTACCTCCTTCCAACCTTAATTTGTAGCCACACACTCTACTTCAATGGTTAATAAAGCCACCACTGGTTGTAACTTAAAATCCTAACCAATAGCTCCACCAAAAAGAGTAAAAACATATCCTATAGTGGACTTTCATCCATCCCTGTCACCACCAAAATCAAAATTTGTAAAACCTATTATCTATAAATATGCTCCTCCATAACATATTACAACATCTGAAGTGCCTTTCAAATATCTAAGTATCTACTTCACCATAGACCAATGCTCCTTTCTATGATTTTTATGAACTAGTTCATAACTCCCACTACTTAAGAAATATCCAGTCTTGTGCACACCATGGCATACATGAGGCTTCCCATTAATAATGAACATGGTATATAGGACATACTTATATTCTCATCCTCTGTACTAGGACATTGTTTAGAAGACAATTAAAATGTGTAAGAAATAGGGTGCTTACTAGTTTGGTATTCTACATATTAAACCGTTACAAAATCATCTCAACATATGTATTTTGAGACAATTAGATTTTCCTAGATTTCCTATCCCTATGTATCCTCATCCCAAAAATTTGGTTTGTTGACCCTGAATCCTTCATCTCAAAAGTCCTAGCTAATTGAGCCTTCAAATCATTGATCCTCTTCATGTTTGGGCCTATAATCAACATGTCATCAATATATAATAGTAAGATAATAAAGCTGCCATCATTGAATCTCTTATGGTATGCATAATGATCAACTTCACTTCTACTAAAACCATATCTCTTCATGAAGGTATCAAATTTCCTATACCACATTCATGGTTCCTGCTTCAATCTATATAGTGATTTCTTCAATCTACAAACAATCTTTTCTTTTCCTCTTACCACATATCCCTCAATTTGATCCATATAAATATCTACCTTGAGATCACCATGTAGGAATGTTGTCTTCACATCAAGTTGCTCTAGTTATATATTATGAGTAGCTACAATTGTAATTAGCACTCTGATAGTAGTCAATTTCACAAGAGAGAATATATCATTTCAGTTAATACCTAACTTTTGCATATATTTTTACCACTCCAATAACCCATAATTGTTCTTCTTTAACTTATTCACCCACTTATTACCAACACTCTTCTTATAGGTTATATATCCACAAGCTCCCATGTTTCATTCTTTTAGAGTGCTCTCATTTCCTCCTCCATGGCTTTCCTCTATTTTTTTTCATTCTTATATGCTCTAGGTTCCTGAAATGAACTAGGTTCATCCTCATCAATAAACAAAGCAAAAGAAGACTAAAAAATAGAAGTATACCTTTCTTTAACCTTCTTGGTATGAGTGGACCTTATAACTTGTGTTTTTTGTACTTAGTGCTCTACTTACCACTCTGAAGCTTCAACTTACTTATTTTCATCTTCTTCTTCCTTGACTACTTCAACTGGTACAATTTTAGGTGTATATTGTACCTCCTTCCTTTGCATGAATTTTTAATCAAACATAATATCTCAGCTAACAATTATCTTGTGGCCATTAGGATCCCGCAACCTATACCCCTTCACCATATCTTCATAGCCTAAAAAAATACATTTCCTAGATTTCAAATCTATCTTGGATGTTATTTATTTAGGCACATGGGCAAATGATTCACAACCAAATATACATAAATCAAAATAATCCACTATTTTACCATGTCAAGCCTCTTTTAGAGTCCTTCCATCTAATGCATTTTTAAGAGACCTATTAATAAGATACATAGTTATATTAAGAGCCTCTACCCAAAATCCATTTTCTAGCTTTGATGCACTCATGATGCTTCTAGCACTCTCCATGATAGTGTGGTTCAACCACTTAGCTACTTCATTTTGTTGTGGAGTATAGTGTGGTTTAACCACTTAACTATCACTGAATCTCAGCAAAATTGATACAAGGAGCCATAAGATTCTCCTTTTGATACCACTATAACCATCATGTCACTAACATTAAAATTAAAGCCAAGACACTTGAAGAGACCTAATTTTCACAATGTCGTGTTATCAAATTCAAAGGGGCATCTTCTAATTGTGTTATCACCACCCAACGTGGAAAAATTATTATCTTTGGGTACCCATAAGACCCCACCTCGAAGGCATCCTCCTAGGATCAATGTTTATAAAACTCCACCACACACACCCAAAGAAAATTATGATATAATCCAGCATCTTGAGAAGACCCCCACAAAAATCTCCATCATGGATCTCCTTAAGTCCTCATATGTTCACCATGACATCATAAATAAAATATTTCATGAGTATAAAGTCCCCATAGACATTAATGCTAGCCAATTTCAATCCCTTATTATCCATTTATCATATTCATAGCATATAACCTTCAACCCCTAGGACATGCTACTAGTTGGCCCTGATTATAGCTATCCCATGTATATCTAAGTGTCCATTGTAAACCACAAGAACCCATAGGCACTTTTAGATGAAGGATTAGTTTTAAATCTTTATAACATAAACATAATAAATAATTTGGGTTATTTTGAGTCTACACTTGGCCTTGACCTGATTTTAATCAAATATTATGATGATGAGTGGTAGTTGACTAAAACTTTATATCTTTATATCTCAGTGGGTCTTATTATGTATCATATGCTTATCCATGTTACTGTGCCTATAGCTTGTTCAAGTGGCTTGCTTGGCTTGTGATAAATGAGTCTTAATCAAAGGAGGCTTGGCTATCTCCTCTTCTCCTTGGCACCTTTGTGATGTCTTTGGCTTTGGCTTGGCTCAACAATTTGGCATTATAATACTAATTTTAATGGATTTTGGAATTAGTTGTGCATTATAAATTTGCATTATCCAAGTTTAAAATTCATGTTCATGGCTCTTTTACTTATAGAGTTTCAAAATGGTTCAGGATCAACCATGACCGTCCATCTCAAGATTGAGATGTGTGGCCATGAATTAGTCTAATTATGTAATTAAATTTGTAAATATTCTCCATAAATATTTTGCATAGAGGGACATTTAAGAGGCATGGAGGGTCTTAATGAGGCATGAGGTGTCTTAATCCTAATATTTTATGTATTTATGGCCTAGGGATGCCTTCCGAAGAAATGATGTCATTTGATAATGTAGATATTCAATATTAATTTTTAAAAACAAATATTCAAAAATATCCATGGAATTCTTAATTAGGCTCATGATTTTAATTAATTAATTTTAAGCATGATTAGTCACTTTGGTGTAAATTTTGGCCCTTTGGTGCACAAATTAATCAAAGTGGTCAAAATTTCTCATTATTGGCTCAAAATTTGACTAAATTGAAATTAGGATGCAATATTAGATATGTTGGATTTGTTATCCCATTTAGGATGTTTCCAACACAAAATAATAAAGGCATGTGTTTTGTGCAATAAATTTGGTAGAAAAGAGCAATCTAGAGCACCCAGGTGCGAAAATGTTATTTTGACTTGCAATGATATGATCAAAGTTGTTGTCTCATAAATTGCATTACCCCATTTAATGATACCCTAGCCAAAAATTAGCACTTGAATATAATAATTTTAACTCTTTTAATGCATTTTAGTGTTTTTAGGCCAAATTGTGCATTTTGGTAGAAATTGGTCAAAACCTTGGTTGGATGTTATCAGTGGCTAGTTTTAGGTGTCTACAATTTGCCCCTATTTAGGAAGGCATTACAAGCTATAGGCACAGTAACATTTTCTCAAAGAATGAAAAGGTGTGTATGCCTACAACTATAATGATGATGAACTAACCATATGATGCCCCCTCAAGGGAATTGTTGTCACAAGTAGGTCAGAAAATGGGCCCTCGAAATGAGGTGACCAAAGGAAAGAAGATGATGGGGTGAGAACACAATGATTTGGAAAAAGTATTCCAAAATCACTAAGAATGCAAGTGGGATGGTGTACAATGGTTTGCCCAAAGGCATTTATAAGCATTGTACCCTGATAGTGGTAATGTGTTATGATAACATAATGATTCTCCTAAAGGTAGTTATAATCATTGAGAAGATGGAGCTACCCTAGTTAGTATAGACAAACAAGATAACAACATGCCCCTGTTTGGGCAAAAAAAATTAAATTTGGTGAGAATAAAATTATTTGTATAAAGGTAGTTATAATCATTGAGAAATGTAGGTGGGATAGTGTACAACGATTTTCCCATAGGTGGTTATAATCATTGGGCCCCAATAATGGCAAACATGATAGATTGGTTGATGATGATGGCAACTTAACACAGAGAGTAATGATGAATTGTAACAACCTACTAGTAGGTAGATGCTCATCTAAACTAACAAAGGTTGAAATTCTTTTGTGGTTAATTACTTTGTTTGGGATGTGATTGGGATGTCGATGCTGAGGATATGTCAATGCCACCATTACTGAATAGACTTATTAAAGATGATTTTTGTTGTAACATGTGATGGTAAACATCATGGTAGAACATCATGAGGGCATGGCCAAAATATGAATAAGGACTAACTCTCTAGATCTAATACTCAAAGGAAAATAATGAACCAATGATAAAAACCATGATGTCAATGCTAGCAAATGAATATAGATGGATTCAAGTATAGGTACGTGCAAAGAATCACCTAATGAATGCATATATACTAAATCAAGCCATTCATTAATGAAATCATTTCATAACCCATTGTGGAGTCCATGATCATGTCAATGTTTGGCAATGAAAAGTCATCCTTAGGGCAAGCTTTATTTATATCATGGAAATTAGTACAGATTCTAATTCTTTCTAGCTTTTTATTAACTAGTAAAACATTGGATATCCACTCTAAGTAGTCAATGAATCTAATACATCCTACTTCTAAGAGTTTTTCCAACTCTTTCTTTACCAATACATCAATGAGAGGATGCATCTTACATAGCTTTTATTTTACTAGTTTGGCATCAGGATTGACCACAAGGTGGTGCAGAACCAAGGTGGGGTCCAAACCTAGCATGTCAGAATATATCTATAAACTCCCTCAAAAGGGTTGTAAGGACTTCACTCTCCTTCTCAATAAGGGAAGCACCAAGCTTGATCCACTTTGGGTCATCTGGGGACCCAATGTTAACCTTTGTCGTATCTTCCACTAGAAGGATCAAACCATATTTAAGGATGGCTCTTCAAGTTCCCCTAGGCATGATGAATTAGAGTCCCCAAATGGAAGGTTTATCCATGTAATAAAAATTGTTGGAAACTCCTGAATGATTTGATCAAAAGTTTGTTGTTCTTCAAAACTTAACTCAAACTCATAGATAAGTTTGTTGTTGGTGGTATCCTAAGCAATGGTTGAATAAGTTTAAACACACCCATATAATGACACCTAAAATAGGTTTTCACCACTAAACTGGCCTTTTTATTTACTTTTACCTTGGTCAAAAAGTGCCTTAAAGAGGTTTTTACTTTAGGACCTCAATGTTTTAATTATTTACCTTTGGCTAAGGGTGTTCACCCACTCTCCAAAATAGGCTATATGATCCAACTTGATTGAGAACCCTGATTTATGATCCCCCGACAAAACATTGTCTCTAAGGTTAAGAAAATCATAGAAAACCTCATCATTTTGAAACACATCAATCAGCACATTGGACTCTTGCTGGTCCTACTCTATCAATTAGGGATAATAAAATGGTAGTGGGTTATGATAAATAACTAGGCTAAGGGTACAAATAGAATGGGTGTCAAACAAATTAGTCTCAGCTAGGTCATCAAAAAATCTATGATCAGACTCTACTTCACTACCATCATCATCATCACTCATTGATGGCGATGGAACATGAGTAAGATATATGGAGTCACCCCCAAGTAGTTTAAATCTAATTCCATAGGGTCCTTTGTATTTGGTCATGGAAATTAGCTCAAGTGTTCCCTATTGATTAGGTTTGAGGCCTCCTCCTTCATAGTCTTGATTCTTCATGATCTTATTGGGAACAAGATACTTTTGGTTCTCATAACAATTAGCTTGGTTGTCATTATACAACCATGATTCATCCCCTTCAAGAGGGTCTGGTTCTAGGCCAGATGTTGGTACAAAAATGATAGGTCCTTTACCTTTTCTCTTTTATTTCCATTTTGGACAAAGTGGCTTAGCTTTAGGTCTTCCAATGGACTTTGGATTCTATGGAAGGTTTGTAATATGAAAGGTATCATGGGTTAAATACTCTCCTAGGCCGTTGGATGAGATGGTATAATGATTCGATATTTTAGGAGGTAGCATGTGGGAAAGGAAATCAAGGGTATATGGATCAATGTAGTTGTCCTCTAATAGATCAAGGAGTATTGCCTTTCCTTTATCTTTTTTGGCCACTAGATTCATGTTGAAGTGATAATTATAGCTCTTGAACTCAGCCTCTAAGTATTTGCAGTGCTTGTATGAATTTAAATCTCTCGATATACAAACTTCCATCCCAAAATGGGAGAACTTGATACATTGGTGAAATGTTGATGGGACAACATGGATTTCATGTAATCAAGGTCTTCCCAATAGCATATTATATGACAAATTGAGATCTAGCACATGAAAAAGTGTATCATGGGTCAAGGTCCCAAGCATAATTGGTAAATAGATGGTGCCTTACGATTCTTGTTCCTCATTGTCATAGACTTTAATGGTTATTATATCTACTTAAAGATCTATCATACTGTACATGAGAATCTTGATGAGCTTAAAATACTCTATGTTTAGACCTAATCCAATGTCTATAAGGACACATTTCACTTTATGCCACTTTATGCAAAATTCAATGTATAATAGGTTATTATGTATTGGGCCAAGGGATGACATATCACTTTGGTTGAAAGTGACTTCTTGGGCTAGAGCTAGGTGTCCAACCAAAGCTTGGAATTTATCAGGGGATATGTCACTTGAAATAGTGGATTGGCTCAAGAAGTCATTAAAAATGTTTTTATGGATTGTTGATGTATGCAACAAATCTAAAATGGAGATTTGTGAAGGTATCTTTTTTAATTATTCCACAATGTCAAATTTCTTCTCTTGGTCAATGTTAAATGGCTTATTCTAAGGTTAAATAGATGGTTGGGTGATGGGAAATGTGGTAGATGGTTATGGGGCCTGGTATGGTAATCTTTAACCTCTGAGTTGTGATTACACAATTAGGATTGAATACAAGACCATGATTGCTTACAAATGATGGTCATGGTGTGGGACCAAATAAGACAAGTCTCAATTGCTGGTGAACTTGTGCATGGTTATGGGGTAAGGAAGAGTCATCGATATAAGGTCTAAAAGTAGGAATCCCTCTTTTTTGGTTCACTTGTGTGTGGTCCTAGGTCAAGGAAGGATTATCAAAGTGATTGGATTGGTTTGGTATGGTTAGCAATGGTCTCATTTGATTATAATTTGGTCTAGGATTAATGGAGATGGTATTAATGCTACCTCCTACAATATGGCTTACAACTCTATTGTAGTCATGTGCAACTGCATGGTAGGTTTATTGGTTATTACCATTCAGACCTTGGTTCTATTAATTATTTTAGTGTTGTTGGTTCTATTGGTTCAGCCTTCAATTTTGTTGTTTTACTAGATGGTGTTGTTATTATTGTTGTTATTGTGGTTGCTATTATGGCTGGTTGTTATGTTGAGGAAAAGGGTTTAGATATATTTGAAGGGTCTGACTAGAATCAGAAGCACCGTTATCTAATATTATCTCCCCATTCTCTAACCTATTCTAAATCAATTATTTAATTTGCACACATCTTCACAAATTATTCCCATTGACCTGATGATAGTCACAAAATTCATTTTCATGGTACCAATCAAGATAAAGAATACCCTGAGGATAATGTTTTGGTATAGGCCAACCAATCATATTAGCAGTGATGAGTTTGTGAAACATAGATTCAATAGGCTCTCCAAGGTCACTAAAAACATGGTTAGTAAGCATTGTTATCCTTAGAATATGAACTTGCAATGGCAAAGGTGGTTGTGTTTGTTGTGGGGGCCTAAGTTGTTACATTTCTAGCACATGTTGCTACTGTTAAAGAGGTTATGTGGTAGGAAAGGTATGAAAAGGTAGTGATAGCTAAGAAAATGGTGTTTACACCATTTACACATGATGTGACTCAATTACTCCATTTCCCAAAACATTATTATTACATTTGAATTGCTTTGGTCTATCTTGGTTATTGGCATGTGTTAGTTATGACGTTTTCACCTAGATTGGATGTTGGTTTTAACCATTTCCCTAATTGGTACATTTATTCTCATTATTTGAAGTAAGCTTGATGATCCCTTTGATAATAATTTCATGCTCAATCAACAAACTTTTATCAATGATTTCCTTAAAGGTATGTGCACACTGTAGTTCTAGATGATAGGATATCTCACTATACAAATTTTTAGTAAACACAGTGGCTAATTGTTTATCTAGTAAATTATGGGTGAATCAGCTTGTAAGGGCTCTCTATCACTGTAGATAACTTGTAAAATTCTCACCAACCTTTTGCTTGGCTTGTGTTAATTTGACATGAGAAATCTCATGCTCAATATTGTATGAAAAGTGTTTTACAATCTTATCCAAAAGATCATCAAAATTAGATACTAAATTCTTGGGCAACTTTAAAAACCACTCCAAGGTTTCCCCTATTAGACTCATTAGTAATAATAGAAAAATTTATAAGTCATTATATGCCATTGGGTGGCATGCAACAAATAACTTGATCAAATGAGCTTTGGGGTCACCTTTCCCTTTGTATTTGATTTATTTTGGTGGTTTGTATCCTAGATGAAATGGTATCTTCAAGTACTCCATGTTGAAATAATAATAACACACATCATCTTCCAGCTTGGATGGTAGCAATCGTATCCTTCATTTGTTATTATTTTTGGGATAAGAAACTAGAGGGAATATTAGCTTGAGGGGGAATATTGTCCTGGGTAGATGGTTGAGCAGTCACAAGTGGAACACTTTGACCAAGGTATGATGGAGGTATTTGTTGGGGTATGTTGGTTTAGTTGGGAAATATACCAAGAATATGTATACATGGATTAGAATTCAATTGTTGAAATTGCATTTGTGGTTGTATAATATTTTGGTTAGGATTGGATATGTAGGCTTGGTTTTGGGGATTTTAAAGCTGGGATGGAGGGATATAATTATATTGTTCCTATTGAGGTTTAAGAGGGACATGTTTTTGACTAATCAAACCTTATTTTTGAGGGGGTAATTATGATCCAAGACCCTATCTTTGAAATAGTGGTACGTTCTACACAAAATGTAAAGGTTGCCTGATTAGTACTTAAAGAACATTGGAACTTCTTTGTTGCACAAATATCAATTGGGAAGTGGATGCATGTTGGAGATTTTTAATTTGATAACCAATAGTTATACGTTATTAACTAGACATCATTTGGATTTGAAGTGGCACACTGGTCTATGAGGAAAAAGGTATGTTCCTTATTACTTAGAGAGGTGGAATACTGGTTTCCCCTATTAAGATGGCAACATATTCAGCCTTTGCTCTATTGGTATGCTAGATTGTGCATGTTTTTGTGGAATAATACTCATCACCTATTAGGAAAGAGTAGGATTCATCACATTTTGTTGTTGAGGCATGGCATTGGTAGTTGGTTGGCTACCTAATCCTGTTGGTTGAGCACTTGAAGAAGTATTTGGTTGAGGATTAATGGTAGTAGTTGGTTGAGGTTGGGGTGTAGAAAATCTTAATCCCTAATTTTGAAAACCACTCTTGGTGTTAACTAAAGATACACTTACTTGTGTACTAGTTGTCTATGTACTTACACCACTTTGGTTTAGATGGGATGTTACTTGTGTATTATCTATTATGTTTTGGCCACTATTCCATGTAGAATCAAAAGATACTACTTTTATGGTTGGCATATGAAATAAGTTATTGACTAAAGTGTTCTATGCAAAGGGGTTAACACCCTGATTGTCATGACTAGTCAACTCTATTAACACTCCTATTTAAGGAACTAAATCTATGAGAGGCCTATTTCACATGGTCATCTAATTGAAATTATGTGTTAGGTTCAATTAGGTTTGGTATGTTATTTGCATCTATACAAAGTGATCCTCCATGGGGTCCTTGCCTTTGATAAGTATACTAGGGTCCTGATATGTTGTTTGGACTAGAGCTAAAGGATTTCTAGAAGAAGCCCATTGATTGTACAATATGTTATGAGGCATTCTCACTAGACTTGGTAAATTTTCATGGGGGAACTCTATCAGAAACTTGGCCCCTACTTCTATGGACCTAACCAAAATCTCATCTTTTTTTTCTAATAAGTGATGCTCAAATAGATAAGGATCATACGTGGATGGTGCAGTAACATAGTACAATTATTAAGGGAAAGTATCTTCAACATTAGGTATTGTAGCTAAGTATTTCTCTATTTGTGCTTGATCCCACTCTAAGTAATGAGGCATGTTTACCTAGTAATAGGCTAAAGGGTCTTGGTTTTTTTCCCCTGTTTGAGAATTATAAGATGGATAGGCATTTGTTTTATAAGAAACATTATTTGAATAAGAGTCTTGAACCATTTCTTCTTTTGAAACCACATTACTAAATCTTGGATTGTACATGAGGCCACTATGAGTGTAGGAAGACATGTTTTAATCCATAGTGAATCTTTTGTGATAAAATAAAATAGAGTTATACAAACTCTGAAAATGAGATGTCTAAAAAAGGATGTTCAAACTAGGTATAATTTGCTCAAAAATATGGATAGATATATCTAAAAAGGTTTATGTAAAGACTTGTGATAAAATAAGCTAATTTCAAGTGTCGAATGTTGTACATCTCACATAAAAAGGTCAAGTAAAAGGATCGTAAATTGAAATAGATTTTAGGTCAAACTATTTAAAATTAGTCTAATCTAGAAAAACAAAAGTTGCTAGGTCTTTTGGCTAAACATGTCATCAAAATATAGGCCTCAAACAAAGTGTGTGTGATATGACTTTTAGCCAAACGGCATCAAAATCTATAATTTTTAAAAGATGAGATATTTAATCTGATAGCTTTGAAACACTTTTTAAAAAAACTAGGCATTTGAATTTTTAGTCATAAAAACTTGATTGATACGTATGAGGTATGAAACAAAAGGCAATTGGAGATAGTTTATTTTCTCCCAAATAATGGTAAAAAGTTAGGTTCTTTTGATGAATAAGTTAAACAAAGGTGAATGATGTAACTATGCTAGACAAAGATTCTCAAAGGAAACTTAAAATGGTTAAAACTTGGATAGACTAGAATTTTATGCAAAGAGGTCTATGAAACAAGTCTCTAAATAATTTGAGTAGCATAACAATGCTAAACTACTAAAAATCTGTGGAAAATGATTATTCCAAAAACTCTAAGGCAAAATGATTCCAACACAATTTTGACAATAACACACACACTTTCAAACTTTTGACAATATATTTAAGGCAAAAAGTGTTGCATTCAAATGGTCTCAAGGCAAATGTAAATAGGATGGTAGAATAAAATGTTTGTTCCTAGACTCAAAGTGCAAGTGTTTGCACAAAATGACTTGAGTCCACCAATGATGATAATGATTATGAGAGTTAAATGGCCTTCAACCCAAACTAGAAATTAAACCTAAGTTCCCTCAAGTTTAGTACAAATGGTGAACCCACTTAGCACATCAACCCCATGAACTTATGAAGGTGTAATTTTAAATTTATATTATAAATGAAGGACTTAAACAAACTTGGTAAAAGGTATAGACTCAACTGGGTAGCATAACTATGCCAAAATGAATGATATGACACAAAGTTTATGATAATTTGAACAAGGCAAAAGATGATATTTACATGGGCATCATAAGACCTCCTTGCTCAAATAATTTTGGGGATAATTTGTTTGTTTTATATCATTTTTTTAGCACCAAGTTTTGACTCCAAACAAGACCAATTAAGCTAATGATAAAGACAATGCAAATTAATCATCGTAGGCCTAAACTGACAAGGTTGTGTGATAATATTGGATTCTATCTATATATGTCATTTGAGAGGATTGTAAATTTTCATCCAAAAAGTAAATTCACATTATATACTAGGGTTTTCACACCCCTTTATCTCAAATGACAATATGGTGATATGATCCTTGAGGCACACCTTGCACCAATAATACTTCTGTAGCAAGTGGGGATTATCTAAAAACTACAAGTTTTTGAATGTTTCTAGATGGATCTATTATACAATAAGTTTCATTCCAAATGATGTAAAATAAGTGCACTTCAATTGGGTGTATATGGCACTTGGCTTATTGTAAAAAGGTCTTTCCCTTTTTTCAATCACTACATCCATCGTTTGCTCAGTGTAGTGTGTTGTCTAATGTGCAGATACATCTTGGTGCTTAACCCCAAAAATAAAAGGTGGTTTAATGACTCAAACCTTTGATCTTAATGGGGGTGATGAATTCGATGTTTAGAGATGAAACCCTGGGTCAAAGCTTCCCTGTAAAAATTATGGGAGGTAATGGAGTCCCCCTCACAAGCCAATATGCATTGAAATAAATGACTAAGTGAAAGATATTTAGAGGTTGTGTCTAGGTCACTCAAGCCATGCGAGTCTTTGAGGACATCCTTAATAACTTCTCTTTCATGCCTTTGACTAAGGCACTTTTCAATAAAGATGATGCTTTTGATCCCAAAAGTTCCTTAAAGGGACGGATGGGAGAGCATACACATCTTTTTTTTTACTATTCAAATTATAATTAAGCATCTATTGAATACAAAATTAGACAAATGAGTTCAATTTTAAACACTTAATTGAAATGTTTGTGGTGTTATTTTTTGGTCTTTTAGCCTTAAATTGTGAAATTTGAAAGAAAACCACAAAAAATTGATCAATCCCGCTACTTAGTTTGATAATTTTGTGACTCAGGTTTAAAGTGGTTTTGTGAAAATATTATGCAAATTCAAGCTAAACTAATGGCATATTATGAAAATTTAGAAAAAAAACATTATTTTTATAAAAAACATCAAAAATAGAGTCTGAATGACCCAAAACCAAGATATGAAAGATGGCTTATTATGCACACTACAATATCATGACTCATAGTGCAATCCTACCACTGAGTTAGTCATAAGATTATAATAACACTACTAACAAATAGTAGGATTACAATATCACCACTTACAAGTAGTGAGATTGCAATATTACTACTAGACATGCAGATAGAGATAAATGTTAAGATAAAAATAGTTTAAAACACAATATCACAACTTGGAATGACAAAGTTATGACTATCTTAGTGGTGGGATTGTGATCTAGAGGACAAACCCGTGACCCTGTAGGTATAAATTTGTGACTTCCAAAAAAATGTGTTTTACTTAAATTTTTCACTCTTTGCTCCCACACTCCAAGATTCTACATGAAAATAGTTATTAGGTTACTTGTAATATCCTTATGACCAAATTTGTGAGGCTTTGGTCCCATCAAGAATGCCATTATGTAGACTAATAATTTGACTTAAGAGAGGTGATTAGTTTTGTGTTAGTTCCAAAATGAAATCAAATTGAAAGAAGCACACTAACAAGCACACATCTCTAGGCCTAGACACTAAGGAGGAGAATAATAACAAACATACATATGAAAAAAACAACTAAAACATGAAATAAAACTTCTTTCACCTTCCTTGGATACTCCAAATAGCTTGTTAGAGTGGCTTATTTGGCTTGCCCTCAATGAGTCTTCATCAAAGGATTCTTGGCTATCTCCTTTTCTCCTTGGCACCTTTGTGTTCTTTGGATTTGTCTTGGCTCAAAAATTTGGCATTATAATACTAATTTCAATTGCTTTTGTAATTATTTATGCATTATCCAAGCTTAAAATCCATGTTCATGGCTCTTCTATTTATAGATTTTCAAAATAGTTCAAGATCAACCATGACCGTCCATCTCAAGATTGAGATGTGTGGTCATGAATTAATCCAATTATGTAATTAATGTTATAAATATTCCCCATAAATATTTTGGATATAGCATAATTTAAGAGGCATGGAGGGTCTTAATGAGGCATGGGGTGGCTTAATCTTAATATTTTATGCATTTATGGCCTAGGGATGCCTTCCCAAGAAATGATGTCATTTGATGATGCAGATATTCAAAATTTATTTCTAAAAACAAATATTCAAAAATCTCCATGGAATTATTAATTAGGCTCATGATTTGAATTAATTAGCTTTAAGCATGATTAGTCACTTTGGTGTAAATTTTGGCCCTTTAGTGCACAAATTAATCAAATTGGTGAAAATGTCCCATTATTGGCTCAAAATTTGACTAGATTGGAATTAGGATGAAATGTCATATGTATTGGATTTTTTATCCCATTTAGGATTTTTCCAATGCAAAATAATAAAGGCACATGTCTTGTGCAATAAATTTGGTAGAAAAGAGCAATCTAGAGCACCTAGGTGTAAAAATGTTATTTTGACTTGAAATGATCTAATCAAAGTTAGCTATCTCATAAATTACATTGCCCAATTTAATGATACCCTGGCCAAAAATTGGCACTTGAATATAACAATTTCAACTCTTTTAATGTGTTTTAGTGTTTTTAGGCCAAATTGTGAATTTTGGTAGAAATTGGTCAAAAGCTTAGTTGGAGGTTATCGGTGGCCAATTTTAGTTGTCTACACTTATCAGCTTCAAGGATTTACTTATAGCATCTATGATGACTTGGATATCAATATTTTTTCAAATATTTCAATTTTTATATTTAATTCAAATATTAGTTGATTTGAGGATATATCCCTTGATATATTTCAACATGATAATATCATAACAAGCACTATGGGGCTTCAAGAGGATTTATTGATTGTTAATTATCAAAATGGATTTGATCTAGATTTCAATACTTGTCCTGTAATGACCCTATGTGATCCTTGTATGGATGTTGAGGATGTTTGCTCTAAAATTGACATTGGGTTTATTAATAAATTATATGAATATCATAGTGCCCCATACCCACTCATTGATATCACTAATCCCTCCCCTTCATCTTCCTTCCTCATCGATATTTTTCTTCCCATTGACAATAATTTCATCACACTCCTTAATAAGAATAGATAGAAACATACACCATTGGATTCCCCTCAAATCAATATGTCATGTGCTAAATCTATAAAAAGACAAGATCTTAAAATAATCAAGAATGAGGTTAAAGTTAGCTCTAATCCAATATTAAATCAAATTCAAGATAAGTCAACTAGTCAGCTAAATCAAATTCCTCTATGCAATCAAAATACAAATTAACAAAGTCAAAATAAAATTTCCTTCAATAGAACTTTCTTCAAGTCACCAAGGGGTAGTCCCAAATAGATGAAATCATAAGTACTCCAAAATCAATAACAATATGGCTAATAGTCCTTAAAATATTTGGGTTAAAGAGAAAAAAAGTCCAAAAATATGGTATCCTTTAATTATCATGTGGCATAAAATACAAACAACAAATCTAGAATCTCTAACGGTGTACAAATACTACTCCCACTCCCCAATCACCCATCACATATTATTCAACTAAATCTACAATATAATTATCCCTGGGCACATTCATATTTTTTATAAGGTACAACAATACATGGTTAAGATGTTCATAAGGATCACAATCAAGAATCAAACAATCGCATAATGGTTCTCTATGGCTAGTGTCACTTTCATATCAACACCATTAACACCACACATATCTCATGTTTCCAAACATGAAAATATGAAATCAAAATCCCCCATATTTATGCATATTCTTATATTATAAAAAATCCATCCAATGGTGAAAATTAGTTCTTTGCCACCTTGTATAAGCATAGTGATTAAAATCAATTTTTAGTATCACTCAATGTACACCTTCGTTTACAAGCATCTCATAGATAAACCTTGTATACTTTCGGGAATTCCATCAATCCTATCATCTTGTCTTATCCTCCATCCCATTTTACTTGACCTATCATATCCATCATACCATCCTTCCCATTTTTTACCTTAGTCTCAGATTGTGGATACAACAATATTTTGGGGAGACATTTGGCATGACAAAAAAACTTAGGCAGAAGGATTTTGATAGTTAAAAAAGGGACATGAATAAAATACCCTTGAAGATTTATCTATAGATTCCCTTCCATTCCCATACATATCACTCATCCTTCATCATTACATCCCCTATTCACCTATTCAATATTTTCATCTTGGTTACTAAGCCTAGGTTTCTTTTTGTCAAGATTCCTAATTATGTATATATTCCCTTAACAACCCATGTATATAAAATTTTGGCATTTTTCTCTATCATAGTGTGTTATGTTATCTTGACCCACATCCCTCACCTCACTATCCCATGCCAAGTATTCATCTATTTATGGCATCTATTTTTCACATATTCCCATACAAGTTGTCTACCTAGTGAAAACATCCAATATGGTTAAAACTAAATGATGATTTTCTCATCCCCCATCCCTAAGATCATCAATGCGACAAAGCATGACTCATAAAAACCTTCATCCTTGTGCATGTACATATGTGTGTATGCCTTTGTTAATATGTTTTATGCATGTTTTTATTATATGTGTTGGATTATTCTTTGTATATAGTTAATGTCATATTGATTTTATTATTTTTTATCTCTATGACTTGTCTTATGTTTCTTATTAAGTAGTACAAAGCAGTGGTGTCATCTTGGTCTATCAAATACCAATGGCACAATACACTACATGATACTTGTACACATTGTTTTTTATTTTTGTCTTTTGCATCAGTCCAACATGCACTTTTTCACAATGCCATCATGATCATATAAACATATCATGGTGCATATTATCTAGTGCTACATTAAAAATATTGTTTGGACTATGATGATCAAAGACTAGTTGAAATAATGAAGATAATAAACATATATATTCTCTAATCAATCATCAACATTTGAATCCCATTAACTATCCTACAATTTACCAATCAAATCATTAAATCAATATCTAGGTCTAATCATTTATCTATCCTCTAATCATATCTGACAATCATAATCATCATTAATCTGGCATTTATGTTAACACTCATTGTCATCATTAATCATAATCAATATCATAGGGGAATCCTTAGGGAGTCATCATCATCTAATCTTGTTGGTCATCTATCATTATCCACCTTCCCATTTCGGAGAACTACATTATCCTAAGGTCTCTTATGACTATATAGGTAGCCTTGGTAATTTGAAGTGTCCAAGGATAACTCGATAGTCATATTCCCTTCTTCCCTTTCATCCTTCAATCACTCCATCTAGTAATTTCTAATCCATGCTCTCATGATCATAATTTTTTATCCTATGCTTTAAGATTCAACCCATCAAGTATTTAATCAATTACTCAAGTCATCATCTTATTTCAGCTCATAGCTCTCCTCAACATGCATCTTCACCTAGGATATGTCTAAATATGTTGTGCAATCATCCTGTCTAAGCCTACAGCTCTCCCTAGCATGTATCCTTACCTAAGACACATCTAAATCTTTTGTATTTTTGTTATCAATCATCCAATATCAACCATATATCACCTTGGCATGTTTCCTTTCATAGGATGCATCTAAATCTTGTGGTATTTTATCATCATTTTGTTATGGCTTGTTCCCATTTGGGGCATGTCTAAAGTTGTGACACTATCATCTTTTCTCCCTCGCATATGTATTTGCCTAGGGCATCATTAATTTTTAGCTCATTTTTGACATAAATCTTATTATTCATCATCAAATCTCCCATCCATCATTTTCACAACATCCCAACCCCTTTTCTCTACTCATGCATCCTACCCCTCATTTCCTCTTTCGAGTGGTCATTTATCTCATCCCTCCCTGCATGTCCCCTCAAGGTGGAATCATCTATCCTAACTTACTAACATTCCTTCATGACTATATTTCTTATTTGAAATAACATTAATTCTTCCAATCATAATTCCCTTTCAAAGAGGGGGAAAATGTATACATCTAAATTCACTCACCTCTCCATCATTATTCATTTCATCATTAATTCCATATAATTCATCTTAATATCATATTATCCTAGTCATAGTCTAAAAATTCCTACATTTCCCTTGTCACAAACTAAATTTACTATCCATCCCACATCAATTAAACATTCATTATTGTCACTTGTCCTCTTTTTATCACATCATTTAACTCATTAACACATCCTCACAATATTTCCAAATTTTAAATTTATTCTCCCAACTACCCCCACTAATATATTTGTATACATCCTAAATTGGTCAAGTAACAACACATATCATGTATTTTCATAGTCCTTTCACAATAGACTCTGATTGGAGAATATGAGCCTTGTTCACATTAGCCATGTCTTTTATTTTACTCATCCTAGTCTTGCTTCATGCTCTAGACACCTTTTTTATTATTCCCAATCATATAGAGCTTTTCAAATGGTCATTCTACCTCAGCCAAGACACATTTCCCATGTTAATTCCATCCCCTAGGTCTCAAGCTTGTAGGATAGGAGTGTTGGGATTAGACTATAGCACTGGACCCTAGGATGTCCATTTCTAGCACTCCTGTCCAATGGTATTTTTAGCTCCAATGATCAGTTTCCCTCACTTAATGAGTCCCAATCCCTTTTTAGCTTTGTCCTTAATTTTTCCTAATGTTGGCCAAATGAGAATAAATCTCCCAAATTCAAAACAAAGAGTCTCATATATAAAGGACTTCATAAACCATTTTATATCGAGCACTTACTACTTTAGCACCTTACATGATTAAAATCAGTCAATAGTATAGCTCAACATTCTGCATCACACATAGACTTGCATGCTTGATCAAGGAAGGGCCTAAGCAAAAGTCATTATTTCATCTATCATGTGCATTTATTATGCATGTTCCCTAAGGGAGAACTACATTTTATTTGAAACCCTAGCTTGAGGGTTAATGTAGGTAGCGATCAAGATGGTAGGGGTTCTAGATTGTGCGATCATACTTCCCCTAACCCAATTTTTTCCCTTATGTTTTTTATGTATTTAATGTTTCATGTGTGTATATATACCTAGGGTTTGAATATTGAAATGAACTTACAGTGACCTTTATCAATATTTAGCTTCTAAAATTTCATATACAAGCTCACATAGAGACAATGGATAGAGCCCAAAAAACTCAGATCTATGGGACAACAGTGATAGAAAAAGACTATCATGCCAGACCCTAGGGTATCCATTTTTGGTGCTCATATCCTTTCACAAAATGAAATCTATATTTAGGTTCTAGATATCTTTGCAGTCATGTGCAGTAGTTTTTAGCCCCTAGTTCATTTATCTCAACCTATTTTTCTAGATAAGTCTATTTCTTTATATATGCAATTAATTTGATTAAATTAATCAAAACATGTATTTTATTATATTTTTATCCTTACTCCAGACCCTTTATTGTTTAGGAACTAGACCCTAGTCTCCCAAAAATAATAAAAAATTTGGTGAACCTGAATTACTTCAAACAAATCTAAAACCTTAGGTACACTTAAGGTTTTTCCTTCAAATTTTGTGCACAAATTTAATTTCAAATTTCTCATTTTTGTGCATTAATTATATTCAAATATTTTTTTTAGAATTTAAATTATTTTCATAATTTTTAAAAATTCTAAAACCCTAACCCAAAACCCTAGATTCCTAAACTAGGTCCTCAAACCTCAAGCCTTCCTTCCTAACAATTTTTAGGAAAATATTTTGGATTTTTTAAAAAATGTTTAGAGTACCCCAAAAAAAATCAAAATATCTATGTTGGTAGTTATTTTGTGCACAAATTAAATTTTAAATTTCTATTTTTTGTATAATTTTTTGTGCATTTACCTTAATCAAATTTATTTTAGAATTTAAATTATAACACTAATTTTAAAAAATTCTAAAATCCCAATCCAAACCCTAGATTTCCAAACTAGGTCCACAAAACCCAAGCCTTCATCCCTTACAATTTTTAGAAAAATATTTTGGAATTTTTGAAAATTGTTTAGTGTCAAAAATATTTTTAAATTCTCTATGTTAGTAATTATTATTGCATTTATTTTCTTAATAGTAATTTTACATATTTTCTTTGGTAAAAGAAATAAAATGGCCACTAAGGCACTTCTTCCCTCTCATCCCATAGATCAATTTCTAAATTTTTCTCATAATTATGACAATGAATGGACAAATTTTTAAAATTACACGTTAGCTAAAAATGTGGAAAATGATTTCATTTACAATGAAGATAATTACTATTGTTGTAATGAGGAATATCATGATACATATGAAAGTGATCATGAAGATAAGTAGATGAATCTTATTCTCTCAAACCTATCTCTTTCATTCCCTCTTCTAAATAAAATAATTTTGATAAATAGGAAAGATACTTTTCACCTCATTATCCTATGAACAATGCACCAAATGAACAAATTATTCAAGCACTTCCAAGTGAACCTCTTATTGATGATAATTTTATTCCATGTGAACCTAATATCTCTCTCTCTCTCTTGCTACTTATATGTTCAAAATACAACAATATAAACACAATAAAATCAAATGGCCAATGCATAGTTCAAATGATGCATCTCATGCTCTTAACTCTACTTTATCAAAATAATGTCTAAATGATAACTCTCTTACTCTTACTTCTCATATTGAAAATTAAAATAATGCATACACTCCATCCATAGATAACATATATGTACATAATATTCCAAATTCACATGATAATTTATGCAATATTAGAAAATAATTAAATTATTCTCTTACACCTCTCCCTAGTGACAATGGAAGTGATAATGAGTATGATAGTGAAAATGCAAATGAATATGAAAATTAGAGTGACTATGAACAATGTTTTGTCTATGATAATGCATGGAATAATGATGATTCTTATGTACATAGTGAAAAAGAAAATGCATCTCATGTTTCTAACTCTTCTCTCACTATTCCTCTAAAACATAATGCACTACCAAATATTGTTTAGACTTCTATACATGATTCTATTTCAAATAATGCACATGTTAATGATAATATCACATCCTCTATTCAATTAGAATATGATTCACTAAACATAAAGATACAAATGAATCTCCCAAGCCACCCCCTAATACAATAGCACCTGTTTCTCATTCTTCACCTAAAGAGAATGGTAACTCACATCCCTCCACTAAGGTCCAAGTTACCATTCCTCAAAAGGTTCAAGTGAGCACACCCCCTGTCTATGATCCAATTACTAAGTGTAGCATTCCCATAGCTAAAATTAATGATAAAATTCAATGATTAAATGAACCACTTCAAGATGCTAATATACCATACTAGGAGATTATTTATTTGATGCATGAAGTTGGTGAATTACAATATCAAGTACATCTCATTACCTTGGAAAACAAGGCTTATAAGTCTTGGATGGATGCCAATGATTTACATGGTAACCCTCTTTCGAAGACATTTGTAAAATATTCATTCCTTAAGCATTTCTAGATACCATCATTGCCTCACTTTGATGGAACTGGAGATCCATTTGTACACCTTCAAGATTTTTAAAAGGCCTTGTCATCTCATACGAGTCCTTTGATTCTACTAAAACTATTTTAATAGACATTAGTGGGGGAAACATAGAATTGGTTATTTCATCTACTCCCTGATGGCTCCTTGCACACATATGATGACTTAGAGGATGCATTTCTCAGATGTTACATATCAAACATGGACCCTCATGTTACATATGAGAAACTTGCCACATTGCATCAAAATACTTTAGAGCCAGTTAGTGCTTATATCTTATGATTCAAGATGCACATGTTAAGATTGATCTATAAACTAGAAGATTTAGAGATTAAACATATATTTATTAAGGGGATTCATCAACCCCTCCTTGGGATTCTATTATATCAAATAGAGTCCTCTTTTAGGCACTTATGTTGTACAGTTCTAACCTTGGAAAAGAAATTGGGATTGATTGAGGCAGATTCAGTTGATCGAATTACTCTAGATTTCATAGTAGTACCTCTATCTACAACTCTTAACACATATCATCCACCATGTCCTAAACAAGATAGGAGACCTAACCTAGGAAAGCAATCAATTAAGAATAGAAAACCAATTTCTAGAGCATAACCTATAGTATGCACTACAAAGAATAGTAGCAAGGTACCACTATAGTTTGATTCAGAGCAGGATAGCCCATGTGTCATATTATCAGCACTACTACATAGGAGGTTAATCACATTACCTTTTAATCATCGATGAGATCCACATCTCTTACATAGTTAGCAACATCAGCCCTTTTGTAACTATCATCATATCTGTGGACATAGAGATATAATTTTTATGGATTTAGAGATTGCATTAATAGATGTGTTGATAATGGCATCATAGCATTTACATAGAGGGAACTAAGATCTCCTCCATCATGGATTCCTAGACCTCATTCTTCCATGATTGATTCATCCCAAGACATTCCTTTATAAGAATCATCAGTCGCTCATCATGAGAATAATGCAAGTTCTAGGATAGCGCCTCATAGGAGATATCATATTCCACCTATTTTGAAGGTTTAAAAACTAGTACTGTGAAGCATCCTACATATAACACTATAGTTCAAGGAGTACATAGTGAAATTCTATATACATATCCAACACAGTCACAGGCATCATAGTCAAGTACAGCTCTAGAGAGATACTCACTATAGTTGAGTTTTATAGGTCATGTCTCATGTAGTAACCCCCTACGATTAAGATTATATGAAC
The DNA here is from genome assembly GCA_037957365.1 of Torreya grandis. Classification (NCBI taxonomy): domain Eukaryota; kingdom Viridiplantae; phylum Streptophyta; class Pinopsida; order Cupressales; family Taxaceae; genus Torreya; species Torreya grandis. Next base: position 488,993 of record JARHVA010000042.1, read on the forward strand.
CCACATCATAGAGTATTTATCCAAAGAGATATTCATTACAGATAATCTTTGTAGGTCTTGTCTCACATAAAAACCCACTACAATTAATATTGGATGAGCCCCCATCACAATTTATAGTTCTAGATCGATTTATTACTCAATCATATGCATCACAGTAGAAACCACAAGGTACTATCTCATGCAAAAACCCATTATGATCGTAGATATATGAGCCTTATTCATATCACATAGCTTTAGTTTCACATCTAATAAGGTTATATTGGTCAAAGTCTCCGTGCATAGCTACAATTAGTGCATAGCAGATAGTATCAGATACAGCATATGTTCCTACATAGCATGAGTAGTATGGGTACTTTTTAAATTGTCCACCAAGGTTAAAATAGTGATACAACACACATCAATTCATAGCTTTATTTATTATGGAAATTATGGAGATAAAGGACTAGCCTTTGTATTCTTGAGCCACTCTTAGGGAATTGAGCACGAAATGCTCTCTTGCATCCCCTTCTACTAACAACTAACATTCCTAGTTCCAAATAACCATCCCTAATTAAACTAAAATTATCCAAATCTAGACCTTACCAATATCCCATTTTACCAATCTTAAACCAACTCACTTTACCAAATCAATTTGGGAATTATAAAACAAACAACAAAAAAATTATTATGATTTGAAATCAAAACTAGCATCACACTTATCAATAACAATCAAATCACATCCCAAATAACATTTTACCAAAACATATGTAACCTCAAAATCAATACCAAATAAATTATTTCTAATCAATCATTTACAAATCAATATACCAATACATTCCAAAATCCAAAACACAATACACTTGAGTCAAACTCAAAACTAGTGTTCGTATATATATATATATATATATATATATCAAAGTTTTCAAAACATATACATCACATCAAATGCAATCAATCATGAATGGACATCAAGCCCTCACTCTCAATCTCACTCTCTCCTCCAGTACTAGTACCATATTCCAACCTAGCACTTAATGGCCCCGTACCTTCTTGAGCTCTTGAATGCCTCTTACGATGACTCTCTCACTCTAGTAGTCGACCATGTTCCTCATGCAAGTCTGCATACTACCTCTAAATCTCCATGTACTCATCCATAATCCTCATACTCACTGATCTAAAATTAGATGGGGGCATCTTTTTCCTATCCATCTCAACCCTCAACTCATATCTCTCTCTCTCATTGCTCTAACATATATAGCTGTCACTATAGTAGATCTATCAAACAAATGAGCACAAATATCGATCATAACCATCGCTTGCTCTATCAAACCCTCTTCCACCATGTCATTAGGTACATGCCATGTGAGTTCTCAGAGTGTCAACTCAATGATGGTCTCCTAGTATTCATCATCTATACTTCGTACCCCAACCTATGCTTCATCCTGAGTACCTCCCACTCCACCTACACAAAAAGTACAACACTACATTAGATATATACTTTCAAATCAAACTAAAGCAAAAATGTGTACATAATTCAAATAAAATCATTATTTACCTCTCATCATCTAGATCGGTGCAGGATACTCATACTCGAGAGTATCCCCTCCATCAATAGGATATAATATATCCCACTAATGCTTAGCCCACCATTTGGTATATGGCACTATTCATTCAAAATCATCTACATCTAGAATATATATAGTCGCATCTTATGCATCCAAAGGTAGTGGTGCTAACTTAACCTCAGTAAGCCTCACATGAGCCCCTACCCTTATTGGTACCCATGCACTCCTCACCCACACCCATGCTATAAGAGACACATCCTATGATACCCCAAACTGTCTAGTCATGTGCTCATACTGAAAGCACTCATACACTCTAACCCAATGGTCATGTATCCAACAACTAACCCTCATATACCATAACTACACTCCATCCTCATCCCACCCAAGAAATACTCTATAGGGCCTCCATATGATATCATGAGCCACCAATCTATCTAAAACTCATCTATAATGATCTATTCTAGGAGACTGGATAGCCAATGTACTCATCCACCATTCCCTAAATGGCCACGATAATGCCCACTCTAGCCTAGGTAACCTAATTAGTTACATAACTACAATGTTATTATAAGCCCAATAATGCAATAAGGTAGCTACACTCACACCACCACTAAATGCCTCATGTGTAAACCTGTAAATATCCTTGTATAGGTGGGAAAGTATAGTCCTACCTTATGAGAACATAGTACCATATACCTCTACAATGCGAATGATCTTATGTATCTTATATGCAATCAACACTCCACTCTCATCCATAATAAAAAACAAGGCAAACAACATATCCAACCACTTCCACAAGTGTAGAACACTTGACTACACAATAACTAATAATAGTGCATCACTATCACTCCCTCTCTAATGTATGCATGAGGGCACACCAACAAAATACAAGGAAACATGATCAATAGCATCATCACCCATGTCATCCTACAATGTCACACATCATCTACTAATCAGCAAATGCAAAATGTGATACACATCCTTTAGAGTCATAGTAATCTCCCTTGTAGGAAGCAAAAAAGTACATGTATCTACATTCTACCTCTCACATAAGGCGATAATCAAATATCTATCCCACTACACTGTGCATGGGTCACACACATGACCCATTCCTACCCTATTCATGACATCCCTCTCATCAGTAGATAATGGTAACATCCTTAATGTCTCCATCACCTGACCTCTATAGAACTCCCTCATCTATACCTTTCTCTACAAAACACCAAAAAAATAGCATATATATCAGTCAACCATGTTAATTAAATAACCAAGCTATATAATAATAGGTAATAAATCAAAATCTCAAAAAATCAAACCTAGTGGACAATAGCACTATAAAAAGGACACCAACATTGGATAAGAGTGTTGGAACTTGGATAGCAGCATTGAACCTTAGATAGGAGAGTTAGAACTAGTGAAAATTTTCCTAGGACTCTTAAAATAGCTCAAAAATAGGTTTCTAAATAGACAAAAATCATGTATTTTAGCTACTTACTAGGGTAACATCACCACCAGCCTAAATCTAGGCTACCAACTACTCAAATTGGGTCATAGTAGGTGCTCATCTCCTCAACATATCTCTCACTCTAGAGCTCCAAATCTCAAACTATTTAATACTTAAATGAATCAAGAATCAATCTAATTTTCCTATAACAAATAACTTTCTCATCCAAAGCAAAATAACATTTTGCCTATAACTTGAACTCCATAACTCCATTTTTCAAACCATTTTCTTCCATGAAATTATGATAATGGTACCTTAGACATCACATGAGCCTCACTCTCTTACTATTTCATTTTCCTATTATGGCATGCACATCTCTATATTTCTCTTTCACCTAGACATACACCTTGATCATCACCAATCAAAACTTACTTCAATTTCAACAACTTAGTCTAATCAATAAAACAAACTTCTCAATCAATTCAAACTATACCAACCTTTGTTTCTATCATTATGCCACTAGCTATCACTTTTGGCTCGACCTCCTCTATCACAAATTTTTTCTCTTTCCCAAAAAGGGGGGCATCATTCCTACTATTCCTATTCCTACACTTAACTAGCATACCCATCTACTCTCATGAGTGGATACACCATGGTTATTACACCTCTAATATTTAGATTCAACTCAAATCGATTGAAATATATAGTGATTCAGATTACATGGGTCACTTAACATTAGTCAGGATATTTAGGGGGATATACCTTCAGTTTACAGATACATAGACTATTTAGATACAGTGGTTTATATTATATGGATTCACAATTAATTTGATATAGATTCATACTTATATACTATATTTGGGTCCATGTACATTACTACACATCTCACACATAAAACTTCATATAGCATGACACATTTTTAGGAATAGATATTAGATTATAGACATAAGTACAAATCAAAATGTTTTGATCTCTAGTTTTTTACATGAGGCATTACACGATATGTCATATCACATATGGTTATATAGATTACAAAATTATATAGACTCATCACTCACATACCAGATTTGGGGGCATGACATAGATGTTCATGTTCTTCATCACTTAGGATTATATAGATGGAATGGTAAGACATACCATTCTCTTCTTACACATTTACTAGAGTTTTAGATTTCACCTAGCTATACCTAGGTTATCACTAGGTTGGACCACATAGTGGTCTGCAATAGTTGGTTCGTTACATTACCCAGACCCAGACTACATGAGTTTGTGTGAGATAGAGGATAGACATTGGTTTTGGGCCTCTGAGCATTTCTCAGTTCTAATTCAAATATCTAGAGTGGGAGCATGATAAATTCTACTCTTCATAGCATACATATTCTATACAAACATTCCAAATTACATGATTTTATGTGGGATAAAGGGTAGACATTGGCTTTTGGCCTCTGATCATTTCACATTCTAGTCAAATTTAGCACAAGGGGAAAGTATTGCCTTCCTTCTCCATGTTACATGAATTAGACTTTTAGATTCAATATAGGGGCATCTATTTTAGATATTCTTTCTTTTTCTAGGAACTATTCATCTCACCACCCACTTCCCTAGCCAGGAAGTGAGTTGGACCCTTTGCAGTATATTTATCTTCATGAAGGTAAGTTCAGGTACACACTTTCTTCTTTTTACTTTTAGTCTAGTACTTCATTTCATTACATCACTAGAATAAAAGTGGGGCAAATGTATACACCCTAAATTGGTCAAGCAACCACACATATCATGTCTTTTCATAATCCTTTCATAGGAGACTCTAACTTGAGAATATGAGCATTGTTCACATTAGCCATGTCTTTTATTTTTCTCATCTTGGCCTCGCTTCATGCTCTAAACACCTTTTTACTTATTCCCAGTCATCTCAAGATTTTCAAATGGTCATTCCACCTCAACCAGGTCACATTTCCCATGCTAATCCCATCCCCCCATGTACCAAGCCTGTAAGATAGGAGTGTTGAGATTGGACTATAGTGATGGACCCTAGGGTGTCAATTTCTATTGATCCTATCCAAAGGTATTTTTAGCTCTAATGATCAGTTTCCCTTGCTTAATAAGTCCCAATCCCTTCTTAGCTTTGTCCTTAATTTTTCATAATGTCATCAAAATGTGAATAAAGCTCCCAAATTCAAAACAAAGAGTCTCATATATAAAGGACTTCACCAGGCATTTTATATCGATCACTTACTACTTTGGCACATTACATAATTAAAATCAATTAATAGTATTGCTCAGAATTATGCATCACACATAGACTTTCATGCTTGATCAAGAAAGGGCCTAGGAAAAATTCATTCTTACATCTATCATTCATGTTGATTATGCACATTCCCTAAGGGAGAACTACATTTGATCTGAGTCCCTAGCTTGAGGGTTAATGTAGGTAATGATCAGGATAGTAGGGGTTCTAGATCATGTGATCATACTTCCCCTAACCTAGTTTTCCCATCTTATGCTTTTGATGTATTTTTTGTTTCATATGTGTAGATAGACCCAGGCTTTAGAGATTGAAATGGAGCTACAACAAGCTATGTCAACATTCAACATCTAAAATTTCATATACACTCTCATATAGAGACAGCAGATAGAACCCAAAAAACTTAGATCTCTGGGATAACAATGGTAGAAAAGGACTATAGTGTCAAACACCAAGGTGTCCATTTATGGCACTCCTTTCCTTTCACTGAATGGAAGCCAGATTTAGGTTTCAGATATCTTCCCAATCCTGTGTAGCAGTTTTTATCCCCTAGATCATTCATCTCAGCCTATTTTTCTAGATAAGTCTATTTCTTTCTATATGCAATTAATTTGATTAGATTGATCAAAACATGTATTTCATTAGATTTTTCCCTTTACTCTAGACCCTTTATTATTTATAAACTAGACCCTAGTTTCCCAAATATAATAAAACAATCTCATACAAATCATTCTTCTAATCCACCAACTAACCTCATTTATTAATCCTAATGACATTTATAAATATCTAATCCACCTAGAGCCTTGCACCATTATTTTATTAATTTTAAATTCTTAAATCTCACCTACCTCCATTAATCTAACCACCATCTAATCTTCATTAACTACCCTTAATATTAATCTAAAGATTTTTAATCACCTAGAGCCTCTAACTAATTCCTCTCTATAATTTTATAAGAATATTTAATTCTCAAAAAATTCTTCCACCATTTATTTGATTCCAACTTATATCAAATCTAACCCTCTATTTTTTATACCACCCTCTATTTCAGGATGCACACCCCATGCACAAATTAAATAATGAATGGGAAAAAATTGCATGCTCTCTTACTGTCAAATTGCCTTATCAATTCACTATCAATCTCCATTATTGTCAAAGTTTTGAGTCCTATAAAATCCAATGTTCCATATCAAGTGTCAATTTTGTCATTTTGGGGGCACATTACTCAATTTGGAGGTAAATTGGTTGTATAGTGGAGGTATAATTGACTTATTTTCATTATTTTTTCATGCATTTTATCTACCTTGCCCAATCTTGAATTTTAGAATGATTTTGGATTGATTTGAAGTGGTTTTTACATTTGAATATCCATGTCCAAATTCTAAATAATACACTTGAGTCTATAGCTTCACTACTTAAGAAGCTTGTAGATTATCATATTATATCTCCCCTTCCTCCTATAGAGGTTAATATGAGTATAATTTTACCTCGTAGATATGATGTCAATGCTTATTGTGACTATCACCAAGGTCCTAGACATTATACTAACCTATGTTATACCTTGAAGCATAAGATCTAAGACATTTTTGATATATATTTGATGATCCTCCAAAGGATTCAAGGTCATAACCTGGTGATCATCAGAACAAAAATATGTTTAGTGATCTATTACAAGATCATTCTCAAAATAATATAGAAGTTCAAATGGAATATAATACACATCCTCATCCACCACATTATGGGTGCCCATTATATGGTATTATTGGTACTTATACACAACATATACCTCATATGGTTCAGACACCCTCTATTAATTTTCATGACAATGAGATTGTGAATGATGACTCAGATATTCATTCATTATTTATTCAAGCATATTTTTATAATTTATAATGATGATAGTGAGAATGTTTTCACTGTGACATTACTTGCACATTTAAGATACACATATGATGATTTTTACCCTTTGACAAAAATGGTTAGATCATTTGATGGGACCTCACAACACATTCTTAGTGACATTGACTTACATTTATAGGCTGGCCCAACACATGTACTCATTACCTTATCAATTATACCATACACGTGAGTCATTAGTGTGTTATTTGGGTGACCTTACATACATAAATTTCATGTAGTACCTTTTACAATACATGGGTGTATTAAATACATTCATACCAATAGAGTAGTCAAAGTTCCTAGAATTCCACATACACATCTACTTGAATAATAGAAATTTATTCCAATATAGCTAATTATAAAACCTACTAAGGTTAATCCTCTATGACAGGGTAAGCAACAGGCAATCCCATTTTATAGGTGACCCATACTCAAGAGACTATTGCATTAGAGATAAATAATGGATTACACATAATCCTCATATATTAATACATAACATACTCAATTATCCATAGTAACTAAACATGTTCTTATCATTACTGCTTCCAATGAAATATAGATCATAAAACAATGGGTTCCATGAACCCCAACTCATTATATTACCTCTTTGAGACCATAGATTCCTATGATACATAGTCAAAGCATCACATGTAGAGTAGGAATCCAAAGTGATTTAGATCATGCATTAGTAATGAAAACTCAAAATAAGCATAAAGAACATAACTCACAAATCCAACCCCCTCATAGGGTTTTACAAATAAAAACTAAGAGCTATTGAAAGAAAGAATACAACACTAAACCTTCCCAAGAGAATCCCTCCTCCAAATGTGGCTCAAAAATGTGATTTTCCCTTGATTTGGTGCTCCAAGTTTTTAGCAATGATGAGTGGCTTGTTCTTCTATCACTCACAATGCACCAATGAACTAGGCTTATGAAATTTATCATATATATGCCAATATTTTAAACTATACTATTAAAAATTAAGCATAGTAACACTACACAAAAAGATTTTGTGAAGTTAATTATGTATAATAAGTTTACGCCCAAAAATCTTGAAAGGACAAGTGAGGACCCTTATATTTATATATTTTTGAAAATGATCAAAATTAACCATGACCGTCCGTCTTGAGATCAAGATGTGTGGCCATGAATCAATTCAATTTTGGAGGCTCAATCCATAAATATGCCCATTAATATTTAGAAGAAAGGGGCATTAATGAGGCATGGGAGGGCTTAAACTAGATATTTTTTCCATTTATGGATTATGGATGCCAACCCATTGATGATGTAGATATTAGAAATTAATTTCCAATTAATAGATATTCAATAATTTCCACGGATTTTCCACTTAAACTCTTGATTTGGTTTAATTTTCTTAAGTGACGTTAATTAATTTTTTTGCAATTCTTTGGAAATTGGTTGTCTACTTAATCAAACTAGTCAAAATGTCAATATATTGGGTCATAATTTAATTGGAGTATAATTAGAATAAGGTGTCAATTATGTATGGACCAATTCTCCATTTAGAGCATTGTGAACATGAAATAACACATGCACATGTCGTGTGCTTCCAAATAATAAGAATCTAATGGTCCAAAGTGTCAAATTACATTTTTGTCACTTTGACTCGAAATGATTTGATAAAATTTAATAACCACATAAAATACATTTCCCCATTCAGGGATACATTAGCCTAAATCATCACTTGTATATGACAAGATCGAACCATTTAGTGCATTTTAGTGATTTTAGTCCAAATTATGCGTTATCATAGAATTTTGTGTAAGATTGACAATTTCAACGTAATGGTTATAAGAATTGTGTGTCTACATCACATAACCTCTAGTGTCATATATTACACATATACATCTTCTTGATAGTACCACCAATTTGATATACCATACTCAGAGTTCAGAGCACTTATATATAAGCATCCCATATATGACATAATTAGCTAGACTTTGCCTTCTTCAAATATTCAAAAAAAATCAAATATTCCAAAAATATAAAAAAATCAAATATTCCAAAAAAAACATTTAAATAATTCAAGAATACCAAAATTTTCCATCATGTTCTTGGTTGTATTGTTTCCTATACATATTTTAGTTGTTCCATTTTAGTAGATAACATATCATTCCTTTCTATATATACACATATGTTTCACACATCATTTGAGTGTGTGATATAGGCATACCCAGATACATGATATATACACATACAAATGTTGGGATTTCCCTCTAATCACTTCATAAGTATGTTGGGGGCATATACTTCTTTGGTCATGATACACCCATGTTATATTATTCTATGTGTATGCTTGTAAATTTGAGATATGGATTCAATAAACTAAAATAGAAAACTTAACCCAAAAATTACAAAAAAATCAAAGGGAGAGAATATAGAAGCAATCAGTAATTATTAGAATACTCTTACCATCACTTTTCTCCTATTATCTTCCCTCCAATATCTTATAAAGTTTTCTTCAAGGATTTTGGATTGCTTATTGATTGTCTTGATAATGGTGGATTCCAGATGAAAGGATGAATGACTTATTTAATAATAAGATGGATGCAAGAGAGTATGAAGACTATGGGAGAGCTTATGTGGATTCTAAATTATTCTAACCATACTTGATGCTTGGTTATTTATAGGGTGATGGTGAATGATTAAAATGAATTTTAAATTCATTATAACTCTCTAGTTTAGATAATTATAGAAAGTTGGAGAAGGCTCTCGATTTTAGAGGCTTTTAGATTTGATTAAGAGTTAATAAGGAATAGTTAGGGGTTTGGTGAGGTGATTAGATGGGTGATTAGGTATTAGGTATGTAGGAGAACCTAAGAATAGGCTATGGTAATTGGGATAGGAATTTTAAATTTCAATCTAATGGAAAAGTGGGGTTAGGATAATATTAAATGATAAATGACATATTAGAAGGATTAATTCAATTGTGGGGTAGGAATAAGGTTAGAATGATGTCAAAAATATATGATGGGGAATGGGATTTAATTATTTAATTAGGACTATGTTTATATTATTATTATGATAAATAGCGAGATTAGTGGAATAGTTAGGGTGAGTGGATTTCGGTGTATACATTTTGCCTCTCTTTGAAAGGGCATTGCAAGTGATGGAGTGTAAGGAGTAATGGTCTTTAAAATAATAAATACCCTCATGGATGAAGTTTAGTAAATGATTTTAGTGTACATGATCCACCTCGATGGGACATGGGGGGATGAAGGAGGTCGATGGTCACTTGAAAATAAGAAATGAGGGGCAAGATGAATGAATTGATAAGGGGATGGGATGAGAGATATGGGACTAATGATGAAGAAGCTAAAATTGACATGAGTAGTGAGATACAAATTTATCATGCCCCTATCAAAGACCTATACACAGCGAGTGAAAATAACTTTATCATGGTTATTGACACATCTCAAGGGCAAATCAATTGTAACATGATGATGATAAGGCAAAATGTCACAAGTTTTTAATGCATTCCAGGTAAGGACATGTCAGGGAGATATGAAAACCAAGATGATAAAGTCCAAAAACTTCTAACATATCCAAAGTAAGGATACATGTTGGGAGAGCATCAGGCCAAAATAAGATAATGAATTTATAATATTAACAATGAGTGTAGCTCAAAGTTAAAGTCAAGTGATATCATGAAGGAGATTAGAGAGAAGAAACATTATTATCGAGTGACCAAAAGATGAATTGAAAGAGTTAGACTACAATGCATCGAATCAATGATCTACAATGTGATTAATATAAATGATTCCCCTATCAAGGACACATGAAGGGAGTGAGAGACGATAATAAATTTATGGTCTTGGTCATGCCCCAATCGAAGGAGGAAACTATAAAATTTAAATGATAAATTAACCAATCAGTGATAATGGATGACTGATGGAAGAAAAGATGAATGTTGTGATTTATCAGTCCTAATTGATAGGTGTGTGTGATTGAATGGGAATATTAGGAACATGATTATGGGTATGGTGATTGATCAATAGATTAGTTGATTAATTATTGATGATATATCTCACAGATTTGACTAATTCAAAACTTAGGGATGATAAGGGATAATAGAGATGTAATGATGAATGATGGGGAAAGAGGAGAGAGTGGCTGAGCTAACCTTAGACATGGTATATGACTAAGCATTACCTACATAGTATAAAAAGACCTTAGGCTAATGTAGTTTAGACAAGATGATAAATGATAAGATATACTAGAGGATGTTGATGATGATGATGGATGTTAGACATGTTATTTATTATATAGAGGATGTTAATTAGATGTTAGACATGAAGATGGAGGATTAGGATAAATGATTGGATATGAGATGTTAGATGTTATGACATGTGGTTGGGTTAGATGATTGGACCTAGATGATCAAATTGATGATGGGATGAATATGATTAGATGGTTAGGTAGGTGATAGAGGATAGGAAAAATGATAATTGTGGTCCATTATAAAGCCATAATTATTATAACAAGTCTCATCATAGTCTTATCAATCCGATGCAAATATAGCACTAGGTAGTATGTCCCATGATATAAGTATGACCAAGAGGACATTGTGCCAAAGTGCATGATTATAAAAATGGGAAAATAGTGAACTCTACATCATCGAGGGCACCTAAAAGCATCATTATAGCTCTTTGGTGTCATCATAGCATCCTCATTCATTGCCCAATGGAAAAAAAATACATGATGTAAGACTATATATATATATATATATATATATATATATATATACACACACACACACACACACACACACACATGATAAAAGACATACAAGCAAAACAACATAAAGCATACAAGGTACAAATATATACATAGATATGTGGTGTGATTAGTGTCTTGTCTCTTGTCCTAATGAGAGTCGCTAGGATGATTGATTAGGTGATAAATTAAACTAAGTTGGCCATGATGATGTGAATTTAGATTAGGGTTATAGGCTTGGATAGGGGTATGGATTTAGAGTATACTAAGGACTATGATTAGGATAAGGTTGTGGAAGACATAATATAAGATAACTAGGATGTTGAGACAAGGTAAGATGACAAGATGATAAGATGAATAAGTTAGAAGACATGACAATATGGATATTTAGGACATATGAAAAGATAATGTAGGATAAGATGACTAGATTTTTTTTTGTATTTTTCTAGATTTTATCATTGTTAGGGTTTTTTGGAATATTATAATGTTTAGGTCTTTTGGGAATATATATATATATATACACTATAGAAAGGGGTTTACTAGCAAAGGTAACACCAAGCTTAACAAATAGGATAAATATGGATTGGATGTGGGATGGGATGACAAAAGGATGAGGGTGAGACTAAAAGGGGATGAGAAGTAAAGAAAAATGGACTAGGGATCACTAATGATCACATTGTAAACGAACCAGATGTTTAGTTGTTCGAGAGTCTATTAGAGGATATGTCAAGTTAATTTAAATAATTTCCCAAGACATATTCCAATCCCATATTAAGGTTAAGACTATAATAAAGGATGTGCATGATAGGGTATGATGTCAAATTATAGGTAGGAACAATGGACCAAGGGATAAGATAGACATGTGATGTGGCCTCTAACCACATAGATGGATTCAACAATCCATATAACTCATAAACACATAAATATTTCATTAAATCCTCTCATCAAATTCACATTAATCCTCTCATCAAATAATCATCTAATACAAAGCTTAAACATTCTATCACAAAACACATTACAAACTTGGCATCTCAAGCAAAGGAGGTGCCCGAAGCTTTCACACAAGCTTTCTTCCCAAAATAACCTAACTAAATCAAAGGAAATACAAGCATATATAGATTTTACAAGGAAGAGTGAGTGAAATAAACACAAAGGGGCCCAAAATTCATCCCACCCCTTCACATGGAATAAATCTTGTCAAGAGACAAGGTGAGGCCCAAGTAAATGATACAACACATGCTTCATGGGGGTTATATTTGACCAAGGACAAAGCATCTTGTAAAGTTGGCACCGCCTCTAATGAAAATTCAAAAAGATAAAGGAGATACCAATTTAGAATAGTATATATTATCTCCTCCATCATCACAAACCTAAAAAAGATAATTGATTCTACTTTTTATCATTATTTATTGTCCCTACATGAGAAATTTGACCTTTACCACCTAAGTACTCAAGAATAGTGTTATGGACACCTCACCAAGATGAATAGTACCTACCACATCATCAGTGAATAGTACCCATGAATAGTGTTTTTCCCATTGCATCAACATGGATGGAATTGACAAGGGATATTATGTGAATGAAATGGATTTGCCCCCAAGTGGTGAGGTAAAATATAGGAAATAGATTATTTTACCATGACACTGGTAACTAGTTTTCATCATGATACTTACCCAAGGTGCCAGAAGACTAGTTTTCCCCATTGGACAATTTTATTTTTTTTTTTTTTTATTGATGGCATCTAGATTTATTGGATATAGGTGTGAGATGAAAGATTGTATAAATTTTTGTGTTTCTTAGCCAAGACCTATTATGGCGAGACATGATGTTACTAGGATCATATTAGTTATGCTAGATTGACTAATGTCTTTGTGACCTTCATTGATTCTTGATTTAGTATCCTTAGAACATCTCAACTAGGCATCTTTGTAACCCCTATGAGATATTATGTTGACCAAGGATTTGAGGTATGGTATGGATAGGATTATATCTTAATTTTTATGGTGGGGTATAGGATGTGAATGAGTGATATGGTTATGATGGATAATGTGACTAAAAAGGGAATGAAAATAGGGTTCAACAGTTGCATACACCATTGTATCTAGTGGAGGGGACATTTTTTATTTGTGTCATATCCTAAATGAGGTTAAGGGATCCAACACCTTCTAACTTATTAGATTTTTTATCCTAATATTAAAAGGATGATCAGCCATATTACTATTACTATTAAAATATTTTTGACTTGTTAATATTTGACTTAGATTTTTGCTACCCCCTAGTGCCTGTAGTTGGGCTTCACCAGAGGAATGTGATTTTGGAATTAATAGATGATGATTATTTTAAATTTGATGGTCCCCTAGCACATCAAGGATATTTATACTAGGGGATGATGTTTTTTGACTTGACTGATTACAAAACTCTTCTTGGATTTGATTAATTATTTTTGGATCACAACTAACATGATTATTTCGTTTGATTAACTGATTATTGGTTTGGATCCTTATATATTCAACACATAACATTGAAATTTGAAGGGAATCCAATGATGTGTGTTCTTATTTGTCCATTCGGGGAGTGAGATAGAGGGATTATAATAGGATATACATGATTAGGAATGTGTGGTGAAAGGGTTGGATTAATGGGATGATGGGTAGCATAATCCTCATAAAAGTTACTCAAAGACCCAACCTCAACGTTATAGAAAGTGTTCTCAATAATATCAAAGGGATCACTAAGACTTATTAGAATTAGCATCTAAATTGGATTCATATCCATCTTGATGATCTTCAACTAATAAAGCATCCAAGAATTGTGTTATGATTTCACCATCCTTAGATGGATCAAGATTCATGCATTATGATTGATTGACATTCAAATTAAAGATAGTCTCAAAGAGATAGGTGTCGGAATGACTTTCATTATATAAAATGGATGATGATTCTATCATGGATTTTGATTCAAATGTTGATGTTGGATATGATCCTAACCATTCTGATGTTGACTCAGATAGGGATGTTGATGAGTTTACATCACTAATAGATGATTTTTTGATATTATCCATAGATAGGTCCTTTTAAATAGCATAATTTTTTGCAAGTACCTTCTTCACCTTGGGCTTGTAAATAGATGCTTTAGGCTTAATGGATTTGTGCAAATGGGGGTTTTGATGTGAATAGGATATAGGGATGGTTCGATCTGAGATGGTTGTGGTATGGAAAGGATTGGGGTCATGACCTTAGCTGAGGATAGAATAAGCTTGATCATACTTAGGAATAAATTTTTACCATACCATTTTTTACACACTCCTAAGTGTAGATGTATTGGATTCAGCCCCAATTTCAATGTCACCATTATCAATTAAATTTTGGACATAATCTCTAAAAGGGAAATATCTATTAATAGAATGCCTAGGGAGTTTACGCTATAAACAAAATTATTCTTCTTGATTCCATGAGGGCATATGTTTGGACAAATCTAGAAGTCCTATTTCTGGGTAAAAAATCATGCCTATGGCCTCTAGTTTTCAAAATAGGGTTTATGTGGATATTGGGAGTGGGGTTTATTGCTTGTCTATAATGTTGGATGTGGGAGTGTTATATTTAGGAGTATAATAATGTGATGGTGATGTCATGATGTTGGGATATAGTGGTGTGTGAAATTGTTTAGGATATGAACAAGAATTACACAAGGTTGACAAGTTAGGCTTCTCTTTGCTAGTAGGATGGGGGATTTGTAATGGACTATGACTATTAAATGGAGGATTTGACTGTGGATAGGTGTGAATTGGAATTAATATGGGGTGAAATCCTATGGGAAATTTTGCATACATTTTTAAGAGTTTCAAGAGGACTTCATCCTTGCTGACCACAATATATGGATTAAACAAGGGAATCTCTTTATCAATATATTGACTAGGAAGGTCATAAATAGAACTAGGACTAGTGAATGGGGGATCAGAATGGGATTAGTTATCATAATAATTGGCTATGGATAATGGTTAGTGAGGTACTTTTTTGGTAGGTGACGGGTTCAAAATCATTATGAAAGAGATCACCCATCTTCAATAACCATAAAATGTACTCATCCTTGTTAGCAAAGATATACTTTTGAAATAGGGTGACCTCATCACTTGTAAATTAAGGGATGTTACGACTATGGTTATAATGAATGGATAATGGGGTTGACCATGGTGGACTAGTATATGGGCTAGGTGTAGATGGATATTATTGAAGAACAGGGGATGTTATCTTAGGCTTGATGGGATTGAGGTCTGAAGGTAGACAAGCACCCATTTATAGGGCCCACAAAAGGATCTCATCCTTATTAGCAAGTATGTATTATTCTATAAGAACTAGGGCTAAATCCATATCGGTAGATGATTGACAGGTGATGGATGAAATGTAGCCAGATGAAACAAGAGGGCATATTAGGGCTTGGATAAGAATATGGTCCTTGGATAAAGTTAGTTTGAATGATTGAGCTAGTATGATAGGTGATGGGTGAGGATGAGATAGACTAAATGGATTATGATTTTAGACTAGGATCATATTTCAAATTGATAGTAGGATAGGTGCTAATGATCTATCGATAATGCCTAGTTTTAATCTAGCAAAAAGATAGGGATTTGACTAATGCCTAGATTTAAAATAGTAAGATGATGATTAGTTAGGTGCTAGTTATAAATAAGCAAGATGATTAGATTTGAGATGACTAGATTGAGGATGATTGGATGCTAGATTGAAACTAACAAATTAATAGGGTGTTAATAGGGTATTGACTAAGTATGAAATATTACAAAGTGATAGGTGATGGATGAAATTATGAATAAAGTGATAGGATGACATGGATGGACAAAAGGACTAGCTCAAGCCTTAGACCGAGTTGTTCAAGGTTGGATGAGTATAATATTATGTGATGAAGGGTATACGAGAATAAATAGAGAGATCAAGGATATGGGATTAAGGGTGGTGATTCAATCATGATTTGGGGTATGGTGAATATGATTTGGACAAGTATGTGACCTAAAAATCTAACTAGATGTGTTGTGGGATAAAAAAGGCAAGACAAATAAAGATGGTATTTGTCTAGATTGGGTAAGACTAGATGAAGATGAAGGATAATGATAATAATATATTATAATACGTCTAATATGGGATGATAAGATGTAAAATATTATACAAGATTAAGGATGTATAGGATATGATGAAGGATAAAGATATGATGATGGGTAAAGTAGATAAGCATGTACAAGATTTTTAAGAATATACAAGATGGGGATGATGATATAAGATACCTATATATTCATGTATAGGTTTGATTAAAATGTGAATCAACACACAAACAACATTGGTCTAACATGACACACACTAAAGCAAACAAACCACAAACCTAAGATTAGTAAACTGTGTAACCTAATGACTGCACCATATAATGGCTTTGTGGATGAGGTTGTATGGTGGTGATAGATTATGGTATCTTCCAAACCCTCTCAAACCCACTACATATGATGGTCACTTGGGAGTTGATACTAACTCTGGTAGTAAGTTTCATGTTATAATCGAAAGGTTCAAAGCTAGGTTTACACAAGGTTTCTAGGGGCATCCTTGATATACGTAAGGTACGTGGAGCCTAACTCTATGTAGGGTATTATCTAATGTTTGGGTTAGATAATTAACTCTTTCCCTTTATGAAAGACCTATATAGGGTCAACTACTTGGCCTAATGATAGTTATCCCTAAGTTTTATACTCTCCCAGAACAGAGAGTGTGGATTTATGCATGGTGGTGAAATCCATAGTCATAATCCCCATACTATGGCAAGTTTGTGGGTGTGAATTTCAAGTCATGTTTCACCCTATAAAAGCAAAATTTTGGTAACAAACAAGTAGTTAAAATTTATTTAACTTATTATTTAATTATGTGAGATAAAGGCACAAGTAAATCAAATAGATATATATGACAAGATTTGAAATCTCAATTTTAAGCAAAGCCCTAATCTAGTAAGGAAACAAATTAGCTATCTAATTTAGGGCCTCGCACTTAAGTATCCTATACAAAAACTATTAGTAGTTTTTAAGCAGTCAAAATAACTTTTAGCACCTACAAAATTACTCATACATAGTGACACAGAGTTATATTTTCAAAACTATTTCTAGAGAGGCAAAACTATAGTTGATAGGTCAAAACCACAACTGAGAGATATGTAGTTTTGCAAACAATCAACTGATAGTAACCATGCAATTAGTCAAAACTACTTATGGTTATTCAAAACTATCTTTAAGAATCAAAACCATAGATGTTGAGAGGCAATTTTATAATTTATGGGAAAAATAATAAATTTTAAGAAAAATTATGGAATAAGATGTTTAAAATTCCAAAAGATATATTGTTCTGTTTAAAGCAATCCTATATTAAATATTATCAGGTAAAAGTATTATGAGAACTATCTAAGTCAAAATCATTGATTGTTCTTCAAAATTACCTTTGGGAATTAATATTACTTCTTTCAAGAAGTGATTTTACCTCTACGAATATATATATATATATATATATATATATATATATATATATATATATATATATATAATTGGAAATGTTGAAATTACCTAAGATGGATGATGTTTATAAATTTAAATGCATTTACAGAACTTGCTTCTAGACTAAATTACTGAGAAAAGATTATCAAAATGAATAATAACACTCTTTTCTCAACTAGATTCAAAACCACTTATGCAATCTCAAAACTTCTTATATAAATTAAAAGCTCTTCTATCGAGAAGTGGTTTTGCACATATTGAAATATATATAGAATGTTTTAGAGACTATCAAAGCTATTTATTATGTCCAAAAATAGCAATCTAGAATATCTACCACTAGATATTATAAAACTAGATGAATAATAGTTATTGTCTAACAACTAGAAAAATAACTTTTGAAACTTTCATAGTCATAACTAGGATTTAAAATCACTGTGATATTGAAAAGTGTATTCAAAATATTATCTTAGGGGTAATGAGTTTGATTGAGCAAAGTCTCCCCTTTCCTATTATCATATCATAAGTAGACAGAGGCAACAAGATTGTTTGAGATCAAAAACACAAGTTTGAGTTAGTATTTGTATGCCAAAATCAAAACCATAATTTGTAGAAGTAAAACCACATATGAGATTCAATATTGCTACTAGGGAGAAGTGATTTTGAGTCATATAAGAAACCTACTTATGTTGGATAAATAACCTTAATTTTGGGTCCTTTTTATAGGTTTATAGGTTTATCCTAAGTCTTAGTTATGTGTGCATTTATTATATTTGTAAATGCATTTTATTCCTACTTTTATGAGGTTTCACTCATCTCCCTAATCCACTTGTTGGATTTAGAGTTGCTTGCATGTAACTCTCCCTTACCCACTTGGCACACACTTCCATCCACTCTAAAGGAATAGATCGCAAATGGCACACAAAAAGGAAGTTTATAAGGTCATAATGGGGTTCTATGTAACTCCCATTTTCCTCCTCTATCTCTATAAAAAAGCCTTTTTCTCCTCATTTTTTGTACACTTTTGTCTCACTTTGTCTAAAGCCTTTCTCTTTCTCTTATAGCTTATTCATGCTATTGTAATTGGAGTTCATTATTTGTAAGCTTATAATAGATTGTGGAATTTTTTCACCGTTTAACAATTTTCCCCACTTAAAAAATATTTTATCTCATTTGTGGTTTGCTCTCCATTGAGATAATTTTATTCATTATTGTACTCTTTTGGTTTTGCTTTCAATGTTTATCAATCATTCTTGGCATTCCTAATAGCCTATTTAAAAGTGACAAAAAGTTTTATTTCTATCCCTATGGAGCAACAAGATTAGTATAGGGTTATGAAAATTAGGAAAAAGACAATATGCCTAATATTAATCTCAGTACACTATTTGAATCAAATTCACATCTATACTAGGAAAAACTGCATGTGAGTTTCAAATTTTCCTCTATCAAGAAGTAATTTTATGGAAGGTCAAAAAATTGCCAAGGAGATTAATGATTAACAATTAGGTCTGGGAAGTTAGTTCAAATCACAGTGGGTTTCACAAAATTGCCTCTACAAAACTGTAATTTATAGTTCAATAGCACACTTTGTTTGGAACATAAAATTTTCAAGATTTTGGAGTCCAAAATTCTTCTAACTAGTCTTGAAACTTGATTTAACATGTCTTACACACACAAGGGTTAGTTTAAAGGAGGGTTCCCACTGTGATGTCCAATGTAAGATTGTAAATTTGAGCTATGAATTCAATATACTAAAAATAGTAAATTTAACCCAAAACTTACAGAAAACATCAAGGGAGAGAATATAGAAGTAATCAATAATTTTTAGAAGACTCTTACCATCGCTTTGCTCTTGTTGTCTTCCATCCAAGATCTTCAAACAGATTCATCAAGTATTTTGGATTACTTATTGATTTACTTGATAATGGTGGCTTTAAGATGAAAGGATGAAAGACTTATTTAATTTTAGGATGGATGCAAGAGAGTATGAAGACTAAAGGAGAGTTTGTCTGGATTCTAAATTAGTCTAACCACTCTCCATGCATGGTTATTTATAGGGTTATGGGGGAGGATTAAAATGAATTTTAAATTCATTAGAACTCTCTAGTTTAGATATTTCTATAAATTTAGAGAAGGCTCTAGATTTTAGAGGCTTATAGATTTGATTAGGAGTAAATAATGATTAGTTAGGGGTTTAGGGAGGTGATTAGGGATTAGGGATGTAGGAGAGCCTAGGAATAAGTTAAGGTAGGTGGGATTGGAATTTTAAATTTTAATATAATGGAAAAGTGGGGTTTGGATAAGATAAAATGATAAATGACATATTATAATAAGGATTAATTGACTTGTGGGGTCGGAATAAGGTTAGCATGATGTAAGAAATATATGATGGAGAATGGGGTTTAATTATTTAATTAGGACTATGGTTACAATATTAATTATGATAAATAGTGGGATTAGTGGAATAGTTAGGGTGAGTGGATTTAGGTGTATACACTATGATCACTTTCCATTATCATGTTTTAGCTTATATACTTACACATTCCTATATTCATGCTCATACCTTTCATAGTGTACTTGATATGCAATGTACTTAAAAAAATTTGCAAACACATATTTGTAGGAACTAGTATGTTATATTCATGTTGGTTTCATATATTCCATGCTTTCATTTATGCACTTCCTTGAGTGTGTGCCTTGATTTTTATTTTCTTTCATTGTATTACTCGTTTGAGTATTTGAATATGCTCCATTGATTATGGCCCTCATTCCTTTGTTTTCCTATTTGGACATTTGAATATGTCATTTTTTATTGTATAGGCATTTGAATATACCATTTATATGATTTGTGGACATTTAACTAAGTCATGTCCCTTTAATGGTGTATCATTTAAACATGCCCCTTGTATGAGGTCTCCTTGGACCATTTCCTATTGCTTTGATTTTGAGTGCTCTTGTGTGTGTGTTTTCGATTATTTATTTATCTTGTATTTTTATTCTCTATACGTTGTCATGATATATATCATGCATCTTAAAACTCAATGTGATCACATATTGTGTGCTTCAATGCTATATATACCTAAACATGTTACTCTTATATGTTACATGATCCATACATAACTTATAGAATTATCTTATCCTTTTGAGGTAAGGTAACTACCAAATTCTATTTCCCCTCACCTCAAAAGAGGGAGAATATCAGTGGGGACATGTCATAGAGGCACGACTTTCACATTTTTATTGTTTTAGATTTTAGTGGGAGCATGTCAAAAAGGCATGACCTTCACACTTATTCAATATTCAACATCTCTAGGTTACAATGGGAGCATGTTATAAAATTATGTTCTCCACATTTACACAAGTTTTTAGATTTCATAGATTCATTTGGGATATTTTATGGAAACATGTACTCCTTACTTGCATCAATTTCAAATTCACTATATTTTACAGTTATATGATTTAGATAAATATTTGTGGTGCCTTCTATACATTGGTACTATTATTATACCCATTTTTCAACTTGAGACACATAAGAGGTGTATATGCCATGCAAATGACATCTAAAATTTTCAAAATCAAATCGTTTCTAAATTTCAAATATTATTATGGATTGTTATCATACCTAGGATGGACTATTATGGATTATTATTGAGTCAATCTACTATAGTAATCAGTTCACATTTGGAAGGTTGAGTTGATTAAATCACTCAATCTTACCAAATTAATAAGTTGGATATGATTAAATCATCTAACTTATTAATTTGGTAAGATTGAGTGATTTAATTAAACTTAAAAGGTGGATTTAATTAAATCATTCACCATCACCAAATATATTGTGTGAGTTAATTAAATCACTTATACTCACAAGGTTATGCACATATTTGGGTTACATGATTGAGATGAAATAAGATCAATGGTCATGTTGTAACTCAAATTTAAACTAAGGTTTGGGATATGTGTCCTCCTCTGTGTGTGTGTGTGTGTGTGTGTGTGTGTGTGTGTGTGTGTGTGTTTATGCACTTGTAGGTTCAGATTTATCCTAATGTTAGTTTCAATGCTTCATAATGAGGTATCCTTTAAAATCAAATTACCATAAAGAAATATGGTTGCATTGACACACGTGTACTCCTAACCTTGATCTTCTTACTTTTAAACATTTCAAACATTTCAATTATTTCAATTTCATTTTTCATGTGCTAGTTATATACTATAACATGTTCTTGGTTATAGATCAATCACTAACAAAGTACTCAAGTTGGGCTCACGCAAAGGTAAGATGTGTTATGCGCACCCAAGTACACATTTCTTTCCTTTAAACTAGTTACTAAATTAAAGGGAGGAAAAATGTAGATACTAAATTTTGATTTATATAGTACCTCAATTTGGCATACTTGGAAAATACTTATCATGGATGTACCTTTTAGTTCTAGACCTTCTTGCTATTGAAAATCTCATGTTCACTATCTTTTTAAGCCAAATTTATTATCTCTTAGTCTGACCATTGTTATTCTGATGACCTAAGCATTATATATTATGAAAAAAGTTCTAAACCTGATTATTATCCTTCGCTGCTAGTTTTGGACACGTACATGTTTTCTAGCTTCTTGGACACTTGTGTCATAGGAAGACATATGCATTGATGCACGTGTCCATTTTTATACAATGTTTTTAGTGCCCAAAAGTCATCAATTTATAATAGAAATGTATCCAAAATGTCAGCCTAAGTGATTTGATGCAAAATATTCTCAAAATAGATTGTTATATATACAAGACCAACCCTCATTCATTTTTCACCTAGAAATCACATACATCTCACAAGGAAATATACTAAGAAGCACTCAATCAAGCATTCAAGTGAGAAAACCTACCCTATTTATCCCTATTTCCATATCAGTCATAGGAACAATATTTCTATAAGTCTGAAGCATTCAAAGAGTATCTTATGAGCCATATTTGTCAAGTTACAAGGTGGATAACTATATGTCTTTGCTTATCACACATTGCACCCTTGTGCACACACAAGCCAACATGTACGAGATAAATACATCAATCTAAGGTCCTCTTCTAAGTATTGTCTATGTAGGCAGTGCCCATTGACATAAGGGTCTTTGGGTTTAGCTCTACATCATGAGCTCACTAACCCATTTTTCCACAGTCACTCCAAGGGTGAAGAGTTAAGGTTTGATCATTTGACAAAGAGTGATACCCTGTGTGCACAATCTAAAGACATCAAAATAAAGGCAATAGAAAACCTAGAAGGCTCTAGTTGGTCGCATCTAGATCCAGTTAGTATTTTATATCGAACACCTATGGTATAATTAGACATCTGCATCAACGTAATTTTCTAAATCTAATACAAGTATTTAAGGCCACATAAATGATATTCCTATAACCTAATGATTGTTACAGAATTATCTTCTAGTCCACTTCCAGCTTGTTCTTGCCTAGACATACATGCACACAATAAACCAACTAAGTATCACTTATTTTCAATTTATTTACATATCTATCAATAGTTGTACTTTACTATTTTTAACAATCTCAGTTGTATAGATTTATAATATTGTTTGTCTAAGTTTTCTATTAATTGGCCTATTCATTATGTTGAAGAATAATTCCTAAAAATTTATCTCTATTGTGCCTAAGGTTGTAAGCCATTTTAATCCCAAAATAATGTCTACCCCACCCATGGGAATAGAAAACATAAAAGAGTCTAGCATGTAGTCTCCCAGATCAAGCTTAATACTATGGCATTTCATAGAATAATTGATTGTGCCACTATTTGAAATCATGGCATGAAATTTTGGAGCTAGGTAAATATACAATTGAAACGAGTAGCTAGCTTATTGTTGATGAAGTTGTGTACTCTTTGATTCAATCAACACTGTCACCTTATTTTCCTTAAGGAAGCCCATAACCTTAAGGGTTTGAGGTGTGCTAATACCTAAAAGTGCATGACAAGTGATAATAGGGTGGGAATATGTATAATTATCTTATGCTTCTTCCTCACCCTCACCTGATGTATCATATTATTCATCTTCATTGGCTCCTTCAATGTAGAACAACTTCTTCTCGGCACTTTTATGTCATTTATTACACTTGCTATCATAACTGAAACATAATCCTTTTGCATGCTTATCTTCAATTTGTTGAAGGGCCAATCTTTTAGGCTGAGGGAATGATTGTGTTGGTGAATTGTGTTCTTGGCTAGTAGTGAAAGCCCTTCATTTAACTAGATCTCTTTCCTTTATCTTGCATGCTAATGTTATGGATGCAGATACTAAACTTGGATTAAACATGTGAACTTCAAGCTAGATGTTATCCTTGAGCCCACCCAAGAACATGTCATTCATGTTGTCCTCATTGATGTCATCCACGTGTAAGGAGAGATTTTAGAATCATTGAATATAATCTTTGGCAGTTCCTATTTGTTGCAACTTTATTAACTAACTGAAGTAGTTTTTAGAGATGTTGTTACAATAGTGCATTTGTAACTCATTAGTAAATACCGACCAAATGATCAGAAGGCCCTTCTTTTTCTTTTGATCACACAACCACCAATACCAAGTGAATTGCTTAAGTTACAAATACAAAGATGCCATGACCACCTTTTATGCACGCACGGTCTGATGTAGATCAAATAAATTTTTCATTTGATTGATCCAAAGTGGATCCTTACTATCAAATTCATGCACTTCCACTTTCGCCTTCATGTGATTTGAATTGGTATTGGAGTTTTGATTATTCTAGTTGGGAGAACCTGAATAAAGTGGTGTTGGATTATTTGGTAGAAAATGAGATGTAAGAGTGGTCAATTGCCCATTGATAGTTACCAACTAAGTCATCGCATCATCAATGTCCCCTTTTACCACATTGAGATCATCTTGTGACAATAGATTGGAAATGATTCAATTACCCTCACCCACTAGAACAATGCATAAACAAACTAGAAACCTCCAATCTTTTTTATATCTAATTATTTATTTAATTAAGCATTGTTTATTGTGTAATATTATATGTTTTATGATGCTTAATAAGAGGTAGGCATGTTTTATGCTTATTGGAATCTCTATGTAACATACAACTTTAGAATGCTAATATGAGAGGATAAGCACCATATATGGGAAATCTAACTTTATGTGTGGCACAGTAATGGTTAGAAAAAAGAAATTACCTTATGAAAGAAGGCCAAATGCTTGTGAAAAACTAGGGTAGGAAGTGAAAAAGTAGGAACAAAGAAATAGGTTGGGTAAATTAGTTTCTATTTGACTTTTTCTATGAGCGTTTGTATAGTCCGTATAGCCCATTAAAAATATTTGTACATTTCTAACAACAACCTTTAATAAAGCACAAATTTCAGTACTACAAACATAACACGTAACAAATATATGTGAACAAATCGTAATCATAACAATAAATTAAAAACAACTCAAATTCTTTCTATCTTCAAAACAATATATAATAAACTAAAAACCTCCTTTCTCTGTTAATATATAATTATTTAATTAATCAAAAATCACGTAATATTAAAATTCTTAAAATCTTTATGCAATATAGAACTATAGAATGTTAATATGAGAGGATAAGCACCAAAGAAAGGGATCTAACTCTATGTACCATAAGTAGTAATGGTTTAAAAAAAGGATATGACCTTACGAATAAAGGTCAAATTTATGCATAAATTTAGTATTTTCTAATCACTAATGGTCACTTCATTCACGTGGGCTTACATCACCTGTACATCCCATGGCATATGCCCCTCCTGACTTAAAAATAAATCCAAAACGTATAAATTGGTCATTTATTATTATAGGATGGATTTTTATGTTTTTTTTTAATGTTCATAGTAATTTTCGACAATTTCCACTTACATTGAAATGGCTAGGTAAGGTCTCATAATTACGTCGAAGGGTCAGTTGGTAGAGTAAAAACAAATGTTTTAAATCATAAATTATTTTAATTTTAACATATTTCATGCATTCTTTTCGTCTTATATCGGCGTTAAAAATTATAAATTATTTCAATTTTGTCACATTTCATGTACTTTTTCGTCTTATATATCATGTATACTTTTAATATGTTGTGATCATTTTTTTTTTGACTTTTATATACAAAACATTTAGTCAAAAATATTTTATTAATTTATTGGACAATATTGATTGAAGCTATGACTCAATTTGAGATGCAAATGGGAGGCCCAAATCTTTATATAAATCACTAACAGCCACAACCTACCTAACTTACCAAATAAGATTTGAATTTGGATAGAACTAGACACAACCAAACTATTTAACCAATGTACCCACATCTCATTGACAATAAAACATAAATAAAATGAAGTTTTAACTTTGAGAAATAATATATCAAACCAAGGTGAAAATTTATGTTTTACAGAAGAAAAATGGTAAAATAGTGACTGTGAGAACCAAGAATTAAGAATTTATAGTAAAATTATATAATGCCAAACATAATGATGTTTGAATGTGTTAAGATTACTACAAAGAGGTCACTTGCAAAAGTCACATTATGATAATTGAAGAAACGTTGAACCAATAATCAATAAAGACACAAAATCCTAGAATAATATAATTTTACAACTAATAAATATTCCAATTACATTTTTAAATGTATACAAATCTATTTTTATACTAAACAATACATAAACCTATGTTTATATGTGTACTCATAATTGTCATTTATAATATGATATCTCAATACTCTTTCTCTACGTATAATTCGAAGGTAACAAAGTTGTCTTATCGTCTTGGTTACTTGTAATAAAAAATTGCAACATTTTACTACAAAATAGATGTCGGTTATTATTAGATCACAACATAGTGATCTTTTAATATATGTTGTCGAGACCTAAATTTGACAGTCGATCTTGTCATTCACGAATTTTTTTATGACGATTATCTAGTCAATATTGTCTTTCAAATGTTAATATAATTTATAATAGAATAAAGAAACATTAGAGAGAAAATACATATTTATTATAATTTTTTATATTTTTGACGATCTGCCTAAAATTTTACTTTCTATTTAATATGGTCTCTTAAAAAAATTGATTATATTTTATGATTAAAAATATAAATATGATCATACAACCATCAAATTTAAACCTTGTATGTAACTATTAAACATAAAAAGAATGATTATCTACTTTCAAAAATAATGAAAAAATTGAATGCGAAAAATTATATGAATTAAATAATTAAATCTATCTAAAAAAAGAGTTATGAGTATATTTTTAAAATTATATTTTAGATAATTTTCTTGTACCCTTGAGTGAATTAAGTATTAGATCAATAAAACTTTTGATAAAAAAAAGAGTTATGAAGGTGTTTTTTACATTAAGTTTTGGATAATATATTTATATTTTTTAAATAAATTAAATATTAAATCAATAAAATCATAATACAATATTATTTTTAAATATTTCATTTTTAAATAAATTAGATATTAAATCAATAAAATCATAATACAATATCATTTTTAAATAATATTTTAATATTATATATATTTTTCAAATTTTTATAATAATTATTTTTTTTTTAACATAATATTATATTGAAACCAAATTTTAGTAAATTTATTATTCCTTTCTATATTTCTTGCCCTTATTTCTCCGATGTATGTGATTTGACTCCTTTTCAAGGTCTATCTATGTAGTTTCCCAAAA
The DNA here is from genome assembly GCA_037957365.1 of Torreya grandis. Lineage (NCBI taxonomy): Eukaryota > Viridiplantae > Streptophyta > Pinopsida > Cupressales > Taxaceae > Torreya > Torreya grandis. Next base: position 517,073 of record JARHVA010000042.1, read on the forward strand.
AAAAAAAAATTTGAATAATAAAAAAATAAATCTTAGGCATTGTTCGATCATGGTTTATCATGTGCCTATATGAGTGGATATGAAGTTATGTTAGATGAAAGGGGGGTTAATTAGGCTCCCCAAGAAGAGGGAATAGATGCCCATTTCTTGGGTGAATCGACTTGATTCTATAAGTACATTAGAGTTTATTTGGATTATTAGGTCATGGCATGTGCAGAAGGGATACAACCACATATGACACTTACTAATCAGGGAAAAAATTGTTATGGATAGGGGCATATTGGCACTTACTAATTATGTCATACAAATCACCCCCTTCTATTTGGTTGGGAATTTTATTGTATCAAAAGGTTAATTTGTTGAAATGGACGAGGTTATAGCTTGTCAATTGGGTTTATTTCATTGATAAATTGATGTGATTGTGATGTAATGTCCTTTAGTTTTAGTTTTATTTTAATATTTTTTTAATTATATGTAAGGTTAAATATATTAATTTATTTATTAAATTTAAAGATAATAATTTAATTTTGTTTAGAAAAATAATTATGAATAAATTATTGGGTAGAAAATTTAAACTTAAAATTTTTGTTTGAATCGTCATTTTAAAGATTTTTACACAATTTTTTTGGCTCGAAAGATTATTTTTGATGAGTTAGATGAGTTAGAAAGACTGGAGGATGGTGGGTTTGAACACTCAATCCCTGATGCATAATGTCAGAAGTAATTTGGTCGAGATAATGGTTTGATCAGGGATATTTTAAACCCACCCAAGTATAAAACCTTTGTGTGCTTTGCAAATCCTAGCTTTTAGATTCATCAAATATGTTGGTCAAGTCGAATTGTCTCACCCATAATACTTTTAGGGTGGCCTTGATGGCATCGTTACAGTAATAGATTATCATCCTAAGGCTAGTCTCGTTGACAAAGTAGATGATCAGTAGTGGATTTACCTTGGATGCAAGAATTCCCCAAATTATTTTCACAACTACACAAACTTTTGTTTGTCCATGCTCCCTTCCTCACTTTACAATGTTCCTTCCTTCGTTCGGGCTTTCAACATTCAAGAAGGATCCTCTTCTTCACTCACAAATTCAGCTTAACATGTTGCTACATGCCACTAGATGAAGTCCCATTTCAGTCAACCCTCTTTCTTGGTAGGAGATATTCCTATCTATTTTTCTGCCAAGTCCCTTGTTCTTTCTTTTCTTGAGTCTTCAATTCTAGACATGAAATTTGGCATTGGTAAAAAAACTTTATTTGGTGTGTGGGTCTCTTTTTATCCTTCGCTGAGCTTTCTAGTTGGGCATCTTCATAGTGAAACTCCATCACTGCCCCATCTTTCTCTTCCCTTGGCCAAGGATTTTTTTAGGTTGCATTTAGGTGTTTTGTTTACTATGACTTTGTCAGGAATTCCTAACATGGTTTTTTCGCAACCATGGGTTCTTATTTTGCCCTTGGTCCCCCTTTTTTGATACAAATAAAGTGGATATTTTTGCTAGTCCTATTTGGCTTAGATGGTATATTCTACTCCTTATTTTTTACAATGAAGAACATATCAAAATGCTAAGTAATATGGTGGGTTATTTCATCAAAATGTTGCAAGTTTTGGAGGCAGTAAAACTCCAAGAGTTTGTGCTATCATTGAATTGTCCAAATATCCTTTTCAGTCTATCAAATTGGAATCTTGCCAAGGCCCCTAGATGCAATTCTTCAACTATGAAGGTCTTCCTTTCAAGGCATTTCATTACAATCATCTTGGAAATCATGTATCTATGTGTTCTTTTCAGAGCTTTATTGGTCATTGACATTTTTGGAAGATGAAAGATGGTCAACCAATGTTGAATTTATTTGGCGTAACCATGATATGTTATTTTCCTAGTGTCATGGTCCTCCCCTTGCTCCTTCTTCCATCCCTTCAAGTTATTTTCTTGAGAAGAGGATTATAGATGATAAATTTGGTCCTAAGGGGGAGTCAAACTCCCTTTAATAAGATTTTGGGGGTATTAAAGTTGGAATGCAAGACCATGGTTTTCTTGTGGATCAATTGTCTTATCCAGGGTTCCATATCCCACTACCTTCTATATCTAAATGTGGGAAACCAGAGGTTGATTTAGGTATCTCAGCAAAATATAGAGGTCAAAGATATAAGGTAGAAAGGTTGAAAATTGATGTAAAAGATATAGTGTTTAACCTTAAAATATGATCTAGATGATCTTATTGTTAACCCTATATTTGATTAAAGGGTATATAGAAATGAAATGTGCACAAGGGTGATAATCAAATCTATAATAGGTTAATTGAATGCTAAACTCAGATATAGGCATATGTTAAATTTATTATGCTGAGTTAGTCTAAATATGGAAAGTAAAACTATGTTAAATATTGAAATGATAAAGAATTAATGTACTTAGCTTGTCCTAATGGTAATGCAGTTCTAGGTCTTGAACAGGCAAAAAGTAGGCTAGAATGCAGTTTTAGAATAGACACCAGATTCTAGATTTGATACTTTTGGCTCACTAGACACTAACGTCAATGTGGGATGGTTGTGTCAATGCTACTATCTGGGTTTGACATAAGTGTCTTGTACAAAATATCTACTAGAAGAGGATAAAACCACCTAGATGATTTTGGGTTTTGCTTCACCTTCGTTCTAGTGTATTCAAATTTAGGTCATAGACTATCGCTCTTTATGATGTCACATCCTGATTTCTCTCTAAGATAAATAACATATTTGATCTATGGATTATTATAGTTGATTAGTTGGTTAACTAATATTTGATTAAGCTTAATGACATATGTTGATTATGGAATAATTTGTGTTTCTTAATTTAATGATTAGTTTGCTATGAGTTAGCAGGAATTTTATATTATGTACATTATGATCATGTTTTTTAGATATACAACATTATTTTATGGATATAATAATGTTTTGGGCTAACTACCTTTATTGTATTGAGGGAGAAGTAGGACAAATTTTTCCCTTAGAGTGTGACAGAGGGAGAGCATCATCAGTGAGGGTGGTTTAGATGGAGACGTTGGGGGACTACAAAGAATGAATCTGTAAACCTTTGCACACACCATTTAATATATCATATTTCATAATTAATTATTTGATATAGATAGTGTAGCATGTTTTGTGTACTCTTCCTTTAGATCATTGTTAATATGCTTTCTGGTATGAACTTGATTGATAATGATGATCATGTTGATTTGTTGAGTGATTTCACCAGTATTTTTTATAGTACATAGATATCTTATAGAATGTGATTTTTTAACTAATAGAGTAAATTCAGTTATGTTTTACTTACCTTACTGCCTTGTTCGGTATGGTTGCATATTATTACGATATGATGTTTTAAATGGATTTCATTTTTGTTATTTGATTTATAAGATTTAAATCATAATAATTAAATATTATTATTATTATATATATACTAAATCCAAATGTCGAAAGATATAAATAACATTATTTCTAAATATCTTTGTATTCAATTAGATGTTTGATCAAAGGGTTTGATATTCATAATATATGTTAGTTAAATGAATATATTGATTTTAATTGTTAAAATGATCTTAGGAAGTCATTGTATTTGCTAAGTATGTTTGAAAATAACATTTTAACATTAAATTATAGTCTTGTAATACCTAAGTGTATTATCATCATTATTCTATTTGATTGATAGTCATTGCATAGAATAAACATTAGGTACTATGTGACTTATGGTTTAGTTGGTCGATTTTGGGAAGTTGATGACTATTTGTTTAAGTCAATGACATGTGAATTTTATAAAAAATATAAAATGATTATTTTGGAAGTCTCAGGATAATTAGGGTTTCTAATCATTTGTTGACTTTGAGTTCACCATCATTTGGCAAAAAGCACAGAGAGTTGGTTGGGATTGCATGGTGGCAAACTATAGAGTTTTGTTCAGAAAAATTTTCATGCATTTTATAAATCAATTTTTCCTGACAGGAATGGAGGATAAATTAGAGGAAAGGTAGGTGATGGAAATAAATAAAAAGAAAGTAAAGTAAGTGTTGGGAATGATGGCATAGGATACAAAAAGTTGTAGACATAAAGAAAAATATTAAAAAGGATTTGGAGCTTAGAAGGTTCAGCTCACTTGGTAAAATATTTAGGTTAGTGTTGTATTGAATTTTTATGTGTTAGTGTTCAATTGATTTGTGAAACAAAATGATAGAATAAAGGGTTTTTCATTTGTTTGAAATGAATTGAAAAGAAAATATAGGGAGTTGTATGCAGGGCCCTATAGAAGGCTCGACCTCCATATAACCCTACATCCAACCCCATAATCCCAAAGGGTAAGGGGTAGAGCTATAGGTGTTTGCTTTGTTTGAAAACACCCATGTGAAATCTCTACCTTTAACCCTCTATCAATTCGAAGATGAAGAAAATTTCATTGAATTGTTTATCAAGTTGTTGTGGTATTTTGAATAGGTTATATATAGTTAATTAATAAGTGGGTATAGTATATATTTAATCGATTTGACTATGTAAAAAAATGAAAATGGGGTTATTTTTTATTATTCGCTTGAAAGCATATATGCATATATATTATTATAGGAAAAGGTGTGTACATGCACCCTATAGGACCTTAACAGCCTGGGATATATATACACATTAGTGTATATTATAATACATATACATACATACCTATGTGTGTGTGTGTGTGACAAAATATATAAATATGACTAGCAATAACATTTTTAATAACTATGAGTCAATTTAGGGATGTTTTGATATGACATTGATTGGTTATTATAAGGAATTGTAGTATGTAGTCAATTGAATAAATGGAATTATGAGTTTATATATTGTGTATATAAATACAGTGACTTTATTCATTGGGCTTTGATTTTGGATTATATTGAAAAGAGTTAAAATAACAATATAGTTTGATTAAGATATAATATTGGTTTGTGTCAAACTAATAACTGGGTTTGATTACATATTAAATGGTTTATGTCGAACTATGAAATGAGTTTGAAATATTAAATCATATTCAACTTAGTTGATTTGTAGACTGAGTAGGTTTTATTTAAATCAGCATTGATAGTATTATACTATAGACTGATTATAATTATTGTATGAATTCAATTGTATCAAATAAGTGATAGTTTTGGATATGTTATATTAATTCGACTGTGTAAAATCTCAATGTGTTTGGCTTACATTGATAAACATTTGACTATGTTGAATTTTTGTTGATTAGAATTATGTATTGGCTATGTAAACAAAGTTAACATTGAGGTTAAACATAGAAACCTTAATTATCAGTTAAGTTTTAGACTGAGCACGAATCGGTTAGATAAAAATAAAAATCTGTTATGTCTTTTAATTTTAAAAGAATGAATAAAACTTGATTTGGATTACATATGATTTGATAACCATGTATAAATGATAGTCTATGCATTATGTTTTAGCAGAACTCCTATAGCATGAATTGATTGGTCATTATATTCTAGTTTGAAACAATACATGTTATATGTGTTCTATTAGATATAAAGAATAAGTGTGATATATCTTATGTTCACTTGGGATTTTTAATAATTAAGTTCTTAAATCATATACTATGTGTTTTTAAAGCATAAATGTAAGGAATGTATAGGTGTTTAGGTAATTCTTATAGAAACCTAAAATAATACTCCTTACATATGTGATTATTCGTTGTGTATATTATGTATAGTATTTAACATAATAAGGATTTAGGAATATCTATTATATGTTGGATGTTTAGTTGAAATTCTTTTTATATAATTACATTGCTAAATTATAGATCTTTTATAATTTATAAAAGATTGGATTTTTATTATATTTGGGAAATATGACAAGATTTAAACAAGGTTTAAATAAATAAAAGTTGAGGGAATAACTTTTACAGTTACACCGTTATATTAAGTAACTAGAAGTCTAAATATTATTCTTATCCAGATGGCAAGATTCTATTGAGGATTGTATTTTGATTCTATTTATTATTCTGTAATAAATTAGAGAATCATAGATTCATTGCATTTCATTTGACAAACTAAATGAATGAAAATGATATTTTCATACTTAGCATATTTTATCTACTAAAAGGGAATATTATTTAGAATCTATTGGTTTTTTTTTATATTATTATATATTAATCAAATCTCGTATTCATGACACTAAATAAGTAGTGGATGGATTTCATTGGCTTAATTAGCACCATCAATTCAAGAAGAGATGTAATTCGATCAAGTGGTGTGTATGAATTTGACTGATCATAGAGATCATTTATTATTGAAAATGTTAGCCAAAGTAATGTTTTTTTTAAACATTATCATTTCATATGTTGATATAATTTTCATATTTGTGCGACATCATATTAGAATGGATTTATTTATGATACACATTATGTATTAGATATATTCGACACACAAGTTTTGGTTTGTTACTCTAGATTTCCACACCATCATTCTCTACCCATCCGTGAAGAGAGGGCCATACCCTTGTTTGGGAGATAGTGCAGGGGATATATGGTTCATGGTTGATTTGGAAAAGGGTTTGGATGACACTCTCCTTCCCAACTAGAGTACTATACTAGGGACTACACTTTAGATTACATACTAATACTTGAGTCAAGGAGACTATGCTCTATGGAGCTTTGTATCATGTTTTATCATTTGAGATGTTTTTTATGTATTGATAAAAACTATAACATTTATACATTATACTTTTACAGTAGTGGCTATAATGTTGTATCATTTTTGGGGTAAGTGCACAAAGTTGGGGGACAAAAAGTAGTCAACTTGTGGACATGATTTTCTAAAATTTTAAAATTTTGAACTTCTATAGATAATTTGAGACATTTACACTCTAAATTTGAAGATGGTGTAAAAACATGAAATGTATAATTTCGAGTCTAGTTTCCAAAACATTAATTTTTTAAAAAAATGGTTAAGTGTAACTAAGTCAAACATCTCAAATTTAACTAGGAACTCCTATTTTTTTAGAAAACATAGTAGATAAACGGTCGTGACGTGCACCATTTTTTTAGCAGTATTTAATATTATTTGGAACCATTTAGAGAAATTTAGATAAACACTTCTAGCATGTCACCTATATTTTTTTGTATTTTTTCAATGAATACTTTTTTTATGAATTTTGCAAGTAAATAGATCCTAAACGCTGGCAAAGAAATGGATAGTCATCTGTGAGTCATGCCTAACTACCTCAAAAAAAATGAAAATCATTTTTATTAAATCTGTATATAATTATGTGTACTACATTACCATATAATTGATTTTCACTTAGATAAATGAAATATAAATTACATGAACATGTATAGGCATGTATGTGTATGGCATGTAGTGGCCTAAAGAAGGCATAGTTAGAAATAAATATAGTTTGAAACCTTAAATTATTCCAAAAATTATAAAAATCATATTTTTGTAAAGAAGAGATTGTGTTTGTCATGACGGTATCAAGTTTTTGAATTTTCACATTGAAATGCTTAGTGTATTTGGTAATCAAAGTTGAAATTTGTTGTTTATTTTCATACCTTTCAAAACTCGGTTGTACATTGATAGTCCAAGCCTTCAGCTCAGGAATCCAAGCCATTCCTGAGCCAGAAGGTGTGGGAATTGATTCAAATTCAAATACCATGATCATGTTAATGTATAATATGATCACATTAATAGATAACGTGATCACGTTATTATAAAACAATAACATGATCGTGTTACTAATATTTTACATATTTAAACAAATGGAGTGAATGTTGGTTAATAGGTAACGTGATTATGTTATTGATAGCATGATTGTGTTCTTAATATTTTTCACATAAAAGCATGTGGGAGTTACACATGAAGGCAAATTTGGCTAGAAGCTTATATTTAATACTTTAAATGTTAAGTATACTTTAAAGTTATTTTAGTAAATATAAGAAATTAGGGTCACTTAGCATCTGATAGAGTTGGTCTCACAACTACACATCTTACGATATGGAAAATAGTTTTTAAAAATCCAATTAGGTCAGTACATACACATTTTCAAGGTCTAAGTATTAAACCTAGGGATTTTAGGACATAATTTTTGCAATTGATGTCAATTTTTGGTAAATATATAGTCATTTTTTAGGTTTTTGTGCCTTTTAAATTGATTCCTAGCATTTATAAGAATCTTGGGTCTATTAAAATTGAAGTTTTTAAACCAATCACTTTGAAATTGATGCAAAGTGGTGTTATTGGGGTAGCATAGGTCACATTGATGACTTGCACACATCAAATGACCACTTTGTGTTAATTTCACTTATTCATCATCCCTCCCTCATCCCTGATAACTTCCTACTCAATCCTCATCACTCCTAATCACTCTCTCATCATTCTTCATTGCCCCTAACCACTCCCTCATTGAACCTCATTGTCCCTAGTCATTTTTAATCACTCTTTCATCATCTCTGATTACTCCCTGATTGACCTGCATTATCCCTCATCATTCTTAATCACTCCTTCATCTCTCATCATCCCTCATCATTCATAATAAATTAGGGTCACTCAGCATCTAATAGAGTTGGTCTCATAATTACACATCTTATGACGTAGAAAATAGTTTTTAAAAATTCAATCTGGTCAATACTTAGACATTTTTAGGGTTTGGGTATATCTAGGGATTAACTTTTACAATTGATGTCCATTTTTAGTAAACATATAGTCATTTTTTAGGTTTTTATGCCTTCTAGATTGATTCTTGGCATTTATAGGAGTCTTATGTTTATCAAAATTGAATTTTAAAAACTACTCAATTTGAACTTCATCTAAAGTGTTGTGATTAGAGTAGTGTAGATCATATTAATGACCGACACACATCAAATGACTACTTTGTGTTAATTTCACTTGTTCATTGTCCCTCCCTCATTCTTGATCACTTCTTACTCATCCTTCATTACCCCTAATCACACTCTCATCATTCTTCATTATCCCTAATCACTCTCTCATTATCCCTCACTATCCATAGTCATCTCTAATCACTCCCTTATCATCAATAATCACTCTTTAATTAACCCTCACTGTCCCTCATCATCCCTAATCACTCCCTCCCCATCCTTCATTGTCCCTAATCACTCTTTCCTCAGCATTGATCATCCCTAATATTTTCCTCATACCTATTCACTCCCTCCTTATCCATCCTCATCCCTAATCAATACCTCATTGACCTTTATTTTCTCTCATGATCTCTAATCACTTGAGCTTATCATCCCTAATCACTCTATTGATTATCACCATCTCTCATCATCCCTGATCACTCATCCCTCGTCCCTCATAATCCCTAATCAATATTTCTTCATCCATCATCATCACTAATCACTTCCTGATTGACCCTCACCATCCCTAATCACTCCCTCATCATCTGATGTAAGTATATACTCCAAAGATATCTTTGATCATAATCACATATTGTTTAATCCATTATAATATATATTAACTCTTTTCTAAGACTTGTGTTGTCAATACCCATTTGTGATAATCAATTTTATTACTGAATGAATTGGATGATCTTCCAAATTTATAGTCAATTAAAATAATTACTAACACAAAATAGAGTTTGAATTTTAGTTCATCAAATTATCTTTGTTTTGAAGCTAACTAGATAAAACTTTATCTAGTTCCACCTTTGGTAGTTTGGTTCAAAAGATAAAAATTAAATACACATCTCTTGTATAATTTTCTAATTTTGAGAAGATTTGAATCAGATGCAAAGTGATTTAGTGTTTCCAATTAATATATGACTTGAATATTGGTCACATTCACACATGCACTCCTTGTGTGTGTACTATGTCCCAAATTTTTCTCTTACATGAAAAATGAACATTTATTCATGTTATCATAAAAATATGTTTTTTCAAAATGTGAAACACTATTTCAGCATGGCGTAGATGTTCTTCCCATATTTTATAAATATTAAGATGTCATCAAGGTATATTTTAAAAATGAGATACGTAAAGGTCTTGAGGATGTCATTCAACATCTTGAAATGAATGAATTTGTTACATGAATTAACATAAAAGGCATAGTGGTAAATATATGGTTGACCACAAGTAAAACATCACACACCTTTAATGGTGAGATGTCACAAAATATTTCATCTTTAAAAAGTTTGATTTTGTACACTAAATGACACTACTATGTGATCCATTCTCAAGGCCTACAATAGACCATACACTAGCATATGGTTATGGATGATGTATAAATTTCAAGTTTAATTTTTAAAAATATGCTTTAGGATAAATTAAATTCTTATAACTTCTATTGGAAATGAAGTATATTGGCTCACCATTAATCTACATTTATTAATGAAACAATATTTCTAATTGATATAATTTTTTATTGGGGAAAGTAGAGATATTTTTAGTACTGACCATATCATTGGGTTTATAATCTATTATCTACTTTCCTTTTTATAATGCTATATAACTTGTACCCACTTCTCCAAATGTGCAAGTAGAGATCTCATAGTGTGACACTCTTCATTGGATTGACTATTGAATTTATAAATTAAGCACCACTTTCCAATCTTGGACTACTTGTTCTAACCATTTGAAAATTATTTTTCACTCTCTGGTATGATGACTCAATCAATAGACATACAAATAAAAGGACTTCAATGTAATTATTTGGATCATAAAATGTCTTCATTGGAAATCAATTGATTGGTTTCAGGAAATCATGTATCTTGGTGATCCTCATATATTTACTACCGATTTTGGTGCTATGGTGGTTTTACTTGATTCTCTTTTTCTAGTGAATTTTCAATTGTGAATTACATCATTTCTTATAGGCCCATATTTTATCATAATTATTAAATATTTATGTTTCAAATTTACCTCCACATCATTTTGATCATTATGTCTTATATTTTATGCTATCACTCAACTCTCCACTTGTAACTCTTAACATTATTAAAGTCCAAAAAAATACCACCATCAAAGTATTGGATGGAGTGATTAAGGATGAGGAGAGATGAGGAGGAATTGAGTAGAGATGATGAGAGATTCAATAGGGATGGTGAGGGTTAATGAGGGAGTGATTAAGGATTATGAGGGATGGTGAGGATTAATGAGAGAGTGATTATAGGAGACGAGGGATGATGAATGAGTGATTAGAGATGGTGAGGTATGATTGATTAGGGATAATGAGGGATGGTGAGGGTCAATTAGGGAGTGATTAGGGATTATGAGGGAGTAATTATAAATGATGAATAATGGTGAGTGTCAATAAGGGAGTGATTAGGAATGAAAAGGGATGAGAAGGAAGTGATTAGGGATGATGAAGAGGTGATTAGGGATGGTGAGAGCCAATCAGGGAGTGATTAAGGATGGTGAAGTGGTGATTAAGGATGGTGAGAGCTAATGAGGGATGATGAAGGATGAGGAGGGAGTGATTAGGGATGATGAAGTAGAGATTAGGGATGGTAAGAGCCAATTAAGGAGTGATTAGGGATGATGAGGAATGGTGAAATGAAATGATGGAGTGATTAGGGATGATTAGGGATTGATTAAAGATGATTAGGGATGGTGAGGGTCAATGAGGGAGTAATTAGGGATAATGAGGGAATGATTAGAGATGACTAGGGATAGTGAAGTTTAATGAGGGAGTGATTAGGGATAATGAATAGTGATGAGAGAGTGATTATGGGTGATGAAGCATGAGTATGAAGTGATTAGGGATGAGGGAAGGATGATGAACAAGTGAAATTAACACAAAGTGGTCATTTGATGTGTGTAGGTCATGAATGTGACCTATGCTACCCCAATCACACCACTTTGCATCAATTTTATAGTGATTGGTTTTAAAACTTCAATTTTGACAAACCTAAGATTCTTAGAAATGCCAAGAATCAATTTAGAAGGCACAAAAACCTAAAAAATGACTATAGTTTTACCAAAAAATGGACATTAACTGCAAAAATTATGTCCTAGAATCCCTAGGTTTAGTACTTAGACCCTGAAAATGCCTAAGTACTAACCTGATTGGATTTTGAAAAACTATTTTCCACATCATAAAGCATGCAGCTATGAGATCAACTCTATCAGATGTTGAATGACCCAAATTTCTTATATTTACTAAAATAAATTTAAATTATAAGAAAATAAATATAACAATATAATTGTAAACTTATACTTAACATTTAGAGTAGTAAATATAATCTTCTAGCCAAAGTTGCCTTCAATAATGTGATCGTGTTACCTATTAACTAACATTTTCTCTATTTATTTAAATTTGTAAAATATTAGTAACATGAGCGCATTTTTATTTTACAATAAATGATCACATTTTTTGTTTTACAATAACATGATCATGTTTTCATTTTACAATAACACAACCACATTTTTATTTTATAATAACATGATCATGTTATGGCTTGGTAATTATCAAGCCATAATTTAAATAACACGATCGTGTTAGTTAAATAATGTGATTGAGTTATCTATTAACGTGATTGCATTATATAAAATGTCCATGGAATTGTCCCCCAACTCTGTGCACTTACCCCATAGCTAAATTTATATTATTTCATTTATGATGAGATGTAATAATTATTGTTGTTTCAATATTGTTCATGATTTCTATATATGTTCATGGTGATCCTTAGCTAAGTGGATTAACTAAAAACGTTTTTGGTTAACTAAATAATACATTTAGTTAAATATCACTAGTTAGGTCTCTTGTGAAATATATATGTTGAATATGAATAATTAATTTTTTTTTAAATGCTATATTTTGATAAAACCTAGTGGGGTTATTACATTGTGGTATTAGAACTAAGGTTCAAAATCTATGACTTATTATGTTTGATAATGCAAACTTATTCTCTTGATAAACAAGATAAGTAATGGTTCTTGCTAGACTAAGAGGTGAAGGTACTTTGAATAATGAACCCACTATTGAACCAAATCAGTTTGTTACTGAGAAAGTTGTAAAGTTGGACTTAATCCTCATAACCATTCAAGAGACTAGGGACTAAATCAAGACCCTAGAATAAGAAGTGCATGGACATGAAGAGGAGAATGTGCAAGAGGAACCTTAAGAGCATCCTGATGACCAAGAACATCTTCAAGAGTAGAGGCATGAGGAAGTGCCACAAGATGTGAGAGCTCAAGTAGTTATAGACTTGACACATGACATGAAAAAGGTGAATACACCCAAGTTTGATGGAATTGTATTGGGGGATGGAGCTAAAGCATGGGTAATAGAAATAGATAAACATTTTGATATTAATAATTATTTTGAATTCATGAAAGTAGTATATGGAGTTTATCATCTTGTTGGTAAAGAAGCGACTTGGTGGGTAAACAAGAAGCTAGAGATGAACCTCAACTTGACCACCACCACTTGGGAGAATTTTGTGACATTGTTTAGGTCATAATGGCTTCCAAAGCTTATGGATTTTTAGAATCTTAAGCAAGTGGATTTGATGGTGAATGAATGTTGGGATCAATTCACCAAGATTCTTAAGTATGTACCTCAATATTAGATGGATGAGAGCTTCAAAATTAGGAAATTCATCATGAGACTGAAAACCCAAATTGGTTCTGAAGTAGATGTACATGGTCCATCTACCATGGATTAGGTATTTGAAAAGGTGGTCAAGAAATAACAGAAACTAAAATCTATTGCCCAACATAGAGATAAGTTCAAAAATAAATTCAGAAGTTCTATACCAACTTTCAAGAAGAAGAACTAGAAGTAGAGGAGCAGATACTCCAAGGGTCAATTCAAGAATCAAAATGCTAATTTCAACAGTGGTTCAAGGAATAAGAAACTTGGTAAGGTTTTAAGGGAAACCAATAAACTAAGAAGAAAAGACCAGTTGGAGGTTATTTCATTTGTGGAGGTGACCATTTTTGTCGATAATGTCCTCAAGAAAAATCAAGGAACAAGGGTTTAGCTTCTCAGTAGGGTACATTTTAGTAGCGGATTCATGTAGTTGTTGACAATCGATAGGTTGAGTATCAAGCTTCACCCATATAACTATCAAGTATTTTGTTTGATCATCCAATTTTTATTTTATTTGATAGGGGAGCTATGGAATGTTTCATTTCTCCTAAAATGCTTAGAAAATTATCTATAAAAGATGGAGTTATGAAAAATGCATGGTCAGTAAAATATTATAATAAGTCAAAGGCCAAGGTTGATAAGTGTCTAGTCAAAGTAGAGATTAGATTGCCTAAGTTCACTATGATAGTAGATCTTTATGAAACACCATTGGGATCATATGATGTGATCCTAAGAGTCTATTGTCTTACAAAGCATAAATCTAAGGTTAAATGTTTTCTAAATAAGGTTGAGTGTTAGGATGATTTTAGAAATCAGACATAACTTTAGGGTAAGAGAAGGGAGTTAAAGCTAAGGTAGATTTCTATAACTAAACTCAATAAAGCTCAAAGGAATGGATGCCAGACATTTATCATTAAGATTAATAAGATGGAAGAATCTAAATAACCATATATCAAAGATTATCTTCTTTTGAAAAACTTTCATGACATGTTTCTAGAATAATTACCAGGATTGCCACCTAAGCACGAGTTTGATTTCTTGATTGATATCATACCTAGATTAGAACTATAGTTAAAGGTGTCGTACAAAATTACAATGACTAAATTGGTAGAGTTAAAGGCACAAATCTAGGACTTGTTGTTGAAAGTGATGATTCGACCAAGTGTGTCACCATGGGGTGCTTCAATTGTCTTCATTAAGAAGGATGACACTCTTCACTTGTGCATAAACTATAGATGTTGAATAAAGCAATGATCAAGAACGTATATTAATTGCCATATATTGATGATCTCTTTGATCAAATGTAAGGAGCAATATTATTTTCTAACATTGATCTTAGATTAGGGTATCATCATTTGAGGATTCGTGAAGAGGATATTCTAAAAATAATGTTTAGGACTTGATATGGGCACTACGAGTTCATAATGTTACCTTTTGAATTGATAAATGATCTAGTAGCATTGATGAATATTATGAACAATGTGATGAGAGATTATTTGGATCATTTTTTTTTGGTTTTTTTAGATGACATCCGTATTTATACCAAGGATGAGGAAGAGCACTTAAAACACCTAGAACTAGTTTTGAAATGTTTGCATAAGTATAGATTATATGAAAAGTTGTTTGTGTGCATTTTTCAAAAGGAAAGTGCAGTATTCAGGTCATATTATCTTAGTAGATGGTATTTTAGTGTATCCATCAAAGATAAGATCCATAATGGAGTGGTTCGCACCAAATAATGTGCATGAGGTAAGAAGTTTCATGGGATTAGTCGTCTATTACAAGAAATTCATTATAAATTTCTCTAAGATATCTAATCCAATTAACTCTCTTCAGTGGAAGAATTAGAGTTTTGTTTGGTTAGATAAGTGTGAAATAGCCTTTTAGGAATTGAAAAGTAGGCTTACTTCAGCACCAATACTAAGATTTCCTAATTCTAATGGTCAATTCTCAATGATCACCAATACATTTGGGAATAGACCTGGAGGAGTTCTTATGCAAGATGGTTCAGTGGTAGCTTATGAGTCTAGGAAATTAAAGCCATATGGGGTGAATTATGCCCCTTATGACCTAAAACTTATGGTAATTGTGCATGTTTTATAAGTTTGGAGGAATTATTTATTATGAAATTTATTTGATCTCAAGACTGATAACTTGAGACTCAAGTACATCTTCACCTAAATGAATTTGAATTCTCATCAAAGATGATGGTTAGAGTTCTTGTCTGATTATGATTTTGATATTAATTATATCAAAGTTAAGGATAATAGAGTAGTTGATGCTCTAAGCCGTAAGAGGTACATAGCAGTTGTGGTTACTATCAAGAGTGATTTCAAAGATTAAATGATCAAATTCTCACCAGGAGATGAATTATATGATCAAGTTAGGAAAGCATTGTCTAAGAATGCTCAAAATTTCAAGTATAAGGGATTCAAAATAGAGATTGATGGTATTTTATGGTATAACAGTAGGATGTATGTGTTTGATAGAGAGGATATGAAGAGCACATTGCTAAAGAAATTGCATAATGCCCCATATTCAGGACATCCATGGGTAAGTGCATGAAGTTGGGGGACAATTCCATGGACATTTACCATAACATGATTGCATTAATTAATAATTTGGTCACGTTATTTAATTAATGTGATCACATTACATAAGTCTAGGCTCAAGATTGCCAAACCATAATGCGATCATGTTATTAAATAATGTGATCATGTTATTTAATAACATGACCATGTTATATTAAATAGTAATGCAATCACATTATTAAAGGGAACATGATCATAATATTAATGTGATCATGTTATATTAAATAGTAATGCGATCACATTATTAAAGGGAACATGATCATAATATTAATGTGATCATGTTAATAATGCAATCATGTTTCCTATGTAATAAAAAAATATTGAAACCTAAACACAAAATTAGTCATTTTATGTTCACGTTTCCTCCTCCTCTCCATTTTTATGATCACATTTTGCTAAAAAAAGTGCTAAGAAGTGCTAGAAAGCTAATAAATTCACCCCACATGCCTATTGATTGATGATTCCACCATGTAGGAGAGGTAAGTCATCAAAATATTCTCTATTTAACCTTAATTTTTCATAATTTTCATTCTATAACCCATGTTTTTAATTATAATATATTTTTTTAATAGGCCATCCTGCTAAGCCTCTCAACCCTCCATAAAAACCTCAACTTGTTCCTCCTCCTAACCCTCTAAAAACCCCTATTATTCCTCTTATCCCTCCACCTAACCCTCCTACAGTTCCCTACAACCCCCTAGTAGTCAAAAGTTTTTAATTGATAACATTTGTCAGAAATAAACTTGAAATTGAAGACCTAGTTGACAGAATGAGAGATCTTGATTCAACCAACCCCAACTATACCTAACTATTCAATTCCTTACAAACCTTATTAGGTTAAATTGAATTGATAACAATTCAAATTAATTGATGGACCTCATATAGGGATACTTTTAGGGCCTATTATGCTGATAAGTTGTTAGCCCTTCAAGTCAAGAATTTGGAAATTTCAAAATCCAACATTTGTTCCCTATTTGTCAACCCAACCACCAATGCCCCCTTTCCCATAACCACCAAATGTTTTCCTATCCATCATTGTGTACATAAATTAATCATAGCCTATTTTTGGGATCTATGTTGGATGGTCTTTGACTATCCACCATGTAACAACAATGAGGTCCCATTATATGTTTTGAAGAAACTCTACTATGAGTTTGTCCTAAATTGGATTCTTAATTATTTTTATTTTAGTGAGTTTCAGGGCTGAGGAAAAGGCTCTATGTAGGATAAAATAGGTACACATAATGCACCTAATCAACATGCATGTATTTTTATCCAAGAGCCTGTTAAGCTTGAGATACCCTCCATGGTTTAGCAGGTCATGGAGACAGATACTCTCCATGATCTTAGTTCACTCACTAATACACTCATTTAGCATATGAGTATGCTTTCATAGAGTGATGCTACAGTTACACCATAGGCTACCCAATCCTGACCCCACCCTTATAGTTCATGTGGAGCTATGTGTATGGGACCTTCTGATGATGATGGCATTAGTGGTTCAGATGGCTTAGATCATATTCTTATGAGTGATGAGTTTTTGGCACACACATTTGGCATGCAGACATCAATCACCAAATAGATACAGGTTTATTTGATATAAATATCATGTTAAATTAAAGTTATATTTACAAATTTAATTTCTAAACTAATAATTATTTTACGTAAAAAATTAATATAATATATATGTCATTTTTTATGTTGTAGGAGGTGACGGTTCCTTCATCATCACAACCAATATTTATAGAATTCAATTTGTCATAGCCATTATTTTCATATTCAGATCCAACTATTGGGCCATCCATAACTACATCTACCCATGTTAAGATGACATCATTTACATATACAAAGGTAAAACTTGTTTGCATATATGTTTTGCTCTTTGCATTTGTTATGACTGTAGTTGTTTACATATACATGTTGATGAGTGATGTGGGATATGATTTCTCAATTTTTGTGTCTCTCACTTATACCTACATGGGTGATATACCTCCCACTATTTTTTGGCTATATGGATACTAACCTCGTTTATCCCTAATAATCTCATTGAGAGTCTTTACCTGAGACTCTAAACCAGCCACATTCTCCTCTAGGTCAATTATCTCTCTCTTATTATGAGGGAACTCCGCATATGTATGATAAGTAGGATGAAAAACATATGTATACTTGCTTATTTACACATGGAGAACCACATCCACCATAATATTATTGAGGCTCAAACAATCCTCACCTAAAAAATCCTAACCAAAGTTTCTTTGATCATGCTCAACCACTAAGTGATTCACTCTAAAACCATATAACAAGAGAAGACATTAGATCTCCAGTCACATAAAGAAACAATAATTTATTAATAAATTATAAATTAACATAGAAAGTAACTAAAAATAAACCAACTCTCTACTTTATTTGGGTAAGTTCATGTTAGTCTAGGTATAATTCTTAATTGGACCTCATCTTAGCATTATCCTCCTATCCTATTGGTTCCTCTCTAACAAGTGTATGCTCACCCTTGTTTCCCCCTAAAATTTATCTCCTCACCCTCTATCATATGCTTATTTCTACATCTAAGTATCTACATATTATGGTGGTGGTTTTACTTAATGTTGGCATCCTACCATAATTGTAACCTAGACATATGATATTTTTCTAAATGTATTCCTCAAATTAGTACTCTCCCAATTTTGCCTGTGATGGTAGTAGAGTGTCCACCTCACTCACAAACTATCCTAAAATACCCTAATATAGTAGAGCTATAAATTATATCATTGTTAGTGTGTCCACCACTCATGGAAAGTCTCTCAATGGTGGCATACCTATCCAACTAGAATCCCTGATGGCCCCCACTATCCCAATCTCTAACCGTCACTGGTAAGGGTTAATGTGCTTGTACACTTAGCCCATGATGAGTGTAGGGGTCATGTGCTCATACATCAAATTATTACACCCAATATCTATCACAATCCTCTATCAAGGCCATAACCTTGCCTTTAGCCAACAAGCCTAGTGTCCTAATCACAACCATGAAAGTGATAGTCCACTCTCAAGGGACTTGTGGGAAAATTAAACTATTTTACATGATACATCCCAGTTGGTGAATGGGTCAAGAAAAGGAATCTAATCAATGGGACAACAATCCCCACCTACACAATCCAAAGTATCCCTATTAAATATAGTGTGTCGAAATAATTAGTCACTAATTTCTCTATAATCCTAGGAAGCCAATCATACTTTATCACTCTACTCCATCAAATATAGGCCCACATTTTTAAAACACAATTTGAAATATCCCTAAATACTCTATGTTAATATTGAAAATTCATCCAAAATGAATTAGTTATGAGGGTCCAGGCCTAAGTCAAACTCCTATTTTTAGACAAGTAATCAATCAACAACCAATATAATCCAACCTGTAGTATATCATAAATTGAATATCTTGATCCAAGTATATTTATATTTATCAATTTGAAAAAAAATAACCTAGTATATTATATATTCCCTTTCACAGTTTTAATCCTCTAATTTTGGTTTTTGTACAAGGTTGTTGCTCTAACACTTCAATAGATGGCTTATAATTTTAGATCTAAGTGTATTTTCATGCATGCATGCTTATCTTCTTCTTTTTTATAATGTATCATTGCATTCATATACTTATATAGACAATTATTTTACATGTACAAGTTCTTCTATTGATCATTTTAGTTTCCATATATAAGATTTGACATGTACTTTATATAAAACTAAGTGAGACCTTGTTTACATGAATAGTTGATGGTTGGTATTGACACTCGTCCCTCTCTACATGCTAAGATAAACATAGCCATTATTATTTCAATGTCATATGCACATGCACTGATAGAGGTATATATTAGTTCTTGTAATTTTGAATTGTAAAAATAGACTTGTTTTAATAATTTATTTACATGTGTACTTGGGTAAAATATAACTTATGTTTATGTATTACGTATTCAGGGTTATCCTATGATAGTTGATAGACCCAATCAGATGGTGATTGGGGCAACTTTTCATGTTCCTCTTGTATTTGAGACACTTATTTAGGTAATTGAGCCTACCATTGACTTGATTGAGCATGAAAAATAGATTGAGCAAGATCACGAGCTTGAAGTAAGTGCACATGTTTAAATGATTTTTTATTATAGTTTAAAATTAATTTATTAACAATTATTTGGATGTATTTTATGTTAATTTCATAATAATTCTTGTATTTGAATAGGCTTAACTATAAGCTAGCTATGAGCGTAGGACCCACATTCGAACTTTGGAGCAATCCAAGGCATTAGAGGGATCTCCGTCTACTAGTAGGGCATCTTAGGGGAAGTCTTCTTTGAAGAAGGCAAAGAGAGGGAAGATATTTGATGAATAAGATGTCTTACACATGAGATGTACTTTTTTGTATGCCTATATGGAAATTGATGCATTTTTAGCATTATATATATGCATATGACATTTAGCCAACAATAGATACTATGTTGGTAGATGTAATTTTTTGTATGGCTATCACAACCCAATCTATATATTATTGACATTGGACATGTATATGCCTATATTGTATGCTTATCATGGCATGATCTATCTAATGTATATTTAGTTTTTATTTCATTGTGTGTTATTGTACAATGTTGTTTTGATCTTCCAAATTGTTATCTGTATCAGATCTCATATTTAATGTTGTATGTACACAAAGGAGGATTAAAAAATCATTCTTTTAATGCTATAAATCTTGGATCTTACATATTTTTTTAAATTAAAGTTTTTAAATTTCATTGTGTGTAGTGTAAATGACTAATGACACTCTTATCACTTAGGATTAGTGGCCTTCTTCTCTTTTTACTTGTTTTTTATACACTTTTGATACAGAGCTTTGTCAAAAACTTATAAGTATTCAGGATCTTGTTCAAATGTATTATAATCTAATCTTATGTATTCACTTATCTACTACCTCAAGATTCCTTATCCTACTCATACAACATAATTCCAACTTTTGAACCCCTCTCTCTTTTTATCTTTTCTTAGATTCTCTCTTTAGCCTTTGTCTTGGCTTGTAGCCCTATTTTATGGAAAACATCATGTTATATTTCATACATAGACTCTTTAAGGAAAAATAATTAGGTTTTTGACAACCCTTTTCCATGCCATTACCTCACACAAAATCTTGGGTTAGGTTCCTTTGCAAAATCTTGTACCTCTAGGCTTATTTGACACTCTAATTAGCCCTCCAAATGCACAGAGCTCCAAAGTTTGACCATTTTGTAGGCACTTTGACCAAAAAAACTATATTTGACCACTCGTTTGGCTAATCATGCTTTTCAATCAATTTTGGTCCTAAATCTTCAACTAAGTTTAACTTTCCTCTTTAGCCTATTTATCACTAGGTCTCTTAGTCTAGTTAACCACCTATAGGGTAGTATAGTGCATAATATAGAAGGTACAAGTATGAAATCACTTTTTTCACTTAATATAACCTAAGACACACTATATTACAAATTTTCAAGAATTTTTAAGGGTTGAATCTCTTCCTATGGTCAAAACCCTAAAATTTAGGGTTTGTAGCAACTGTATAGGCTGAGTCTAAAAATAATTGCATATAATGTCCAAACATGACTTTCAAGATGATCTAATGCTTGGATTAGGTCTGTATAACATTCTTACAACTTTTTCCTTCAATGATCAAGTTCTCACAACCCTCAAGGCATTCACAAATAAGAAATCTCAATCATTTAACATTGTATTTATATGTTAGAAATAGGGGCTAATAACATCTAGGACAAGGTTCTTAGCCTCCCATCAAGATTGATCAACAAATCCACCACCCATTTCAGCCTCAAGAAAACCCTTCCCAATACAAGAAAAATATAATTTTTAGCCTAAGTTCAAACATGCATAAAACAAAAACTATAAGTCATTTCCATAAACCATCAAATCCCTCATGTACCTCTTTAAGCCCTCTTAACTCACCTTGTATCACTCAGGTGGAAGATTTGAGATCAAGCTGTTAGATAAGTTGTAGTGATGGGTCCAAAAATGCAAGTTTTTGTCAGTGAATAAGCAACTTCTCGAGCTCCAACTAGCATTTCTACCACTGGGACCTCCACCTATAAACATATCACTTTGGTCACATCTAGATACATAAATTATATGTTATTATGCTTCCATGACATTTGAATCCACCTAGAAGTGCATTTTCACTACCGTTCTAGAGAGCAAAAACACTAATAATAAATGTTGTCAAAGTTGAAGTTATAGTTGTGAAACTCTAGTGTTGATGCTTTGTGGGTGAAAATTAACATTTATAACACATCCAAGGGGCATATAACCTTTAAGACTAGGTTTTTGGCCTCCCGTCAGGCCTGATCAACAAACCCACCACCTATTCTGGCCTCAAGAATACCCTTCCCAATACAAGAAAAATGTAATTTTTTAACCTAAGTTATAACATGCATAAAATAAAAACTATAAGTCATTTTCATGAAAAATAAAATCCTTAACATACCTATTTAATCCCTATAATTACACCCTAGAGCATTTGGGTGTAAGTTTCAACATCAATCCATTAGACAAGTTGCAGTGATAGGTCAAAAAATGCAAGTTTTTATTAGTGATCAAGCAACTTTTCAAGCTCCAATTGGCATTTGTACCTCCAGACTTCCACCTATGAATATATCAATTTTGTCACATCCAAATAGGTAATTTACATGTTATTGTGCTTCCATGATGTTTGAATCTACCCAAAAGTGCATTTTCACTTATGTTTTGAAGAGCGAAAACACTGACAACAAATGTTGTCAAAGTTGAAGTTGTGGTTGCATAAATCTAGTTTCAATGCTTTATGGGTGAAAAATGACACCATAAACACATCCAAAGGAGTGGATAACCTTTATTACTAGGTTCTTGGCCTCTCGTCAGGCCCGATTGACAAACTTACCACCCATTCCAACCTTAAGAACACCCTTCCCAATACAAGAAAAATGCAATTTTTTAGCCTAAGTTTAAACATGCATAAAACAAAAATTGTAATTCATTTATATGAACCATTAGTTCATTCACATACTCCTTAATCCCTTTAATCACACCCTAGAGCACTCAGGTGGAAGCTTCAAGATCAATATATTAGATAAGTTGTAATGATAGGTCCAAAAATGCAAGTTTTTCTCAGTGAACAGGCAAATTCTTGAGCTCCAAATGGCATTTCTACCTTTGTAACCTCCACCTATGAATATATCACTTTGGTCACATATAGATAGGTAAATTACATGTTATTATTCTTTCATGATGTTTCAATCCACTTGGAAGTACATTTTCACTACCATTCTAGAGAACAAAAACACTGACAAAAAATGTTGTCAAAGTTGAAGTTCTGGCTGTAGAACTCTAGTTCTAATGCCTCGTGGATGAAAACTGACACTACCAACAATATTATGGGAGTAAATAATATCTAATACTAGGTTATTGGCCTCCCATCAGGCCTGATCAACAAACCCACCACCCATTCTGGCCTCAAGAACACCCTTCCCAATACAAGAAAAATGAAAATTTTTAACCTAAGTTCAAACATGCATAAAATGAAAATTGTAAGTCATTTTCATGAATTGTCAGATCCCTCACATACCTCCTTAATCCCTTTAATCACACTTTGGAGCAAACATGCATAAAACCTAAGCTTCTCTTAGATTCAAGAATATAGAATTTTTTACTAATAGTGCCAACCACATGAAGGTGGAAGCTTATCTGATACCACTAACCTACAAAAAATTGTTAGTAAGTATTTAAAAATGAAATTTATATATGTACTACCTATTAAATAAAAAACATTTGGTAAAATTGATTACATCTACATTTGAAATGTCAACATACCTTAATATCTTAATCGAATGAACCACTAGGATCTGTTCTAACCTTGATAGTATCAAGAATAGCTTCATGATCTAACTCCTAAATTTTCCATAGTTTATTGTTTAATGGCCTCCCATGATATTTTTGTAATTGAATATTGATTTCAAGAATCAAATTTGAATAGTGAAGTATCTTCCTGTGTGTTTCAAACTCTTCAAACAACCATTGATCTAATTTTTTTATAAGATATCATCGAAACCAAATTCCAGTGACTACCACTGACCCAGTGGGATAGTCAATGTTTTCTCCATCTATAACTAGGGAAGTCAATTTCTTATTTCTCTCTACACACTGACATAAGTAGTAATTAGTGCCTTCTTTGTTATCCTCATCTATAATAACTGCAAAAACATGCCTTGTACTTCACAAAAAATTATTTTTAGTCACAATATGAAGATATATAAATAATGATAATAAATTGTACATAATGAAAAATATTCTACCTGGCTATACTAAATTAAATAAATGGTCAAAGTCATCTGATGATGTCGTATCTATAAGTTTAAATGCTATTAGAACCTGATATGTGTTGATTGGAATTAGAGGTTTGGAACTCCAATCATCCACCCACTCTTGTGACTCAGACTCATTCCAAATAGAGTCCACACATGCATAACAAAAACCTAACAAGTGTCTCATGTGAATAGTCCAAGAATTTTCATTTGAGATACAAAATGAGTGGAGATCACATGAACCCATTAGAGTCATACAATCCTCATACTTTGTCAAGTGTTCTTCGTCTATTAACCAAAAATGTTTACAAATAGTAGAATTTGGTTGAGCACCATGACACATGTTCTCATTACACCATTCAACCATAGTTTTTACATCTATCAAATGAACACCCTCTTCAAATTTCAACTCCTCCCTTGTAATAGCTCTTTTTACACATGCTTTAGTACCATCATGCTCCCCTTTTCCATGGCCAACCTTGATGAAACTTCAAATGTATTCTACACCTATGGTAATATGTATCCTACTCAACTAATAAAATATCCATGTATTTTTTAAATATGATATGCAATTATCTGACCAAATATAATATTGATTGAAAGTAATGTTCCTCTAACTCAACTATTCATAAAACTTTTAAAAATAACCTTGCACATAATCTTAACAATGTGATTTGTCATCACTGATATCTAAATGGTGCTCCCTTAATATTTTTTATTGTTGCTTTGTACTATTAGGTGCATGCATGAATATGGTAACTTGTGATGAGTTGTAATATTGTGATTGAACTTCCATTTGCGGTTTGAATGTGTAATTATCTACAAAATCAAATACTAAAATAATGGAACTAAGTGGGAATGTATCCTTTCATATCTTGAAATATTCATCCAACCATCTAGCCATGTGTGTGTGCCTTGCATAGTCATAAACAATCTTCTCCCTAAATTTAACCAAAAATTCCAAAATAGGTATCTTTTTTGTAACAAGATCACACCTTTTAGATTCTTTATAATATTTTACTGGATAAGTCACTAATTTATATTTGATTAAACTAAATAATTCCTATCCAATTGTACTTGTAATCTCCTCATGGATACATTTTTTTAAATTTGACAATCCACCACAAATGTTATAATTTCCATTTAAACATGATTTGTTGTAAAGTAATTACCCATATGATCTTTTGCAAAATATAGTTGGAATAAATTCCCTAGATGATTTTGGTGGCAATTTAATGCCACACTCTTACAAAATGTTAGTATGCAAAATATAATGAATATAGAAAAAAACATCATAGTGTTTTGAAAATTCAACATGTTGCCTACAACAACAAGTGGTGCATGTGTGATTTGTTTTAACATAAAAAGGTTTTGACATCTCAAAATATCTTGACAAATAGAAATTTGTGTATTTTTTTCTAAAAATTTAGAGTATAATTGTGTTTTATTCATATCTAATAAATGTTTTGGATGTAGTTCACAATTACGAGAACCAACTCTTCTTTTCACAACATCTCTTGCATTGGGTGAAACTCTTGTATTGTCTTTCCAAATTTAAGCAAGTAACTCTTTGAGAGTATCATCTATAACTTTGTCCTTTCATGGAAGTCTACCAGAGAATGCCCATAGCTCATTGGTATTAGGTTCATTAAGTCTTTCACATCTTGAAATTATTTTCATTAATGTTTTTCTATTTATATCAAGTGTTTGGCTTGTTTTTGAAATCAATCACTTTTTCATTATTTCAGCACTTACTACACAAGTTGTCATTATACGTTGGACAGCATTACAATCTTTGTTGCATGATCTTAGGCCTATAATATGATATGCATCATGTAGATTTTCAATAATTTCATCATTTTCATCATCCATGTTAGATGTTCTTAGTCCTAATGTGTACATTATAGGTCTCATATTAATTAATTTTATCAATGAAATAAATAATTGACATATTTGACTATCATACCCCAAATTATGAAAGAAAGTACCCAAATTTGTTGAGCCAATCTTCTTGAATGGTGATCAAACATTTTTTTATGCATTGGTTTTAGAATATTTTCATCAACTTCAATTAAGTAGTTGTTTTTTCTACACACAATTCTTGGAAGTGTTAGTAATGGTGGAATTTGTTGAGAGGGTGTTTCAAAACCATTATTACTTTCATTGTTTAGAGGTGGGATGACATTAAATTATTTATTGTTAATTTTTTCATTATATGTTTCCATGAAATTTTTTTGATGGTTAATTTCATCATTTTTTGTTTTCATCAAATTTTCTTCATTTATGGGGGGTGAAGCATCATACATAGACTCATCATCAACAAAATCAAAAACTTGGAACTTTGAATGTGAACTTCTAACATTAACTAATTCATTATTTTTAATTTCATTATTATTCATTTCATTATGGTCAATTTCATTATTATTCATTTCATTATGGTCAATTTCAACATTATTCAATTGATTATAGTCAATATCATTTCTTAATTCATCATCACTAATTAGATCATTATCTATGGCATTTGGTTCATCAAGATTAGGGTTTGCAACTTGTTTGCCATGAACTTTTTGCATTAGTAGCTTGTGTTTCTCTTTGAAATATTCTACTTCCTCTAGTTTTTTTTCTTCAACTTCCTCTTCAAACATGATCCAAAACCCATTAGAAGGAATAATTGACAACTTTTCAAAGGTAGGGTCAAGTACATAGGTATGTATATCTCATAGAAGTTCATGTAAATAATGTTTGTATAGATAGAAGTCTTGATTTAGGCTAAAAATAGTCATTGATAAGTGAGATTATCACTAAAATAATAACAACATGATCACATTATATGACATAATCATGTTATTAAATAACGTGATCATGTAGTGTTTTCTAAAAGGTCCCAACACATCCAACCCATCAAGAAGTTGATATTGATAATAATGCAATCATGTTATGTAATAGCATGATCATGTTATTATTGATATAAGCTAGGGATTGGAAATTGGTAATGAGGACCAAGTATTGATTATGTTAAGAATAATGTGATGACATTATTAAATAATGTGATCATGTTATGTTTAATGTAGATAAGGGATTATGGATTGGGGATTAAGGAAAATTAGTGCATAAGGTTTATGGATTAGGGTTTATAATTTATGTTTTAGGAATTAGGTATTAAAAATAAGGTCTAAAGTGAAGGCACATGGCTACTAAGACCTTTCACCTATAATGTCTTAGCTTTATGGATACTCGTGTCGCTCCCTACGTTAAATCCCATGTTTTTGAATTAACATTGTGATGAAAGGGAAATGCCTCCCCATAAATTTAAATAGTGTGTGCATTTAATAAAATAGAAAATAGCATGCTTTTATGATATACATGCCATGAAAATATTTTTGGGCACATTTCCAAAAGTGCATTAAATGCCATAATATTACTTCTTAATTCATTTTTTTCATCTCCTAATACTTTAATAAATAAGATCTAAGCACGTCAAAACCCGAAAAAAATTCATTAATAATAAAATGTGTTTTTGGGTTGCCATTATACCCTAGATGTCATTGTGCAGATTGAGTGAATTACTCAAATTTAGCAATCAGTCATGTGATTTAGGCCAAACTGAGCCCTGTGAATTTAATTCTTAGTCTAGAAATGATGTTAATTTGGACTAAAATGATTGGTTTAAGGTTTAAAGAGTTTATATTTATGGTTTAGAGTTTAGGGATTAAGAACTTGAAGTATTAGGGATTAGGGTATAGGTTTTAGGATATATTTATATAATCGTGTGGGCAATTAGGGTAAATTTGGGAGCCTTGAACCTATATCTGTGATTACAGAATGTGAATTTTGGATCAATTATCCCCTACATCATCATATATTGAGCCTATGAAGTCAATTTTGGTAATGAGTGATGCAATTTTAACCAAGTTCATCCTTGTGAACCTAATTCTTACTCTATATATATATATATATATATATATATATATATATATATATATATATATATATATATATATATATATATATATATAAAGGATGTTAATTGGGGCTAAATTTATTAGTTTAGGGTTTAGGGTCTATAATTTAAAGGGTTTGGGGTTTGGGCTTATGGCTTAGGGTTTTTAATGTAAATGGTATATTATTTAGGGTTAAATTTAAATGGTATAGGGTAACTTAGGGTTTAATATATTAGATATAGGGTCCAATCACTAAGGTAATTGAAGAACATTTGAGCTACTTGTGACAACTATTTATGACTTGATTATCTGCATGTTTGCATAAAACTAATAAAATTAAGGTTAATTATGACATGTACATGTTACATGCATTTTATATAATCGATTGAGCCATAAACTTGGTTTAGGGGTTCAATTTTACCCAGATCATGCAAGCAATTATACAAATTGACTAATTAGATCAATTCATGATAGAAGATCAATCTTTTGATTTTGCCCCAAATCACATCTTACTAAATTGAAGACCCTCAAATGCCTCCTCAATTAAAATAATCAACTAAATCTCCTCCTCTTTGGTTAATTAGGTTGAGGGGCTTGAAATATCCCCATTTACTCAATAGATACACAACTAGATTGGTACTCCAAAGGCTTTAGCCATAGGTTTAAAAAGTGCATAAATTATGGCATCTCATGATAAAATTAGTTATATCATAAGGAATGTATGTTTGTGGCATGCAGTGGGCATTAGGGTATAGGGAGCTTATAATTTAAATGTTTCAGGGATAATTAGGGATTAGGGCATAGGGTTTAGGTTTAAGAACTTGTATATTAATGTCTAATCACTAGACATGTCATGTGTTCAAACTACATTCTTACTAAAAAGGATGTTAATTAGGACTAAATTGAAGTTAGTGAATACCTCAAAAGTAAATGGTTTACAAATTAGGGCTTAGTGTTTTCAGGGTTTAAGTTTTATGGCTTCTAGGTTTTAATGTATATACATGGTTTAGGGTACACATAGGGTTAATCATAAAGATAATTGAGGACAATTTGAATCATTTGGACCCATTTGTGACTATAGAATATGTTTTTGGGTTGTCATTATACCATGGATGTCATGTCACACATGCAGATTCAATGAATTAGTCAAGTGGGTCAATCAGTCATGTGATTTAGGCCAAATTGAGCCCTGTGAACTTAATTCTTAATAGTTAATAATGTTAATTTGGGCTAAAATTATTTTTTTAATGTTTAAAGAGTTTATATTTATAGTAAATAGAGTTTAGGGATTAATAAATTCATGGATTGGGGCTTAAGGTATAGGTTTTAAGGTATATAAAGTATAATCATGATGGTGATTAGGGAAAATTTGAGCTCCTTAAACGTAGATCTATGAGTAAATAATGTGAATTTGGGATTAATTATTCCCCACATCATCATAGATTGAGCCTACAAAGTCAATTGTGGTAATGATCGATGCAATTTTAACCAATTTCATCCTTGTGAACCTATTTCTTATTATATATAAAGGACGTTAATTGGGGCTAAATTGATCCTAGGGGACTAATAAGCCTCAATGTAAGGAATTTCATCCATATGATATCAATTAGAGATCCAAGTGCTCACCATATTAAAAAAATAATTATTTTTTCAATTTGGTGTGCAATTCGGTCCAAAGGAGTTGTGTGCAAGGAATTACATTCATATATAATGGAAATTGGAGCTTACCTGGCCTTGATTGCATACCATATTGAACCAATCAAGTATTTGGTTCCATATGATACATAATTGGGGCCAATAAAGGCTTGCCCAAGGAATTGTGTCAACATAATTTTAATTAAGACCCTAATTGCACACCGTATTCAAATAATTGAGTGTTATCATGAGTTTGATATGAAATCATGACCAATTAAACCTTATATAAGGAATTACAAATCCATCTTTAATAACAATTAGGATTTTGATTGTGCACCAAATTCAATAAAAAGAATATTTGATTCAATATGATCTATGAAATTTAGTCCAAACAAGCCTTGTGTAATAAATTTCATCCTTCTACTATCAACACAGGGCTCTATTGGTCCCAAACACATAACATATTGAATCAACCAAGTATTTAGTTCAATTGAATATGCAATTATGGCCAACCAAGCCTCATGCAAGTAACTAAATATATCTGATGTCAATTACAACTTTGTTGTCCCCATTTTAAAACTATATCCAACTAATCATGCATTTGGTTTTAACTTATGTACATAATTGGGGCCAATTGAGCCCCATGAAAGTGATTTTGTCTATATAATGTTCAAGTTAGGTTCCATTAGCCCCGATTCAACACCATATTGAACCAATTGAGTGTTTTGGTTCAATATAATATGCAATTGGGGCCACTAAATCCCCAAGCAAGGAATTACATCCATATAATGTCATCTGTGGCTTTAATTAAACACCATGTTAAATCAATTGATATATTTTTCAATACTACACATAATTAAGGACAACTAATCCCTATCTAATTAATTACTTCCACCTAGAATATCAATCAAGGCATTTTTCACCCCATGCAACGAATTATGTCCATTGGGAATATTTTTCCCTAATTGCCCATCATATTTAACCAATCAAGTATTTTCTTCAGTATAATCTTTACAATTTAGAGTAATTGGTCCTCGTGCAAGGAATTCCTTCAATATAATGTCAATTGGGGATTTGATAACACAGGTCATATTAGACAATAATCTTAAGACTAATAGGCCTAATAGATCCTATTCAGGTTTTAGGATGTTTAAAATATATAACACAATCATGGTATTTGAATTCAAATTCAATTCCCGCACCTTTTGGCATTGAAAGGTATGAAAATAAATAATAAATTTCAACTTTGATTTCCAAATACACTAATAATTTCAATGTGAAAATTCAAGAACTTGATACCGTCATGACGAGCACACTCTCCTCTTTCTAAAAATATGATTCTTATATTTTTTGGACTAATTTAAGGTTTCAAATTATATTTATTTCTAACTATGCCTTTTTTAGGCCACTACAAGCACAAACATACATGCCTATACATGTTCATGTAATTTGTGTTTCATTGATCCAAGTGAAAAACAAATTATATGGTGACGTAGTATGCTTAATTCTACACACATTTAAAAAATAATAATTTTCATTTTTTTTGAGGTAGTTAAGCTTGACTCATGGAGGACTATCCATTTTTTTGTTAGTTTTTAGGATCTATTTACTTGCAAAATTCAAAAAAAAAAATATTCATTGAAAAAATTTAAAAAAATATAGGTGATGTGATATAAGATTTTATATAAATTTTCCCCAAAGGATTTCACATAATATTAAATTCTACTCAAAAAATGGTGCACATCATGGCCATCTATCTCCTATGTTTTCTAGAAAAAATCGGAGTTCCTCTTCAAATTTTAGATGTTTGACCTAGTTATACTTAATCATTTTTTTTTTTAAAATAGTGTTTTGAAAACTAGACTCAAAATTATATTTTTCATGTTTTTACACCATCATCAAATTTGGAGTGTAGATATCTCAAATTATCTACAGAAGTTCAAATTTTTAAAATTTTAGAAAAATCATGTCCACAGGTAGGCCACTTTTTATCCCCAAACTTTGTGCACTCACCCCCATAAGTAACCAAGTTCATGACTGAACTTAGACCACCCTATTTTTGGAAAAGAATTAATAAAGATGTAGTGGATTTTGTGTTTCATTATTTAGAATGTTAGCATGTGAAAGTTGAACATGTGCATCTAGTTGGATTGTTATATCCATGCAATATACTAGAATAGAAGTGACAGGGGATTAGTATGGACTTAGTTTAAGGTTTGTCATTATAATATAACTGGCATGACATGATCTTGGTAGTAGTTGATAAACTAACCAAGGTAGCCCACTTCATACTGGGCAACTTGATAGATGATGGACCTATGTTTGCGAAGAGGTTCATAAAAGAAGTGTATCTATTGAATTATTTTCTAAAGAAGATCATTTTGGATAGAGATATGAGGATGACTTCTAGATTTTGGTTGACTTTGAATTTATCTCTAGGTACGTAGTTGAACTTTAGCACTACATATCACCCACAAACTGATGGACAAACAGAGTGAGTTAACCAGGTCTTAGAATATTTTCTTCGTATGTATTGCATGAATAAATAATAAAAGTGGGAGGAGTGCCATCTATTGGTTGATTTTTCTTACAATAACTCATATCAATTAGCATTGAAGATGGATCTTTCTTAGGCATTGTATAGAAGGAGGTGTAGAACACCAATCAGTTAAGACAGGTTGAAAGATTGGGTAGTCTTTAGACCTGAGATGTTTTTAGAAATAGAAGAGCAAGCTAGGACAATTAGGAAGAGGTTGGTCAAAGCCATCAATACATAAAAAAGTTATGTTTATCTAAAGAGAACAACTAGACAGTTTCATTTAGGTGATAAAGTGTTTATGTAGGTTAAAGCTCAAAAAATCTTGATAAAATTTGGGAAGTCAGCAAAACTTTCATCGAGATATGTGAAACCCTTTGAGGTTTTAAAAGTGGACAACCCTATAGCATATATAATTTCATTGCCACCAACTCTAGATCTTTTACATAATGGTTTTCATGTGTTTTATATTTAAAAGAACATTGTTGATGCTTCACATGTGTCGGATTGGAATGCTTTGTAAATTCTAGACCTTGGGGTGATCATGGTAGAACCAAGCAAAGTAATTGACACTCTCAAACTCTAATTACATAATAGATAAGTGTCATAGTACAAGGTCCAATGGGACCAATATTTTGATGATAGTGCTACTTCGGAGGACTATGATGAGTTTTGCAATTTATTTTCACATTTTTTTGCTTGATTTACTATTGTATATTATATTATTTTCTATTGAATAATGTTTTAAATTCATATCTTGTGTTTGAATAAATATCATCAAGATGATGAATAGCTTTAGGGGGAAGGATGTCACATCCTGATTTATCTCTAAGTTAAATAACCTATTTGACCCCATGGATTATTATGGTTGATTAGTTGGTTAACTAATATTTGATTAAGCTTAATGACATATGTTGATTATGGGACAGTTTGTATTGCTTAATTTATATGATTAGTTTGTTATGAGTTAGCAATATTTTTATATTATGTACATTGTGATCACATTTGTTAGATATAGAACATTATTTTATGGATATAATAATATTTCAAGCTAACTACCTTCATTTTCATGAGATGACAAATTCTTCCTTCAGAGTGTGACAAAGAGAGAACATCATCGAAGACGGTGGTTTAGATAGAAACGTTGGAGGACGATAGAGAACAAATCTGAAAACCCTTGCACACACCACTTAATATATCATGTTTCGTAATTAATTGTTTGATATAGATAACATAAAATGTTTTGTGTACTTTTTATTTAAATTGTTTTTTTTTTAAATTTCTAGTATAAACTTGATTGTTGATGATGATCATGTTGATATATTGAGTGATTTCACTAGTATTTGTGACCATACATAACTTATCTTATATAATGTAATTGTTTAACTAATAGAGTAAATTTGGTTATGTTTCATTTACCTTACTACCTTGTTAGTTATGGTTGCATAGTATAACGATATGATGTTTTAAACAAGTTTCATTATTATTATTATTATTATTATTATTATTATTATTATTATTATTATTATGATAAATCCAAATGTCGAAAGATATAAATAACATTGTTTTTAAATATATTTATATTCAATTAAATGTTTGATAAAAGGGTTTGATATTTATAATATATGATAGATAAATGAATATGTTAATTTTAATTGTTAAAATGATCTTAAAAAATCATTGTATTTGCTAAGTATATTTGAAAATAGCATTTTAACATTAAACTATAGTCTTATAATACCTAAGTGTATTGTCATCATTATCCTATTTGATTGATAGTCATTACATGGAATAAACATTGGGGACTATGTGACTTATGGCTTCGTTGGTTGATTTTGTGAAGTTGATGACTGCTTGTTTAAGTTAATGACATGTGAATTATATAAAGAATATAAAATGATTATTTGAGAATTCTATGAAATTATTGGGATAAATAGGGTTTCTAATCATCCATTGACTTTGAGTTAACATCATTTGGCAAAAAGCATGGAGAAATGGTTGTGGTTGCATGGTGGCAGACTGTAGAGTTCTGTTGAGAAAATTTTATATGCATTTTATCAGTCAGTTTTGCCTGATGGGAATGGAGGATAAATTAGAGGAAAGGAAGGTGATGGAAATAAATAAAGAGAAATAAAAGTGAGTGTTAAGCACAATGACATAGGATACAAAAAATTACATATGGAATGAGAAAGATTAAAAAGGACATGGAGCTTAGAAGGTTCAACTTACTTGGTAGAATATTTAGGTTAGTTTTGTATTGAATTTTTGTGTGTTAGTGTTGGATTGATTTGTGAAATGAAATGATAGAATAAAAGGTTTTTCATTTGTTTGAAATGAATTAAAAAATAAATATGGAGGGTTGTATGCAGGGCCCTTTGGAAGGCTCAACCTCCATAGAACCCTACATCTAACCCCATAATCTCAAAGAGTAAGGGGCAGGATCATAAGTATTTACTTTGTTTGAAAACACCCATGTGAAATTTCTACCTTTAACCTAATTCAATTCAAAGATGATGAAAGTTTCATTGAATTATTTATTAAGTTGTTATGGCATTTTGAATAGGTTATATATAGTCAATTTTAATAAGTGGGTATATTGTATATTTAACTAGTTCAACTGTGTAAAAAAAATAAAAATATAAATATTTTTATTATTCACTTGAAAGTATATATACATATATATTATTATAGGCAGAGGTATGTATATACACCTTACAAGACTTTGATAGTATAAAGTATATATACACATCAGTGTATATATATATATATATATATATATATATATATATATATATATATATATATATATATATATATATATATATATATATATATACACACACACACACATATATATATATGACTAGAAATAATATTTATAATAATTGTGAGTCGATTTAGGGAGGTTTTGATATGAGATTGACTGGTTATAATAATGAATTATAATATGCAAGCAATTGAGTAAATGGACTTATGATTTCAAATTGTGTATATATAAATATAATGACTGTATTTATTGGGTTTATAATTTTAGATTATATTGAAAAGAGTTAAAATAAGAATATAGTTTGATTATGATATAATATTGATTTGTATCAAACTAATAACTGGGTTTGATTATATATTAAAGGGTCTGTATCAAACTATAAAATGAGTTTGAAATATTATATCATATTTGACTTGAGTGATTTATAGACTGAGTTGGTTTTATTTAAATCAGCATTGATAATAATATACTATAGAATGATTATAATTTTTGTATGAATCTGATTGTGTCGAATGAGTGATAGTTTGGGATTTATTATATTAATTTGACTATGTTGAATGTCAACATGTTTGGGTTATGTTGATAAACATTTGACTGTGTTGAACATTTATCGATTGGAATTATGCATTGGTTATAAAAATAAAGTTAACATTGAGGTTAAATATATAAACCCTAAGTCTCAGTTAGGTTGTAGATTGAGCATGAATCAGTTAGATAAAAATATAAATCTATTATGTCTTTTGATTTTAAAAGAATGAATAAAACTTGATTTGGATTGCATTTGATTTCATAACCTTGTATAAATGACAGTTGAATTTAAAAAAATTAGCAAAACTCCTAAAGCATGAATTGATTAGTCATTATATTCTATTTTGAAACAATACATGTTATATGTGTTCTGTTAGATATAAAGAATAAGTGTGGTATATCTTAGTTAAACTTGGGATTTTTAACAAACAAGTTTGTAAATCATATATTGTGTGTTTTTAAAGTATAAATGTATGGAATGTATAGGTGTTTAAGGAATTCTTATAAAAATATGAAATAATACTCCTTACAGAGATGACTATTCGTTGTGTATATTGTGTGCAGTATTTAACATAATAAGAATTTAGGGTTATCTATTATATGTTGGATGTTTAGATGAAATTATAAGTTTATAGAATTAAATTTATAAATTTTAGATCTTTTGTAATTAATAAAATATTAGCTTTTTTATATTTTGGAAATATGAACAAGATTTAAACTAGGTTTAAATATATAAAAGTTGAGGGAATAACTTTTACAATTACATAGTGATATTAAGTAACTGGTACTCTAAATATGATTCTTATCCAGATGGAAAGATTCTATTGAGGTCTTTATTTTGATTCTATTTATTATTCTATAATAAATGAGATAATCATAGATTCATTACATTTCATTTGCCGAACTAAATGAATGAAAATGATATTTTTGTACTTAAAATATTTTCTCTGTTTATAAGGAATATTTTTTTAGAAGTTATAAGTATTTTTTATATTATTATTTATTAATCAAATCTCACATTCATGACACTAAATAAGTAGTGGACGAATTCAACTAGTTTAATTAGCGATTTTAATGTAAGAAGAGGTGTAATCTGATTGAGTGATGTGTATAAATTTGACTGATCCTAGAGATCATTTTATATTGAAAATTTTGAACAAAGTAATATTTTGTTTAAATATCATCATTTTATATGTTGACATAGTTTTCATATTTTTGTGATATCATGTTAGAACAAATTTATTTATGATACATATTATGTATTAGATATCTTCAACACACGCGTTCTGGTTTGTTACTCTACATTTTTGCATCGTTATTATCTACCCATCCATGAAGGGAGGGCCATCCCCTTATTTAGGAGATAGTGAGGGGGACTTATGGTCTATGGTTGGTGTGCAAAATCACTCAGATGATACTCTCCCTCCCAATTGGAGTACTATACTAGGGACTACACTTGAGATTATAGATTGATACTTGAGTCATGGAGACTCTGCTTCATGGAGCTTTGTATAATGTTTCATCATTTGAGATATTTTTATGTATTAATAAAAAATGTAATATTTATACATTTTAATTATATAATAATGGTTGTAATTTTGTATCAATCATGGCTGAATTTGTATTATTTCATTTATGATGAGATGTCATGATTATTGTTATTTCGGTAGTGTTCATGATTTTTATATTTGTTTGTGGTGATCCTTAGCTAAATGGATTTGCTAAAAAAAATTTGGTTAACTAAATTAAGTTTCTCATGGTTAAATCTATATGTTGAATATGAATAATTAAATTTAAAAAAAAAATTGCTATATTTTGATAAAATCTAATGGGGTTGTTACATGTGAAATGACAAAACCCTAGTTCTCCATCTTCATAGTAACCTTAAGAAAAATGGGTTAGTGAGAACATAGTTTCAATTTGGCCCCAAAGACCCCATTGTTAGAGGTTGCTACCTACATATCCAATACTCCAGAAGAGGGCCTTAAACTCATGTAGTTCTTCCCTATGTGTTGGCTTGTGTGTGAATTATGCAATATGTGAAAAGTAATTACAAAGATGACCTAGCTTGTAACTTGTCAAATCAGGTTCTTAGATTGCTCCTTTATTACTTTAGACCTATACATTTGTTTTACCTATACTTAGAGAGGAAATAGGGAAGCTTTATTTAATTAAATTCTTGACAGAGTGCTTTTGATAAGTTACCTTAGTCTCTTTGGTCTTTTATTAACTGAGGAATGAGTGAGGGTTGATCTTGTATTTATATTAATCCCTTTACGATAATAAATCATATTAAAGCACTTATCTTAACCATTAGGATATGTTTCATTTGTAAATTGGATGACTTTAGGGCACTGAACACTTGCATCAGGTCAGGACACTAATGTCGATGCTAGTGTCTATCCCAGATGTTAGTATTCAGGGAGCAGGAAAGTAGGTAAAGGTTCAAAACTTACAAAGATGATAGATAAGTACATTTTAAGTATTTTTGGTAAGAGATAAGGTCTGTGTCATCAAAATAAGATTGGTTAGACTAAGAGATATAACCAAGGGGCACAAGATAGAGTAGATGTGAGACTTATAAAAGCGAGAAAGATCTAGAATTGAGAGGAATAGCCAAAGTCTAAGTTTTCTAAGTGTATAAGACTGATATGATATATATTCCATAAATAGTGTTTCCATTTACCCCCCACCCCTTAATTTAGTAATGAAATTGCTAGTTTAAAGGAAAACAATATGTACCTAGGTGTAGTATGCACACCTTGTCTTTGTGCGTGCCCAACTCTAATGATTTAATGATGACTGACCTAAAACCAAGAGCATGTTATAGTGTATAATTAGTGTATAGAATCTATAATTTGAAAGTACTTGAAATAGATTGAAATTAAAAGAGCAAGGTTTAGGAGTACACATGTGTGTCGATGTAACGTTTTTGCCTATTGGTAAGTTATTTTAGAAAAGATGTATCATTTTTAGGCTTTGAAATTGAGATTAAGAAAAATATAGATAAATATTTAAAATACATATATCCAAGGAGATAGAGAGAAAGAGGTGTTGGAAGGCACATGCCCCTAACCTTGGAGTAAAAGGTGAGTTGCCACCTGGCACTTGAGATTAGCTCAACCATGCAATTCAAGGACACTTGTAACTTGGTGAGGCTAGATGATACAATAAACTACAACTTAAAAAATTTGTAATATTGAGTGATTTAATCACCTTAACCATACCAAAAAGTGGACCAAATACTGTAGTAGATTGTCTCAATAAAGAATGTAAAATTTTGTGGGTATTAGCATGAAAATTTTCATGATGTTGTAATACTCCATAAAAGAGTTTTAGAATCTGAAACTAATTTAGATTTGTAAATATTAGGCACGTGTCTCATATAATATGAACCTTAGATATGTCTCAAGCTGAAACTATGTATAATAATGATACCAATGTATAGAATTATGCCATAATTATGAATCTAAATCATATAATTGTGTGCTTTGGCCAATTTAGAAAATTATGTAAGTGTGGAGGACATGCTTCTAAAACATGCCCACTATATATGGAGAATTCTAAAAATTAATATCAATACCAATATGGATGACATGTTTCTAAAACATACCTCCACTATAATCTAAAGATTTTAAATACTAAATAGGTATGGAGAACATGCTTCCAAAATATGCTCCCACTAAATTTAAGAACTGATATAAGTATCATATACTGAATGAGTGTGGAGAACATTCTTCCAAAGCATGTCCCCACTAAATTTGAAAACTAATATATAAGTACCATTTATTAAATGAGTGTGGATAACATGTTTCCAAAACATGCCCCCACTGAATTTGTAAACTGATATAAGTACCATATATTGAATGAGTGTGGAGAAAATGCTTCCAACGCATACCTCCACTAAATCTAAAAACTATTTCAAGAGTGGAGAACATGTCTCTATGAAATTCCCCCACTAATATGCCCCCCTTTTGAGGTGAAGGAAATATGGGACCTAGTAATTACCTCACCTCAAAAGAATAAGACTATTGTATAAGTTATGAATATAACCATGTAACATATAAAAGGAACATGTCTAGGTATATATAACATTGAAGTAAATAGAACCAATGTGATCACATATAGGCCTAAGATGCATAATAAAGATCATGGCATGTCTAGATAGTAACAATACAATCTCAACAAGTAAATAATCACACACATAAGAGTACTTAAAAGCAAGTCAAAAGACAATGGTCCAAGGAGACCACAAACAAGGGGCATGTTCAAATGTCACACAATCGAAGGGACATGACTTGGTCAAATGTCCATAAAATCAAGGATGACATATTCAAATATTCATACAACAAACCATGACATATGCAAATGTCAAAGATAACATATATAGGCATGGGGGGTGCAAGAAAATGAGCGTATTCAAATGCTCAAACAAGGAATACAATAGTAAGGCAAGACACTTAAGGAAGTGCATAAACCAAAGCATAATCAACCAACATAAACTTGTCATAGTAACCCATGGATCAATCTGTTAGGAAAAAATGTCAAGTGTATATCATATCAAGTACCCTTTGTAATATATAATCATTGATAAAAGCATATGTAAGTACATATGTAAGCTCAAACATGATAATAAAATGTGATCATCGAATCATCTGTGTGTATCAAGATCAAAGAATTAGATGCCCTTAATTTATATGTGACATAAGTAGAAGGAAGGCCCAACATCTAAAATAGGAATAGATCATGTATTTATGTATGCTTGTATCACACTAAAGAAGAAGTGTGATACACATGTGTTTATGTAAGAGTAACTAAATATGCCATCCATCAACATAGAACTAACACATAGATGCTAAGGGCTAGTAGAACATGTAGGTGTTGAAAATATTTTTAGAGTTTTAAATATTATTTATTTTTTATTTTTTATTTTTGGAATTTTTGGCAAAGTTTCAGTCTAGTATGTCCTCATCATTGAAAGGTGTAGGGCCACTTGGAAATTATTTTAAACTTTTTTATATCGATATAGTGATAACACTTCAATGTTTCTGTGTAATGGTTTACCTAAAGCTAATGGTGGAGAGAAATAATCATGTTCATCATGTTGTATGTAAATATTTGTACCCATATTATGAAAGTTTACACACATGTTTGTGGTATCTATCTTAAGTGTTCTACTCAACTAGCTATTTTGTCCAAACTTTAGTTTTAAATGTAGTTCGTGTGTTGATATCCATATAGTGGAAGATTAGAAACGTGGGCCACAATTAATGGGTAACTAAATGTATCCTTGATATTCAAGACCCAAGGAAGAATATATGAGTTCATTTGTAGTATGTCTAACCATGCAAGAAAATTAGTCCCACAAGTTGTATCCCTCTTATTGGATCAAACTTGATATGGTGCCAATATACTCCATCAATATTAGTAGAAATAGTTAAATCTTAGATTTTTTTTGTCATTTTTAGGTATATTTATGTCATATCCTAATTTCTATCTAAACTAAATAACATGTTTAATCTATGGATTAGTTTGGTTAATTAGTTGATTAACTAATATTTGATTAAGCTTGATGACATATGATGATTATGGGATAGTTTGTGTTATTTAATTTACATGATTAGATGTTATGAGTTAGCGTTACTTATATATTTTAAACTTTGCAATCATGTTTGAATAGTTATACAACATTATTTTATGGATATAATGATATTTCAGGCTAACTACCTTAATTGACATGAGGTGGATGCAGGATAGATTTTTCTCTTAGATCATGATGGAGGAAGAGTATCATCAAAGAGGGTTGTCTAGATGGAGAAAGTGGAGATGATAGAGAATCAATCAAGAAACCCTTACATACTCCACTTAGTATATCATGTTTTTCAATTAATTGTTGATATAGATAATGTAGCATGCTTTGTGTACTTTTCTTTTAGATGATTTTTAATATGATTTTTGACATAATCTTGATTATTGTTTATGATTGTGTTGATTGTTTGAGTCATTTCACTAATTTTTTGATCTTACGTGGCTCATCTTATTTGGTTTAATAAGTGAATTGTTTATGTTTACTTATATCACTCCCTCTGTTGTGTATGGTTGAATAGTAAAACATTATGATGGATTCCATAATCATTACTTGAGCTATAATATAAATAATAATAATAATTAAAGATTATTATTATGATATTAAATTATAATATTGAAAGATAAAATAATTATTTTTAAAGATATTATATTTGATTAAAGGAATTACATTCATAATATATACATGAATATATTAATGTTGTTTATTTAATGATTTTAGAAACCATTATCATTACTATATATGTTTGTGGATAGTATTTCAAACATTAAACTTTAGTCTTGTTATACCTAGTTGCATTTCCAAAGTTATATTATTCTATTGTATTTAGTCATTGCATGGGAATACCTTTATCAACGACTAGTTGATAATCTTGTATAGAATATAGCATAAGGATTATGTGACTTATATGATTGAGATGGTTGGAGATAATTTATTTAAATTATTGTCATGCAGATTTGATAAATGGATAAAATATGATTAATTAGAGATTTGATAGAGAAGCATCGAGAATGATGAGGTTATTAATCATTCATTAACTTTAGTTAAGCAACATTTGGAATAAAATTATGTAGTTTACTATGTTTTGCATGGAGGCAGATTATGAGTTAGTTAAGTTATCAGGGCATACATATTGTTTAGGGAGTTTAATCAGCTGAAGAGTATGGAGAAGTGGAAGGAAATATAGGATGGAAAAGAATAAAAGGAGAGTAATGGGGGCTATAAATGGTATTGTACATGGATAGAGGATGGCTCACAACATTTTGAGAGGAGAAGATAGAAGGAGGAGAAGAGGGGAACAAGTGTGAAGAAGGAATTTTGCTTGGTTTTCTTTGGTATTCATATGTTTATCAAGTTGGTTTTATAATTTAATTTAAGAGTGATATATTGAATAGGTTTATATGAATGTGCATGGTTATTGGTTTCTTGGTTTGATTCATTAGAAATATTGAGTTGTATGTAGAACCTTGTGGAAGGCTCGGCCTTCATAGAACCCCACATTCAAACTAGGGTAACCTAGGATATGGGGTAGAGACGTAAAGTTGGCCATGCTTATTATTAGATTTTTAAATAGCTCTGTTATACACATCTCTAGCTATTCAGAAATATTTATTCAATATTTGAGGATTATTTTGATGGGTATATAAGAATATGGCTCGTAATAGTTGATTCAAACTAGATTGATATATATGCATTTGTGTATATGCAAACATAGACTTGAGATCGTTAATATGTATGATCACCTGACTGATAAACTAAATTGGAGTTTCGGATTAAAAAAATAGGTTTTTTGAGTTTCATGTATGTATGTATGTACATATATACATACATACATAAAACTCTGAAAATTCATATTTTTAATCCAAAACTCCAATTTGGTTTATCAACTAGGTGATCATACATATTAAGGATTATTTTAATGGTTATACAAGAATATGGCTCATAATAGTTGATTCAAAGCATATTGATATATATGCATTTAGGTATATGCAAACATAGACTTGAGATAGTTAATATGTATGATCACCCAACTAATAAACCAAATTATACTTTTGGATTAAAAATATGGGTTTTATGAGTTTTATATATATATATATATATATATATATATATATATATATATATATGTGTGTGTGTTGAATTGAAAAACATTAATTAAGTGACTATATGTGTGTGTGTGTGTGTGTGTGTGTGTGTGTGTGTGTGTGTGTGTGTGTGTGTGTGTGTGTGTGTGTGTGTGTGTGTATGTAGTTGATAGTTGAAATATAATGGATGATTGGGTGTATTACATTTAAATGATTAAGTTGTTTGTATGGACAAATTGAAGGATATGGCTTCAATGGGTTTTATTTGAATTAGATTCAAATGAAATTATATGAATGGGTCATTTGTTGGGTTTTGAAATGCTATATTATTCATAATAATCATTATGTGGAATTGGGAACTTTTTGCCTAGTCTTTTTGTGTAACCCGGGTACGGGTAGCTGAATAATATCATTATAGGTTTTTACATTTGTCTTTATACAAGTGTATATACAAGTAAAAAATTAAGATTTAATGGTAGA
This sequence comes from Torreya grandis, assembly GCA_037957365.1. Lineage (NCBI taxonomy): Eukaryota > Viridiplantae > Streptophyta > Pinopsida > Cupressales > Taxaceae > Torreya > Torreya grandis. The sequence goes on from JARHVA010000042.1 coordinate 561,124, forward strand.
ATTTAGTTATTTATTTTGAACATAGCTTATACTTGGAAATGATTATACATTGATGTTATTGAGTTGAATTGAGTATGAGTTTGCATAGTGTATAGGGGGACTGGGTAAATGGGTTCAATAGTATAATTACCTTATTTTGTTTGGCTAAGTCTAAGCTGTGATATAACATACTTGAGAAGGGTAATAGGTTGTTTTATAGTGTTATATTAAACTAAAACTGAGTTTCTATAAACAATACTTGAGCTGGGTAATCGACTGTGTGTGTTAGTTTTTTTATTGAACCATACCTGAGTTGTGTAAAAATGATTGTGTTCATCTATTTACTCATTTGAACTATATTTTAATGACAACCTTGAATGATTGATTGGATTTAAATGGTTAAATAGTTTTGATAAATAATGGAATATATGAATTTGATTATAGAATTTTATGTGTTTATTTATCATGGGAAATGAAATTATTCAGTTTAATGAAAAAGGTTATGGGGCCTTTATTTATGAATTGATTGTATACTTCACATATACAGTATACTCTAAAGTGAATGATCATGGATGTCACCTTATTAGTATACTGTATAGATGAATTATATATGATGCATAATTTTGTATGTATGAATTAATATATAGATATATATTAATACATACATCTATGTTATAATTGTTATTATTATAGCAATGAATAATTTATGCTTGTTTACATTTGGTTAATATAAAGATATTATAATATTTAAATATAATGCATTATGTGTATTTATGAGTTGAAATACAAAACATAATTGTATGTTATGGACTTGTTGTTATATGTGGAATATAAACAATTTATTTAGGCAAGGTTATAATATTATTTTGTGAACAAATAATATTATAAGTTACTTAGTGGTTAAAGAAACTAGTGGTCTAGATAATCATTATCTATATAGTATGTTATATTGAGGACTATTTTTGGATTTTGTTTATTATTTGTAATAAACTAGAAGTATGGATTCATTTCAATTCATTTTACAGACTAAATAAATGTTTGTGATATTTCCGTACTTAGCATAATTTTGATTTGCTATAAGGAAATATTATGAATCTACTTGGTTTTTGTATTATTATTTATTTTATTGAATCTCGCATTCATGACTCTTATTAAGTATTGGAAGGATTCTACTGACTTAATTAGCACCATCAATGCAAGATAAGGGGTAATCCGATCAAGTGGTGTGTATGAATTTTATTAATTCTAGAGATCGTTTATTATTAAAAAAATTGGTCAAAGTAATGTTTGATAAACATTATCATCTCATATGTTGATATAGTTTTCATATTTGTGTGATATCATATTAGAAAAAAATTATTTATGATACACATTATGTATTAGATATCTTTAAATATATGGGTTGTAGTTTGTTACTCTAGATTCCCACACCATCATTATTTACCAATCCATGAAGGGAAGGTCATCCCCTTATTTGAATAATAGTGCAGGGGATCTATGGTCTGTGGTTGGTGTGAAAAATCACTTGAATCATGCTCTCCCTTTCAACTAGAGTAATATACTTAAGACTACACTTGAGATTATATATTGATACTTGAATCGTGGAGACTCTTGAGTCATGGAGACTCTGCTCAGAGGAGATTTGTATCATGTTTTATCATTTGAGATATTTTATGTATTTATAAAAATTATGATAATTATATATTTTACTTCTACAGTAGAGGATATAATATTGTATCATTTGTGACTAAATTTATACTATTTCATTTACGTTGAGATGCAGTATTTATGGTTATTCAATATTGTTCATGATTCTATATTTGTTCATGATAATCTTTAGCTAAATAGATTAACCTAGATGGTTAACTAAATTAATATAGTTATTTAAAGATCACTAGATAGGATTTATCATGGTGAAATCTATATGTTGAATATGTGTAATTAAATTTATGAAAAAAATTATTGTAATATTCCAGTAAAACCCAATGGGTTCTTACATTATGGTATCAACACTGAGGCTCAAACTCTAGGACTTAATGTGTTCACTAATGCAAACTTATTATCTAAATAAGCAAGAAGAAGAATAATAATCAAAAAGAATAACTTCAAATATCCAACCCACTATTGATCTAAATCATTTTGGCACTAAGCAAACTACAAAGTTGGATTTAATCCTCGTAACATTGAAAGAGACTAGGGACTAGATTGAAGCCCTAGAATAGGAATAGCATGGATATGAAGAGGAAAATGCTCAAATAGACCCTAAATAACATCCTATTGACCAAGAACATCTTCAAGAGTAGAGGCATGAGGAGGTGCCATAAGATGTAAGAGCTTGAGTATCTACAGAGTTAGCATACGACATGAAAAAAGTTAATCCACCCAAGTTAGATGGAATTATATTGGGAGATAGAGTTGAAGTGTGACTAATAGAAATAGAGAAGTATTTCAATATTTGTAATTATTATAAATTCATGCAATTAGTCTGGGAAGTTTATCAACTTGTTGGTGAAGCAACAATTTGATGGGTAAATAAAAAACTCAAGATGAACCTCGACTTAACCACCACCACTTGGGAATAGTTTGTAACACTATTTAGTTCACGATGGCTTCCACAACTATACTTTGACTAAAACTTTATATATTTTCAAAATTTTAAGCAAGGGGATTTGTCAGTGAATGAATATTGGGATCAATTCACCAAGCTTCTTAAGTATGTACCTCAGTATCAAGTAGATGAGAGGTTTAGAATCAATAAATTCATCATGGGATAAAAACTCTAAATAAGTTGTGAAGTAGATGTGTATGGTCTATCTACCATGGATCAGGTGGTTGATAAGGTGGTCAAACAAGAATATAAACTAAAATCTCTTTCCCAAATTAGAGATAAGTTCAAAAATAAATTTGGAAGTTCTAAACCAACCTTTAATAAGAAGAACTGGATGTAGAGGAGCGAAGATTCCAAGGGTCAGTTCAAGAACTAGAACACCAAGTTTAACAATGGTTCAAAGAATAGGAAGCTTGGTAATGGTTTCAAATGAAACCAAAAATCCAAGAAGAAAATACCAGTTGGAGGTTGCTTCATTTACGAAGGTGATCATTTCACTTGAGAATGTCTTCAGGACAAATCAAATAATAAGGGTTCAACTTCTCAACAAGGCACATTTTAGCAGTGAATTCATGTGGCTATTGACAATTGACAAGTTGAATATCAAGCTTAGCCCATAGAACTATCAGGTATTTTGTTTAATCATCCAATTTTTATTTTAATTGATATAGGAGCTATAAAATGTTTCATTACTCCTATAATGATTAGAAAATTGTCTAGAAATGATGGAATAATGGCAAATGCATGGTTAGTACAATATGGAAATGATATAAAGGTTAGAGTTAACAAGTATCTAGTTAAAGTAAAGATTAGATTGCTGCCTAAGTTTACTATGATAGTAGATCTCTATGTAGCACCATTGGGATCATAAGATGTGATCCTAGGTTTCAATTGGCTTGTGAATCATAAAGTCAAGCTAGACTATTTTTGTAAGAAGGTTGAGTGTCAAGATGATTTTGGAATACAAACACAACTTGAGGGTGAGAGAAGGGATTTGAAGCTAAGGTAGACTTTTGCAGTTCAACTCAAAAAATCTCAAAGGAGGGGATGTCAGGTATTTCATTAAGATAAATGAGATGAAAGAATTTAAGGAAACATTTATTGAAGATTATCCTTTTATGAGAAACATCCATGACATTTTTATAGAAGAATTACCAAGATTTCCACCTAAGCATGAGTTTGATTTCTCATTTGATATCATACCTAGATCAAAATCATAGTTGACTTAAAGTCACAACTTCAAGAGTTATTGATAAAAGGTCAGATTCAACTGAGTGTGTCACCATGGGGTACTCTAGTTGTCTTCATTAAGAAGAAGAATGGCACTCTTCACCTATGTATAGACTATAAGATGTTGAATAAAGTAATGATTAAGAACATATATCCATATCCATGTATTGATGATCTCTTTGATCAAATGCAAGAATTTATAGTCTTTTCTAAGATTGATCTTAGAGCAGGGTATCACCTGTTAAGGATCTATGAAGAGGGTATTCCAAAAAAATTGTTTAGGATTCGATATGGGCACTATGAATTCACAATGTTACCATTTGGATTAACAAATGCTCCAGCAATATTTATGAATCTTATGAATAGTATGTTCAAATATTACCTAGATTGATTTGTGTTGGTCTTTCTTGATGACATCCTCCTTTACTCCAAGGATGAGGAAGAGCACTTATAGCATCTGGAATTTGTTTTATAATGTTTGCAAAAGCATATATTATATGGTAAGTTATCTAAGTGTGCATTTTTTCAAAAAAAAGTGTAGTAACTAAGACATATTATCTCTATCAGTGGTATTTTAGTAGATTCAACAAAGATAAGAGCCATTATGGAGTGGTCAAGACCAAAGACTATGCATGACATAAGAAGTTTCATGGGATTAGCAAGCTATTACAGGAAATTTATTTCAAATTTTTTTAAGATAGCTAATCTAATTATCTCTCTTCAGTGAAAGAATTAGAGTTTCATCTAGTTAAATAAGTGTGAGGTAGCCTTTCAAGAATTGAAAAGGAGGATTACTTCAGAACAAATGCTAAGATTTCCTGACCCTAATGGTCAATTCTTAGTGATCACTAATACATCTAGGGATGGACTTGGAAGATTTTTTATGTAGGATGGTTTAGTGTTAGCCTATGAGTCTAGGAAATTGAAGTTATATGAGTTAAATTATGCCCCTCATGACCTAGAACTTATGGTAATTGTGCATGCTTTACAAGTTTTGAGGTATTATTTATTAGGAAAATCATTTGAGCTCAATACTGATAACTTATGACTCAAGTACATCTTCACACAATTGAATCTAAATGATCATCAAAGACGATGGTTAGAGTTCTTATCTGAATATGATTTTGATATAAACTATATCAAAGTTAAGGAAAATAGAGTAGATGATGCTCTAAATCATAGAAGGTACATAGTAGCCATGGCTATTATCAAGATTAATTTCAGAGATCAAGTGATCAAATTATCACTAAGAGATAAATTCTATGATCAAATTAGGAAAGCACTGTTTGAGATTGCTCAAAATCCTAAGTTTAAGGTATTTAGAATAGAGAATAATAGTTTTTTATGATACAATGATAGGATGTATGTACCTGATTGAGAGAATCTAAGGATTACAGTGCTAAAAGAATTGCATAATGCCCCATATTTAGTACATCCAAGAGTAACCAAGCTCATGGTTGAGCTTAGACCACTCTATTTTTGGAAGAATCAAGAGAGATGTAGTAGATTTTATGTCTCATTATCTGAAATGTCAGCGTGTAAAAATTAAACATATGCATCCAGATAGATTATTGTATCCACATGACATACTAAAATGGAAGTGACAAATGATTAGTATGGACTTTGTCTAAGGGTTATCATTATCTCAGAACAATTGTGATATGATCTTGATTGTAATTGAAAAACTAACCAAGGTAGCTCACTTTAGACTAGGTAACTTGACTGATGATACACATACGCTTGTGAAGAGATTCATAAAGGAAGTCTATTTGTTGCATGGTTTTTCATAGAATATCATTTTAGATTGAAATATGATGATGACTTTTAGATTTTCTTTGACTCTGAATTTAGCTATGGGTAAGCAATTGAACTTCAAAACATCATATCATCGACAAACTGATGGATAAATAGAGTGGTTTAATCATATTTTAGAAGATGTCCTTTGTATGTATTATATGGATCAATAATAAAAATTTTAGGAGTACCTTCCATTAGTTGCGTTTACTTATAATAACTCATGCCAATCAGCATTGAAATTGAATCTATTTAAAGTATTATACAAAAAAAAGTGTAAAACACCAATCAGTTAGGATAGGTTGGAAGATAGGGTAGTTTTTAGACCTAAGATGCCTTTATAAATGGAAGAGCAAGTCAGGACAATCAGATAGAGGTTAGTTGAGGTGAATGATAGATAGAAAAGCTATGTTGAACTGAATAGAACAACTAGGCAGTTTTCTATAGGTGATAAAGTGTTTTTGTAGTTTAATCCTTAGAAAAGCTCAATTAAATTTAGCAAGTCAGTGACACTTTCACTGAGATATGTAGGACCTTTTGATATTTTAGAATTGGTCAACCTTGTAGTGTATAAGCTTGTAATTCCACCAACTCTAGATCTTTATCATAATGTCTTCCATGTGTCTTATGTTAAAAAGTATATAATTGATCCTTCACATATGTTGGATTGAAATGGTTTGTTGGCTCTAGATTTTAAGGTGATCATGGTAGAACCAATCAGATTAATTGACACTCATAAACTTTGTTTACGTAATAGATAATTGTCATAGTGTAAAGTCTTGTGGGACCAATACTCTAAGGATAGTGCCACTTGGAAGGACTATGATAAGTTTTATAAGCTATTTCCACATTTATTTACTTGATTTGATATTGTTTATTATTTTATTTAATGTTTAATATTTTTAATTCATAATTTATGTTTGAATAAATGTCATCATGATGATGACCAGTTTTGGGGGGGAAGGATGTCACATATCGATTTTTATCTAAGCTAAATAACCTATTTAATATGTGGATTATTGCGGTTGACTAGTTGATTAACTAATATTTGATTAAGCTTGATGTTATATGTTGATTATGAGACAATTTGTGTTTCTTAATTTACATGATTAGATGTTATAAGTTAACGATACTTTTATATTTTATACTTTGTGATCACATTTGATTAGTTATATAGTACTATTTTATGGATATAATTATATTTCGGGATAACTACCTTCTTTGGTATGAGGTGGATGCAAGACAAATTCTTTTATTAGATTGTGATGAAGGGATAGTATCATCGGAAAGGGTGGTCTAGATGGAGATATTGGGAGATGACAGAGAACAAATCTGAAAACCCTTGCACACACTACTTAGTATATCATGTTTCATAATTAATTGTTGATATAAATAACATAACATGTTTTGTGTACTTTTTATTTAAATGATTTTTAATATACTTTTTGGTATAATCTTGATTATTTTTTATGATTGTGTTGATTGTTTGAGTGATTTCATTGATTTTGTGATCTTACGTAGCTCATTTTGTTTGAATTAATGAGTGAATTATTTATGTTTACTTATATCACTGCCTTATTATGTATGGTTGAATAGTAAAACATTATGATGTTTTGATAGATTCCATAATCATTACTTGAGCTATAAGATATAAATAATAATAATTAAAGATTATTATTATGATATTACATTATAATGTCAAAAGATAAAAGCATTATTTTTAAAGATATTATATTTGATTAACTATTTGATTAAAGGAATTATATTCATAATATATAAATGAATATATTAATGTTAATTGTTTAATGATTTTAGAAATCATTGTAATTACTATATATGTTCCCATATAGCATTTCAAACATTAAACTTTAGTCTTGTTATAATTAGTTTCATTGCCAAAGTTATATTATTCTATTGTGTTTAGTTGTTACATGGGGAATACATTTATCAACAACTAGTTGATAGTCTTGCATGGAATATAGCATAATGATTATGTGACTTATATGGTTGAGGTGGTCAGACATGGTTTGTTTAAATTGTTATCATGTGGATTTGATAAAGGAATAAAATATGATTAATTAGGGATTTGATAAAGAAGCATCGAGAATGATTAGGTTACTAATCATTTGTTGTCTTTAGTTAAGCAATGTTTGGGATAAAATTATGGGGTTTACTATGTTTTACATGGAGGCAAACTCTGATTTAGTTAAGCTATCTGGGCATGCATATTCTTTAGGGATTTTAATTGACCAAAGAGTATGGAGAAGTGGAAGGAAATAGAGGATGGAAAAAGAATAAAAATAGGATAATGGGGGTTGTGAATGGTATTGTACATGGATAGAGGACAGCTCATAACATTTTGAGAGGATAAGATAGAAGGTGGAGAAGAGGGGAACAAGTGTGAATAAGGAATTTTGCTCAGCTTTATTTGACATTCATAAGTTTACTAAGTTGGTTTTGTATTTAAATTTATAAGTGATATATTGAATAGATTTATCTGAATGTGTATGGTTACTAGTTTCTATGTTTGATTCATTAGAAATACTACATTATGTGTAGAGCATCATAGAAGTCTTGACCATGGTAAAAATAGGATAATGGGGGTTGTGAATGGTATTGTACATGGATAGAGGATAGCTCATAACATTTTGAGAGGATAAGATAGAAGGTGGAGAAGAGGGGAACAAGTGTGAATAAGGAATTTTTCTCAACTTTATTTGACATTCATAAGTTTACTAAGTTGGTTTTGTATTTAAATTTATAAGTGATATATTGAATAGATTTATCTGAATGTGTATGGTTACTAGTTTTTATGTTTGATTCATTAGAAATACTACATTGTGTGTAGAGCATCATAGAAGTCTTGACCTCCACAAAACCCCACATTCAAAATAAGGTAACATGGGAGATGGGGTAGAGATGTAGAGTTGGCCATGGTTATTGTTGGGTTTTTAAATAACTCTGTCCTACACATCTCTAGCTATTAAGAAATCTTGATTCAATTTTTAAAGATTATTCTGATGGGTATATAATAATATGGTTCATAATAGTCGATTCAAACAAGATTGATATATATGCATTTGGGTATATGAAAACATAGACTTGAGATAGTTAATCTATATAATCACCCAACTGATAAACCAAATCGGACTTTTAAATTAAAAATAAGGGTTTTTAAGGTTATATATCTGAGTATACATTCAAATAAAATCAACTGGATATATATACGTATACTCATATATATATATATATATATATATATATACAAACTTTAATTGATTGTAAATATATACATATATATATATATATATACTGGTATTCAATTTTTTAAATTATAATAGGTGACAGTGCATACACACACACACACACATGTGTGTGTGTGTATCTAGTTGATAGTCAAACTATAATGGATGATTAGGTATATTACATTTAAATGATGAAGTAGTTTGTATGGACAAATTGAAGGATCTAGATTCGATGGGTTTTACTTGAATTAGATCCAAATTAAATTATATGAACGTGTTGTTAGCTAGGTTTTGAAATACTATATTATTCATAATAATTATTATGCAGAATTGAGAACTTTATGTGTAGTCTTTTTGTGTAAACTAGGTACGGGTAGATGAATAATACGACTATAGGTTTTTGCATTTGGCTTTATGCAAGTGTATATACTAGTAATGGATAAGGAATTAATGTTAGAATTTAGTTGTTTATTTTAAACATAGCTTATACTTGGAAATGATTGTATATTGATGTTATTTAGTTGAACTGAGTATGAGTTTGCATAATCCATAAGGGGATTGGGTAAATAAGTTCACTAGTATAATTACCTTGTTTTGTTTAGCTAAGTCTGATTTGTAATATAACATACTTGAGTAGGGTAATAAGTTGTGTTATAATGTTATATTCAACCAAAACTGAGTTGTTATAAATAATATCCGAGCTGGGTAATCGACTGTGTGTGTTGTTGGTTGCTTTATTAAACCATACCCAAGTTGGGTAAAAATGATTGTGTTCATCTATTTGCTCATTTGAACTATATTTTAATGACAACCTTGAATGATTGATTGGATTTAAATGGTTAAATATTTTTGATAAATAATGGAATAAATGAGTTTGATTATATAATTCTATGTGTTTATTTATCATGGGAAATGGAATTCCTCAATTTAATAAAAAAGGTTATGTGGCCTTTGTTTGTGAATTGATTGTATACTTCATGTATATAGTATACTCTAAGGTGAATGATAGTGGATGTCACCTTAATAGTATATTGTATAAATAAAGTATATATAATGCACAATATGTATGTATGAATTAATATATAGATATACATTAATACATACATCTGTGTTATAATTGTTATTATTATAGCAATGGATAATTTATGTTTGTTTACATTTGGTTAGTATAAAGGCATTAGAATGTTTATATAAAGCACTCCATATATTTATGAGTTGAAATACAAAACATAATTGTATTTTATGAACTTCTTGTTGTTAAATGTGGAATATGAACAATTTATTTAGGTAATGTTATAATATTATTTTGTGGAGAAATAATATTATAAGCTGATTAGTGGTTAAAGCAACTAGCGGTTTAGATAATCATTACCCAGATAGTATGTTATATTGAGGACTATTTTTGGATTTTGTTTATTATTTATAATAAACTAGATATATGGATTCATTTCACTTCTTTTGATAGACTAAATAAATATTTGTGATATTTATGTACTTGGCATAATTTTAATTTGCTAAAGGGAAATATTATGAATCTATTTAGTTTTTTTTATTATTATTTATTTTAATGAATATTGCATTCATGACCTTAATTAAGCAGTGGAGGGATTCCACTGACTTAATAGAAACATCAATGTAAGATAAGGGGTAATCCAATCCAATGGTGTGTATGAATTTGACTGATCATAGAGATCGTTTATTATTAAAAACTTTGGCCACAGTAATGTTTGATAAACATTATCATTTCATATGTTGATACAGTTTTCATATTTGTATGATATCATATTAGAACAAATTAATTTATAGTACACATTATGTATTAGATATCTTCAAACATGTGGGTTCTAGTTTGTTACTCTACATTATCACACCATCATTATCTACCCATCTATGAATGGCGGACCATCCCCTTATTTGAGAGATAGTGTAGGGGATTTATGGCCTATGGTTGGTGTTGAAAAATGCTTAGATAATGTTCTTCTTCCTAGCTAAAGTACTATACTTGAGATTACATATTGATAACTAAGTTGTGGAGACTCTGCTCATAGGAGCTTTGTATCATGTTTTATCATTTGATATATTTTATGTATTGCTAAAAACTATAATAGTTATGCTTTATAATTCTACAATTGAGGTTGCAATATTGTATCAGTTATGGTTGAATTTGTACTATTTTATTTACATTAAGATGTAGTATTTATGGTTATTCAGTATTGTTCATGATTCTATATATGCTCATGGTGATCCTTAGCTAAGTGGATTAGCTATAACTTAGATGGTTAACTAAATTTATATAGTTAGTTAAAGATCACTAGATAAGATTTATCATGGTAAAATCTATATGTCGAATATGTGTAATTTTTTTTTTCTTAAATTATTGCAATATTTTAGTAAAACCCAGTGGGGTTGTTACAATTTATCTTCTAAAAGATAAGAATTATTTTTCCTTTTGTCTATATTGTGGACACATTACATATGCATCCTTCACTCTTATATTGTTGGATTATATTTTTTGATGTCATACATTGATTGGCAGTATGGCCAATGATCAAATGGTAATTACAATATGGTACTCCCTTTGTAGGTATTAGTGTACTACCTAATCTATGTCTGGTAGAAGGTAAATAAATCATTCTATGTTTAAGTAATAAAGATAAGATAGTATCGGTGGTTTCATGTTCTATTGTGATCTATAACATATAGGGTAAAGCCTTTTGAGAATACTCCACATTATTCACATGTACTTTCATTTATCCCTTATAAGGTTGACTCAATTCTTTTAACCAAGAGGGATGTATGGAATAACAAACATTTACATGTTCGTCTATTAGTTTTGTTTTTCTCTTATCTATATCCAACTCTATATTTTCTACAAGTGGGTTTAGTTTATATGTACCAAGACCCATAGGTTTGAATAGGTTATGTGAAAGGTGCTTTAGTGGGTCAAATTTTAAATTTCACATTTTCTCAACTATCATATCATAAGCCGTGTCATCATCAATGTCATAGTAATCGGAGTTGTGGCCATATTTTTGCTCAGTATTGACCAATAAAAAAAGTTCAAATATTGGGGGCTCTTTTTTTTGTAAGAGGTACAATAAATGAGAGGGGGGGTGAATCAGTGAGCCCAAATAATTAAACTTCAATTTTTATCTTTACAAATACTTAACCAATTACCATAACCATTCATGAATCATATATATCATTCATAGTATTAAGTGAGAGAGACAATACAATATCAATCACATAACACATAACATACATGGGAAACCCTCTTGGGGAATAAAATCCATTATAACCTATAATTAGACTATTATCTTATAATAACAAGATCTAATTTAGACCATCTACAAATGATCAAGGAACTACAATCCCTATTTAGTGAGACTACAATCCCACGAGGTGCTACCATACCTGTCTACCTAAGTTGCAATAATAACTAGACCTTTTAGCAAGTTATACCTTGCAAGGAGGATAAAACCACCTTAGATGCTAAGCTACCACAATAATACCTATAAACACATCCACCTCTAAACTGATGTCTACAATCCCTGATGATGGATCTTTGTTTATCACTCTTCACTTTTTCTCACACTCAATCTTTAAGAGCATTATTCTACCAACATAATTATGAAAACATGTCATACAAATAATCCTCAATATGTTCTACTCTTCAACTCATCTTCATGGCACTATACCCCTCATTCGATCCATAAAACACACACACAAGCCTCTCTTTAATACTCCTTAGTCTCTCACACCAAGTCTATAACCCATCATCTTTGGTTCTACTATTTATAGAGCAATCTTGATAGTCACTACCTTGGTCAGCCATTAGGCATGTCTTATCCCTTAAGACATCTCTCACATAAAGGTAAAACTCAATACAATCTTCATAAGTTAGCCATATCATCTATGGGTCACCCTTAAGGAACTACACCTTCTAATAAGGCCCTTGTATCCCTTATAGGTCTCATGTGAACCCATTCACTCCTTTATAAATATTTCAAGCAAAAAAAAAACATGGGATCACTTTCAAATACATGGGTCCACTCCTTATGTCCCCTTCAACATCCATAAATGATCACAGTCATTTTAGCTCACCTCTACGTATGCTCAATCAACTCAAACATAGACCTTATACATAGGAACACCATGACCGAACATACAATCAACTTTTTAGGAATTATTCATACTTAAGATAAATTTATCACACATCTAAAATCCATACAGAGCATCCTCATGGAGTTAAACACTTCTCCTTTGGTTTGACTTTTCCCATCAAAAATTGTTCGAGCCAATCAAAATGCTCCAACCTATCTTTATTCCCATTGGCCTCATAGATCCCCACTATTAAATCTTAAATTTTTGACCTAATACATACCATTGATCTCCTTAGTACAAACAAACATGGTCCATTGATTTCCTACCACAAAGATCCTTTTACATGTTAACTTTCATTCACATCTACAACACTCCCCAATTACTAAGTGATTATGAGACATCAAAATGACATCAATACAAGCTTGAATATCCTTTTTTGGTTACTTGTAGAATAAGCATGAACACATATTCAAATTATAGGCTCAATATATTTGACTGTACTCACTTTCAAATCTTCAAATTAGGTTCATTATATGTGCCATGGATTCATCTTCATCTTTGCTTTTTATAGCACCATCAAATTTGACCTCTATCAAAAAATATGGACAAAATATAGAGCTTTGGTTTTTTTATATGTTAAATTCAAATATTTAAATAGAAATGTTCATAATTAACCTTCGAACACAATGCTCAAATCTAATTAACTCTCATCTTAGATCAAATATGCACCATCAATCTTGTTCAATCTTTAACATATAGTCCACCAATGCTAGACATTAAACCTCTATCACTTTGACCTCATCTCATGTAATTTGGGAAATTTGACTCAATATGGTCCATCAATCTTTGTAGATCAACCAGGGCTTTAATGATCAACACTAACCATTTGATCAATATGTATGAATGCCCACTTGTCATTGGATCGTTATTCTATACCTTTACTTAGTCATTAAACATCATGCACTTGTCCTCATCTTACTACTTCCTGAGTTCTTGGATCAACATGCACCATTGATCTTGATTGAGCTTTAACTCATTCAAAAATTACTATGGGAACCCTTTCAATATCCCTGAGTAGCCATTTTTGCACCTCAATAACTCCTTCTACGCTTACTTGCATGATCTAAAATTTTGACTAGATGATCTCCTCACATAGGAGAATCCAACCATGTAATACACAGCTCTTGAAGCCTTTGTATGTGTGAGATATATCACCATTAAATTTCCTTCTCAAAATCTTCTATCACAAAGCCAACCATGTCAAAACCTTCTTGAGATGCCAACTTTGCTCCTCTATAACTTTTGTCATGCTTTAGTGCATGATCTCAAATTTAATGCAAATCATTTATGCTCAAAACTAAACAAACCCAAATGATCAATTTCTATTTACACCTTCATATGTGCAAGATTAACACCATCAAAATTCTCACTCAGCTCTTTTTGCATCATTTCAAAATTGGCTATGGGAAAACATAGTCAAACTTCTTGGAAGCCCAACTTTGCATATGTATATCTTTTGACATGCTACATCACATTATCTAAAAATTAGAAAAAATAAACTAGGCACAAAAATGAACAAACCCATATGATCATTTTTTCTTGACACCTTCATTCATATAAATTTTGACCTAATCAACATGCCTACTCAGCTTTTTTTGGCCAACTACAAATTTGGCTAAGTATGAGAAAACAATGAATTTTGATTGAAAAGCCAACTTTGCACCCTCATATCTTTGACCACACTTAGATGTATGACTTAAGATCTGGTGCATAATAACTAGGAACTAATATGATCACAATCATATGACCAACTCCCCTTGACTCATTCCCATATGGTAATGGTGATGTCATCAACCTACCTACTCAAATTTTTTACCACTGGATCCAAAGTGTCTAGATGAAAACTGTGATCAACCAGATGAATTCCACTTATACACATAAGATATCAAAGCATGAATGACATCTTAAGGACCTCTTGCACATTATCTAATAATGATACTCATCCCTGAACATCTCTAACCAAGTCAATATTTAAGATCAACCAAGCCACCTTCAAACATATGAAAACAAGCACCTTGCACACCTTGACATTGACACTTATGCTATCAAATAACTTCATCCACTCACTAGAGCATCTCCATGACACCACCATGACATCATCATCACAACTCTCCAAAAATCTCCCCCTTTTTCATTGATATCAACACCCATCAATATCGAAATATATAGCTCACCTTCTTTCTCTTCAAATCACTCTCATAACAAGAACTTTCTCTCCAACTAAAACCTTCTCCCCATTTTACATAATGACAAAGTGGGTATAAACTAATCCTGAAGACATGAAAATGATATCAAATAGAAAAGGACCATCTTATAAATATGATACAAACTCCCCCTTACTTTGAGCCTACTTCAGCTTACCTTAACAACATCCTCTTGTTCCATACCAACACTCTCTTCAATCAAGCACTGCAACCAATGAATAAATAACACACAAAAATCATATAAATGTGATGGAACACATCAATAAACATCTAAGAGGGACTCCCCCTAATAAATTTGAGCAATTTCACCTTCTGAGCATCTTCAAATCTCCACACACCATGAAGAATTACCACACATACTTACTAGCCTTCTATCTCAAGCTACCGTAAGTACCACCAACAGAACTTCATACCACTCACCAGACAAGAAAAAATCACTAAACTAGCTTGATATCTCACCTTGAAACACACATACCTTGCTCTTTTGGAGAAACTAAGCAAAAAACATTTTTTTTCAAATTAGGCATGTCTAGCCTCTATGTAGCCCTACTTGGAATTCATAGAGCCCACAAATTTCATTAGACACATCTTCAGAACCTAAAAATCCATATTTGAATCACTCTCATATTCCCCCTCAATCACACCAATTTTAAACAACAAGCTCATCCTATACAACATACTTCCTTCTCAAACCAACTATTTAATTAGGCATCCAACTTGACAAAAACTTGAATAACTTGAGAACCATAAACCTTCAAAACTTTGTGAAGCTTGATTTGACCACCCATTTGGCCCATTCAACATATTAATAAGCCTCAGACCTCAGCTCATAATATAGACCACTTTTCTAGTGGAGCCAAAAACCCTAAGATCTTAAAACAAATAAAGTCAACACAACACCTTCCAATCAACATCCACCTCTGAAACTTATTGTATACCTGGAGACAACCATTACACACTTCTAGACCAAAAATTGAACCTTCACATCTTTAGGAACATAGAATTACTATAACCCATTTTAGGCATGCTTACCCTTAAGATAAAAATTGAGAAAACTGAGAGTACTCAAAAATCTTTAATTGGCACAAACATACCTTCACACCACAAAAAAACCTAGAGCACATCACAAAGAAGTGTATAGAATTTTACGATCACCAAACTCTTCTTGATATTCCATCAATCTCATTAAGCCACCTTGAACCACCCATTCTGACTCTATATTAATCTCCTTCACAAACCTCTAAAATAGGCTCATGAACTTGTTGCTTCCTCTTAACCAAATACCTTATCTGATTAGCATTATCATCTTGAGCACATAAACTTGATTCTCCATTGATAGGAGTCTCTTAAGAAACATAGGTAGAGACACCTTCTATACCTCAATGCTCTAAAACAAAAACAACTCCTCATATTCCATCTTCTCCTTGCTCATATGATATTTGTAGTTTTTCCTCTTCTTTGACTTAGGAGAAATAACTTCCTCATCTACTAAAACATTATCCTTTTCTTCTATGATTGAAATGACAAAACATGAAGATAACATAGATTCATTACATGCCTTTTAATCTTAATAATCTTCCTTGTAGCTTGGAACCTCATCATTAGGCATAGATAATTGATGTTCTTTACATGATACATGCTCAACAACAACAAGATGTTCACTTGGATCCATTCATACCTCAGGACTATCCTCAATCAGCCCCTTGGTCTTCTCCTTGAGCTTGATTTCTTCATTCTCGATATTATCAGACAATGAGACCTCTTGGTACTCTTTAACTTCTGAAGCATTCTCCACCATAGAAAATAGATTACTTGGACCTGTAGTCTCATCATGACTCACACTTGTCACCTTTGGCTTCCATGTGTTATCTTTCCTTCTTCCTTGAACTCTAGGAGCTTGATTAAATATACTCTATCTTATAGGCCTTTGCTTGTAGAACCTAACAATGTGACCTCTCTATTCACAATTGTAGCACACCATACCTTTTATGAGAAATGTATCTTGCCTTACCTTATTTGGATAGAAATCTACAATTTGTCCTATGTCATGACAAATAAAACAACCTCCCCTTTTTGAAGAGGACTCACCTTGTCTAATATTATGTGGATAATAGTTTGCAAAGTGTCCCACATCAAGACAATTAAAGCACTTGATTATGTTCACATCTTTTGACTGATGACCCATATCATAATCCCATGTAAATTGATTTCTAACAAGTCTCTTGCACTCTCTAACCCTATGACCAAATTTATTATATGTATAACAATAACCATTGAATCTTGCATACCTTATGGAATTTGGCTGTCTGATCTAATTTGTCTTTACTCTACCGGCACCTTCATTCCTTGTCTGATGATTTGTCATCAAATTATGATCGTCCTAGTTTACATTAGTCTTCATCTTGTCTTGAGTTACAGTCTTTTTTTCTTCATCATATCCAAGACTATTTATATCACTAGCATGCTTTTAACCACTCAGAATATTGTCTAGATCACATGAGCTCTTTTCAAATCTCACAATGTCTTCACCTTACTAGCTATCTTTTCTATCTCAGATTTCAAAGTTTCATTTTCATAAACATACCTTGAACATTCATCTTCTTTAGCTTTTAGGCTTTTAGACAAAATTTATAATTGACAATTGAGATGCTTCATCATATCTTCATGCTCCTTGATGTCTTCATTCAGTCTTGCCTCATACACACTAAATTTCTCATCATAGTCCTTGAGCTTAGATTTCATCTTCTTATTGATCTTATTCTCAATCTTCAGTTCTTCAAGAGCATTCATCAAAATAGTATCATAGTCTAACTCATCTTCATCATCATCTAAATCACTCCAAGTAGACTCCTTCTTATGTGAGCAACTTCCTTCCTCAGCCATGAACAAGTCTTCATCTTTAGCAGGACCATCATCTTCATGATCATATTTTGAATCATTTTTAACACTCTCATCTGATGAGATGAAATATTCTTTGGTGTAAATACTCTTCTTGTTCTTGAAGGACCTCTTCTTATTATTATACTTTCTGAATCCTTTCTTCATGTATGTCTTCTTGTCATCATCTTGGCCTTCACCATGCTCTTCATCATCTTTATTTTCATGATTATGAGGGCACTTCTGAGCAAAATGTCATATCTCTCCATAGTTGAAACATTTGAAGGGTAGTTTACCCATATACTTCCCTGACCCTGTGTTCAATTTACTAGTAATCAAAATAATTAGTTCATCTTAATCAATATTAGAAATGTCATCCTCTTTAGATTTATTACCTTGGAACTTATTCTTAGGCTTCATCTCTATCTTGAATGTAGCTTCCTTCTTTGGAGGTATATCATCATTTATTCTCATCTCATATTTAGTAAGGGTGCCATATAATTGATCTATCTTTAGCTGAGTAAGATCACAACTCTCTTTTATAGCAGATACTTTTGGATCAAACTTGAGAGAAAGAGACCTTAATACCTTTTAGATTATAGTATCCTCTTCAAGATTCTCTCCAAGACCTCTGATGATGTTCATAGTCTCATCAACTCTCTGTAAAAAGGATGCCATAGAATCTTCTTCCTTCATCTTGATACTTTCAAATTGCCTTATGTGAGTTTGCAACTTTGCAAGCTTTACCTTCAAATCTCCTTCAAATATTATCTTCATTTTGTCCCATATCTCTTTAGAAAAAGTACAATGGATTACCTTGGTGTATTCAGTCTATGAAAGACCACAAGTGATAGCATTCATCACCTTGGAATTATTCTCAAATAACTTCTTGTCTGTAGTACTAAATGGAGGAGTAATAGGAGCAACATAACCATCTAGAACAAATTACCATACATCAAACCCTAGGGAACTAATATATGTCCTCATCCTTGCACTCCAAAAAACATAATTGGACCCATTGAACATAGATGCTTGCTTACTATATAAACCTCCTTTATGACTACCCATATTATACCTTGGATCACCTTCAATCTGTTAAGCCTTTACCAAAGGACCTACTCTGATACTAATTGTTAGAGGTACAATAACTGAGAAGGGGGTGAATCAGTGAGCCCAAATAATTTAACTTCAATTATGATCTTTAAAAATAATTGACCAGTTACCACAAGCATTCATGAAGCATACATATCATTCATAGCAATAAGAAAGAGAGGTAATGCAAGATCAATCATATAACACATGACATACGTGGGAAACCCTCTTGAGGAATTGTTGACCAAATTTGATTTTTAGGCCAAATTTAGACCCCTATAGGTAAAAAACTTGGTTTTTTAGATGTTTTAAGGGATAATACTTTGTCATAGTGTATTTTATAATATTTTTGATGCTATTTAATGCCTTTTATCCTTAGTCATGGTCTAATACATTTATTTATTATTATAGGTCATTGAATGGGATTTTAGGGGTCATAAATGCAAGTGACACATTTCCCAAGGTGTCTATGTGTATTATTTTCCTTTAAAACATCTAATAGGTCAGATTATCTATCAATAATGTTAGTTCAATTAAAATCTTATAGGTTATCTAACTGAAGATCAAGTAATCAACTAAAAAAGGGAAATTTTGCACTTGTATGGCCCATGAGGGAGGGTGACACATGGGAGAATGTCATGGAATGTCTTTTCATCTTCCTTGAGTTAATTTCCATGCTTTAGATGCTCTATAAGTTCTATTTTTAAGCTAAAATCATTATGATCCTTCTTTGCCTTTCTAGACACATAGAAGTGACTAGCAAGTTTGTGCTTAGTACGGATAGCTAAAGAGGTTTCAGGTCAAAAAATTTTGGGAGGTGGTATTAAACTTAGATACCTTCATTTCCATATCAATAGTGCAAGGATTGGTAAACCATTATTTATGAACCATCTCTAACAAGTTGACTATATTTTTTTGCTCACTTTTTCCTACACCCTATAGGTTTTACTCCATTTTAATTAAGTCCATGCAAACTAATTGGAAATTTTAACTCTATAGGATTTTTTATCTCTTCTCAAATTCTCTACATGTTTAGTTTCATTGTTTATGATGTTTGGATGAGAAAGTTATCTCATGTTGCACGAAGGTGTCACCATTATGTAGCTTCAGTCAATTTCTTCCTTGTAGAATTTTGGTCTTCTAAAAATGTCTGATGTGAATATAAAATGGTGTTCCATAGGTCTCAAGGCCACATTATCACCTCTTCCCATGTCTATTTCATCACATCATGCTTTGGGTAACTTGTAGTCTTGTCATTCTTCATAGTCAACTCTTCATTCAATCACATTTGCAGTCACATGTATGGAGCTTGTTTAGCTTGTTTAGATTGTTAATGAGATGGTATCGAAGGTGTCTCATCTTGTTCAAGTCATTAGGATCTGATTGGTTTTCATTTGAATGTTTGTGGAAGTGCAAGTTTGTTTACAAGCTCATTCACCACACCAACCAATCATTAGACACCCCTACCTACTCTATTCCAAATGTTTGCTTGAGGTTTTCACTTTGGAATATTGTTATGGAGCTTGTCTTAAGACCTCCTTGATAACAATCATGAATTTTAAGGGTTGAAAATGAGTTTGAATTGTTCTTGAGACCATTCATCCACCCTTATTGCTTCATTCCCTTTTTACTACCTTCATACAGCAAATGCACACCTATAGGAGCCTTTTGATGATGTCATACTGAGAGGTGGAAAGCTTGATATGTGTTTAAATCTCTTAATATTTCTAAGGGTGCATTGAGAGACTTGGTGAAGGCATATAAGTTTTTATAAACCTATTCATTCATACATATTGCCCAAAATTTCATGCTTACTGCATGTGTATGCTAATACCCACCTATAGGTGGTACCTCAAGAGCCATGAAGGAACTTGTATGAAAGTTTGAAATGTGATAAGACCCTATTTTGGTTTATATCATGAGTTTTGATCATAATAGACCTATATGAGGTATCAAAAGGACAAAAGAAGGTATAAATCTAGTTGGAAGGAACAAAGATAGTGTTCAGGGAGTTTATCCCTAAAATGTGAAAACAGAGGTCCAAGGGGTTTTGTGGATATCTTACAACATGTTTGCAAATAGTTATAAAACATATAAATAAGTAAATCTGATAGCTTCTGGCATGGAGAGGAAACCCTCTTGGGCAATTGTTGACCAAATTTGATTTTTAGGTCAAATTTAGACCCCTATAGGTAAAAAACTTTGTTTTTTAGATGTTTTATGGGTATAATACTTTGTCATATGGTATTTTATAATCCTTTTGATGTTATTTAATGTCTTTTATCCTTAATCATGGTCTAATAATTTTATTTGTCATTCTAGGTCATTTAGTGGGCTTTTAGGGGTCAAAAATGTAATTGGCACATTTCCCAAGGTGTCTAGATGTCCTATTTTCATTTCAAACATCCAAGAGGTCATATTCCCTATCATTAATGTTAGTTCAATCAGAATCTTGTAGGTTATCTAACTGAAGATCAAGTAATCAACTGAAAAAGGGGAGTTTGGCACTTGTATGGCCCATAAGGGAGGGTGACACATGGGAGAAGGTCATGGAACATCTATTCATCTTATTTAGGTTAATTTCCATCATTTATATTCTATGGAAGTTCCATTTTTAAGCTAAAATAATAATGTTCCTTCTTTGCCTTTCTAAACACATAGAAGTGATCAGTAGGTTTGTGCTTAGTACGGACAGCTAAAGAGGTTTCAGGTCAAATGCTTTTGGGAAGTGGTATTAACCGTAAATACCTTAATTTATATATAAATAGTGAAATTATTTGTTAACCATGCTTTATTAACCATCTCTAACAAGTTGGCTATGTTTTTTTGCTCACTATTTATTGTACCCTATAGGTTTTGCTCCATTTTGGATAAGTCCGTGTAAACTAGTTGGTAATATTGAATCTAGAGGATGTTTTATATCTTTCTAGATTCCATACATGTTTCATGGTGTTTTTATAAGTAGGTTATCTCATGTTTCAAGAAGGTGTCACCATTGTCTAGCTTCAGTCAATTTCTTCCTTGTTACAGAATGTTGGTCTTCTACAGAGGTCTCATGTGAATAGAAAATGGTGTTACATAGGTCTCAAGTCCACATGATCACCTCTTCCCATGTTTATTTCATCACATCATGATTTGGGCAACTTGTAGTCTTATCATTCCTCATAGTCAACTCTTCACTCAATATCATTTGTAGTCACATGTATGGAGCTTGTTTAGCTTGTTCATGAGATGGTAATGAAGGTGTATCATATTGTTCAAGTAATTAGGCTATAAGGATTTTTCATTTGAATTTTTTGGGAAGTGCAAGTTTGTTTACAAGCTCATTCACCACACCAACTAATCATTAGATACCCTTGCCTGCTTTGTTCCATATGTTTGCTAGAGGTTTTCATGTTGGAATAGTGTTATGGATCTTGTATTAAGACCTACTTGATAAAAATCATGAATTTTAAGGGTTGGCATTAATTTTTACTTATTATTGAGACCATTCATCAACCCTTGTTGCTCCATTCCATGTTTACTACCTCCATACAACAAATGCACACCTACAGGAGCCTTTTGATGACATGATGTTGAGAAGTGGAAATATTGATATGTGTTTCAATCTCTCAAGATTTCTAAGGGTGAATTTAAATACTTGGTAAAGGCATATAAGTGTTTATAAACCTATTCATTCATACATATTACCCAAAATTTCATGCTTACTTCCTGTGTATGCTAATGCCCACCTACAGGTGGTACCTCAAGAGCCATGAAGGCACTTGTATGGAAGGTTGGAATGTGATAAGACCCTCTTTCAGTTTTTATCATGAGGGTTGATAATAGCGTACCTATATTAGATGAAAAAAGGACAAAATATGTGTAAATCATGTTGAAAGGAATAAAGACAGTGTTCAAGGAGTTTATCCCTAAAATGTGAAAACAAAGGTCTAGGGGGTTTTGTGAATATCTTAAAACATGTTTGTAAACTATTTTAAAACATATAAATAGGTAAATATGATAGATTATATCATGGATAGGATTTTTTCCAATAATGGAGGTTAGAAAGTGAGTATAAGATAGAATTTGAAGGCCTCAAAGATGCCTCTAAAAGCACTAAAATCCTGCATTCACATCTACAGGATTTGAAGTTTGAATGACAATTGACATCCCAGGAATAAACAAAGCATTATCTCATGGCTCTAATGG
Organism: Torreya grandis; assembly: GCA_037957365.1. Classification (NCBI taxonomy): domain Eukaryota; kingdom Viridiplantae; phylum Streptophyta; class Pinopsida; order Cupressales; family Taxaceae; genus Torreya; species Torreya grandis. Next base: position 584,508 of record JARHVA010000042.1, read on the forward strand.
TTCCATTTATTTAATAGTGTGAAAATAGTCATGAGTATAATTATTATGATGTTGGAGTATGGTGTTTCAAGTTTCATGGACACCTATAGGTGTCCTTCTCCAGGGAAATGAGCACCTATAGCTAGAAAGACAAACAGTGGGTTGGCATAGGTGTGTTGATGGTGTTTTATCACATATAAGGTGATAATGGGTATGAATAGATACTTTTTGACATAAAATATTCAAATATAATCTTTACATACCATAACCAAGCTCAATTACCTCTCACACACACATACAGGAATCAAAGAACAGGGTATCACAGTCAAGAGGAGAACTCACTGGGTAAACTCAAGGTGTAATGTAAAGAGTATATAAGGGATTATAATGATGAAAAAATAATTTAAACACATCCATAAATTTCATGATGACCTCCATGAACTCTTGGAAATGTGAATCAAGCTTACCTTGACCTCTTAAGGCCCTGTATGCACCTACAGCTGAGTGTGCAGTCTTGGTGAAGGTAAGAAGCGAATATGCTTAGGAAGAGGGAGAGGGTTTGAAAAAAAATTGAGAATTATCCATGATAGGTAAATAATTTTTTTTCACATACTCTATGACTCCTTTCAAGTTGAACACCTACTCTTCCTACTAGCCCAAAGGTAGCAGTCCGTACAATTGCACTAAGAGACCCATGTTGCTCAATGGGTGAGAATGAGAAATCTAAGGGAGAAGAGAATTTTTTGATGAATTTAAAGCTTATTTAGAATGAATTTTAGGAGGATAAAATTTTTAATAAACCTAAGCATCTTGGAGTTAGCATTGAGAGGTCATTCTTAAGTGGAAGTAAAAAATGCAAGAAAATAGTCCTTTTGGAGGCCTTTTTTAGGAAAATTGAGTTGATTAGGTGCCTAAATGGATGAATATAGCTTATCCCTTTGATAAATATTTTCATCATGACCTTATAATACTCATATAATTTTAATTTTTATTTTTGGAAGAGAGATATACCTCATTGTTTTGTCTCAGAGATCAATCAGTCAAGAAAAATCAGGGTTTGGCAAAACAAGCAAATGAAGCCAAAGAGGGTGAGAAACTTGATAGAAAGATTTGGGAACATCAAGGAAAATATTTTTAGGTTTATTAAGGTTAAATAAGTTCTATTAGGAAATAATTAAATCTCATACCTCTCAAAATGATCAAAACACTCTTGCACATAGTCCAACTAGACAAGCTTCAATTAAGCCTAGTTGATGAATAAAAGGAAGAAATGAAAAGGAGTGCTTGGGAAGTTATGTGATGAATTTTTGAGATTTAATTAGGTGTGAAAAATCATGATACACCAAGAAAACCATGAGATATCTGTCCAAATAGCCAAAACTAGCAGGGTGCATGCTAAGCCTATTAGGCCTTAAAGTGACCTAGAGCCAATTAGGGGTCTAACTTCACTTATAACTCCTAGTGAGTGTTATAGCTAGTTGGAAAAATTTTATGAGATGTATTTATAAATTTTTGAGAATTTTTTATATAGATAAACCTATAATAAATCTAATTTTAGCTCAAAGACAGTCAAAGCATGCAGGAATTATGAAAACAAGCTGGATAGGCTAGTTTTGAATACTCATATCTTCTCTAAGGATTTTCATGGAGGCCAAAGGAGTTTTGAGAGGTTATTAGGGGTCCTTGAAATCATGTTTGTGGAATTTTTTGGTAGTTACAATGCCAAGGATTTATGAACAAAGCGTAAGGATAAAATGGACCTAAAACATTACTAAACCCTTGGAAGAGACCCAATGGAGAAAACAAGCTTAGAGAGCTATCCAGTTGTGATAAAATGACCATGAAAGTGATTCTAGGTTATATAGGACTCTTAAAGTATCCTCATAAAATTTTTTTATACCCTACATGTACAGACATGGTACATAATGGATTTCTTTGACAATTTTATGCATTGTGTAGGTTCTAGGAACATTCAAGAGATACAATCAAGTTTGAGAGGAATCTATAGAATTGTAATAACTCACTATGGTAATTTTATTCCTTTAAAAAACTCCTAAGTTTTCAAATAATAGCTCTCATATCATCCAATCAAAATTGGTATAGTGAGCATGATAGTGAGAAGTGTGAAAACTTCAAGTGGATGGATTTTTAAGGTCTAATCAAGCAGTCTAAGGCCATGAAGAGTCTAGTCAAGTGTCATCCACTCCCTCCCATGGATTTTCATGGAAAACTAAATCCAATTTTGAGGCCAAGTGTGAGGGGTGATTGAAAAGGGAATTTTTTAGACTGTAGGCAGTGATGGCTCACTTCCAAGAGATTCCAGATGAGTAGGAATAAAACCAATGCATGGTGAGTCATGTCTAAAATCCTTCCTTCTCATTCCAATCATCAGACCTATCCCTAGTTAGTTTTGGGATGTTCAAAAAGGTGTGGATGATGAACGTAATTTTTTGAGCCAACATAAGGAGTTTCATGCCATTTTTCATGAGTTTCATAAATTATATGGACACTTGTACTTCTTGACATTACATGGTTCATTTCACACCTATTTCTCATGCATATGTAACCTCTTTTATTAGCTTGATAGGTATCCAATTGACTTTTGGACTTCCCTTATCTCGCCCCTCTCCCTAATGCTATAAGTAGTGACTCTTTTGGCTCTTTTGAGAGCCTCCATTGGTTAATGGTGAAAACACAAAAAAAAATTATTTTAATGACTTTTGAATTAATAAACAAGTGAATTTCCGTACTTACATGTTATACAATTGAGTTTTGTTACAATCTTGTTGGTCTTGTCTAGTAGAAGATGATCTTTTCTAGCATGTTATCCTTGATTGTTCACCAAGTGTGCAGAGGAGTAATTATTACAAGTCTTTGTTAGTGTTCTCTTTTAGTGTATAAGTGTTTTAGAAGTGGTCTATGATTTTATTCTCCAAAGGATCATTCATCATCCCTCCTAAACATTAATATACCTCTTGAACATAGCATATGAAACATTAATGTAACAATCTATCTTGAGTTGTGAGTTGTATGTGAAAGAAGCTTTGATTTGCTCTAAGTAGAATAAGTTCAATCAATAGGAGGAAATTCTATATTGGTGCATCACCTTTTAGCTTTCTAATTTTGTCTTCTTAACCCTTTTCATGCAAAGTTGATAAGTGAAAGAGAAGAGTGTTTCAAAGAATGCATCAAGGGTATTAGCCCTTCTAGAGATTCATCTCACCAAATTGATTACTCACAACAAGTGAGATGTTTCCATGTGCCACTTGGATGAGGAGAGATAAGACATCTCCTCAAGGGGTGCAAATCCAAGTGACAACAAGAATAAAAACCACTATAAATTTTAATTAGACTACTATCCTTTAATAACAAGATCCAATTTAGACCATATACAAATGATCAAGGAACTACAATCCTTATTTAGTGAAACTACAATCCCATAAGGTGTTGCCACACCAGTCTAGTTGAGTTGCAATAATAACTAGACCTTTTAGCAAGTTATACCTTGCAAGGAGGCTATAACCACCTTAAATGTTTAGTTTCCATAACAACACCTATAAACACATCCACCTCTAAACTGATGTCTATAACACTTGATGATGGACCTATGCTTATCACTCTTCACCTTTGCTCACACTCAATCTATAAGATCACTTTTCTTCCAATAGAATTATGACCAATAGGTCATACAAACAATCCTCAATCTATTATGCTCTTCAACTCATCCTCAAGGCACTCTACCCCTCCTTTGTAACGTAGAACACACACACAAGCCTCTCTCTAATCACTCAGTCTCTCACACCAAGTCTAGAACCCATCATCTTTGATTCCCCTATTTATAGAGAAATATTGATAATCACTACCTTGGTCGGCCATTAGGCATGCCTTATCCCTTAAGGCATCTCTCACACAAAGACACAGCTCAATACAATCTCCATAGGTTGGCCATAGCATATATGGGTCACCCTTAAGGAACTACATGTTTTAATAAGGCCCTTGTAACCCTTATAGGTCTCATTTGAACCCATTCACTCCTTTTAGCACTCCCTCAAGTAAAATAAGAACACAAGACCACTTTCAAATACATGGGTCCACTTCTTATGTCCCCTTCGACATCCTCAAATGATCACAGTCATTTACCTCACCTTTGTGTATGCTTAATCAACTCAAACATAGACCTTATACACAGGAACACCATTACCAAACATACAATCAAATTTTAAAGCATTATTCATACTCAAGATTAATTGATCACACCTCCAGAATCCATACAGAGTATCCTCATGGAGTCTACAACACTCCCAAATAGCTAAGTCATTATGAGACATCATAATAACATCAATACAAGCTTGAATATCCTTCTTGGGTTACTTGTAGAATAAGCATGAACACATAGTTAACTTCTAAGCTCAATATCTTTGATTGTACTCACTTTCAAATCTTCAAAGTAGGTTCATTAGATGCACCATAGAGTCTTCTTCATCTTTGCTTTTTACAGCACCAGTAAATTTGACTTCTATCGAAAGATATGGACAAAATACAGAGCTCTAGTTTTTCCCTATATTAAATTCAAATATTTGAATAACAACGGTCATAGTTAACCTTCGAACACAATGCTCGAATCTCATGAACTCTGAGCTTAGATCGAATAGACATCATTGATATTGTTCAATCTTTAACATATAGTTTGCCAATGTCAGACGTTAAACCTCTATCACTTTGACCTCATCTTGTGCAATCTGGGAACTTTGACTCAATGTGCTTTGTCGATCTCTATGGATCAACTAGGTCTTTAATGATCAATGTTCTTTGTTCGATCAATTTGTACGAATGCCCACTCACCATTGGATCATTATCTTATACTTTTCTTAGTCATTAAACATTGTGCACTAATCCTCATCTCACTGCTTCTTGACTTCTTGGAGCAATGTGCACCATTGATCTTACTCAAGCTTAAACTCATTCAAAAATGACTATGGGAAACCTTTCAATATGCTTGAGCAGCCATGTTTACACCTCTGTAACTTCTTCTATGCTTACTTGCATGATCTCAAATTTGGACCAGATGATCTCCTCACATAGAAAAATCCAACCATGTGATACACAGCACCTAAAGCCTTTGGATGTGCAAGATATATCACCATTAAAATTCCTTCTCAAAATCTTTTGTCACAGTGCCAACCATATCAAAACCTTCTTGAGAGGCCAACTTTGCTTCTGTATAACTTTTGTCATGCTTTAGTGCATGACCTCAAATTTAGTGCAAATCATCTATGCTCAAAACTAAACAAACCCATATGATCAATTTTTATTGACACCTTCACACGTGCAAGATATAACGCCATCAAAATGCTCACTTAGCTCTTTCTACCTCATTGCAAAATTGGCTATGGGAAAACATAGTCAAATCGCCTGGGAGCCCAACTTTGTGTATGCATATATTTTGATGCGCTACATTGCATGATCTAAAAATTAGTGAAAATAAACTAGGTACAAAAATGAACAAACCCATATGAGCATTTTGTCCTAACACCTCCACACTTGTGAATGCTGACCTCATCAACATGCCTACTCAACTCTTTTTGGCAAACTACGAATTTGGCAAGTATGGGAAAACAATGAATTCTGATTGAGAAGCCAACTTTGCACCCTCATAACTTTGACCATGCTTAGTTGCATAACTTGATATCTGATGCATAATAACTAGGGACTAATGTGATCATAACCATATGACCAACTCCCCTTGACTCATTCCCACGTCGTAATGGTGATGCCATCAACCTGCCTACTCAAATTTTATACCACTGGACCCAAAGTGTCTAGATGAAAACTATGATCAACCAGATGAATTTCACTTATAAACATAAGCTTTCAAAGCATAAATAACATCTTAGGGACTTCTTGCATATGCTTCAATCACCATACTCATCGTTGAACATCTCTAACCAAGTCAATACTGAAGATCAACCAAGACACCTTCAAGCATACAAGAACAAGCACCTTGCACACTTTATCATTGACACTTGGGCTATCAAAGCACTTCATCCACTCACCAGAGCATCTTCATGACACCACCATGACATCATCATGACAACTCTCCAACATTGTTTATACTAGCTCTTTTAGTAATGGTTCTTGTTATTTATGTGCGTTGATACGTACTTCAGGAAGTTGTGTCTTATTTACATTTGGAGATAAAGGAGCCATTATACTTAACTCACCTATTTTATACACATGAATATGCTCAAGAGAGATGCATTGTTGAGGTGGTACCACCATAGGAATGCCCTCAATTTTAGAATGTATCATTTTGCAAAATTTGAAGGTCTCGTCATCAGTGGGCATGGATAATTAGGTCCCATCATATATGAATTATATACATTGATGAAGTGTCAATGGGATAACTTCCATTGTATGTATCCAAGGTCTACCTAAAAGTAAATTATAATGTAATGATTAAGACATGACCTGAAAAGTAGTGGAAACAGTTTTGTTTCCCAATGTTACATTTAATGTAATTTGACCAATCAAATGGCTATTTGAATCATCAAACCCTTTTATGTGCATAACTATTTTTTGATTAAGATTGGTACCTATACCCAAGGTAGTTAGAAATTTTATGCTACAAATGTTTAACCCTGATCCATTATCAACGAGTACCCTTTTGATGCCTTTATATTGCATGGTTAATTGTATGAACAAGGCAAATTTTGGTCAATAGTATCTTTATATAGTTAATCCATTGGATCAAATGCTATGAATTTGACATTTTTCTTGAGATCTTTCATGATATTTGCAAAACAAGCAAGCTCAATATTAGTTGAAACTTGTGTTTCACGCAATGCTTCATATAAGATATCCTTATAAACAGTAGATTGTTTTAGGAGCTCAAGGATTGACATATTAGCATGTATGTTGTTTAAATGATCAATAATGTCATATCCCTTAGATTTTATTACAAGCTTAGGTTTAGGTGGCATTTATTGTATATTAACAGGGGTTAGCATGGGTTGAGCAATTTTACCTCTTCCAATGGTAATAACATGGACCGCAGAATCTAATATAAGTTATGGGTGAATAATGGGTGCTAGATGGTGAATAATTAATCAACAATATAGATTGTAATCAAGTCCTTCCATCATTTAGAAATTGCGAAAGTATTGTGAATCACCATGGATTGTAACTTCCATTCCAAAATGTGGGAACTTTAAACATTAGTGAAAAATAGAGGGAATAACCCACATCTTATGGATCTAAGAATATCCCAAAAGAATTTTATAAAGTAAGTTAAAATCAATTACATGAATAAATGTCTAGTACATAATAAAACCTACCAAGATCGGAAGATATAAAGTTCCAATCGACTATCACTTATTATCATAATAAACTTTGATTAAAATCAAGTCAAACCCCAATGTAGATTTAAAATAACCCAAATTATTTATTAAATTTATGTTACACATATTTACAACCAATCTTTTGTCTACAAGTACCCATGGGATCTTATGGTTTGCAATGGACACCTCGACATACATGGGCTAGTTGTGATTAGGGTTGAGAGGGAGCATGTCTTAGGGGTTGAAGGTGATATGCTATGAAGATGATAAATGGCCAATAAGGACTTGAAAGTGGCTAGCATTAATGTTTGTGGGGACTTTAGGCTCATGCAATTTTTTATTCAAGATGTATGAACAAATGACCTAAGCAGTAATGGTTTAAAAAAAGGATATAACCTTACGAATAAAGGTCAAATTTATGCATAGATTTAGTATTTTCTAATCACTAATGGTCACTTCATTCACGTGGGCTTACATCACCTGTACATCCCATGGCATATGCCCCTCCTGACTTAAAAATAAATCCAAAACGTATAAATTGGTCGTTTATTATAGGATGGATTTTTATGTTTTTTTAATTGTTCATAGTAATTTTCGAAAATTTCCCTATGGTCGGGTCCACTTACATTGAAATGGCTAGGTCGTTACGTTATAAAAGCAATAAAATTTGATGGTGCCATATGGGACAACATCAATCTAATATCACTAGTAGTGGTCCCGTCCCTTTTTAATAGAACAAAGAAATATGAGAGTGAAAATATATATTTATAATATTTTTTTGATGATCTGTTTAAAATTTTACGTTTTATTTAATATAATTGTTTAGAAAAATGATTGTATTTTATGATTAAAAATGTAAATATGATTATACGACTATTAAATATAAGAAAGATGATTATCTACTTTCAAAAATGATCAAAAAATTGAATGCGGAAAATCACATGAATTAAATAATTGAATTTGACTAAAAATAGAATTATAAACATATTTTGTAGATTATATTTTAGATAATATACTTATAACTTGTGAGTGAATTAGATATTAGATCAATAAAACCACTGACTAAATGTCACTAAAAATAGAGTTATGAATATATTTTGGATAATGTATTTATATTTTTTAAATAAATTAAATATTAAATTAATAAAACTATAATACAATATCATCTCCAAAGATTCCATCCTTAAAAATATTTTAATATTATTATTATTTTATTTTTTTTAATTATTTATAATATATATATATATATATATATATATATATATATATATATATATATATTACATAATATTATAATGAAAATTTTAGTAGAGGTATTATTCCTTTCTATTTTTCTTGCCCTAATGTATGGTGATTTTGACTACTTTTCTAGGTTGACCTATGTAGTTTTGAAAAAATAATAATTGCATAATAAAAAATAAATCTTAGGCATTGTTCAATCATGGTTTATCATGTGCATATATGAGTGGATATGTGAAGTTATGCTAGATGAAAGGGTGGTTAATTAGGCTCCCCAGGGAGAGGGAATAGATGCCCATTTCTTGGGTGAATTGACTTGATTCTATAAGTACATTAGGGTTTATTTGGATTATTAGGCCATGGCATGTGCAAAAGGGATACAACCACATATGACACACACTAATCAGGGAAAAAAATGTTATGGAATTGACTTGTGCAAAAGGGATAGGGGCATATTGGCACACCCATGCATTTGACTTTGTTGTGTCATACAAATCACCCCCTTCTATTGTAATTTTCATTTTAAGAAGTATTTGGTTGGGAATTATATTGTACCAGAAGGTTAATTTGTAGAAATGGACGAGGTTATAGTTTGTGAATTGAGTTTATTTCATTGATAAATTGACGTGATTGTGATGTAATGTGCTTTAGTTTTATTTTAGTATTTTTTTTAATTATATGAAGATTAAATATATTAATTTATTTATTAAATTTATAGATAATAATTTAATTTTTTAGAAAAATAATTATGAATAAATTGTTGGGTAGAAAATTTAAAATTAAATTTTTTGTCTGAATTGTCACTCGAAAGATTTTTATACAATTTTTTTGGTTTAAAAGATTGTTTTTGATGAGCTAGATGAGCTAGAAGAACTGGAGGATGGTGGGTTTGAACAGTCAATCCCTGATGCATAACGTCAGAAGTGATTTGGTTAGGATAATGGTCTAATCAGGGATATTTTAAACCCACCCAAGTCTAAAACCCTTGTATATTTTGTCCTAGCTTTTGAAATGGTCAAATATGTTGATCAAGTCAAACTATTTCACCCATAATAATTTTAAGGTCACCTTGATGGTGTCATTATAGTAACAAATTATCATCCTAAGGTTAGTCTCGTTGACGAAGTAGATGATGAGTAGTGGATTTACCTTGGATGCAAAAATTCCCCAAATTATTTTCACAACTACACAAACTTTTACTTGTCCATGCTCCCTTCCTCACTTTACAATGTTCCTTCATTCAGGGTTTCAACATTCAAGATGGATCGTCTTCTTCACTCACAAATTCAGCTCAACATGTCACTACATGCCACCAGATGGAGTCCAATTTCAATCAAACCTCTTTCTTGGTAGGAGATATCCCTATCTATTTTTCTACCAAGTCCCTTGTTCTTCCTGTTCTTGAGTCTTCAATTCTAGATATGAAAGTAGGCATTGGTAACAAAACTTTATTTGGTAAGTGTGTGGGTCTCTTTTTGTCCTTCGCTGAGCTTTCTAGTTGGGCATCTTCATAGTGGAGCTCCATCACTACCCCATCTTTCTCTTCACTTGGCAAAGGATTTTTTTAGGTCGTATTTAGGTGTTTTGTTTACTATGACTTTGTCAAGAATTCCAAAACATGGTTTTTTCATAATCATGGGTTCTTATTTTGCCCTTGGTCCCGCTTTTTTGATACAAAGAAGGTGGATATTTTTGTTAGTCCTATTTGGCTTAGATGGTATATTCTACTCCTTATTTTTAACAATGAAGAACAAATCAAACTGCTAAGTAATATGGTGGGTTCTTTCATCAAAATGTTGAGAGTTCTAGGGGAAGTAAAATTGCAAGGGTTTGTGCTATCATTGAATTTTCCAAATCTCATTTTCAATCTATCAAATTGGAATCTTCCCAAGGCTCCTAGATGCAATTCTTTAACTATGAAGGTCTTCCTTTCAGGAATTTTCATTACAATCATCTTGAAAATTGTGTATCTATGTGTTCTTCTCAGGGATTTATTGGTCATTGACATTTATGGAAGATGAAGGACTGTCAACTCGATGTTGATTTTATTTGGCATAATCATGACATGTTATTTGCCTGGGATCATGGTCCTCCCCTTGGTCCTTCTTCCATCCCTTCAAGTTAGTTTCTTGAGAAGAGGATTACAGAGGATAAATTTGGCCCTGAGGGGGAGTCAAACTCCCTTCAATAAGATTCTAGGGGTCTTAAAGATGGAATGCATTACCATGGTTTTCTATGGATCAATTGGCTTATCTAGGCTTCCATATCCCACTACCTTCTATCTCTAAATGTGGGAAACTAGAGGTTGATTTAGGTGTCTTGACTAAATGTAGAGATCGAAGATCTAAAGCAAAAAGGTTGAAAATGGATGCAAAAGAATTGATTAGTGTTTAACCCTAAAATATGATCTAGGTGATTGTTTCTATGCAATTTCGCTTTCTACATTCAAAGAGAGAAAATGAAGAAACTTAAGGAAATGGTCAAGGCTTATATGTACCTGGATGTAGTCTGCGCACCGTAATCCAGACATTGTGAGAACTCCTCTTTGGTTGTGGAGGATGACACCTGAAAGAAACAGACACTAAAACACGAAACATGTTAGTTGATAAGAGGGTGGATTGCCAAGCAAAAGCTTGGTCCTAGAAGCGCTAAGGCTTCTTGGAGGATGACAATCCACTGTTTAAAACAGAAGATGACAGAGACAGAAAAGAGAAATGATAAAAGACTTGAAAAGAAAGAACTAAAAGCAAATGCATACCTGATAAGCTCCAATCTGCTTAACACAGTTGCTGACGTCGGTGATATTGCCGGCGTCGGTCAGGAAGGTCGCCGACAACGGTTAGACTACCAACGTCAGTAGGGGAAGTAGACGAGGTCGGTCGGGGCAATGGCCAGGGACAGGTTATAGGTCTAGTTTTTGGTCTGCAGGATGGACTGTGGTCTTGTTTGTGAGTCTGAGGGTTTATGAGGGATTCAGAGGGACTGCTTGGGGTCTACAGGACTGAGAATGTTGTCTGGGAATGGACTGAATTGGTGACAGAGGCAAAAAGAAGATGAACGAGAGAGAAGGCTTTTCAGCCTCTCTGGGAAGAATAGGGAAGGTTGGGTCAAGGATGCTTGGAATAGACAGTAGACAGAATGCTAATATATTTGAAATGACACTGAAATGAAAATAGTACAAATACTTAGCTGTGATACGAGTTGGCAAAGGTGCAGAAGCTGTGTTTCGGTTGCCGCTGGTGATGGAGATAACGTGCGATCCCTGTGCAGAATGTCTGATGCAAGACCTTAGTGCCTAGAAAATGTTGCCAAGAATGCTGATCCCTGCAAGAACACCAAGAAGCCCAAAATACTGAAAAGCAAAAGCACGAGAACTTTGTTTCGCCAGAAGAAGGTTCGAGAGTCATGATTAGCTCTAGAGATTAGCCAATTTTTGATTGGGGCCGTCAAAGGGTCAAAAAAATGGTTTAAGTATAACCGACGTCGATGATTCCGCCAGCGTCGGCTGACATTTGACCGACGTCGGCGGGTGGAGAATGGGTAAAAGAGCCACCAAGCCCGTTCTCCATCCGCCAAGTGCATTATCCATTGGAGAATGTCAAAGGTTGGGCTAAATACACACGAGAGTTGGTTAGGTGGTTAGAGAGAAGAAAGAATACGTCTTGGGTGAGTCATAGGGTGGGAAATAGTCCAAGGCGAGGTGTCATAGGTGATGTGTCAAAGGGGAGGATATTAAAAATAAATTATTATTTTTAAATTAGTAAGTGCATGTTTTAGGAATGGGTTAGGAATGGACCAAGGGGGAAGGTGACCAAGGGTTAGACACTATTTAGGTATCTACATTTGCCCCTTTTGTCTTGTTGGTTGCTCTAAACGAACTGCAAGACAAAAACAGGAGTCGGTTGCCCCAGGTATGGGATAAAGTTGATTTTGTCTTGTTGGTTGTTCAAGTGAACTGCAAGACAAAAATAGGCGAGGGTTGGTTGCCCCGATTATGGATGAGGTATTCCCCCTCAAAGCAGGAGTCGAGGAAAAGGAACCTAAAATCAGGTGCTGATTTGACAGAGAGTGGATGAAAAGGGTGAAGATAGAGTGAGAACGCTGCAAAAGTTGTGATTGCACGTACACCACTTCACGAGGATGGTCAGGTCAAATTATCGCAGGTCGAGGGTCAAGGAGTGCTAAAATTGAAATAATCGAGCCTCAACATTTAGTCATCTACTGATTGGTTTATTCAATCTAAGCTGAAGCTCTAATGGTTGTCGTGTTCTAGGTATCACAGGCTCAGGAAGTGCTCTGAAAACACGAAAATGTCACAAGTAGTGCGGATCAACTGGCTTGCAATCTTATACTTGTGAAGGTCAAAAGTGTGCGCACAATTTTGCTAACCAATCATGAGGTAGCATACATGCAAAAACAACCAAGACAAAATCGATGTGGAAGTAGTCGCGATTAGAGGAGATGGTCATGATCTCCAAAGTCTGGTGGTCGATGGATGGAGGCAAAAGTGATCTCAAATGTGCCCTAGGGGGCCAAAATGATGTGTACTAGAGGGCTGACTAATTGGGGAAATGATTTTGGGGCAACGAAAAAAAAAGGAGGTTAGAAGGACACTGACGTCGGTGACAAAAATCGACGTCGGTAGCCAAAAACGGCCGACGTCGACAGAGGTTGGCCGACGTCAACGGATTAAGGCCCGTCGATGCCGACGTCAGCGGCTTGCCAAATCTGACAAAACCAGATTGGCGGCCCACCAAAAGTCATTTGTGATTATTTGATTGAGAGAAAAAAGGTGCTCTGGATTTTAGGAGTGAAAGTGACTGGTAGTGAGCGAATTAGCGGTGTGAGGTGGCAGAGTGAGATTGGTGGAGAGAGGGAGTGGATTGGAGTTGGATTGGAGGTTAAAGAGTCAGCTGTGGGCCAGTAGGAGTTTGACGCAGAAGTGATGGCAGAGGGCAGTAGAGGACCCGCGGGAGGTCCACCACCAACGGCACCCATCGTGCCACCACGCCGGTGACACCGAGATGAGGTAGGAGGGTCTCTAAGCCCTAGTTGGTTAGATTTTTGTTTTTATTTGTGTTTTGAAATTTTTGTTGATATGGGCAAAAAATGAGGGGGGAGGGTAGCTAGGAGGGTGGGAAAGGGATCTAGGATAGGTTAGGGGGTTTTGAGAGGGTTTTGGGGGGTGTAGGGGGAGAAATGGGGAAGCCCTAAATTTTAGGGCTTGCCCCATTCGGCCCTAGGGTCGAACCAGTCACCGACGTCGGTGGGTTCACCGACGTTGGCAGACCAGCGACCGGCGACGATCACTAACCTACCGACATAGGTCACTAAGTGACCGACGTCGATTAGGTGAGTGCCGTCGTTGGCACGCTAATCGATGTTGGTTGGCTGCCTGGTTAAAAGAGAGATGAAAAATGTTTAAGTCGAGGGGTCGAAGCTATGCCAAGGGCTTCTCGAGGGTCGAGATGGACGTAGATGGTCAAATAGGTTGGTCAAAATAGAAAGAAGAGGGAAAATTTTAACATGAGATTGACTTGGGTGGATGCAGGCGAGGCTAACTTTGATGTTGCGGGATCGCCTCCTGACATTGCTGACGCAGATGCGCGAAGGGGTGACAGTCGATGAGTGGGCGCAGATGAGCGCAGTTGGAATTGGTGGGTTGCGATGCTACTGCAAAGTGGCATGGGATGTGAGCTTGATGGTGGCACTGATCGAGTGGTGGGATCATTCCACCAATACTTTCCATCTGCCTACATGAGAGATGACGGTCACAGTCGAGGATGTGTACCAGATTTTATGGCTGCCAGTACACAGAGCAGACCTTTATGCGTGCTTGAGAGAGGTGCACGATATTCATATGGTTACGCTATTTGGAGAGCACGTCGCTGAGATGAGCTACCACTCAGCAAGTTTTACGTATGAGCCTTTATACGCTACAAATGAGGATGCACATTGACTAGCGATGTTGATGATGATAGGCATCACGGTGTACGCGTTGTCAGATGCAGAGGGCGGCAGGTTTTCAGTCGCTATGACTAAAGTTTTGCTTGAGATGATAGAGCAGCAGATAGTGTTTACTTGGGCGCTTGTCTTTTTGGCCCAAGTATATAGAGAGCTGTGGGGTATTAGTCAGCGGTGGCGATACAGCTTGTGCGTGGGCCACCTGCTACATTGTTGGGCCTATGAGCATATAGTGGTTACCCGTCCTCTTGGCCTCCCAGTGGCAATTTTGGCTGGCTTCAGGGTTGGATTCAGGCGGTGGCGTGAGGTGATGGCGCAGACGTGGGTGGACAGAGTGGTCAGGGATATTGACCACTACAGAGGGGTACTGGAGGCCCTAATTCCTGCAGACATCATCTGGAGACCATACTTGGTTTATCCAGGGTTCAAAGATTAGGGAGAGCAGCTGGTTGGTGTGCAGAGCCTGAGATGGGTCAGGGGCAGGCGAGCTGGTGAGCTTGAGAGAGTGCCAGTAGAGAGAGTGCGGTGCCAGTATGGGCTGCTACAGGATGTACCTCCCGCATTCCCACTGTATAAATGGGATGACATTGAGGCGCCGCTCCCACTACCAGAGGAGACAAAGGGCCCAAATTTTGAGGAGTTGCTGGTAGGACCTGGGGTGGCTGACCCAAGTTGTACAGAGGCCTACATGGCATGGTGGGAAGGGCGGTACACAGGTTTACAGGTAGGGCCCTAGCCAGATCCACAGGCCATTATCAAGGAGCGAGATACAGCCCGCGAGGAGAGGGACACCGCACGGTAGGAGAGAGACGCGGCACAGGCCCAGGTCACAGTTTTGTAGGGACAACTGGCAGGGGTTACAGGGCAGCTGACAGAGATGACGAGTTGAGTGACAGTGTTGACGGGTCAGGTCACACTGCTATAGGGATAGCTCGCCGTAGCCTAGGCACAAGTAGCGATAGGATAGGTTTATGGGGGCCAAGACCTGATGCAGCATCCACCTCAACAGCCAGCTCAGGAGCCCACACAGTTAGTGTCAGTGTAGCCAGTGTTCTCACAGTCACAAGGTTCAGTGCAGGGCACAGCTGTAGGTCAAATGGGTCCACCGCAGACGGTATCTATAGTTAGATACCATAATGCATTGGACGAGATCGCGTATTATGAGGGAGCCATTAGGGGGTTTCTTCAAATACATCGGTACTCTGATATGAGGGCAGAGTAGAGCCGACAGCGGTCTAGGTCACGGATGACTGCTACTGAGTCACGCAGGAGGCACAGATCAGAGGGGGGAGATGATACAGCATCTTCCAGGCCACCGCCGCCACCACCACAGCCATAGCCTTGAGGGCAGACCTTGCTACTATGTATATACCGGCCTGCGAGTCGATGATGCGAGATGTATATATATTTTGTTGAGAGAGAGAGAGACAGAGACACAGATTGTTTCATTGTAAAAACTATTGATATATATATATATATGATGAGATATTTGATCATAGATGTGTTTATGAAAAATGTTGTGGATGTGTTTGTATGTTATTTTGATTTGATATATGTTTAGGATTATGATGCTGAGATTATGGTGTTTATATGATGATAGATGTATGATTAAGATTAACGATTAATGATATGGATGAAAATGATTAATGTTAATGATTATGAAAATATGTGATTGTTTGTGATGTGATTGGCAGGTGACAAAAGAATGTGATGGAAGAAATGCGATGAAGGAATGGCCGAGCTAACCCCAGAAGACCCCATATCAACTGAGTGTTGCCTACATATCCCCTATCGTTAGGGCCTCAAGCCAATGTAGTTCTCCCAAGAGTGAGGAAAAAGATTGAAGTGGTTGATGTTGGTCATGATAATGATATAGCACTTCCCACATGTCTGAGGGTACATGCTTGAAATGACGAGGAGAAGATGATGCTACAGGGTTTTCCAAATGGTGTATTTTGTAACATTGGTCAGGGTTTTTCATCCCTAGCAACTATCCATATTCGTGATGGATGTTTGCTAAAAATGAATTGTAGGTCGATTTATGTTTCAGCAAGTAATGGTTTATGCTTGACATAAATTGTGTGGTTGATAGTTTTCATGTGTGTTGATGTCTATGGAAACCAGAGTAAGTAGGTTATATGAGTGGTTTGAAAAGAGTCAGATTGAATTATTTTGACAAATGATGTGGTTAAACGTGACCAAAGTGTAGGTATAAAGTAAAAGGCATAAGCGCCCTTTTATTGACAAGGACCAAAATCACAGCATAGATAGGGGTTGTTAGAACCAAGAGCCCCATTTATGCGTTGCATCATTGACCATGAGTTATGTTAGAGCGGTAATCGAATCACTTTGACATTGAAGTGAGATCAAAGTCCCTTGAGTAGGTGATATGATAGGAGGAAAGGGTAACCCGTTTTAGAGTAGGGATAACTTTGCCCCTTTTTATAGGAGACCCTGAGACGACTACAAGTTAAGTCCATGACCCCCCCCCTTTTTTTTTTTAGAGCAGACTGATCAATGCGAGAAGTCCACATAGAGATGTCACTTGTTTTGTGGTCATTTGTGAAGCTGATCGATGTGGGAAGCTTCTAAGAAAGTGTTGTTTGTAGCAAGATTTAGTCATAGCCATCCTTCGAGGGAGTGGTCTATACTTTGCTTTATAGATTTAAGGGCGTTTGAATAGCTGTCCTTCGAGGGAGCAGTCTATTAGCTACAGCAATGATATCACAGCTGTCCTTCGAGGGAGTAGTCTGCTTTTTGATTTGATTTTGTGACCTTGGATATTTTGACATCTTGATTTAGTTTTGACAGAATGTTGAGTCATGGACAAGACTTATAGAAGGTCAAGGGCTCCCCTTTATTAGGATGAAGCATCCATACGTCATAAAAGGGTTATAGAGGATGTGTTAAGGGAAAAAGGGGGAAAGGATTGAGGATTAAAAGGACAGAGATTGTTCAAGGCACGAGCTTAAGTTAAATGTCAAGTGGATGAGTACTCGACTAACAGTAGAATGGTCGTAGATGCAAAGCATTAAGGGGCTCAGGTTCTGGTCGGCCTTCAAGAGAAGACAGACGATAAGTCCCTGATCCATACTTGTGCATGATGATATAAGGTCCGAGCCAATTAAGAGCAAATTTACCTCGTTTACTCCGTTCCATATTGGTCACATGTTGGTTCTCTTTGAGGACGAGGTCTCCGATATTGAAATCTCGTTCTCTCAGAGTTTTGTTATAGGCTCGTTTGATGTGATTTTGATAGACATGGAGATGGTTGAGGGCAGCAAGACGACGCTCGTCGAGTAACTCAAGTTGAGCTAATCGATCTTGACGAAAGTCATTGTTAGAAAGAATGTCATGGAGTGAAATGCGAAGAGACGGGATCTGTACTTTAAGAGGTAAGATAGCCTCTGTTCCGTACACTAGAGAGAAAGGGGTAGCACCTGTAGAGGTTCGGATGCTAGTGCGGTAGGCCCACAAAGCGAAGGGAATATGAATGTGTCAATCCCTTCCAGTGTCGTTGACCACCTTCATGAGAATTTTAGTTAAGATTTTATTAGAAGCCTCAGCCTGCCCATTTGCTTGTGGGTAGTAAGGCGAAGAAAAGCTGAGTTTAATGCCAAAGGAGTCACAAAGTTTCTGTATAGTTTTGTTTTTAAATGACTTTTCGTTATCGGTGATGATTTTGTGAGGTACATCGAAACGACAGATGATGTGGGTGTTGATGAAGTCGACAATCTTGTCAGCTTTTGTGGAGATGAGAGGAATAGCTTCCACCCACTTAGTGAAATACTCGGTGGCAGTGATGATGGACTGATGACGAAGAAACGAATGAGGGTTAATCTCGCCGATGAGATCTAAGCCCCATTGTGAACAAGGCCAGAAATCTTGAGCGACTTGTAAGGCGTGACTAGGGAGATGAAGCAAGTTAGCATGCTGCTGACACTTAATGCAATGCCGAACATAATCGCTACAGTCTTGATGAAGAGTGGGCCAATAATAACCTAGGCGAAGGATGCGCTTGGCAACCGAGTTACCATTGAAGTGTCTGCCACAAATCCTGTCATGGGCTTGCTTAACAGCATGAGAGGCTTCAGTGGAGTTTAAACAGCGAAGAAGAAGACCGTCAAAACCTCTTTTATAGAGAAGGCCCCCTAGCATGGTATAGCGAGCAGTGCGCTTGATGAAAGCCCACCGTGCATTGCTAGAGAGGTTGGGAGGAATGAGAGAATGAGCCAAGTAGTCCTCAAGTTGTTTATACCATACATCTTGTGAACTACAGTCTATGGTGTGGACGAGATTGATGTCAGTGGAAATATATGAAGGCAATGGCACACGATGTACCATGACATAAATTCTTGACGAGGATGATGAAGAAGAAGGAATATGCGAGGCGAGGGAAGCCATGGTGTCAACAAACTTATTCGTAGATCGAGGGATAGTCTGCAATAAGTGATGGTTGAAAGATGCTAGAAGAATGTCAACATGGTGCTTATACCTTTGTAAAACATTGTTTTTACAAAGATATGAACCATTGATTTGATTGACGACAAGTTGTGAGTCACCGAAGATGTTGATGGACTTGCTGTTTAAAGAAAGGGCAGTTTGAAGTCCCAAAATTAAGGCTTCGTATTCGGCCATATTATTGGTACATTCAAAATCGAGTTTGAAAGACAGGGGCATGGGTTCACTCTCGTGTGGGATGAGGATGACCCCCGCACCCCCATCGAGTTGACATTTAGAGCCGTCGAAGAACATTGTCATTTGGTAGAATGTGTCATCAGTCGAGAGAGTGGCGATAGATTCATCGAGAAACTCGCACTGAGAAGGTTGATTGTCGGGAAGAGGGGCATCTGCTAGTTGGTCAGCGATTGTTTGCCCCTTTATATATTTTTGCTGGACAAATTTTAAGTCAAATTCAGCAAGAAGCATGAGCCAACGAGCCATACGTTGGTTTTGATATGGCTTAGAATGCATGTATTTAAGAGGATCAGTGTGGGTGACAACAAAGGTTTTGTGATTGAGAAGATAGTGACGGAGCTTGGTAGTGGCAAAGACTAATGCCAAACAGAGTTTCTCGGTATGAGTATATCGAGTTTCATAGTCAACAAGTGTTCGGCTTATGTAATAGACTGCTTGCTCACGGTGTTGCTCATCTCAATGCGCGATCATGGCACCTAACGAATGATTGGTTGCTGAGATGTAGAGGTAGAAGGGCTGGTCGTCCTTTGGTGGAATAAGGACTGGTGGAGAAACCAAATAGCGTTTGAGGGATTTAAAAGCCTCTTGGAAATTTTAATCCCTTTAAAGGAGACATCCTTCTTAAGGAGGTGATGAAAGGGTTGGCAACGATCAGAAAGCTGTGAAATAAAGCGGCAGATGGATTGGAGCTTCCCTTGTAGACTGCAAAGTTGCTTGAGATTAGTTGGAGGTGGCATTTCGAGGATAGTGCGGATTTTGGTAGGATCTATCTCGATGCCACGAAGAGAGACAATGAATCCCAGGAGCTTTCTGGAGAAGACCCCAAAGACGCATTTCTTGGGGTTAAGACAGATATGGTACTAAAGAAGGCGAGAGAAGATGATTTTGAGGATAGTCAAATGGTCGCGACGAAGCTTAGACTTACCAAGCAGGTCATCTACATAGTTCTCCATGATTTTATGGAGGAGATCGTGAAAGATGTAAGTCATGGCATGCTGATATGTGGCACCTGCATTTTCTAGACCAAAAGGCATGACTCGATAGCAAAAAGTTCCCCATGGTGTAATGAAGGTGGTTTTGTGCTGATCTTTCGGTGCAATCAGGATTTGGTTATATCCTGAAAATCCGTCCATGAGTGATAACATCTCATGGCCAGCCGTAAGATTAACAAGTTGGTCAATGTTTGGAAGAGGAAAGTCGTCCTTAGGACAAGCTAGGTTAAGGTCGCGATAGTCCGTGCAGATCCAGATCCCCCCAGTCACCTTGGTGATAGGAACGATGTTAGAGACCCACTGTGGATAATCGATGGGTTGGATGAAGGAGACAGAAAGAAGGCGCTGAAGCTCTTCTTTGACAAGAAGTGCAACACGAGGATGCATCTTGTGAAGCTTTTGCCTAACAGGCTTAGCCTCTGGGTTTGTGACAATGTTATGAGTGGCAATGTTAGGGTCGATGCCAGGCATGTCAGCATAGGTCCAGACAAAGGCTTTGCGATTGTCTAAGAGAAATGTGGTATAGTCGATCTGCTCTTGGGTGTCTAAAGATTGACCAATCTTTAAGACATGAGGAACACCAGAAGATGAAAGGTTAATGTCAATGGTTGATTCATTTAACATAACCTGTGTTTCAGAAGGGAGGGAGCACTAAATGAAAGAATCATCGGCACCCATATAAGTAAGAATGGCATCGTCGTCTATGCAGTGGACTGTGTTGATGGTTGCTGATTCATCGTCTATCATGCTGGGATAAATGATAGGGAGAGACTTGGGAACCCTGTTAAGCTGATAGGTTAGGGGTTCCAAGCAGATGGTGTTTATGTAAAAAAAAAACTAGGAGGGATGGAAACCACCGACTCCGTAGGTGAGGATGGAAGAATAGGCGAGTCTGGAAGAGATTGGTCAATGGTTGGTTCAGGGCAAAGGTTTGCGGAAGCCTCAGTGGGTTCTTGGAAACCCAGTCCATACCATTTCTTGGCATTATCGTCATTGGGTGGTTCGATGGGCTGATGAGAGCCTTGTTCGTAGCGCCCAAAGCCAAAACCCTTCCATGCACACCTATAAAGGTAGGTATGTGCAAAGGTGGGGTTGCCAAGAAAAGAGAAATCGGATGTGAATATTTGAGGTGAGGAGGAAGGATTTGATTCAGTAGGAGCTTGAACCAGCCCCCCATAGACGAGATTGGTTCGAAGGCTAGGAGGACCATAAAGAATGACCATTTCGATCCGATGGTCATAGCTTAGATTTTGATGAAGCTGTCCATACTCTTGAGGAGTCTGGAACATGTCTAGAGTAAGTAGGCGATATTCCCCCAGTGAAATTCTTTGGAAGATATTGTCCATGGGGTCCTTGGTTGTTAATTGAGAAGGTGATGTGGTGGCAACCATTGTTTGTGTACTAGTTGACGCTTCTGCGGATAGATACGATGTTTGGGTTGGTGCCTTGAGAGGGATAAGAACGTCGTTTGGTCGATAAGTTGTGTTACAAGTCTTAAAAGGGGATGGGTCAGCAGGAATGACATGGACTTGTTTGTTGTGTTCAAATTTGACACAACGGTGAAGTGTTGAAGGGACGCAAGCCATGGCGCAGATCCAGGGTCGCCCTAATAGCATGTTATATTAGAATTCTCCCTCAATGATGTAGAAGAGCTCCGGGATTGTGCGTGGACCAACGCGAATATGGAGGATGACAGTGGCAATAGTGTTAGCGATGGTGTCATTAAAGGATCTAAGGATTGCGTCAATTTTTGATACGTAATTCTTGGGAAGAGCCAATTGATCAAAGGCATGGGTGGAAATGATATTAATGCTGGCGCCTCCGTCAATCATAACTCGTTTAATATGGATTCGCTCAACATAGGCTGTGATGAAAAGAGCAGCATCCTGATCTTCTAAGGTAGAGGTAGGAATTTCAGAATCACTGAAAGTGATAGAGGCGACGGGGGATAAAGAATGGACTAGGGCAGCTAGTGGTTGAGGGTCTTCAGGTTGGACCTCCACTGCTTGTAAGGCTTTGATTAGAGCTTGACGATGCTGGAGGGAGCTTTGGATAAGGTCATATAGGGTCATCTTCACAGGCGTTTGGTGAAGTTATTTTATCATAGAGTCTTTGATTGCCTCTGAAGAAGGGGGTTGGGATGCACCTAAGATGGAAATCTTGGGTTTTGGTGGTTGAGGTGTTTGGACAAAAGGATAGGTCTAAGGAATAGCATCTTTTTCTTTTGTCTTGTCCTTTTGTGACCTAGTGGTTATATGGATAGCATTGATTTCAAAAATAGGAGGTGAAGAAGGGGTCATGGCCTGCTGGTGAGATGCTGATGAGGTTGAAGAGGTTGGATGGGAAGATGTCGAGGGTCGGTCAAGAGTGTCTTCAAGGAGATGAGTGTCTTTCTCCATATAGCGGTGAACGACTGCCTTGAGGGCACATCAAGTCTCGGTATCATGTCCTGGCGTACGATGGTATAAACAAATCTTCGTATCGTCGAACCAAGAAGGTTTTGACTCGAGGGGTTGGAATGGCTTGATAGATGGAAGGGTTATGCTAGAAGTCTGCAAAAGTTGGCGTAATATCAAAGCATATGAACCTACTAAGGGGTCCGTGCTTGTGTATGCATGACGTGCTGGTGACTTTTGCTTGGGGGATGTTGAAGAAGGTTTTCGTACCACCTTTTAGGTTGGTGATGCGGCCACATGTGAAGATGGCACTTTCTTTGTGAGAGGTGTCAAATTTTCAAGAGGGGGTAGACTTGTGGTGGGTAAAGGAAGTAATGGAGGTAATTTGTGTTGGTTAAGGGTCGGAGTAGGGAGCACTCTGATTAGGGTAGAAGGATGAGGGCCTAAAATGGAGAGTAATGTTGACGGTGGAGGAGGGGTTCGCTTTTGTGGTCTGGCAGTCTTCTTTGGCTTGGTTGGAAGACTACTATTGGTCGAGGTCTGGTCTAAGTCCACCTTCACTTGCGGGTGAGTGAGGGTAGAGACAGGGCGAACGCCGAGTGACTTGATCGGTTTAGATGGGGTAGATGCAGGTTTAAAAGCGGGAGTCTGGTCTTTGTTGAGAGTCTTGGGAGATTCTGCCTTGGGAGGATTGGCAGCATGAGATGAGAGGGCATGGGAATGTTGAAGAACTTTAAGACGCTCCCACAATCCCTGATGCTCCACTTTCCTTGAAGGGAGAAGTTCGATTTTCTCCACTAGTCAAAAAAATGGTTGAGAAGATGTTGGATGAGGTTTGGGTCCTTGAAAAGATGTGTTAGGTGTGGCAGTAGTCTCATATCCAAGTTGTGTGGGAGTTATAACTGGATTGTCGTTAGTCGAGAAAGATGGAGAGTCAGGTTCTTCTCTTGGTGGAGAAGGAACTGAAGAATGTGACTCCTCAAGCGGGTAAAGGGTAGGGATTATGGTGCCCTCCACTTGCGGTCGAGGAGTAGGTAAGGTTGGGTCCTCCATAGGTAGTAGGAAGGAGGATGGTGAGACCGGTGGTGCCGGTAAGGTTGAGGCGTCCTCCAAGATGAGAGAGGTTGACGGAGAACTAATCGGGGAAAGAAGTTCGTCCACACGTGGTGAACTGATAGATGGACTAACCTCTTGAGGTTGGTCAGGGATGAAGGGCGAGACCGTATTGACTGTTCGAATGTTGTGTTCATGAGTGTTGTCAATCAAGGTCTGGACATTATTTTGGGTCAGTGGATGATTGGGGAATGGTTGCTTAAAGATGTCGATGCCCTGATTAGGAGGTGCATTGGGATTATCTAGGACGAGGTCAACCTTTTCAAGCATGTCTTGGATTATGTTTTTAAAGGTTTTGCAGTTTTCTGTGTCATGACCTTTGACACGGTGGTAATTGCAGAAGTCATTTTCCCTATACCACGCAGGGATGGCGCGTGAGGGATCAAATTGTTGAGGTGGTCAAATCTGGGGGAGATTAAAAACCCCCTGTCTAATAAGTTTTTCCAGTATAGACGCGTATGATTCTCCAAGAGGAGTTTATTGTCATTGTATGTATCTCTGCTGGAATTGACGGGTGGCGCTCTGAGATGTGGATGGCTCAGGCTGATTGGTTGAAGAGGTCGAAGGTCTAACGACCACAGTGTTAGCTGAAGCTTTAGACATAGGATTGGATGATGAAGGTTTAGAAGAAGAGGAGTCATTGGTCTTAGAGTTGGGATTCTTGCTCTATAACTTGACTTTATTCTCCTCGATGGCATGTAATTCAAGTTTGCGGGCCATCGTGAAGGCTTCGTCGAAGGTGCGAAAGGTTTGAACCCGTAAGGTGGAAGAAATATGTTTGGCGCAGGCTCGGGAAAAAAGTTCAATAAGTTTGGGTTGAGGTAAGGAAAAGGAGAGTTGATTGATGAGGCCTCTCCAGCGAGCAACGAAGTCAGTTATAGATTCGTCCTCAAATTGGCAGATAGTATAGAGGTCCGTGATTGAGACCTTCTTGGTGATGTTAATGGAGAAGTGATCAAGAAAGAGCTGGGCCAGCTGTGTAAAGGTGAAGAGGGAATGGATGGCAATAGAGCTATACCAGTCAAGCGCAGCGCCAAAAAGGGACATAGGAAATGTGCGCAAGAGCAATGCATCGTCATGGGCAATAAGGTAACAGGCATGTCTAAATGCCCGTAAGTGCTGTTGTGGGTCTTCCTTGCTTTGAAAGCGAGAAAATTTGGGAAGCTCCCACTAGTTTGGGTATGGTCTAATCAGGACAGAAGGATGAATGGGCTCATTGCAGATTTGCTCGTATGAGAGAGTATTACGTGAGCTGAAAATGAAGGTCTCTAGGCTAGACATCTTGTCCATCAGCATTTTGATGATATCTGCTGACAGATTGGCGGGTGGAGCGCCCCCTAGATTATAAGGTGCTTGAAAGATATTGGGAGGGGCATATGACGTGGTTAGTTGCATAGACGCAACATATGGGTAGCTGGTTATTGGAGCAAAAGTTGGAGCCAAGGGCACTTGTGTTATGGGGTTGGTAGGCACAAGTTGGATAGGGGCCGTCAAGGATGGTTGAGGAGTGGCCACACTTGTTGACGGGTAAACAGTTCCTCTTGTGTTGATAGGTGCAAGAGTAGGGGGGATAGAGACCAGTAGGTTTTGGAAAGGTGTGGGATTTAATTGAGTAGCTTGAGATTGATGGAGTACCGAAACCCCCATGGAGGTAGGTTTAGAAGGAGTGGCTAAGTTTTGAAGGTAGGACACGGTTGGGTTATTAGTGGAGGCATTGACTTGATTGTCTAGAGGCTGAATTGTAGGTGTTGTTGATGTGATTCTTGTCTCGACTAAGGAAGTCGGCATCCCATAGATTGGGTTGCCTAGGGAGTCTTACCTTTGGCTATGCATGAGATAGTGCTGCAAGGCTTTGACGTTAAGGTCCAAGAATCGTGAAAAATCTTGGTCCCCTTCTGGGACAATAGGAGTCTGAGGCGGGGTTGGGCGAGTAGGAGTTCTTTCAGTCTCCGAGTGGAACTCCATTATAGGACTGGTTATAGATGGTGAAGGTGGAAGCGGTTGTTGACTAGCGTGGTCAAGAAGAGCCTTGGTTTGACTGCGTGTCAAAACCATTCAAGGCAAGAAAGGGTCAGGTTTCAAAAAATTGTGTTTTTTCAGTCTCAAAAAACCAGAATGAATGTTTAGACAGCAAGAAAGTTGGATTTTAAGCTTGCTGTTTTTGGAAAAAAGAAATTGGATAGTGACCGACATTGGTATAAAAACTGATGTCGGTGAAGAATACTGCCGATGTCGGTCAGATAACCGATACCGATGGAGAAAAGTTGTCGACGTCGGTTACAGAACCGATGTCGGTTACTGTGTTTTCTAGAAAATCAGAAAAAAAGTTTTTAGAAATGAAGAAGACATCCTTACCAACTAAAAAAAATAGATAAAAATAGAAAATAAGATGAGGACAGGCAGATCCTAGCGTTAAATCCCTAGAAATAATTTTATTAGGATCGTGTGGCTTATGCCTTAAAGTGATATTTGAGGAGGTTGGCTGTTAGAAGGGTCCTAGAATAGGTAGTCTAAAGATGGTTTCAGGTATGTTTAAGCGCTCAAAAGTCTGTGTTAGGTTCCGTACATGGCCTAGTGCTAAGGAGCAAGCTCCCCTCACTTCACGATTCCAGTGGTTAGCTAGTCTCGCTTAGCCAAAATATACTTTCCCTATAGATTAGACTCTGCCAGAGAACAGAGTGGGCTTTCCCCTTGGTGGTGAAATCCAAGTAGGATTGCCGAGATGGGTAAGGTATCTGCTGGGTGATGAAATCCTAGTCGGGCCTTGTCTCAAGTGAGTTTGATGTTTAATTTAGTGCACGTGGTTTGGTTGTGTAACATCAAGTGATCTACGATTTATTCAATATGCGGTTTATTAATTACTAAGTGTGGACTAAGAAATGCAAACAAGCAGAAATAGAATGTAATATGTTTTTAAGCCCCAAATCGAAATGTTAAGTTGGAATGAAAACAAGTTGTGAAAGGGTTGAAGAAAATGATTTTAAACTAGTCTAGAAATACAAAAAAAGAAAGAAAAAGTTCTTTTTATTCCTACTTATGATGTCTTTTAGAAAAGAAGAAAGAGGTAAAGAGGGAGAAACCTAATGCACCTAAATGAAAACAGAAGGAAAGGGAACCCAAGGAAGGCCCTAAGGGTCCCACTGGGCGTGCCAGAATGTTTCTATGCAATTTCGCTTTCTACATTCAAAGAGAGAAAATGAAGAAACTTAAGGAAATGGTCAAGGCTTGTATGTACCTGGATGTAGTCTGCGCACCATAATCCAGACGTTGTGAGAACTCCTCTTTGGTTTTGGAGGATGACACCTGAAAGAGACAGACACTAAAACACAAAAAATGTTAGTTGATAAGAGGGTGGATTGCCAAGCAAAAGCTTGGTCATAGAAGCGCTAAGGCTTCTTGGAGGATGACAATCCACTGTTTAAAATAGAAGATGATAGAGACAGAAAAGAGAAATGATAAAAGACTTGAAAAGAAAGAACTAAAAGCAAATGCGTACCTGATAAGCTGTAATCTGCTTAACACAGTCGCCAACGTCGGTGATATTGCCGGCGTCGGTCAGGAAGGTTGTCGACGACGGTTAGACTGCCGACGTCGGTAGGGGAAGTGGACGAGGTCGGTCGGGGCAATGGCCAGGGATGGGTTACAGGTCTAGTTTCTGGTCTGCAGGATGGACTGTGGTCTTGTTTGTGAGTCTGAGGGTCTATGAGGGATTCAGAGGGATTGCTTGGGGTCTACGGGATTGAGAATGTTGTCTGGGAATGGACTGAATTGGTGACAGAGGCAAAAAGAAGATGAACGGGAGAGAAGGCTTTTCAGCCTCTCTGGGAAGAATAGGGAAGGTTGGGTCAAGGATGCTTGGAATAGACAGTAGACAGAATGCTAATATATTTGAAATGACACTGAAATGAAAATAGTACAAATACTTAGCTGTGATACGAGTTGGCAAAGGTGCAGAAGCTGTGTTTTGGTTGCCGCTGGTGATGGAGATAACGTGCGATCCCTGTGCAGAATGTCTGATGCAAGACCTTAGTGCCTAGAAAATGCTACCAAGAATGCTGATCCCTGCAAGAACACCAAGAAGCCTAGAATACTGAAAAGCAAAAGCACGAGAACTTTGTTTCACCGAAAGAAGGTTCGAGAGTCATGATTAGCTTCAGAGATTAGCCGATTTTTGATTGGGGCCGTCAAAGGGTCAAAAAAATGGTTTAAGTATAACCAACGTCGGCGATTCCGTCGGTGTCGGCCGACATTTGACCGACGTCGGCGGGTGGAGAACGGGTAAAAGAGCCACCAAGCCCGTTCTCCATCCGCCAAGTGCATTATCCATTGGAAAATGTCAAAGGTTGGGCTAAATACACAAGAGAGTTGGTTAGGTGGTTAGAGAGAATAAAGAATAGGTCTTGGGTGAGTCATAGGGTGGAAAATAGTCCAAGGCGAGGTGTCATAGGTGATGTGTCAAAGGGGAGGATATTAAAAATAAATTATTATTTTTAAATTAGTAAGTGCATGTTTTAGGAATGGGTTAGGAATGGACCAAGGGGGAAGGTGACCAAAGGTTAGACACTATTTAGGTATCTACAGTGATCTTATTGTTAACCCTAGATTTGATTAAAGGAGTATATAGAAAGGAAATGGCACAAGGGTGATAATCAGAACTATAACAGGTTAATTGAATGTTAAACTTAGATATTGGCATATGTTGAGATAGTCTAAATATAGAAAGTACAACTATGCTAAATATGGAAATGATAAAGAAGTAATGTACTTAGCTTGTTCTAATGGTAATGTAGTTTTAGATCTTGAACAAGCAAAAATCAAGCTAGAAGGTAGTTCTAGAATAGTCATCAGATTTCAGATTTGACACTTTTGGTTCTCTGGACACTAATGTCAGTGTGGGATGATTATGTCGATGGTACTATCTGGGTTTGACAATAGTGTCTTGTACAAAATATATACTAGAAAAGGATGCAACCATATGGATGCTTTTGGGTTTTGCTTCACCTTTGTTCTAGTGCATTTATATCTAGGTCATAGACTATCACTCCATGTAAAATGGAAAAACCCTAGTTCTCCATCTTTATAGTAATCTTAGTAAAAATGGGTTAGCGGACACACAGTGTCAAGCTGTCCCCAAAGACCCATTGTTAAAGGGTGATACTTATATAACCAATACTAAAAAAAAGGGCCTCAGACTCATGTAGTTATCCACTATGTGTTGGCTTGTGTGTGAATCATGCAAGATGTGGAAAGTAAGTACAACAATGACCTAGCTTGTAACTTGGCAAATCAGACTCTTGAGTTGTTTCTTTATTGCTTTAGACCTATAGATGTGTTGTACCTATGCCTGGTGTGGAAATAGGGAAGCTTTATTGAATTAAATGTTTGATAGATAGCTTTTGATAAGTTGCCTTGGTCTCTTTCATCTTTTGTTAAGTGAGGAATGAATGAGGGTTGATCTTGTATTTATATCAATCCCTTTGGAGTAATGACTCACATTAAATCACTTAGTCTGACCATTAAGATACGTTGCATTTATAAATTGGATGACTTTAGGGCACTGGACATTTGCATTGGCTCAAGACATTAACGTCAATGCTAGTGTCTACCCTAGATGTTAGTGTCAAGGGAATAAGAAAGTAGGTACCAGTTCAAAATTTACACAGATGAAAGATAAGTACATTTTAAGCATTCTAGGCAAGAAAAAAGGTTTGTGTCATCAACATAAGACTAGTCGGAATAAGAGATATAGGCCAAGGGGTACAAGATAGAGCAGATGTGAGACTTGCAAAAATAAAAAATATCTAGAATTGAGAGGAACAACCAAGGTCTAGGTTTTCCAAGTGTACAAGATTGAGGTGCTATATAATCCATAAAATAGTGTCTACATTTACCCCCCTCCCCCACCCCCCCGTAATGAAATTGTTAGTTTAAAGGAAAGGAATGTGTACCTAGGTGTAGTATGCACACCTTGTCTTTGCTTGTGCCCAACGTGAGTGCTTTAATGGTGACTGACTTGCAACCAAGAGCATGTTACAGTGTATAATTAGTGCATATAATCTAGAATTTTAAAGTACTTTAAATTGAAAGAGCAAGGTTTAGGAGTACACATGATGTAACTATTTGTCCTATTAGCAAGTTGTTTTGAAATAGTTGTATCATTTTAAGTATCTAAAACTGAGATTAGGACAAATATAGATAAATCTTTAAAATGCATATATACAAGGAGAGAGAGAGAGAGAGAGAGAGAGAGAGAGAGAGAGAGAGAGGCACATGCTCCCAACCTTAGAGCAAAAGGTGAGCTTCCACGTAGTAGTTGAGATTAGCTCAACTGTGGAACCCAATGATACTTTTAACCTAGTGAGGTTGGATGATACAATCAAGTACAATCTAAAAACTTGGCAAGATTGAGTGATTTAATCACCTCAACCATACCAAAAGTGAACCAAATATTACAGTAGATTGGCTCAATAAAGATTGTAAAAGTCCATGGGTTATCAGTATGAATTTTTTTGTGATGTGGTATCAGTCCATAAAAGAGTTTTAGAATCTGAAATTGATTTGGATTTTTTAATAATATGCACATGTTTTATAGCATATGAACCTTATATATGTCTCATGCTAAAACTATTTATAACAATGATACCAATATATAGAGTTCTGTTATAATTGTGAATCTAAATCATATAACTATGTGCTTTGGCCAATTTGGAAAATTGTGTAAGTGTGAAGGACATGCTTCTAAAACATGCCCCTCACTATATATGGAGAAATCTAAAAACTAATATAACTACCAATATAGATAACATGTTTATAAAACATGCCCTAACTGTAATTTGAAGATTTTGAATACTCAATAGGTGTGGAGAACATGCTTCCAAAGCATGCCTCCATTGAATTTGAGAACTGATATAAGTACCATTTACTAAATGAGTGTGGAGAACACGCTTCCAAAGCACACCCCCACTAAATCTAAAAACTAATATAAGTACCATATATTAAATGAGTGTGGAGAACATATTTCCAAAACATGCTTCCACTGAATCTATAAACTGATATAAGTACCATGTATTAAATGAGTGTGGAGAACATGCTTCCAATGCATACCCCCATTTAATTTGAAAATTGTGTTAAGTGTGGAGAACATGCCTCTATGACATTCCCTCACGAATATGCCTCCCTTTGAGGTAAATAAAAAATAGTAACTAGTAGTTACCTCACCTCAAAAGGATAAAATAAATGTATAAGTTGTGAATGTAACCATGTAGTATACAAAAGGAACATGTCTAGGTATATATAATATTAAAGTGCAATGTGATCACATGTAGGCTTAAGATGTCTAGATAATAATAGTACGAACTCAACAAGTAAACAAGCACACACATAAGAGTACTTAAAAGCAAGTCAAAAGCCACTGGTTTAAGAAGACCACAAACAAGGGGCATGTTCAAATGTCACATAATCAAAAAGACAGGACTAGTTCAAATGCCCATAAAAGCAAGGACAACATATTCAAATGTCCATACAACAAATCAGGGCATATGCAAATGTCAAAGAAAATATACATAGACACGAGGGCCACAAGCAAAGGAACTTATTCAAATGCTTAAACAAGGAATACAATAGCAAGGCAAGACACTTAAAGAAGTGCATAAAGCAAAGCATAAACAACCAACATAAACATGTCATAGTAACCCATGGATCAATGTGTTAGGAAAAAATGTTTAGTGTATAACATATCAAGTACCCTGTGTACGATATAAACATAGATAAATGTATGTGTAAGTACATATGTAAGCTCAAACACGATAATGAAATGTGATCATTGAATCATATAACCTATGTGTATCAAGATCAAAGAAGCAGGTGCCCCCAATATCTATGTGACATGAGAAGAAGGAAGGCCCAACAATAGAAATAGGAATATATAATGTATTTGTGTATGCTTATATTTCACTAAAGTAGAAGTGTGACACACATGTGTTTATGTAGGAGTATATAATATGCCATCCATCAACATGGAACTAACACATAGATGCCAAGGAGCTAGTAGAACATGTAGGTGCTGAAAGTGTTTTTATGTGTGTGTGTGTGTGTGTGTGTGTATCTTGCATTTTTGGAATTTTGGCATGGTTTCAATTCAGTAGATCCTCATCATCGAAAGGTGTAGGGACGCCTAGAAATTATTTTAAACTTTGTTTATATTGATGCAATGCTAACACTTCAATGTTTCTGTGTAATGGTTTACCTAAAGCTAATGGTGCAAGCAAATAATCATGTCCATCATGATGTATACAAATATCTATACCCATTTTATGAAAGTTTACACACATGTTTGTGGTATTTATCTTAGTGTTCCACTCAACTAGCCAATTTTGTCCAAAATTTAGTTTTAAATGTGGTTCGTGTGTTGATATCCATATAGTGGAAGTTTCAGCACGTGGGCCACAAGCAACGGGTAATTGAATGTATCCTTGATATTCAGGACCCAAGGGAGAATATATTAGTTCATTTGTAGTTTGTCCCAATCATGCAAGAAAATTAGTCCCACAAGTTGTATCCCTCTTGTTTGGATCGAATTTGATGTGATGGAAAAATACCCCATCAATATTAGCAAAAATAGTTAAATCTTCAATTTTTTGTCATTTTGAGGTATATTTCTCTTCTAAAAGATAAGAAGTATTTTTCCTTTTGCCTATTGTGGACATATTATGTATGCATCCTTCGCTTTTATATTGTTGGATTATATTTTTCAATGCCGCACATTGATTGGTAATATGGCCAATGATCAGATGGTAATCACAATATGGTACTCCCTTTGTAGGTAGTAGTCTACTACTTAATCTATGTTTGGTAGAAGGTAAAGAAATCATTTTATGTTCAAGTAACAAAGATAAGATAGTATCGGTGGTATCATTCTCTGTTATGATCTGTAGCATATAGGGTAAAGCATTTTGAGAAGACTCCACATTATTCACATGATGAAGTTGCATTTGGCCCTTATAAGGTTGACCCAATACTTTTAACCAAGAGGGATGTATGGAATAACAAACATTTACATGCTCGTCTATTAGTTTTGTTTTTTCTCTTATTTGTATCCAACTCTGTATTTTCTACAAGTGGGTTTACTTTATATGTACCAAGACCTATAGGTTCGAATAGATTATGTGATAGGTGCTTTAGTGGGTCAAATTTTAAATTTCACATTTTCTCATATATCATATCATCATCACTATCATAGTAATATGAGATGTGGTCATATTTTTGCTCAATATTGACCAATAAAGGAAGTTCAAATGTTGGGGGCTCTTTTGTTTGTACTAGCTCTTTTGGTAATGGTTCTTGCTATATGTGTGCATCGATATGCGCTTTAGGAAGTTGTGCCTTATTTACATTTGGAGACAAAAGAGTCATTATGCTTGACTCACCTATTATATACATGTGAATATGTTCAAGAGAGATGCATTGTTGAGGTAGTGCCACCATAGGAATGCCCTCAATTTTGGAATGTATCATTTTGCAAAATTTGAAGGGCTCATCATCGATGGGCATGGATAATAAGGTCCCATCATGTATGAATTTTATACATTGATGAGGTGTCGATGGGACAACTTCCATTGTATGTATCCAAGGTCTACCCAAAAGTAAATTATAATGTAATGATTAAGACATGACCTGAAAAGTAGTAAACACAATTTTGTTTCCCAATGTTACATTTAATGTAATTTGACCAATCAGAGGTCTATGTCAATTATCAAACCCTTTTATGTGCATAACTATTTTTTGAATAAGATTGGTATCCATACCCATGATAGTTAGAAGTTTTATGCTACAAATGTTGAAGCCGGATCCATTATCAATGAGTACCCTTTTGATGCCTTTATTTTGCATGGTTACTTGTATGAACAAAGGCAAATTTTGGTCAATAGTATCTTTAAATGGTAAATATGTTGTATCAAATGCTATGAGTTTGGCATTGTTCTTGAGATCTTTCATGATATTCACAAAATAAACATACTGAATATTAGTTGGAACTTGTGTTTCACGTAATGCTTCATATAAGATATTCTTATAAACAATAGATTGCTTTAAGAGCTCAAGAATTGAAATCTTATCATGTGTATTGTTTAATTGATCAACAATGTCATATCCCTTAGATTTTATTACAAGCTTAGGTTTAAGTGGCATTTATTATATATTAACAGGTATCATAGTGGGTTGAGCAATTTTACTTCTTCGAGTAGTAACAACATGGACCACAAAATCGAATATAAATTGTGGGTGAATAATGGGTGCGGGATGATGAATAATTGTCAATAATATAGGTTGTAATCAAGTCCTTCCATCATTTGAAAATTGCAAAAGTATTGTGAATCACCATAGGTTGTGACTTCCTTTTCAGAGTGTGGGAACTTCAAACATTAGTGAAGAGTAGAGGGAACAACCCACATCTTATGGATCTAAGGATGTCCTAAGAGAATATTATAAGGTAAGTTAAAATCGATTACATGAGTAAATGTTTGGTGCACAATAAAACCCATTGAAATAGAAAGATATAAAATTCTAATCGACTACCACTTATTATCATCATAAACTTTGATTACAATCAAGGCAAACCCAAATGTAAAACTTAGAATAACCCAAATTATTTATTAAATTTATATTACAAATATTTACAACTAATCCTCTGTCTACAAGTCCATGTGGGACCTTGTGATTTGCAATGGACACCTCCATATAAATGGGCTAGTTGTGATTAGGGTTGACTGGTAGCATATCCTAGGGGTTGAAGGTGATATGTTATGAAGATGATAAATGGCCAGTAAGGGCTTGAAATTGGCTAGCATTAATGTTTATGGGGTCCCATGAAATTTTTTGTTCAGGTTGTCACGGTGAACAAATGCCATAAGTAGTAATGGTTTTAAAAAAGGATATAACCTTATGAATAAAGGTCAAATTTATGCTTTAGATTTAATATTTTCTAATCACTAAACGTCACTTCATTCACATGGGCTTACATCATGTGTACATTTCATGGCATATGCCCCTCTTGACTTAAAAATAAATCCAAAACGTATAAATTGGTCATTTATTATTATAGGATGGAATTTTTATTTTTAATTTTAATTTTCGTAGTAATTTTGGAAAAATTTCCCTATGGTCGGGTCCACTTACATTGAAATGGCTAGGTAAGGTCTCATAATTACGTCGAAGGGTAAGTTGGTAGAGTAAAAACAAATATTTTAAATTTTAAATCATTTAATTTTTTTCATATTTTATGCATTATTTTCGTTTTATCTCGTGTTAAAATTTATAAATTGTTTCAATTTTATTATATTTTATGTATTTTAACTATAGATAAATGTTTTTATAGAATCTTGAGTTATGAATTGTAGAGGATTAATATTAACTAGAGCTATGAACTAGTTTGGGATACAAATAGAAAGCCCATATCCTTTATATAAATCATCAATATCATCAACATCACTAACATCATCAACGTTACCAAATGACCATGACTAACTTAACATGTCAAACAAAATTTGAACATAAGTGAGACTAGACACAACCAACCCAATTAACCAATACACCCATATCTCATCGACAATAAAATATAAATAAAATGATATTTTAACTTTAAAAAATAATAAATCAAACCGGGGTGAAATTTTATGTTTTAGAGAAGAAAAACGGTAGAATAGTGACTGTGGGAACCAGGAAATAAGAATTTATAATAAAATGATATGGTGCCAAACATAATGATGTTTGGGTGTGTTGAGATTACAACAAGGGGGTCATTTGCAAGAGTCACAATGTGATAAATCAAGAAGTGTTGGACCAATAATCGACAAAGCACAAAACCTTAGAATGATACAATTTTACAACTAATAAATATTTCAAAAAATATTTTAAAATGTGTACAAATCCATTTTTACAATAAACAACACATAAACCTATTTTCATATGTGTATTCATAATCGTCATTTATAAAATGGTATCTCAATACTCTTTTTTTACGTATAATTTGAAGGTAACAAAGTTGTCTTAACGTCTTGGTTATTTGCAATAAAAATTTGCAACATTTTGCCACAAAATAAATGTAAGTTATTATTAGATCACATAGTGGTCTTTTAATATATGTCATTGATACCTAAATTTGACGATCGACCTTGTCATTCACAAATTTTTTTATAACAATTAGCTAATCAATATTGTCCTTCAAATGTTAACATATTTATAATAAAACAACGATATATATATATATATATATATATATATATATATATATATATATATATATATATATATATATATATGACAATTTGCTTATAATTTTACTTTTCATATAATGCGATCACTAAAAAATGAATGTATTTTACAGTTAAAAAATGTAAATACAATCACACAACTATTAAATTTAAGCTTTTTATGTAACCATTAAACATAAAAAAAATGATTATCTACTTTCATAGATAATCAAAAAAATTGAATGCCAAAAATTATTTGAATTAAATAATTTAATCTGCTTAAAAAAAGAGTTATGAACATATTTTATAAATTATATTTTAAGTAATATATTTATATTCTTTGAATGAATTCTATAGAACTTTTAACTAAAACAAAAGTTATGAACATGTTTTATAAGTTATGTTTTAGATAATATATTTATATTTTTTAAATAAATTAAATATTAGATCAATAAAATTATAATAAAATATTATTTTTTAAATATATTTTAATGTTTTATATATTTATATATATATATTTATGATAATTAATTTTTAAAAAATAATATTCATAATAATTAATTTTAAAAAAAACATATAATATTACAATAGAACCAAAATTTAGTAAATCTATTGTTCCTTTATATTTTTCTTGACCTCTAATTCTCTCATGTATGGTGTTGACTACTTTTCAAAGTTGACACGTGTAATTTCGAAAAAATAATAATTGAATAATAAAAAAATAAATCTTAGACATTGTTCGATCATGGTTTATCATGTGCCTATATGAGTGGATATGAAGTTATGTTAGATGAAAGGGGGTTAATTAGGCTCCCCAAGAAGAGGGAATAGATGTCCATTTCTTGGGTGAAGTGACTTGATTCTATAAGTACATTAGGGTTTATTTGGATTATTAGGTCATGGCATGTGCAAAAGGAATACCACGACATACTACTCAGAGAAAAAATGTTATGAAATTTACTTGTGCAGAAGGGATAGGGGCATATTGGCACTTACTAATTATGCCCCATGCAGTATATAATTGACTTGGTTGTGTCATACAAATCACCCCCTTCTATAGTAAATTCAATTTCAAAAGGTATCTGGTTGGGAATTTTATTGTATCTTAGTTTGTAGAAATGGACGAGGTTATAGTTTGTGTTTATTTCATTGGTAAATTGCAATGTGTTTTAGTTTTATTTTATTATATTTTTTAATTATGTGCAAGGTTATATATATTAATTTATTTATTAAATTTAAAGATAATAATTTATGTATTTTTAGAAAAATAATTATGAGTAAATTGTTGGGTAGAAAATTTAAACTTAAAATTTTTCCTTGAATCATCACACAAAAGATCTTTACACAAATTTTTTGGCTCGAAAGATCTTGTTTTTGATGAGTTAGATAAACTAAAAGGATTGTTGAATGGTGGGTTTGAACAGTTTGTGTCTAATGCATAATGTCGTAAATATTTTGGTTAGAATAATGCTCTGATTAAGGGTATTTTAAACCCACCTTCATGTGCACTCTATCCTAGCTTTTGGAGGGGTCAAATCTATTGGTCAGGTTGAACTGTCTCACCCATGACACTTTTTGGAGCATCTTGATGGCACTGTTGTAATAATAGATTGTCATCCTAACACTGGTCTTGTTGACGAAGTAGATGGTGAGAGATGGATTTACCCTAGATGCAGGAATTCCCCAAATCCTTTTCACAGTTGCACAGAATTTTGCTCGTCCATGCTTCCTTCCTCACTTCACAATATTCCTTCCTCGATTTGAGCTTCCAACATTCAGGATGGCTCCTCTTCTTCACTCACAAATTCTGCTCAACATGTTGCAGGTCACGAGATGCAGTCCCATTTCAATCAACCATCTTTCTTGGTAGGAGATATCCCTATCTATTTTTCTGTCAAGTTCATTATTTTGTCTTTAACTGAGTCTTCAATTCTAGATATGGAAGTTGACATTGATAACATAACTATATTTGGTGAGTGTGTGGGTCTCTTTTTTTCCTTGGCTAAGCTTTCTAGTTGGGCATCCTCATAGTGGAGCTCCATCGTTGCCCCATCTTTCTCTTTGCTTGGCAAAGGATTTTTTCAAGTCACGTTTAGATGTTTTATTGACTATGACTTTATTAAGACTTTCAAAACATGGTTTTTAGCA
This sequence comes from Torreya grandis, assembly GCA_037957365.1. Classification (NCBI taxonomy): domain Eukaryota; kingdom Viridiplantae; phylum Streptophyta; class Pinopsida; order Cupressales; family Taxaceae; genus Torreya; species Torreya grandis. The sequence goes on from JARHVA010000042.1 coordinate 622,619, forward strand.
ACAATGGGTTCTTATTTTTCCCTTGGTCCCCCTTATTTGATACAGAGAAGGTGACTATTTTTGCTAATCCTATTTGGCTTAGATGGTATAATCTACTCCCTTTTTTCTACAATGAAGAACATATCAAATTACTGAGTAATGTGGTGGGTTTCTTCATCAAAATATTGAGAATTCTAGGGGAAGCAAAACTGCAAGGGTTTGTGCTATCATTGATTTGTCCAAATCTATTTTTAAATCTATCAAATTGGAATCTTTTCAAGGCTCTTGGATGCAATTCCTCAACTATGAAGGTCTTCTTTTCAGAGGTTTTCATTACAATCATCTTGGAAATCGTGCATTTGTATGTTATTCTCAAGGCTTTGTTGGTCGTTAACATTTTTGGAAGATGAAAGATGGTCAACCCAATGTTTATTTTATTTGGTGTAACCATGATGTGTTCTTTGCCTAACGTCATGGTCCTCCCCTTGCTCCTTCTGTCCCTTCGAGTTCTTCTCTTGAGAAGAGGATCGCAAAGGATAAATTTGGTCCTGAGGGGGAGTTGAACTCCCTTCAATAAGATTCTGGGGGTCTTAAAGATGGAATGCAGGACTGTGATTTTCTTGTGGATCAATTGGCTTCTCCAAGACTCCATATCCCACTACCTTTTAGCTCCAAATGTGGGAAACCAAAGGTTGATCTAGGTGTCTTAGTGAAATGTAGATGTCGAAGATCTAAGGTGAAAAGGTTGAGAATGGACGTAGAAGAATTGATTAGAGATGGTACTCAAAGGACAATGGAGGAACTCCTCACCAAGAGACAATTGATTTCTACCTATGGATGACTCCTTCTGAGGCTCATTAAACAACCTTTGTTGTTTTTACAAAGTTTTTTTATTTACACTACTTTTTTTGGTTGATAGTTTGTTGTCTATTTGTTGTGAGTTTGCTGACATAAAGTACACTGTATGCTGCAAGCCTGTAGGTTTATAACTCTTTTTAGGCCTGTTTGTTTTTTAAGCCTTTTTGGAAGATGTCTTTGTTGGTTTGCTTTATTTGTTTTGGTGTTGAGGTGTGGGCTCTGCCTTTTCTTCTTGGTCTTCGTTATGGCAGGTGTGTTGCTATCACCTTGTAGTTTTGGGAGCACTGGGCTCCTCATTATGTTCTAGATCCCATTTGTAATTCTGATTTTCTATAAAATCTATTTATTTAAGTTCATAGTTCCAATCAAAAGTATTTACCCTTATCAAATATATATATATATATATATATATATATATATATATATAACAAAATAAATTTGATTGCACTATAAAATAGATGAAACTGAAAATAATAATTTTATTAAATGAATCAACTTTATTATAAAATTGACTTGATTGTTATAAAATACACTAAAATTTATTTTAATAAAATACTTTTTACATATGTAAAAGAGAAAGGGTTATATGGGTTACATGTGAGTGCACATGTAGAGTATATCTTTTATAATAAAGAAAGAATAAAATCATATGTAAATTCTATGTAGTGCACATGGAGACCTTGTTAATCTTTACTATATAAAAAAGCATATTTTTAAAAATGTTTGTGGATAATGATTATAAAAATTTAAATTTTTTAAAATGTTAATTTGTTTGTTACGTTAATATGCATTGGATTATTGATTATATAAAATTTTACAATTTTTTATTTTTATTTTTTAAATTAATTAAATCTCATATTTTTTATTAAATTTATATGTAATAAATTGTTTATGATAAAATTAACCAAAACTAATCAAAATTTATTTCTTCCAAATATTAAAACATAATATATATAAATGACAAAATAAAATTTCCAAATAGCAAATTTTGTTCCTCAAATAATTATCTTAAATTTTGATATCTTTCTTCTTTTTAAATAAAGAAATCAATTTAATTTTATACGACTGACCACATTCAACAAAGTTTTATTTTAACAAAATGTTAAGACTTTGACATGTGTAAAAAGGAAAAAGATTATCCCGTGAAAAGTCATCAAATCTTGATAAAATAATTACTCTTTAAACTTTGACATTTAAGTATAAAGGAAGACTTGTGATAACAATGCTTTGTGAGACTTCATCACTTATCCTTTTATAATAGTGTGTTTTTTTATTTAATGAAAATTGATTCATAATAAATTCTTTATAAATTAAATAATTTTTTTATTTTATAAAAGTAAATAATGTTTTTTTGATGAGGTTTTATAATTCAATATATAAAAGGTAAAATATTATTATAAATAAAATGAATAATGCATATCAAGATTTTTAATAAAATAACAAGATTTTAATTATTTAAGAAGACAACATCATTGAAAAATTGACTAGAAATATAAACAACTAATTTTCAACAAAAAAAAATCAATTTGCATCAAAAAAATAGACAAGTAAAAAACAACATTATAAAGAAGACATCTTCAAGCTCAATATATTCGAACGAATAACAAAAGCTAAAAGTGTAAATGGCCAACCATCTACTCAAAAGCAAATAAGGGAGACAACAAGTTAACCAATGGTCGAGTCTTTTCATCCTTTGTAAGAGAGAAGGCTTTCCATTATCTACTAGATACCATCTTTCACCATTTCTGCAACCTCTGACCTAAGCCTTTTAGCCTCTGCTCTCTTTCCTTTCTTCTTAACAGATGAGTTGACTCGAGCTTTGAGCTTCGCTATTAGAGAACAAGGAGAGGTAAGGCCCTTCACTAACGAGGGGTGAGGACTAGAAGGCCTAACGGGCTCAATTCCTGCGTTTGGAGGAGTCTCTCTCAAAGGGGAGGTGCCCCTAGCCAGAGGTGGAAGACTAGATGAAATCTTGATTGGAAGCGCTATCTTTCTTTCTCCAAAACAAACTTGAATGATAAACCTTTTTCAAAAGGTTCTTTGAGGAATACCTACAACACGATCCCTGATCAGAGTACAACAAAAATATTTGAAAAAAAACCTTTATAATTTAAACCGAATCCACAATCTATAAACAAACAAATCTTAACTGAATGACAGAGAAACTTGAACAAATAAACTAAATAACTTCACCAATAAACTAACGACCACTTAACAACATTTACCTCCTTCCCTAAACCCACACACCAAATGCTCCTGTAAAATGACATGACCCTCAAAAAGGTAAAAGAATCAAACAGAGAACATGAACCCCTAAAGAATGTAAAATAATCAAAAGAGGCTACATGAAATGTATTTTGCAGAGTTACTAGGTGATTAAAAAAACTAAGAGAACCCAAGAAAGAGTCAAATAAACGCTTAGGAAATGATGTCTGGATGCCTTCCATACCAAATTCAAATAAAAAATAATTGGGATTGATGAGGAGGGCCCCTCCATCCTCTTCCTTTTCCGAGCATTCATTTTCTTGGATTATAATTCCTTTTCTTTAATTACGATTCATTTCTCAACTCCATCTGTTCGAATTCACCATTCCTTTTTGGTTTGGGGAATTTTGCATCTAAAGTGTTTGACAAAATGCTTCACAGATGAACGCCTATTGTTTCTGGCTCGATCTGATTGTGAAGTCCTTCATATCTTCGAATCCATCGGACAATTGTATTCTTCTATGCAGATTTATGGTTACTTTGAAGGTAAAATAGTTTCTGAAACTCTTTTTTCCTAATTAAGGCCAGTTTTTGCACAATTTCAATATGTCTCCTGCTTGATTTGATGATTTGAATGTTTTTTCAGTAATACCCATTTGAAAATATTAATTCCTTATTCTTGGGAAGAAAAGTTGGTTTCTGCAACTTTTGCGATGGATATTGTTTTCCTTTAAAATTTTATCTCGGGTTGATCTGTGTGACTTTGGTTTATATCACTTGGCAAAAACGTGAGTTTTGCAATTTTGGTCATTTTGTTTTTTATCAGATGTGTATTGCATTCTATCAAATTTGCACCATTGTAGCTGCACAAATCCATATGACATTTGGATATCTGTGATTATAAAGGGTATTTGGTTGCACTTTTTTCAATTTTCTAAGCCTGCCCACGAAGACAAATGCACAGGAATCCATAACCTCTATGATTTCTGTGACGATTAAGTATTTATAAAGGGTATATCGGTGCCCTTTTTCAATTTTCTTAGACTGCCCATGAAGACAGAAGCATCGAAATCCATAATCTCTATGATTTATGTGATGGTTAAGAATTTATAAAGGGTATTTGGGTACACTTTTTCAACTTTCTTAGACTGCCCATGAAGACAGATGCATAGAAATCCATAACCTCCATGATTTCTGTGAATTGAGTTTTATGTTTCACTGGGTGCTGTAGCTCTATTAGGGTTTTCTTTTCCTAATATAGCCTTAGGGTTTGATTAGCATGAGATTATTTCATTTCACTTTTTCTTTTTCTCTTTTTTTCTTAGGGCTTGGAGAGCTACTACCGTTTCAGGGTGCCCCTGCTGACTGTTGTCCCTGTTGAGTGTACTTCAATTCCATGAACCTATTTTGGTGTTCAGTGGACATTAATAGTGATTTCTTTTCATTCCATTGACCTATTTGGTGTTCAGTGGACATTGTTAGTGATTTCATTTTATTGCATTCCTTTAACCTAGTTTGGTCACTAGCGGGCATTAATATTAATTTGATTTCATTTCTGCATTTTTTGCAGAGTGATGTGGTCGTAGAGGAAAATTATGGAATCCCTCCCTGTTGAAGTTATAGGGAACATTCTTTCTCATCTTGCTGCTGCTAGGGATGTTATGGTAGCATCTGCTACTTGCAGAAAATGGAGAGAAGCAACAAGAAAACATTTACGCACCCTTACATTCAACATGGCCGACTGGCCCATGTACCGTGAAATTACCACCAGCAGGTTGGAAATTCTTATTACTCAAACAATTTTTCAGACAACTGGTTTGCAAAACCTGCATATTTGCATGGGCGATGGTGATGAATTTTCTGCAGCCTCAGTCATTGCTTGGCTCATGTATACAAGAGATACCTTAAGGAGTCTCTTGTATATGATGCATACGAATCCCAATGTGAACATTTTTGAGAAATGTGGGAGGCAAAAGTTGGAAGTTTTGGTTTCGGGCTATACTTCAATAAGTGGGGTGGATCCAAGCTACCAACGGTTTCCTTGTTTGAAATCTCTTACCCTTCATAGTGTGAATATTTCTGCATTGGATTTGAGCCTAATGTTGACTGCATGTCCTAAGCTTGAATCTTTCTCGCTTGTAAACCCGGAGATTGCCATGTCAGATTCTCAAGCTGTCATGGAGTTGATCAGTCCAACTTTGAAAAATCTTTATGTGGAAGAAATAAGTTTGGATAAATTTGTTCTGGAAGCTGATAACTTAGAGAGTCTTCATTTGAAAGACTCAACAGTTGAGCTTTTTGAGCTCATAAGTAAGGGAAGCCTGAAACACCTTAGAATGGATGATGTGAGTATAATCCATCTTGACATTGGGGAGACTACCGAACTCTTAGAGGTAGTGGATGTAAGTGATTTCACTGTGATGTGGCCAAAGTTTTATCAGATGATATCGAGGGCAACTAAATTGAGAAGATTGCGTCTTTGGGGCATAGTATTTGATGCAGAGGACGAGATAATGGATATGGAGACCATAGCAGTATGTTTTCCTAAACTAAACCATCTCTCGTTGAGCTATGATCTGAGAGATGGGTTACTTCAGCATGTATTGAGAGGATCATCATTTTTGGAAAATGTGGTTCTGCTGAAGTTGGGATCAGCTATGATTAATGACTTGTTTGCCCAATGGATAGGAGGTTTGCTTGAAAGATGCCCGAGTCTCAAGCGGCTTATTATCCATGGATGTGTCTCGGAGACAAAATCTCGAGATGAATGTGCTTCTTTGGCAAGGTTTACATCTTCTATTGTGAGTCTTATGAGAAAATTTATGCATGTTGATGTGCAGTTTGATTTTCAGTGATATTTTTTTCAGTTCATCTGAGCTGAGTTTTGAGCTGGACTCCAGTCCTCTATACAGACTGTACGAGTATGAAGACCAACTTGAATTGCACACAACTCGATGCTTCGCAGTAGTATCTAGAAACCTAACTACCAAATGAAAAACTACGGAAGACTTCATTCCCTACAAAATCTTTCAAGAGAAGTTATTATTAGGGTATGTGAAATGTTTTACATATTTGATTTTGTACCATGTCTTAACTGTTGTGATGGTGGTTGGTCATATTGATTTAAATGAATTTGCCTAAGGTTCTGTTCCATGATCCATCTAAATGCTCTGATCAGGATACTCTGGCTGGAGATTCAGAAGATGGGTTGGGAGTTGAAAAATTGTAGAGAGCATCAATAAGCTTCGGGTGCAGTATTTATTGTTTTGTCCCACGGTGTACTGTAAAACATTGTCATCTTTGGTAAATTGAGTTTTTATGCTACTATTTATTGCTGCAGTCCTTGACTCACTTTATATTCTTCTATTCAATGCTGCGAAGTAGGTTATGGCTCTTTTAATGTTGATTATTGCAAACAACTTGTAACAGTAGAGATTTCATACTTTCACAGTCCATGATAAATGCATATGGGTCTTTTGGGAAGAACTGTGTAATACAGCTTTTGATTGACATTTCAGATCACATCCCGTGATCCATCATCAGGAAGAAAAACATGTGAAGATCAAAAACCTATATCATACAGTTTTTCCCAAAAGACACATATGCATAAACTTGTATTATATTAACTGTTATTTCTATTTTTGCTGAAATTATCCTGAAATTCATTAAGTTGTTATAGTTTGATTTTCTACCATTCTGTTATCTTGTATGTTAAAGTCTTTGATATTGGGCCGAATATATAACCTTCTTCAAGGCCCAATTTTCATATTTTGTGGTACTCTGTATATGTCATTGCCAATATCAAAAACCATTTATCATGTTATGCAGGACTTCGATAACATTCTGTTTAAAAACAAGCTGCAAGATATTCATTGAAGTGGAATTTTAAATTAGAAAATATGCATTTTCTTGATGGTGTCCTTCTTAAAGGGCAAACTTTACTCAAGACATGCTTAGTTTGTGCCTTTTCCAGGTAGATGCTAATTTCACCTAGCTCTGTGTTTGTAAGGCATACCCAAAGTGTATTGTTTTTTCAGAAATGTATTTTATCATCTTGAACATTGGGACACATTATTCTCAAGCTTCACTGAACCTTCAATTTGTGTCTTAGATTCCTTCAGTATAAACATTATTTTTTGTTGGTATAATTTTTAATATACCCATCATAAATCAATCTCCTTGTTTCTTGAACAGTGCTTTTGGGATGAATGCATGAAAGGGACAATTTGGAATATTTTATATATTGTCATCCATGTTTGTTGAGGCATATTATTGACATTTATTAATTTATTTTCAGGCAAGAAAAGTTGCACCGCCATAACAACCTCTTATATCACACAGCCTAACCATTAACAAAATCCGTAATTTTCTAAGAATCCTTCAAAATAAGCTTTATTTTTTGTATGGAATTTCCTTAAAATATGAGGAGCAGTGATTTTGCTTTTTTCTGATAATTTTTGTAAAGGAACACTGTCTATTTAGCTGCCCATTGCTGTTTGAAGTACACCTTAGCAAGTGAAATATTAGCACCCTGAAGTTGCAGAATATTTAGAATTTAACAATAGTTAAGTACTTCTATAATTCAATAATTATTTTTCAGGAAACAACTGCATACCTTTTTTTCTTTGCCAACATTTACTGTAATGTTCTTCCATTGCAACCCCTTTTGCATCCTCCAAGCAGATATGGTGTTCAGTTGTAGATGAAATACTTAGCTAGAGACAGATTTGTCATTGCGAAGGATCAACATTACACAAATGTTCAATTTGATATTCTGTAGGAGAAGCATTGAAAAACAGAGAGACCCACAGAAATTGAGCAGAAAGGATGGTTTGGTGTTAAATGTCTTCAAACTTATAAAATTTCCCCTTTAATACTTGCAAGATCATTAAGCAGTGAGAGCTGACACACATATTTTGCTGAATTTGGATATTTATGGATAGAATTTTACCAAGCGACCAAACCCTGATGATGAGTTATCAGGTAACTTGAAAAGTTGGCAAAGAAAAATAGCCATGCAGCTGTTTTCTGAAAAAGAAATGTAAAATTATGTACTGGTTGTTATTTTGTCAAACTTGTTTTCTGTGTGGATGTAAGCTTATTTTTTTGGGGGGTAGCTAAGGCTTTGGTGACTATTGATTTTCATAATTTATTTATTTCCTTTGAAATTCAAATCTATGCTAAGAGGTATATTATTTTTACTGGTAGTCGGACACTTGTATAGATGCTTGACCTTGCTTGGACAGGGATGTAGCTAAATGTCTAGGCATAAGAGACTGCCCAAATTTATGCAATTCATGTATAATGTGTAGCGTGTGTAATTCACCATTAGTCAATCCACCAAGATCATCCCATGTGAAAATTGAATGCGTAGGATGCTTGACCTTGCTTCGATAGGGATGTAGCTAAATGTCTAGCCGTAAGAGACTGCCAAAATTTATGAAATTCATGTAATTCACCATTAGCCAATCCACCAAGGTCATCCCATGTTACAATTGAATATGTAGGTTGCACGATTATATGAGATCAGGTTTCATAAACTTAATAAAAATAGCAATACTATCTGATATGCATGGACTCGTAGACACATATCTTACAAGTCCATTTTCCATAGTTTTTTATTCTCAATTTATCATATGTGACATGTATTTTTAGGACTTCTTCGACCCCACATTGGTATCCATTTAACCCTTGAGCCTTAAAAGAACATCTAGATATTTATTAAAATTTATCCGATATTCTTGAATTGAATCTCATCTATTGTCAAAGTCCTCATTGAGAAGTGAGCCTTTGTTCATTCTAGCCCAGAGTGTTGCCATGCACAAGTCCATCTTGGGCAGACTTGTGCCCTATGCAAGTTTGTCCCCTTTGCCTTTGTGGATCCTTTTTTGTAGTTTTTGTTGATTTTACACCTTTAATTGCACCTTTTATCATTTCAAATGTTGGTTAGTGTGCCCAACTTATCCTATAGTGTCCTATATATACAAGTCATCCTAAACTATTTAGGTGGGTCAATATATAATTGAAGATAATAAAATATCAAAGGCCTAGACCTAGAGCAAATCGAAGCGTCAATTATCTTTATTCCTCCTACTTCAAATTGAGCTTCATTGAGTCATATATTACACATTTACGACAAAGTTGTTCGTCTTGGCCTCTCATAATCTTCTTGTATCAAATGAAGGTTTTAGCTTGCATGTAACTGCATCATCATTTTTAGGGAAGAGAAATTCAAAACCCTTTGTTCAAGTTATTTTGTTTACACTCCCTCATAATTACATGGAGGTCTGATTTTAGTATGTATGATATGTAGTTTGCAACAACGTTTGTACGATTGTCGGGCTCCAACCCAATTGTTTGTTTTGAGTGGCAAGCTGGTTCAAAGAGAAGGAATCAAAATTTCGTACATTTTGTTCAATTATCAGGGAAACACGTACATGAAGATTAAAAAATAAGAGGTAACAAGTGACAAAGAAATTAGGTTTTGCAACCTTGAATAGGATAGACTTCGCAGAATAGACACAGACTTGACAATGCAGATCTGTTTAACACAATTCTACCTAGGTCGAACCCATGCTTCTATTCAAGAGGATCCAGATGTAAAATTAAAGTTTAGAATGATGCATAGTCAATGTACACAGTCATATCCTAGATCTAGAGTTCTAGAATCTCACAACATCAGTAAAGTGTCATAATTTCTTATTCTTTGTACTTACTTTGCAAACCCTAGTCTATTTATCGCTTTATCTTGTTGAGATTTAACAAATTAATTAGATTTGAATTTTGTACTTTTATAATTATATTGTTAGATTTATTGATTGCAATCATTTATTCTTTATTTTGTATAAAACCAAAATTATAGGAAACATAAATGATGAACCTCAACTCTTTCGAAAATTCAACTTAGGGTTTTTCAAACTCATATCCTCTTAAGGGTTGGTCATTTCATCCTAAATTTGATTTTCAGATTTAAGTCTCCTCTAGGGTTTGTCACATTGGTCTTTACTTCCTTTGTGTTGTTTCGTGCTTGTATCTTATGCATAGGAGGCCTAGATCACTTAACCTCACTAGACATGGTACTCGATTAAGCGGTGATACTTGCGAATTTCAACCTTTACACACCAATCATGTTCCAAAGATGTCAAACATTGAGGAATTTCCTTCTAAGTATCTTACACCTTCAAATAATTATGACCACGAGACTACTAATAAGGATAGTGACCATAATTATTAGCCACCTAATATAAAAGATATGCCAAATTTTTAGAACACGAGCAAAGAACAATTTGAGGAGTTTGTTGCGAAAAAATATAATAAACTAAATGCTCTGATTTATTTACTTAAGCCCAAAAAGAATGAATTGGGAACAAAACCACTATAATGGAACAACCTCCATTGAATGAATCTACACCTTTTAATCATGTGGTTCTCATTGAAATCTTCTACCTAATACCACACCACTTTCGGTTGATGCTATTATTCCCAATGCCTCTATGGTTCCTCCTAGCAATCCAATAACCAACGTGCTTCCAAAGAATTCATATATTTATTCTCTTGGTCTTAGACATGCTAATACCAACGGTAGTCCTACATCTAGTGAAACAACTAATAATTCAATTGTACACCAACTACTAAACGACATAAAGGTGCAAATTTCATAATTATTATAAACTTCTAGCACGCTTAACCACATAATTTCTTCATTGGACATATTACACAATCCATTAGCTTAAGAAGTGCTTCTTCATCCTTTGCCTCCCTCATTTCATGTACCCAACTTTACAACATTCAATGAAAATGAAGATCCGCCTCAACACATCAAAGCTTTCTTTGCATCTTGTATTGGGTATCACCATGAGGAGCTACTCATGACCAAGATATTTCCTAGAAGACTCTTAGTATATGCTCTTGATTGGTTCTATTATTTTCTTAAAGGATTTATGCATAGATTTTATGAGTTATTTGACCTTTTTTTAGTGCATTTTTCGATAAATACTAGTCAAAAGGTCATTTTTTCACAAATTGCCTAAATCAAACAAATAACTAATGAATGCATTGTAACTATGGGCTTAAATTTAAAACCATACTTACCAAGATGTCACATGCGCTTTATGGTAGTGAGCTTCAAAGCATATTCTCAAATAGTTTTCGTAATCCTCTTAAAGACAAGGTTATATTTACTGAATATGATTCATTTGGCAACCTTTGTTATGCCTTGTGCAACGTTAAGATTAAACTTATGAATACTAATATGTTAAAGTATACATCAATTCATTCAACGTCTAATGCTTCCAAATATCAAGAAAAATCAACATTCAAACCTAAGACTACTGATGCGCCTAACTTTCAAACTAAGAATTAGACCAAGACTATCAATGTAGTTTCACAAACATAGGATAAAATTATGTTTCCAAATTTTAAAGAAAGGAGAGAGTTTATACCTTTACCAGATCCACCTCACCAAATGTTAAAGACACTACTTGAATGTAATGTCATCTCTTTATCTAAACCACTTCGGCGAGATACAACTCAACCATAAAGGCTATAATACCAATTTATTTTGTGATTATCATCTTGCTTTGGGACATTCAAATAATAAATGATTCAAATTGCATCATAAGATTCAAGACCTAATTAATAGTCACACTGTTACGATAGATGAACATAAATCTAAAATCAACAAATTGGTAGTAACATCTAATCAAAGCTTGCAAATCTTTAACAACTCATTGCCAATCCACAATGCTCTAAAGAAAAAAATTGTACATATGGCAACATCTATACATCAATCCACCATACAACAAGAACATGAGATTGATAACATTATTGGCATGGTGTCGAGTTATAAAAGGCAAGCTCCTTTTATTACATTCTATGACCATGAAATACCTAATGATGAATCAAACTATAGACATCTAAAATTAGATACCTCAATGTTGATTTTAACCTATCATCACCCTATTCACCAATCTACACTAACATTGTTCTAAATACCAATTTCATCCATAATCCCACCATCAACTAATATCCCTAGCCAATAAACTATTCACACCATCTCCCCCCTAACCAATTAATCATATCCCTTTCATGACCTAACCCCATCCCTAAAAAAATAAAATTTGGGTTGATCACACTAATTAATCATGTTAATTAGTTGATAATATAATCCATGCACATTTCATATTTTCATAAATCAAACAAATCAATTTCATCACATCACCTTTCTATCTCAAACCAGTGACACCATCAATCATCTCCAAATCCCAAATTCTTACACCAAATCTAATCAACCCAAATTGCCATCAACCAAATCCCAATGCCAAATAGTCATCAAGTCCCAAGGCAAGCCCATGCTTTCCCAACCTTCCTCATTCAATGAGGAAGTTGAATCATCTTCAACCCTTGATCTTGGATCAAAATCAACTGTTCACATTCATTCAAAAAATCTATAAATTGACACTCACCCTTCCATTTTAAATAAGTCTAAGTTTCCTGATGAAGTTATGCCAATTTAACAATCCATCATCAACATCAAGCCATCATCCAATCAAGCCATCAAGATATCGACAAGGGGAGACGTTGTCAGATTTCTTGCACGAATCCAATTGAACATCCACATCCACATCCACATCAAGAGCACAATCAACCCATTAAAGGAGATATCTTCATGGTAAATGAAGTATATTTCTTGTCTTTTTGCTCAATCGGAGCTATTTGTTTAATTAGGGAAGGAATTTGGTTTCAATATTAACCCTAGTTTTACATATATACATTTTAGCATGCCCAATGGGACCATGCAATCCTACAATCCTTTGAATTAGTTTGATTGCTAAGTGTCTTAGGGTTGGATGGTCATCTTTTAGGAGTTAATTAGATCACTTTTGAGTTACATTTCTTGTTTTTAGCTTCAAATTTATGTTCCCAGATTCATGTCATTTGCGTCCTACAAAATAACATATGTATTCTAAAAAATAATGTTTGCGCATCTCGAATTGACATCTACGCTTTTGAACATTTTTTACATTATGTATACTACTCGCGACATTTATGTGCCTAAAAATGGTGTCTGTCTTATTTTGTTTGTCTATTTTTAGTGTTTTATGCCCAAAAATGATGTCTACATCATTTTAGTTGTCTATTTTTTTACTTTTTGCATAGTTTGTGTCACTAATGGTGTTTTTATTCTCGAAAACGATATCTACGTCATTCTGAATGGCATCTACATACTGAACGCCTATATTTTGGAGGCCATCACTTTTGACTCGGGTGTTTGTTTGACCTCTCATTTTTGCCAAAACATGGATATCAAAAAGACACATGTATCCATGATAAACGTTTTACACAAACATCACACCATTTGCATCCTTGGTGGCATGTGCATGTTTTTTGCAGCATTTGCATCATGTAGAATGACATCTGCATATCTGAGGCCTATTTTTTTTTGTTAAACATGCCCGATCTTCAATTTTTTTGGATTGCAGGGTTGATATTTGATGTATTTCATGTCCCTAACTCTCTTGTGCAACTAAATATGCTTGTCAAAGGTCTTCAACAAATCAAAAATACTAACATTTTCTTGTAGGTTCATTTTTTAGAGAATTACACAATCAAACCAAACAAACATCTTAAAAGTTTAAGCTAAAATTGATCATGTTTATTTACTTATATTTCACTTGTGTTTGCTCATAGACTGAGGTCATATATGCTCTTCCCTCGTGCCACAAGATGATCTTGGGAATCAGAAATGACCTAGGCTTTTGTGTCCAATCCCAGTTGTAAGTTGCATATGCTCTTCCCTTTCACCACAAGGAAAACTTGGGAATCAAAAACAACTTGCACCCCTTTTATTTTCATCTTTTTTGGGACTTAAAATTAAACTTTCATCCCCTAACAATTGGGAAAACCTCGTGTTCTGATAGGGGATATAAATTCTTAGGCAACTGTCATTATTGGTTAAGCAGTCATCCATTTTATCAGCAAAGTGAAGCTATGGGGGTTTCATCCTCCAATACCTAGGTCCTAGACAACACCTTTGCATCACAGACTTGGGCCTCATCATACCAAAAGGTATATAGATGACACATCTAGATCAACCTATTTAGCCTAGCTTAAGACCTTTCGACCATTTATGGAATAGTGGTTTAGGGAACACAAAATTACCCAAGATTACCCACCATATACCTTTTAGGGTACTATCAGTGGGCCATTAGTCAATTACACACCTACTTGAATAATTTAGGTTGTACTTGGTGCTTTGATTGCTCCCCTTGTGTACAACCTATTTGAAACGCAATCTAATGGCATCTAAAACAAACAACAATCCTTTTGATTCATATCTATTACATCTTGATCATACTGGTATCTTCATAAATCTCCCATCCACCCGTTACAGAACCTATCATGATAAACTCCATCACAACCACAAAGGGAAGCCTATTCTAGCATCTTAATCCTCACATTAAACCATACTTGACAAAATCCAACAACTTAGTCAGTAGGTTATTGACCTAACATTCCTTATCAAATCACCATCACCTAAGAAATCTTATTGAAATCAACCCCATCCAAAGTCCATTAACCATCTAGACCCTAAGCCATACCAATCTAACAACTAAACATCCGACACCCATGACCTAACCATCCCATATTAGTCTATATTCTAAGCCATACAAATTGCACTTTCCTAAATATTGGAAGAAATAGGACAAGAAAAAACAATTGATTACTTTTGTATAAGCAACTAAACACGGAATTGAAACCAGAAGTAATAAGTAACTAAAAATCAGAAACAACAAATAATAGGAGATACGAGAAACAACCAATCTGTATTAAACTCTTCCAGAAGAAAATACAATGAAGAAATCTCTCTCTTCTCACACCTCTAAGATGTATAGTAATTCTCCCTCAAGAGTTCTCTCTCTCTCTCTCAATCAATTACAACCAACTCAATTATTGAGTTGTTCCCCCTTAATTACAATACTGCCCCATGGGTCTCTTAAATAGAATTGAAAGCAAACAATAATTAAAAAAATAGACTCAAGACTAATTTTAGTCTTTACATGCAAACTAACTGTTCGTCTAAAAATAAAAAAGCTGGGAACGCACAGAAGTCGATGTCAGTCTGAAGATGACTGATGCCAGTCGACCCCTAACCGATGTCGGTTGATTCTGACCGATGTCGATCGACCCTAACCGATGTCGATTGGCTAGAAACACACAGATGATCGATGCCGGTCGACCATAACCAATGTCGATTGGTTCTGACCGATGTCGGTTACTGTGTAAGCCCAACAACCTACACATTAGCTCATTAGTGAAGCTTTTAGCTCTACAACTCAACAATCTTTCACTTAGAGATAAACAACTGCACCTGTACCTATACAACAACATCCTCTAAACATCTTTGGCTTGTTTCTCTCTCTTCAAGTTCAATCTTGAAGACCAACAAAAGTTGAATGAAGATTCAACTTCTCCTTTGTTATCGGCTTTGTTAACATATCAGCAGAGTTCTTATCTGTATGGATCTTTTTTAGCTTCAACTGTCCATCCTCTAATACCTGTCTAATGAAGTGGTATCTAAGCTGTATATGTTTGGTTCTTGAATGAAACGCTGAATTCTTTGCCAAATGAATTACACTTTGACTATCACTGTACAATCTACAACTCTCTTGCTCCTTTTCCAACTCTTCCATGAATCGAGTCATCCAAATCATTTTCTTGCTAGCCTCTGTGACTGCAATGTATTCTGCCTCTGTAGTAGACAAGACAACAACCTTCTGCAACTTTGAAATTTAGCTAACCATTGTTCTACCAACAGTAACACATACCCTGTGGTGCTTCTTTTACCATCCAAGTCACCTGCCATTTATGAATCTACATACCCATGTAGAGAAGTGTTTGACCCTCCATAGCATAAATGCCTACTGCTGGTCCCTCTCAGATATTTGAGAATCCACTTAACTACTTTTCAATGTTCCTTTCTTAGATTGGCCATAAACTTGCTGATAACTCCCACTGCTTGGGCAATATCAGGTCTAGTACATACCATTGCATACATCAAGCTCCCAACTACTGAAGCATATGGAACTCTACTCATGTACTCAACCTCATCATGTGATTTAGGACACTGTTCTTTGCTCAACTTGAAGTGTCCAGCCATAGGTGTGCTTACCGATTTTGCATCCTGCATATTGAACCTCTACAACACCTTATTCACATAATCCTCTTGAGACAAAATCAAACTGTGATTTTTTTTGTCTCTCTTAATACTCATGCCAAAGATTTTTTTTGTTGCTCCTAAATCCTTCATGGCAAATATGTGAGCTAATTTTACCTTAAACTTAGTAATTTTTTGCATGTGTGAAACTGCAATAAGCATATCATCTACATACAATTACAACATTTGTCCATTCTCTCCTTCTTTTAACCTGTATACCCATTTATTTTTTAGTGCTTTCTTTTCGACTGGCAACTCAACCAAATCCCACGTATGGTTCTCTTCCAAGGAATCAATTTCCTCATTCATGCCATGCTCCCACTGTTTCCTAGATTCTACCTGCATTGCCTCATCAAAAATTTTTAGTTCTCCACCATCAGTGAGCAACAAGTAGTATAAAGAAGGAGAATAACGAATTAAAGGTTTACTTACCTTTTCAGACCTCTTTATGGGTGTTTGAGACTCATTTACAGCTTGTTGTCCGCCCAAATTTTCTTCTGACATTGACCGATCGCAGTCATCTCTGATCGATGTCGATCTGCACCCGATCGACGTCGATTCCACCTGATCGACATCGACCTCTGTGTAACAGATGTCGATTTCCACCTGACCGACATCGGTCTTTCCCTGACCGACATCAGTGTCTGTGTTTTTCTGTGAGTGATGATTTTTACCCGCGAGCTCATTTTGGATCATAACCTTTTCCAAATCAAGATTGCCCTGCTTAGAATTCAATGTCTTAAGCTGATCACTGTACATCACCTTCTCATTGAAAACTACATCACGACTTCTAATAATTTTGTTAGTTTCTAAATTTCACAACCGAAATTTGAAATCTCTAAAACCATAACCAATGAAAGTGCACCACATAGATTTAGCATCCAGCTTCTTTCCATTTTCTTTATCAATGTGCACAAAAGCTTCAGAACTAAAAACTCTGAGAAATGAAAGATCTACCTTTTTATCTGTCCAAGCCTCTTCTAGAATTCCACCATCCAGTGCAGTAGAAGGTCCTCTGTTAATCAGGTAAATCACAATATTTACAACTTTTGCCTAAAACTATAAGGGCAAACCAACATGTAACCTCATACTCCATGCACGCTCCATTATTGTTCTATTCATCCTTTCAACAACTCTATTTTGCTGAGGTGTCTTTGGAACCGTCTTTTCCCTGCGTATTCCACTCATAGAATAATAACTGTTGAATTTATTGCTGCAATACTCACCACCATTGTCAAATCTAAGGCACTTCAATCTCAAACCTATTTCATTCTCAACTAAAGGCTTTCTATTTCTTAAATGTGTTAAAAACATCCGATTTTCTCTTTATGCAATAAATCCATACCTTTTTTGTAGCATCATCAATGAAAGAAACATAATAATGTGATCCTCCAATAGAAGCTACTTGAGCTGGTCACCACACGTTTGTGTGAACAAGCTCCAACTTGTGCTTCTTTTTTGTTGACCCAGTTTTGAGAAACTTCACTTTTTTTGTTTTCTAAAAATACAATGCTCACAGAAATCTAGATCTATGATTTTCAAATCTGAAAGCTTACCTTTTGACTTAAGAACATTCATTCTCTTCTCATTCATGTGACCAAGCCTACAGTGCCACAACTTGCATCTACATCTGAAGTAGATAATACAAAAAGAGAATAATCAGTAATACAAGTAGATAGATAAAGTGTACCTACTCTCTTATCTTTTGCTAATACAAGTGCACCCTTGGAAAATTTTCAAGATTCAGCTGTGAGAGTTACTGTGCAACCCTCATCACCCAACTTTTTTGTAGAAATCAGATTCCTCTTCAGGATGGATACATGCATGACATCCTTCAACACTCAT
The DNA here is from genome assembly GCA_037957365.1 of Torreya grandis. NCBI lineage: Eukaryota > Viridiplantae > Streptophyta > Pinopsida > Cupressales > Taxaceae > Torreya > Torreya grandis. The sequence continues at coordinate 640,722 of JARHVA010000042.1, forward strand.
GTGTTGCCATTATGCAATTTTAGCTGCACTTTTCTTTTGCCAATAATTTTACAAGGCTCATCATCTCTTAAATAAACTTTTTCAAAGTCTCCATGGACATAATCATTGAAAAATTCTCTATTTGGGGTTGCATGGAAAGAGGCACCAAAATCTAAAACCCATGATTCTATTTTATTATCTAAAGAAAATATAAGAGCATCTTGTGCAACAATACCTGCAACTTTTGCTTCTTTATTACCTTCATGCTGATTATCTTTGTTATCCTTCAACCAATAATCTTTCTTTGCATGCCCTTTCTTTTCACAATTCCAGTAGGTTATTCTTCCATTTCTAGATTTGGATCTACTTCTCATCTTTGACCTTGATTTTCCTTGCTCGCCCTTCTCTCTTTGCCTTCCCCTGCTTTCAACACTTAAAGCATTACCTGATGTTTTTTCTATGCTTTTTTTGTGATTTTTTTCATTCAAAATTACATTAACAACATCATCAATTTTCAAGATATTTGAAGCAGATGCAGTATTACTAACTGCCATTACCAAGCTATGCCAACTTTCAGGTAAATAGCATAAGATTAAGAGGGCCTTAATTTTATTATCAAAAACTATTTTGGCTGAATTTAACTGATTTACTATTCCATGAAAATCATTAAGATGACTAGATACAGATCCACCTTCCTGCATTTGCAATTTAAATAATTGCTTTATAAGATATACCTTATTCGAAGCTGAGGGTTTTTCATATAAATTTTCCAAAGTATCCATTAACCCTACCGTTGTCTTTACCTGTGATAAATTGAAAATCACAGAAGCTACCAGGCTGAACCTTATAGATCCAAGAGCCTTTCTATCAAGAACATTCCATTTTTCATTTTGCATATCTGTGGGCTTCCTTGAAACCCCACCCAACGGTAAATATAGATCTTTTTGATACATATAATTTTCAATCTGCATCTTCCATAATTGATAATTCTTGCCATTGAATTTCTCCATTCTTAGTTTACTTTCTTCTGCCATTGCTTTGTTCCCGCTCAATCAAAAACTTTTGTGAGTGAATTCTGTAATCAACAAATACTAACACGCTCTGATACCACTTGTTAGTGTTTAGAGCTCTGATACTAGTTGTTAGGATCTTAGAGTACAATTGATTACTTTTGTATAAGCAACTAAACACGGAATTGAAACTAAAAGTAATAAGTAACTAGAAATCAGAAACAGTAAATAATAAGAGATATGAGAAACAATCAATATGTATTAAACTCTTTCAGAAAGAAATACAATGAAGAAATCTCTCTCTTCTCACACCTCTAAGATGTACAGTAATTCTCCCTCAAGAATTCTCTCTCTCTCTCTCTCTCTCTCTCTCTCTCTCTCTCTCTCTCTCTCTCTTTCTCAATCAATTACAACCAACTCAATTATTGAGTTGTTCCCCTTTAATTACAATACTGCCCCATGGGTCTCTTAAATAGAATTGAAAGCAAACAATAATTAAAAAAATAGACTCGAGACTAATTTTAGTCTTTACATGCAAACTAACTATTCATCTAAAAATAGAAACGCTGAAAACGTACAGAAGTCGGTGTCGGTCTGAAGATGACCGATGCCGGCTGACCTCTAACCGATGTCGATTGATTCTGACCGATGTCAATCGACCCTAACCGATGTCGGTTGGCTGGAAACGCATAGATGACCGATGTTGATCGACCATAACCGATGTCGGTTGGTTCTGACCGATGTTGGTTACTATGTAAGCCCAACAACCTCCACATTAGCTCATTAGTGAAGCTTTTAGCTCCATAACTCAACACATTAACCATCTAGACCCTAAGCCATACCAATCTAACAACTAAACATCCGACACCCATGACCTAACCATCCCATATTAGTCTATATTCTAAGCCATACAAATTGCACTTTCCTAAATATTGGAAGAAATAGGACAAGAAACAAGCCCTAAAGTGACAAACCCATAAATTACAAGTATAGTTTCAACCATCACTCAATCAATACCCCACCAATTAGGTTCTTGAGCCTCAACTATCCATTAGCATCCCATCATCACCTTTCCAAAGAACATTGTTTACTGAAGAACCAAGTACATTCATGTCAGAGAATCACTAGATGGTGATATGCCAACATCCCTTTCTAAATCATAATCAAGCTCCTCCACTTACAAATCAAGGTCATGACACACCTCCAATCTTTGATGAACCCATCGTTGAATAGAAAATATTTAACAACCATGGCCTACGACCCATTTTTATAATCCCATAGTTGATCCACCACTTGTCTTTGATCAACCTCCTATCTTTGACAAACCCATCTTTGGTCAAACCATATTTGACCAATCCATCCTAGACCAATTCATCTTCAAATTGCAAAACATACTCCAAATCTTTGACCAAAATGACTACTTCAAATATTTGACCCCTACTTTTGACCAACACGTCATGACCCATCACCCCATATCCCATCACATATCAAAACCTCCATCACCCAAAAACACAAGCCCCAAGTGACCAAGGCACTTGTAGACAACAAAATCCAAAATTCATTTCATGTGGACATGGCCATTTTAAACATCAAATTAACATCAACATCCAATCTTTTCAACAAAACTTCACTTGTCAAATTTGTCACAAAAGAGGGGATCAACAACAAAAATCACTCATGGCTACATGGGGGTAACCTCATGGCTTGTTTCCAAAGTAGTAAGTATCCAATCATGAACATAATCTATAAAATCATTAACTACAAAGGTATAGACCTTGGCTTTCATGAGCAAAGAATCATCAAATCTATCCATATCTATGAAAACAAGGCTCTTCTGGCATCTACTACAAACCATCTATGACACAATGTGAAAATGTCAAATACACTTCCATGTTATTTGAAGTGGCTTCACCCAACATCAAGATAGGATCCTCTTGTAGTCCCTATAAAGATCATGCTGTCACCAATCCTTTCATTAACACCACTACTCCTTTCCACCATCGTGAAATTCAATCTCCCACACCCATCGATTGGAACTGACAAAATTGCATATCATCAACCTTATTTAATAACAATCAAACAATCACAGAATTCATGATCAACATCCTAGTATAAAATCATATAACACATTTCAAAGTCAACATGGATAGTGCAACATATTGCAAAGAATAATATTCCCTCAATCAAAATCAATCCTATAATCAAAGCAATCAAAAATCAATGTCGACTAGTGAAAATGTCTTTGAGGTGCTATCATACCAGACTAAAAATAAAAATCAAGCAAATCAAGAAATCAATCTTCCTCCTATGTTAGCATAGTTGTAGGATAGTTCTACATTATTTGTTGCATACACCATAAAAAACCAACATAAAATCTCCTAATCATCTAACTTGCGGCTAATCTAAGTCTCATAGAACATGAGATTTTTGGTTCCAATCCCCTTCACATCATGACACCTATACCTATCCATGCAATCACATCCCTCAAACTCCTTCACATAACCAATACACACCATCCATTAATATGCCTTTCGCTTCACCCTTCTTGGCAACACCCTCTATCGTAAGGGCTATGGCAGTATCCTGATCAATATGGTGGAATCCAACTTATAAATAAATGAAGTTCACAATGACATATTTGGAATGCATACTTGAAGAATCTAATGTTATTTCAATATTATAATAATAATAATAATAATAATAATAATCAAAAATAAAAAAAATCAAAAGAGAAATATAAATAATTGTCCACAAGTGAAAACTATTTATATGGTGCCTTAGGCAAGTACCATGATGAAACAAGTTTCTGGCATCGTGCGTATATATGTTGTCTACATGTGCCCTAAACTTGAGGGCAAAATTTGTTTCATCCATCCATTGGTGTCCTATCCATCTTATCCTACCTAAGATGACCATCCTTTCCCCCATTTTGACATTGATAAGGAAGTGGAATAAATATTGAGAATTGTTTTGGAAACATCTTGGCACATTTGTAGAATAATTTTTTGATGACTGGTCACATTGTTCTTATGTAACATGGTCCTTATAGGTCCATCACCACCACCACCATCATCCACAATCTTCATCTCCTTCATCATCTTCACCATCTTCATTATCACCCTAATTTTTCCCTATTCATCCATAATGCACCGGTATCCATCCCTAATTATCCCTAATCCCCTTGTATGCATCCTTAATCATCCCTCATCCAATTTTATCTATATTTAATCCTCCCTAATCCATCTATATATGTTCCTATTCACCCCTAAATGTTTTCTTGAATCCCTTGCATCCATAGTCATTACCATCCCCATTGCTAGAATGTGTTCCCTTTGTTGGTACCCTTCAGCAATAAACCCCAAAAATTCCATAAAATTAAAAAATCCAAAAAATAATATAAAATCCAAAAACAATATAAAATCCCAAAAATATAAAAATAATAGAAAATCCAAAAAATAAAAATCAAAAATCAAAAGCAATAGGTAACATCTATATTTTTTATATGTGTGTTTTGTTTGTTTATGTGTTTTCTTTTTTCTTGCATTAGTGTAAATCCTTTGGCATATGAAAATAGAGACATCATGATTTTTACATATGATGGTTGAATAGTTTTGTATTTTATATCAAGAATAAGGTTTTTCAAACAATCAGAATTCGTGCAAGCTTGGCAACAGTGTCCCATCCCCACATCAACACCCTTTTCTAAATACAAATTTCTTCTAACAAACAATCCATATGTAACTATCCACCCTCATGACCTACATGTGTAGACATAATAAGACCCTTGCCTCCAATTTAATCTCATCCAATCCTCATCTAATTTCATTCAATCCAACCCATTCTAATTGAATTCTAGCAGGAATATCAATTTATTATCCCTAGTGGTATCCTCCTGTGCCCATGTTTTTTTTTGTATCTTTTCCACTTTGTGAAAAATCATTTATCACACATGTAATCATCCATCACTATGATCCTTACATCATAAATCCATCTCATTGATTAAATTTGTGAGTTATGCTTGCATTTCTTAAAAATTATTCAACAATCCATTAATCACATCAAAGCGTGCAATTTCATTGGGATATTTTCCCTTGCATATATCATTGCTTGGGGAAAATCAAATCGCATAGCTTTATCATCAAGATAAGTTATTCCAAATTTTCTCCCTTACATATATCATTGCTTAGGGCACATCACATCCATCAATCACATCGAAGCATGCAACTTCATCAAGATATATCGTTCCCAAATCTGCTCCCTTGCATATATCATTATTTATGGAAAATTAAAGTTTGTAGCTTTATCATTGAGATATATCATTTCCAATCTGATCCCTTACATATATCGTTACTTGGGAAATATCACATCAATCAACACAATCAAACCATGCAATCCTTAACTCAAGTGAGTAAGTTGCATCACATACATACAATTGCTTATCTCCATCATCACACTCTCATCCACCCACCACTCATCATTATCCTCCATCCCTATTACCCACATATGCATAACTAACATTTATTCTAGCCCTTCCTCTAATTTTAAGATCCCATTTGTGTCCTTCATTCCTGCATGCCCTCTCAAGGGAGCATCATCCCTAGTTAACTCATCACCTTTCCTTTCATGCATTTAACCTCCATCATGCCACCAGGGGCATTTATGTGTTTTTTTTGGATTTTATAAATTTTTTTACATGGGCATCCTTACACACCCAAATTTATTCTTATACATTCTTTGTAATATTGATACTTATTTTAGTCACAGTGCCCTTGCAAAGAGGCGAAAAAATGTAGACATCTAAAATCAGATATCTCAATGTTGATTTTAACCTATCATCACCCTATTCACTAATCCACACTAACATCATTTTAAATCTTAATTTCATCCCTAATCCTATCATTGACTAATATCCCTAGACAATCTACTATTCACACCATCTCTCCCCTTGCTAATTAGTTGATAATATAATCCATGCACATTTCATGTTTTCATAAATTAAACAAATCAATATTCATCACATTACCTTTCTATCTCAAATCAATGATGCCATCAATCATATCCAAATCCCAAATTCTTACACCAAATCCAATCACCCCAAATCCAAGGAAATCAACCAAATCCAAAAGTAAATTAGTCATAAAATCCCAAGGCAATCCCATGCCTTCCCAACCTCCCTCATTCAATGAGGAAGTTTACTCATCCTCAACCCTTGATCTTGGATCAAGATTAATAATTCACATTCATCCATAAAATATATAAATTAACACTCGCCCCTCAATTATAAACTTGTTCAAGTTACCTATGAAGTTCTACCAATTTAGAAATCCATCATCAACGTGAAGCGATTATCCAATTAAGCCATCAATAAGGGGAGATGCTTCTGGATTTCTTGCATGAATCTAAATGTGCACCCACATTTACATCAAGAGCACAATCAATCCTTCAAAGGAGATATCTTCAAGGTAAGTGAGGTATATATATTATCATTTTACTCAATTTGAGGTATTTGTTTAATTAGGATAGGAATTTGGTTGCATTTCAAGTTTCTAATTTAGTAACCCTAGTTTTAGATACATACACAAATAATGGTCAATATATACATGGATTTATTGACTATAATTATGGAATCACACATGGCATTATGATTGACAATGACTCTGGTGAAATATTATTTTGATGTCATTCTTATATAGTCAAGGCTATACTCATAGATACTTATGTAGTGTAATTACAATATTACATGGTTATGATGGACATGAACATAAACTCTTAGGTGGTCATACACTTCCACTCAAACTTGGTTTGAGGACATACCTAGTTTGGTTCTATGTTATGCCTAATTCAAGATCATATAATATTTTTCTTGGATGCCCTTGGCTTAATCGAATAAAATAAATATCATTGACAATACATAATTGTGTCAAATTTATGCATAATAGAAAATTCCACACTATTTATGGCTTATCTTATGAGAGACTTATTCATTGACTACCTAGTGCACCTCAAAAGGTAAAGATCATTTACTCTAGTGTGATCCCCACTTCTCCTACATTAGTAGATTAATCATGTGTACCTAATAAATTTAAAATTAAATTGTTAATATTTATTATGCTAGCTCTTCAAGCTCTTATTCATGCACTTTCACCTCCAAGACACATCATCGTGACATTTGTATCATAAGATTTAGTTGACACCTAAACCAATAATTTTATCATGATTTTCTACACCCTTAACCTATATCATGTCTAGGGACATGTATGGATGACTTGTGGCTTACATACCTTTCATATTATCTTGTCACATTTTGATCTGGGCAACATTTCAGGTGACAATTCAGGCGATGGTCCTACCCCAATAGGTGGTGAAACTTTTGGGAGCCATAACTTTTGCACCATATCTTTGATTAACTTCCCGTTTGAACCATTGGAAAGCTAAGAATGAGGATAAAATGATGAAATGACACAAAGCTATATTTGGTGGGTTTATACCCCCCAAAACCTAATGTAAGTGCCCTAAATTTTAATTTTAATAGTGTTGTCTAAAAATAGTAAGTTTCTAAAAATAGTAATTCCTTGAATTTTGTATTGTTGTAAATCATGGAAGTCAAACCAATTCATCTACCTTGATATTGTTAACCTTCCAAATCCTCCTCTTACCTTCAAAGTATGTATAAATGCAGATGTAACCCGAGAATAAAATCATACATCTCTTCCCAGAGATAGGCATATGTTTGTATTTTCAATCTTATGAGTAATAAAACATCTCTTCTCAGAGAAATCATTGTTACTATGTTATTTTAATATTATTAAAATATATTTCAACCAAAAATTTTGAGTTTTAGATCAGTGGTATCAGAGTAGTTTGTTTTGAGAGTGTATGATCCCGAGGATGAAGTTAGGCTACAAGAAGCTTGGGTGGAAAACAATAGAGCTCATAAACTATCCACCTATTCACTCCAAATAACCTCAAATGGTGGATGACACTGAGACATCTGATCCCTTCAAGGAAATGATGAATGAATCCCTCCATTGGTAGCAAGTGCAGATGTTGTAACATTTTGCCCAAATTTTCCAACAAATATCAATGGAAAATTTTGGCTCCTCATCTGCACTCCCTGACACCTCATCCATGGAACATCATTTCAGTGCCTCGACACCCTTCAAGGTTCAAGTAAATTTTGATATCCACACATTTAAAGGCAAAATCAATGCTGATGTAGTAGAAAATTGGTTAAATCAATTGTCTTCTTACTTTTTTGTAAATAAATTCACCAATGGAGAGATCACTTTTGCTCTTTTGAAAGCATCATTGCCTATCAAAAATTAGTGGAAAGTATACAAAATGAGGTTCAATATGGATGACATTGGCCTTGAGGTGAAACCTGCCTAGGATGATTTCATGGAAGTTGTAAAGGAAGAATACTACCCCATTGGAGTATATGATGATCTATGCATACAGTGGCAATAACTTCGCCAAGGTAAGGAACAATCTATTCAAGATTACACTGAAATTTTTCATTCTTTGTCTGTGAGATTGGGCATCCAAGAAAGTGAGAAACATAAGACTCAAATATTGTGGTAGACTACAATGATACATACGAGGAGAAATGGAACTCTTCAATTTGGAAACCCTCGATGAGGCATACAAGTTCATGTGGAGATTGAGTAGAAGCATATGAGAAATCATACAAAGAGTCATCCTTCAAAATAGAAAAGTGACAAAGAAGGTCAAACACGAGGCCAAAATTGGAAGCAAAAAGAGTTTCAAGATAAGAAACCCTAGAAGGGAAAGACTAGAAAATAGTGTGATTACCACAAAACTAGAACTCACTCTAAATAAGAATGTCGAGCCATCAAGTCCTTACTTTTTGAGTCATAATACTTGACATCTACTACTCTACCTCATACACACCCTGTAGTCAAAAAGGATGAAGAAAATATTGTAGATGCTGAGCTCAATACCATCGTTGCTTCATCATAAACCTGTAAGAAAAGGCCAGATGACAAGGAAATGTTGTTTCACTCTTAGTTGTGGGTGAAAAATAAGCCTCTATATTTTATTCTTGACAGTGGAAGTCAAAAGAATTTAATCTCTGCCAAAGTTGTGAAAAGTCTCAATCTATCCATGAAGCCTCACCCAAAGCCATATAGTATTGGATGGTTGAGCCTAAGGTGAGACCTCCATGTCACCCACTAGTGTCTTATTTCATATATAATAAAACTTTTCCAAGATGAGGTCTTGTGTGATGTGGTCAATCTAGATGTTTGTGATGTAATCTTTGGTTAGCCATTCATGTATGATCAACATGGCATCTATGAATCATGAACCTAAAGAATCACCCTCACTCTTGGAATGCAGTGTTATAGGGTACCAGAGGTACCACCTCCCACATTTATCTCCCTAATTAGTGCCAAGAAATGTAAGAGATTGGTGGAGAAGACAAAGTAATTCATTCTCATGGTGGTCAAGCCACAAAGGTTTAAGAAGGTTGATGTTGCAGTCCTGATTACACAATCAACACAACAACAGAAGCAGATGGGTCAAATCATGGGAGAATATGATGACTTATTCAAGTCATCCATAGGAGTTCCACTTCACTACCAGGTAAAACATTCTATCAATTTGATTCCAAGATCACCTTTGCCTAACAATCCTATGTATTGTAGATCAGTTTTGGAGAATGATGAGATAAAAAGGTAGATTCAAGAATTGATCCAAAAGGGTCACATCAGGCCAAACTCTTCACCTTGTGGAAGCCCAATTATCCTAGCACCAAAGAAGGATGGAACATGGAGGCTTTGCATTGACTATCAAGCCTTGAATAAAATCACTGTGAAGAATTGCTACCCCCTCCCTAGGATTAATGATCTGCTGGACCAACTCTACGATGTGAAGTTCTTCACCAAAATAATTCTCAAATCTAGCTATTACCAAATTATTATCGATCCCATAGATGTCTGAAAGACTGTATTCAAATCCAAGGAGGGGCTCTTTGAATGGTTGGCTATGCCTTTTGGATTGATTAACACACCTGAAACCTTCATGAAGATGATGGATGACATCTTGAGACCCTTCACCAACTCAATTATGGTTGTCTACCAAGATGACATACTCATCTATATCAAAAATGGGAGGAACATCTGCAACATGTCTGTAAGGTCCTTCAAACTCTTTGAGAGCACATGTTGTAAGCAAATCTTGATAAATGCACATTCAAGATGAAAATAATTTAGTACATACGGTATGTTGTGAATGAGGAAGGGGTCTATGTCGATCCAGAGAAGATTCAATTTATTCAATAATGGCCTACACCAAGGACCCTGATAGAACTTAATAGTTTATTGGGTCTTGTAAATTTCTATCATAGGTTTATTCTTGGATTTTCACATGTTGCTTGACCACTAAACCAAGTGACTAAAGGAGGATCTAAAGCTACATTTAAGTGGAGAAAAATACAACAAAGCATTTAAGAATTTGAAAATCGACTCTATTTAGCTCCTATTCTTGCCTTTCTATACTTGCATCAACCTTTCAAGTTGATGAAATATGCATCTGAATATGCCATGGGAGTTGTCATCATACAACATGGACATCCTTTTGTAGATCACAATGAAAATTTCAATGATATAATAAAAAAATACCTGACATATGACATGGAGATATATGCCATTGTGCAAGCTTGCAAACAATAAAAACACTACATCTTAGAGAAAGAGATGGTCATCCATAATGACCATAGACCACTAGAATTCATCTAGACATAGAGAGAACTATGACATGAGAGGAACCAAAAATGAGCCACATATATAAAATAATTCTATTTGATAATCAAATAAAAAAGGTTATTTCAAATATAGATGTAGATTATCTGAGCCACCCACCAATTTATGCACTCATAACAGTTCTTGATTTGTGCAGACATGAGACTACCACCTGGTGTGCTTTGTATGAAGCAGATCCTAATTGTTCCAATACATATCAAGAACTTCAATAAGGTAAACATGTCTTTGATTTATATTTACAAGATAATGTCCTTTATCACATGGGGCACACCTGTGTTCTAGCTACAGAAAAATAGAGGATGATATGGGAAGTACATTTTGGTAAGACAACTGGAAACTTTGGTATAGAGAAGACATTGACAGTTCTTCAAAATCAATTTTATTGGCACCATATGTGAAAGGATGTGGAAAGGTACCTCAAATCTTGCACCCCATGTGTGATAGTCAATCCAACAAATAAGAAGCAAATATTGTACACACCATTGCCAGAACCAACCAAGCCTTGGGAATCTGTCTCAATGGATTTTCTCTCAGGTTTGCCCACTTCAAAACATGACAAGGACTATATTTTTTTTGTAGTTGATCATTTTTCAAAAATGGCTATCATGATTGATTGTAAGAAAAATATGTCTACTAAGGAAACTACTCAACTATATTTTAGTCATGTATGGCTCCATTTTGGTCTCTCCAAGTCCATTGTTTCAGACAGAGATAATAGGTTCTTGAGTATCTTCTGGTTCACTCTATGGAAAATGATGGATACTAAGCTGATGAAGTCCATGACCTTCCATCCAAAGACTAATGGCTAGATAGAAGTGGTGAACCACCTAATTATCCACATACTTTGGATGTATCACTCTAAACATCCATGCACATGGGATGAGGGGATTTTTTTCATACAACATGAATACAATCAGGCCCTTCACAACTCCACCAAGCACAGTCCATTCCAAGTATGCTTCAGGTTCTAACCCATGGCATAAATAGATGTAGCCATTCCATTCTCCACCATGGAATATACACCTCATGAGAGATTTGGGGTAGAAAAAGCAACAAAGTTCATTGAATAAATCCAACACATCTAGCAATAGGTTCATGACATCCTGGAAATGATGAATCAGAAGTATAAGTAATGCCATGATAAACGTAGGGTGACACACCATTTTATTGTAGGTGAAAAGGTTTGGTTGTGGATTCAAAATGAATGACTCATAGGCCCACACAAAAAAATTTGATCTCTGTGATATGGTCCTTACACCATCATTAGACAAGTTGGAGAAAATGCTTTTGAGTTGAACCTGCCAACCTACCTTGCTTGGCATCCAATATTCAATGTGGAGCTTCTCAAACCATATCATCCACATCTATTAAACACTTTGGTTGTAGCAGAACAATTGGACATTAATGAGCTTGATCCACAGGATTTTACTCTAGTAGAGGAAGATCAGATTGTGGACATCTAGATGAAAACAACAAGAGGGCACTCTATTCCTCTTTACCAGGGGGTCAAAAGGGGCAAGCTTAGCCACCAAGGTGAGTGGCTCATAGAGAATCAAATAAGGACATAAATACCACACTTGAAGATGAATCTTGATGCAATGGGGACCATTGATTCTCAAGAAGGGAGGAATGATCTTGAAAACAATTCGGGCGACTGTCCTACCCCAATTGGTTGTAGAACTTCCAAGAGCCATAAATTTTGCACCATAACTCCAATTGACTCCCCATTTGAATTGTTGGAAAGATAAAAATGAAAATAACGTGATGAAATGGCATAGAGATATGCTCAATGGGTTTTGACCTTCAAAAACTTAATGGAAGTACCCTAAATTTCAATTTTAATAATGTTGTCTAAAAATATTAAGTTTTTAAAAATAGTAATTCCTTGAATTTGGTATTGTTGTAAATCATGGAAGTCAAACACTTCATCTCCCTCAAGGTTGGTGACCTTCCACATCCTCCTCCTGCCTTCAAAGTATGTATAAATGCAGATGTAACTCAAGAAGGAAATCAGACATCTCTACCCAGAGATAAACATATGTTTTTATTTGCAATCTTATAATTAATAAAATATCTCTTCTTAGAGAAATCATTGTAATTGTGTTATTTTCATGTTCTTGAAATATATTTCAACAAAAACTTTTGAGTTTTGGATCACATTTCTCTATATTCTTATAAAGGTCAGACTATATAATAGCTATGGCTAAGTAGAGTATATCTATGAGGTAGAGGTTGGTCTTTGATCATCATATTAATAATTCTTCTCTTATTGCATTATTATGGAGGTTACCCTCTCAAAGTGGATCGGGCATATTTATCAAGTATTTTTCTCTTTCATCAATTATTATTATGGATTTGCTTGTTTTGATCTTAATTCTATAATATATTATTCCACCATTGTGAAACATCTAAGTAATTTCATAAAAAGTGGTATTTGTGTGTTGATTTGGAAAAGTTTCAATAGCGTAAGTTTTCAGATCCGGTGTTACAGTTTTCCTAAGAATTGAAGGATAAAAAAACATAACTTGTGATCAAAGAAAAAATTAATTTTTTAGTCACTGTAGTATTATTTGAATACAAAAATAATAATTAAAAAAATCACACCCTTGTGCAAATTAATAGTCATTATATTCATCTCTTTAAGATGTTCACAATGGTATAATCTGTTGGTACATCTTTTTGGGGGCTTGAAACCATCCATCCTAGGGCTTGTGCATGGCTGGTCCTAACACTCACGACTATGGGAAAGGGAAATACACTCAAAAAATCCTCACAAGGATGACATGGAGTATGGAATTTTAGATCCTTTGGTTTCTGAGGTGATTTACCAAATTTAGTTAAATATGCTAAACATGGTGAAGAAAGATGATCTCAATGGGGTAAAAGGGGACACCAATGTTGTGAAAAATTAGCTAAAAACCATTAGTGGATGATTGAACACTATTGTGACTCAAATTCCACAAAATAATCGTCCACCACTCCATTTGGGTTCTCTTAATCAGAAAATCACAAATCCAATACTAGTTTGAAGCCCATGATGCCAAAAGTGGAAGTGCACAAGTTTGATGGTAAGGATCCAATCACTTGGATTAATCAAATAGAAAATTTATTTGATCTACATCAGACCCCATGTGTGAAAAAGGTGGTCATGACATATTTGTATCTATAACATGATCATTTTATTTAGTATAGGTGGTTGTGCACTCAAAATAAAAAGAAGGGTCTTATCGTTACCTGGTCAATGCTTACTAAGGAGCTGAAAATGCGCTATGAAAAAAATGTCTCAAAAACTACTTCAGTCAATTATCAAAGTTGAAACAAACATGGACTGTTAATGTTTATATTCAACAATTCCAGAATCATCCTTATGCATGGATGACATCAATGAGGAAAACATGATTAACATGTTCTCGAGTGGGCTCAATTAACAACATCCAACTTAAGCTTCACAAGTTTAAAATAACTTCAGTATCTGAATCCATACCATTAGTGTGCAAGGTAGAGGAAAAATATATTATCAAATTAATGTATTTTGATTATGTCTATGAATGCAATTCCACAACACTATGATTTATTCAGCGTACAACATTGATAACTTATCAAATTGAAGAGAATTATGAAAAAGGGTTTTGTTTTAGTTGTGACAGAAAGTGGAGAAAATGACATAAATGTGCTGAAAATAAGTTGTTCTACATTGAATACACCACTGAAGATGAAGAATATTATTATGCCTCGAGTGAGGGTATGGAAGAGCCAGAGGAAGAATCTAAATATTCTCACCCTAATATATTATATCATGCACTTTTGGGTATTAATACTCTTCAAACTCCTAAGGTGGTGGGTTTCCTTCAGAAACATAAAATGACAATGTTGATTGACTCAAGGAGTACACACAACTTCATCAATAATAATTTGTCTACTCATTTGAATTGTTTCATTTACTCGACTCTAAAATTTTAGGTCATGATTGTTGCTGGTGGCATAGTTAATTATCCTAAAAATGCCATATTATTAAGCTTGATATGAGAGACTACATACTATATTATCCTATGTTTGATAATCCCATGGGTGGGGCTGACATTTTTTTAGAATTACAATGGCTCACAACTCTGGGCATAATACAGATGAATTTCTAGGATTTATTCATGTGCTTTCATTATGAAAATAGGACATTTGAACTACGTAGATTAAGAGAAAAATATCCAGAATTGGTTAGTTCACATAGGATGACTAAGTTTTTTCAAAAAGGGGTTGAAATATTTATAACATAATTCTTTTCCATATAAGTTCAACTAAAAAATATGTCTACACATCTGACTTTATAGATAATTCTTAATGACCATTTATCTATTTTTGGTGCTATGTCAAAATGACTACCACCAAAATGAGAACATGATCATGTCTTAAGACCAATTCTAGGTAGTAAACCACCAAACATTAGACCATACAAGTATCCATATGCCCAGAAGAGTTAAATTAAAAATATTGTATAGGAGATGTTAAAGGCAGGTATTATCAAACATAGCCAAAGTGAATATTTAACCCCAGTGGTCATGGTCCATAATAAGGATGACACTTGGAGGATGCACCCAGACTATAGATAATTAAATAAGTACATCATCAAAGATAAGTTTCCTATTCCAATAATTGATGATTTTTTAGATGAACTACATGGTTTTTTTATTTTACCAAATTAGATCTTTATTCTAGGTATCATCAAATTCGGATCAGAGATGAGGATATGCCTAAGAAAACTTTTAGAACTCATGAAGGCCATTATGAGATTATGGTCATGCCATTTAGTCTCACAAATGCAACATCTAAATTTTAGAGTTTTATGAATATTATTTTTATGCATTTTAAAAGGAAGTTTATGTTGATATTTTTTGATGACATCCTAATATATAGAAAAACTTTAGAATAACATTTGAAGCATGTGAAACATGTATAGTTAGTGCTGAAATAACATTAGATTTACGCCAAACTTTCCAAATGTGATTTTGGAGTCTAAGAGGTGAAGTACTTGGGTCATATTATTTCACATGAAAGAGTCAAAGTCGACCTTAATAATATCAAAGCTATGATGGAGTTGCAAGTGCTAAAGATCCTCAAGAACCTTCATAGATTTTTGGGACTAATAGGTTACTACCACAAATTTGTAAAAAAGTATGGTATCATAAAATCTCTACTCACAACTTTTTTGAATAATGAATCCTTCCATTGGGATAAAACAAATACCAAGGCATTTAAGAGGTTGAAAAAGGCTATGTTCACCTTTCTAGTTTTGGTTACTCCTATTTTTTCTAAAACTTTTGTTGTTGAATGTGATGCATCAGGATATGGCATGGGGACAGTACTCATACATGAAATAAGACTCATTGCATTTGAGATTCATCAACTCAAGGGGAAAATAATCTCAAGCAAATATATGAAAAAGAGATGATGGATATTCTTCATGCAATCAAGCAATGGAGACCTTATTTGTTGGGTAGACACTTTAAGGTAGATATCGATCACAATAATTCAAAATATTTTTTGGAACAATGATTGTCATTAGAAAAAAAATGGGCAACTAAATGTTGGGATATAACATTAAAATATTATATAATAAAGGAAAAGATAATGTGGTAGTAGATCCACTATTTAGGAGGGATGAATCAGTTGAGGCATTATTATGTTCAATAACCATTTGGCAAGCAGATTAATTAGAGGAGGTAAGATTCAGATGGGATAATGACAATGATACATAGGTTTTGATTCAGAATATTTAATATGGTTCTAGTGTTTCTAAAAAATATGAGTGGAAAGGAAACACATTATGGTATAAGGATAGATTATACCTATGTATGGATTTTATACTCAAACATATGATCCTTCAAAAGCTTCATGTATATCCAATAGGGGAACTTAGGATTTTTTAAAACCTATAATAGAATCAAGCTGGATTTCTTTTGGGAAGGACTCAATGGGTATATACAAAAAATTATGGTAGAATGCATGGCATGCCAATAGAATAAAGGTGAGAAAATTAAGACACAAGGTCCTCTGCAACCTTTATCCATCAGTAGCCAGAGGTGGGAATAGGTTTCCATGGATTTCATTAGAGGGTTGTTGAGGTATGAAGGTAATAATGTGATCATGGTATTTATGGATAGGCTTACAAAATGTGCTCATTTTTTTCCTTATCAAATCCATTTATATTCAATATAGTAGTTATTAATTTTATAAATATAGTTCAAAATCCACTTGGTACTCCTAAGATTATTGTAAGTGATTGTGATCCCATCTTTACTAGTAGTTTTTGGACTGATTTATTGAAATGTTTGGGTACTCATTTGGCTCATAACTTGTCATACCATGCTCAATCTGATGGAAAAATAGAGATGGTCAACAAATTCTTAGAAGGGTATCTCTGTTGGTTTGCATAAGATAGACATAAATAATGGATTCATTGGCTACCACTAGTTGAATGTGGTATTACACTTTCTTCCACACCTCTTCTAAAATGTCTTTTTTGTGGAACTTTAAAATTATCATCCCCCATCCATCACTTCATATTTTAAGGTTCAACCCAAGGTTTGAGCTATTGAGGAACACATTCAACATCAACATGAGGTACTAGCTAGTTTGAGAGAGAAATTTTCAATAACACAAAATTGACTAAAGCAGGAAGTAGATGAACACCATAGTGAGATGCATTTTGATAAAGGTGATTGGGGATTTTTGCACTTATATCCATATAAGTAGATGTATTTGAAATAATATAAAAATGATAATAATTTATTTCCTAAGGATCATGGCTCTTATTAGATCTTATAAAAAATTGGTAGTGTGGCATACAAGTTGGAGCTACTGAAGTCCACTTGCATACATCCTATATTTCATATATATTTCATAAATAAGGTAATTAGATAGATAATTTATACTTAGAATGAGTTATCAAAAATAGATGAAGAAGGCAGAGTCATTCTGGAACATGAGATCCTTCACACATTCATTAAAAGGCTACAAACAAGAGATATTAAAGAGTATTTGATCAAGTGAAAGAGTCTAAACTATGAAGATGCACCATGGGAGGATGAATCTTTCCTGAAACACCATTCATAATTTATTCAACATTGAGGGAAATATTTTTTTGAAGGTGAGAGTTACGTTACACTATTAACCTATAATTTGTATAGGGATATGTGTGGCTGACTTGTGGTTTACATACCTTTCATATTATCTTGTAATATTTCTCTATTTTATTAGTAAGGTTAGCCTATGGAATAACCATGGCTAAGTATATTATATAGAGGAGGTAGTGGTTAGTCTTTGATCATCATATTACAAATTTTAATCTTATTGCATTGTTGTGGAGGTTTTTTCTTGAAGTTGCTCAATCACATTTATCAAGTATTCTACTCTTTCATTAATTATTTTTGTGGATATTCTTATTTTGGTCTTAATTATGCGATATATTATTTTGTTGTTGTAAAATATCTAAGTAATTTTGTTACAAATCTATTCCAACACAATCTTTAGTAGCTCCTATACCATATTAAACACATTATTCCTATATACGATGACAATTATCACACATTTTACAATCATTTTTCTGATACATCGAGTGATTTATTAAATCTTATAGTTAAAATTTTGGTATTATAGATTGGATTATTAGGTAGCCTTACTAACCTGCATTTTGGGTCTCATTGATACATGTTTTCTATACCATAGTTTTGTGCATATATTTCTTCTATATGTTGTGCCTTACATTTGGCCTTCTCTCAAATATTGATTGCACGCTTCTATCTCCTTCATTTGATACATTGGTACTTGCTTTTTTTTTCATTAAAATTATTTTAGATACTTGTTTTGTATTGCTTGTTATGTTTCACTACCCTTGTCTATTTGTTTTTTGATCCCATTCTTAATACTTGCATTGGCTTCTTGATGATAGAAACATGTTCATCAAGACCTTCAATCACAACATGCATTGATTCTAAGAGGGCCATAAGATTGTTAAAATTCTCATTTTATACCTCTAATTTTTGATCCATGCTCCCATCTTCTCATGGTTAGCCTCATACCTTATATTGTGTTACCTTTTTAATTATTATTCTACACATATGACTAAAAATAAATAAAAAAATCATACATGGTCATATATTTGCTTATGATGACACAATACCCATACTTATTCCTTATCAATTGCATTTTTATACATATTTGCCCAATGGGGACATCATGTCTACACTTGTTTCTTATTGATTTCATGTATACACTATTTTCCCAATGGAAGCATGGTACCTGTATACATAAAAATATTTACACTCCTTTGTCACGTATAATATGTTCTAATATCATGTCAAATTCATCCATTAATTGTATTAATTAATTCATAATTTTTCCTATTACCACATTACTAATCCTTTCTTGTCAATAGTCTAACAATTCCTTACACTATTCATATCACACACAAACCTTACCCTCATCTCATGCCAATTAATTATATATAAACCTTTTATTACACCACAATTAACCCACTAAAACATCATCACATTATTTTGGAATTTTTAATTCCAAACTCACCTACCACCACTAACTTCTCCTACAAATACTCTCACTAATCTCTCACCTAACCTTCATTAACTAGCCTAAACACATCTATAACCCCCTAACACTCTTCTTGATAACCACACCATGCATAAATCTCCACACCATGCATACAACTCCACACTACCCCTTTCTATGAATTTATAAGGAATTTTTGATTCCTTAGTTCATTAATTGCTTATCATCCCTAAGAATTTCAAATTACTATAATATTTCTCCACTATTGATTTGATTTCACCTTGGATCAAATTTAGCCCTTCATTTTTGCCATCACCATCTATTTAAGTAGACACACCCCCATACATAGATCAATATTGGAAAACCTTAGAATGCCATTGCAATAGTGTTGTCAAATTTCCATCTTATCTTCATTGTCAAACATCTTGATCCATCTCCATTACTGCAAGTCATTGACTTAGGTCACAACCCTACATTCAAGCATCTAAGGATCATTATATTTTGTTAATTGGGGCACATAATCTATATTTTGGAGGTAAACTGGATAACATATTTCAGGTATAATTTCATATTTTCATTGTTATTTGCTTTCCTCTTTATCTACCATGCCCAATTAGAGGTTTTGTTATGAATTGGGATAACTATTAGTGATTTTGGTGCACCTCCATTATTGTTTACCTTTTTTGATTCTTATTCCAATTCATTACATCAGATTTTAATGACCATAGTGGGAGGAATCCCTTAATCTTTACTTGTTGATATTTTGTGTGCTTGGGCAAGCATGCAGGTTCCATTTGAAAAAGATTCGATGGCCTCAAACTCAAAAAAATCATGAATTTTCAACTATAGGTTGGAAGTGGTTTTGTGTCTGTATATACACAATTTTGTTCATTAGATACGTAGATTTGTCTTTGAAAGTCATGACCTTGACTTAATTTTCATCCTTAAATTCTAGTTGTTCCCAGACATTTTAAAAATTTGACCTATTTAAACAAAGCCATTATTATCAATTCTTGTAATCAAATACCTTGTTGACTATAATAACTATTTTTTTTATATACATCTAATTATATTTTGGCATATGATTACAAAGCTGCCACTGTCCTTAATTTAAAATCAATAACTCTATTTAATAAATCGGTGACTTTGTAAAGATATTCCAACCAGTCACTAATCTATTATCAATAAACTTTTACATGGTTTATGATCTAGATTAATTTATAGTCTAAACTTAACCCGTTAATATGGTCCTGGTCAATTTATAACCTACCTATAATTTGATCCTAGTCTGTTAGACCCATTTTTGTCTCTATTTTTCTCTTTTTTTGTACTATACAAAATTTTGTCAAAGTTCTAATTTGCAAGTCCTAGATCGGAAACTTTGTCACTAAGATAAGTGATTCATCATTAGGATCGGTGGATTTGTGGTAGGTCATATGATAGGTATAACATTTTATAATTTTATTATTCTCACAAGGTCAATACTTTCAGTTGTTCTCAATTAACAACTTTGTTTATTAGACTAATGACTTTGTAGACTCTAGTAACGATTGTGTCAAATCTATTTTTAACAAAATCCATCAAAACATGCACAAAAGTGGATTTGTACCATGGATAAGTAGGTTTATAAAAAAAAATATGGTTTAGGTTTGATCCAAAAATCAGATTTACCCCTTAGATAAATAAAATAGTTTTTAAATAAATCAAATACTGAAATTCTCAATTCCCTAAGTAAAATATAATTGGTTGCAAAATTCTCAATTTATTGATTAAATAAAAATAGGAAATGGATTTAATATTCAAGAATCAAACCTGAGTGAATAATCACTCAAAAAATATGATTGTACATTCAAACTAATTTGTGAACAGTAATTAACCTCCTATTAATAAATACTATTTTATTCAAATGGATTTAAAAAAATATAATAAGTCATTTTCTAAAATTTAATTAAAAAGAATTGACTTTTAAACTCTGAAGGTGAATTGTCTGGATAATTCTGAATATGAGTGTTTTGTGAACTCATATAAATTTATTGTTCAGTAAAAAAATATTTAAATCACATTTGTATCTCTTCAAATAGTCTCTTAATTAATTTTCAGTAATTAAATTTAGATATCAATAATAATTAAAAACTGATATACTGATGAAAAACTAAAATAAAATAGAGACCAAAGATTGTTTACAAGGTTAACCAATTGACTATGTTCATGAGTTCATTTGAACCATTCCATTATAAAAAATGTAAATACAAAATTTAAAACTTACATCCCTGTATAATTTAAGGAAACTTGTAGCTCTGTGTGAGATGAAGAACTCATCTGCAAAACGTAAAATGTTCTTCTCTTCAACCAAACAATATCTGCAAATGCTTATAATTCTCCTGTATGAGATATTAATTTTCTCAACATGAGAAAAAAAATTCTCAAAGGATTTATAATATATCCTTGGCTTTACAAATCTCTTTAATTTACATAGGCTGAGAAGATTTAAGAATAAGCGAAATTAAAATATGATCAATTCATTAAATTAAATAACCTATGTTCTTCAAGCAAAATAGACATTTATCTGTATGGACCATCTATGCTTGAAATTTTTGGTAATATTCCTTCTCTATTAAAAATAAGCAACATGTCCATCTTTGTTGGCTTTCAACTGCTCTTTATAAGTTGCCCCAGAATAATAATCCTCAATATATAAAAAATTGACATATAGATAATGTTGGCTAACAATTTTCTATTTCTACCCCGAAGTATGATTAACTCCAAAAAAGGGTTTGCACATTTTTGAAACGAATCAAATCCCATCTATTAAGGAAGGTTTGAACACCTTGTTTAATAAAAATGTTTTAAAAGAAAACCAACACATATCATATCCATGTGGGGAAGGGGTGAGTGATGCATTGTTAATGTCAAACATTAAACATCCCATGCATTTTAAGTGTTGGTGTATTTATTTGCTTTATTATATTTATTATTTTGGTGCATTAATTACTTATTGTAATTAGTTTATTATGTTTATTAATAATTTGTATCAGATAGGATAAGATTGCTTAGCTAGTAGTTAATTTAGACACTTATCTTGTTACAGTGGAGTTCCACTCCACTATTCAGGGTTAGATATGATAAGATTATTTAACTAATAGTCAACTTGTGTTGATAATTTACATAAATTAAACACCTATCTTGTTAGTGTAGAGTTGCACTCCACTATTCATGTAGATAGATATCAGTTTAACTACATGTGTTATGTTATTTCCTTATCTTTATCATGCACACCTTGCTCTATATAAGCAATGGATATTTATATATTTTATATTAGATTAATATTGAATTATCAAATTAATTCATTATATTTGAGTTATTTGTTCATTTCTATTATTATCTCAAATATATAATTATTATTTATTACTATTACTATTTTATCTTTTATTTATGCTTTCTATTATATTCATTAGATCCTGTAGCTAATTCTAACATGGTACCAGTGCTATCTTGAATCTATAAATTGTTAAATATTCAAGAGAAAAATATCATCAATTTTTTGATTTTGTATACAGACACAACTTGGAGTTTTGTGAAATTTTTTAAGCTCACCATTGAATTCAGAGTACCCAAGATAGTCAAAATTGTATATAATTTTGTCTAAATTGGGTACATGAGGTGAAAGTGGCAAGGGTTTGATTTAGAAGCACCATGCCTAAATTTGGTGGGTACCTAAAAATAAAAATGTTTTTGAGTAAAATAGACCTTACAATTGTGTTCAAAATATGTCAAAACCTACAGATCCATTTAAAATTTATCCAATTTGGACACAGTCACCCCAAAAGGCAAATTTTTTTTGCTCCCAGGTACGATCGTACGGATCATACGGACTAGCAGACTATATATATATATATATATATATATATATATATATATATATATATATATATATATATAGGCCGCATGGATTAATAGGCAGATTTGAAAAGGCAACTTCAGGAGCCCTCCATTTGAACACTAAGAGGTATTTTTGAGCGATTGTTTTTTTAAAATAGCTTAAAATTTATGCTCTTCACTGCTATACTTTTAGTTTTTTGCATATTTTTTTAGATTTTTTCAGAATTTAATTTTTTATATAATAGCTCTTACTTGTCTTTATTTTTGCAACTTTAGAGGCTCATAACTTTCACATACGACCTCTAATTGAGGTCCATTTTTTTTATAAGTTAATATTTTTTTGAGCACAACACATTGGTACAAATTTTTTTATAATAAAGTACATATTTTTTATACTTTTAGACTAGAGGGACTAAATGAGATTTTTGTAAACTGAGAAAATTATAAACTAGCCTTGTAATTGCACTTAATTATAAAGCACCAAAAATAATTTCTAGGTGGGATAAAACTAAGTAATTCAGGGGGTTTTGTGGTATGTTTTGTACTTTGATTTCTGCTTTGTGACAATTTATTTCTGATTGCATCATGGAGAATTCTAGGTTCCCACTATTAACAACATACAACTATAATACATGGAAATAAAATGTATAGAATGCATTAATGATGCTAGGATATACGCCTTACATAACAATTCTTCTTACTCTACCTATTGACGAAAAAAAGTTATAACACTTTCTCTTTGAAAATACTAAAGTAATTGGATGCATTCAGTCTTATATGTCTTTAGATTTGAATTTCTATCTTGACAAATGTACAACTCCAAAAAAATCTTGGAATAAATTAGCATTATTATTTGGTAAAATAGATGAGGTTCGTGGTTACTAAATTGACAACGAACTCATTAGTTTAGATCCTAAAAATTATGCTACAATACAAGACTACATCACTAAAGTTATAGATCTTAGAGCACAATTTTCTGAATGTAAAATTGATAAAAAATATATTCAATTGATTTTTAGTGCCTTACATAAATTAGGTCCTAAGTTTTCATCCTTTGTCTCTAGCTTTTAGACTCATCGGCTCACATTGGGCACATCTTATCAAATGCCCACCTTTGAGGTATTCTCTAAGATTCTAATGGATGAAGAATAAAAGTTAATGGCTATAGGTCTAATTAAGTCATCCAAATCTCAAGCTCTAGTTACAAGTCAACATCAACATAAGCAAGTTTCAACATCAACATCAAATACAAGTTCAAGTAAAAAGAAATAGAATAATCAAAATAAGTCACAAAAAGATAAGAATAATGGGCAATAATCTTCCTCACAAGGAGATTATAAATCCACTAATAAGAAAGGAGTTTCATAAAAAAGAACTAGCACTCCTTTCCCTTATTGTAAAAAAGGGTTTCATAGTGAACAAGATTGTTAGAAGAAAGAGATCGATGAACTTAAGGGTCTTCTAAAAAAGAATAACATCAATCAATCCTCTTCAAAGGATTCTTCCACTCTTTCAAATTCAGGGAAAGGGAAAGCTACAACACTAGTTGCACTGGCAAATTCTCTCAAGTCATGGGTCATTGACTTAGGTGCTTCACACCATATAGGTTCTAATAAAGAACAATTTTTTAGATTAGAACTAAGTTCCTTGCCTCATATTCTCATAAGTGATGATTCTAAGATAGATGTTATAAGAAAAGGTATAATTGATGTTGATAGTGGTGTATTTGAGGATGTCCTTTGTGTGCCAGAGTTATCAACTAACCTTCTTTCTGTCTACCAAATCACTCACTTTGATACTGGTAGGAAAGTTGAGTTCACATTCAATTTTGTATCAATTGAAAATTAGAGGATAATACCTTAGTTATAGTGAGAAAAGTCAACAATAATACTCAACTTTATTCATTTTTCCACTTTGTGCCTCAGTCTTTCTCTACAACTTTACTCTCACATACTGATTCAGTGAGCAAGTTATGGCATGAGTGGTTTAGTCATCTAAACTACTGCTATTTACAGTAGTTGAGTCAGCAGGAGATGGTTACAAGACTTCTACAGATTCAATTTTCAGGGGGTGTATTTCATGGTTGTGCCTTAGGCAAACATCTAGAGGATAACTTTGATAATAATATCTCATTCCATGCATGTTAAGAGGACAAATCCAAACATAAAGGTAAGAGAATAATGTTTATTAAAATCATTATCCCATGTAACCAAACTCACCCCCATCCAAAGTGAAATGGATGTTCCACATGGGAAAGGAAAAAGAGGATTAAAATGGGATGAAGGCTTTAAAATATATCCCATGTTTTTTTTATAAAAAACATATCCCATTTAATTAAAACCCATGCAAATATCCATGTGGGAAAAGGTAAATAATAATGATAAAGTAGGGGATAATGTTTATTTTAAAATCTCCCATTATTGCCAAATTCCATTCGTGTGGGAGTGGAAATAAATTTAAATTTGGAACTTAGATTAAAATATTCAATGGTGATTAAAAACCATGAATAATTAGAATATAAAGTTGGTATTTAATTAAATTTGGATTAATATCTTAAGGTTATTAATAACCATAATAGGATATTAATAATATTTTATAAATGGAGGAATTACGGTGGGAATAATTGGATATGTGGAAGGAATATCTCGTTGGCTTAATAGAATTATGTGGCAAAGTTGGTAACATTGGATCTTGAATGGTTATGGGATAATGTGGGTAAATGACCAATTTGATCCCATATCTGCAACACAATACCCATTAGCAACATAAAATAATTATAATATAAAAAGTAATTGTATCAACTCTTTATATTTTTGCCACATGTCGATTTTCTATTATAACACTTGTCCTTTCCACATTTTTCCAAACCATATAAAAATCCTCTAGATCAAGGTCTAATTATTTTTGTAGGTTACCCCCAAAGAAACCAATCTAAAACTATGAACCAACTTGCCTTGCAGGTCATTTATCCAAGAATTGGCATTTTGAAACCACTTTTGATATATTTTGTTGTCACATTTTAATCAAGGTTAATTTTTTAGCTTAATTTTGAGTGTCTAAATTTCAATTAATTTAGTTTAATTTTTGGCTACTTATTTATCACCAAGGGATAAGACTGCATATACTCTCCCCTTGCACCCATAGGGTGATTCCTAGGGATCATAAACAATCAATAAACCTCCACATTTTTATTTTCTAGGGGTAACATGACATGTAATTGATCCCCACGTACTTGTCATCATATTAGGGGGATTGTGATATAGATTTAATCACCACTCACAAGACCACACTCTACATTTTTGTGGAGTATAAATATCAAAGATGATTATCGCTAAGCTAAGTGAATTTCTCCATACATGATTTCATGAACTTCAAATGTAACCCTCTAATACACAGGTGTCAGACAATACCTTACATGGACTGGGGCCCCACATACTACAAGTTATTTAGGGGACTACTTTAGAAATATTATTTAACTTATAATAATACCTTTTAGCTATAATAAGCATCTAGGGCATATGAAACATCCTCAAAAATCACTCACCATGTACAGATGGTGAGAGAGGGTTGAAAGACCAATTTAGTCACCTCTCATCGTGAGTCATTCTAAAATACCATGTCAGTCACTAATATAGGATTTTTAGATTGTCTACTTTTTTTTGTGTGTTGTTGAGGCCAATACTATTTTCAAGCCTTAAACTTACATGCAAAAATAATTACCTAGTTGAAATTTAACACTACATCAAACATAATCCCTTGCCCAATCTTCAAAAATCACCTTGTCCCATATCATCTTAGTCAAAACCCTATCATCCATCATCATATCTAAAATCATCTCTCTTATCCTAGTCTAACCTTATCACTCATCTTAATCATTTTTAAGCTTGCCTAAACATTAAGTTGTTTAGTTAAACCCATCCAAAACTTAGTTATCCCTCTTGACATAGTCTAAACCTATCTATATATTAGTCACCCTTATGACATAGTTTAACACATTTGTCATTAATTGTGCCACTATCAACCTTATTTGCCTTGAGTAAACTTGTCTAAGTCATCACCTTGAGCTAGTCCTTAATAAAATTTACTATTATGGATATCCTCCCTTGGTCAAAATATGGTCTACCCCATCATTTTGCTAGACTGAATCTAGCACTCATCATCATCATATCAGTCAACTAGATTGAACCTACCACACTTCATCATTCTGCTAGCACCCATCACTTTACAGGTTTGAATCTAGCACCTACCATCAATAAAACCAATATCAAACTCATATGACCAAGTTAGGCTTAGGGTATCACACCCCACCATTGTTAATTTGCTTAAGAATAATAACACCATCAACATTAAAACTTGAGTACAACTAAGACCGACACATCCCTTAATAAATCTCCATCAATCATATCTACCTTACATACCCTAATTCTAACATCCCTTTGTGCCCTTTAGTTTGATATCCTTAGTCTAACCTTAAAAAATCATAGTCCAACCTCATCATTACATAGTCAAACCACATCACCTATAGTATAAGCTTATCCTTATCCATACTTGTCAACCAATCATCTCTAGTAATGTGAAAAAGTCTACAATCATCCCTGATAACCAACCAAGTTAACCATACATTTACCTTGGTCCATGTTGGAAAAAACCCCTTCACATGTCATAGTCACCATCATAATTTTGATTGAGTTTAAACTTAGTCAAGTTTGAGTCATACACTCCATCAAATAAAATCATCTAAGTCATCCAATCCAACTTGAGCAGATCATTTAATCACTTGAGATAGTCTAAATTAAGTCAACCCCATCAAAGGTATATTATGACTTAGTCACATCTCTTTAGATAGTAAAACCTATCCCCCATCTTAGTCAATTCCAAGATCTATCTCATTGCCAAACCTTAATCAACAAGTCTAAACCATCAAGAATTTAACTAGCACAAATCAGAACCTAATTTGCTCAATCTCATCCACTTAGCACTTATCACATTCAATCAAACATCTCACATCACAAAATCAAACTTGATGTCATGTCCACATCAACTGAGCCATGAATATCAAATATCATAATGCATTATCTATTAGATAAAGCATAAGCACAACCACTCTTGTATTTTTTTTGTCTAAAACCATCACAAGTCAAAGAACCATGACTCTTGAAATCAAACTAGAATCAAGCCTTCATAAAATAGTCCAAGATGTAAGTCTGTCCCAAACATCCAATTATTATCTCTCAATATTTTTCATTCAATCCCCACACTCATCGATTGGGGCTGACAAATCACATCATCTATCCTTTCTCCCATTTTGATCCATGGCCTCCCAAATAAAATTGGATGTCAACCTATTTGAGAAACGTCTCTTTACTAATAAGGATATGTTCTTTTTAAGGCTTCTAGAAATGGTTTATCGATTGCCTACATACTTTGACCTCATAAACCTAAATTGCCTCATAGGCAAGAGTCATCCAGTCTATTATTAGAGCATTTAATGACTAAGTGGTGCTTTATTTACCCTTAGCTTACCTTGAGAATTAAATAAATAATAATAATTTATTATTTATTTACACAAGGTAAAAACCTCATGAAAATAAATAAATAAAGTATAATTGTTTAATAATTATCAATGTAATTAAATGTTCATTAGGGAAAAGATGGGACCGTTAGTTACAATGACCACCTCCCCTTGTGAATATTATACATAGGGTTTACCCTTATTGTAAATTCACATATTAAACACGATGATTATTATTTCTCATGAGCTTTTGTGAAGAATATTGTATTTTTGTGGGGAAAATACTTGTTTGAGAATCGGTTTTGTGAATAATCTATTTTTGGAGTGAGATTGAGAAAATTTTATGTATTGGGAAATTGTTTCTACATTGAATAATCACTATGAGTTTTTTACCTCCATTAGAGGTTTTCCCACCTAATATTTATGTCATGTTATTCAATTGATCTATGATTCTTATGTTATGCTTTGCTAATTATCATACATCCTAGATCTCATGTGTATTTCATATTACATTCATGGAATTTATCATGGTATTAGAACTTGAGGAAGTTTGAATGATTGACAAGCCTATTGATAAATTGGAATATCCCATTTCAAGCAAATTGTATTCAAATTGGTGAAGTTTTTATCATATTTGTTTAATATTCTATGGCACTAACACATTATTTTTTGGCATGTGTGAACTAGAAATCAACAAAATATTATTTTTTTAGAAAAACTTAGTTTTAGTTATGCCAAAATCTTAGTTTGGCCATTTCAAGGAAGTTTGGAACTTTACATGCCCTGATTTGGCCTCTTGTATCCTTTGGAAGCTTCACTGCTACCTCTTTAGTGCCACTTTTCTGTTTGTGTGACCTTGTGGCATTGAAAAAATAAAAAATCATGTTTCTTGGCTTGAAATTAGTTTTTGAAGGTTCTATATGCTAAATTTTGTAGTTGTAAGGCCTCTTACAAATTTTTATAGCCTAAGAAGCACTAGTTCAACCTATTCAAAAAAAATTATCTCCATCTGGGATGCCATTACTGCCTATGTATGGCCTTGAAAAAATAAAATTGAGTAAATAAATTCATTCTAGTTGTTTAATTCTAGTTATTGTTATAAGAGATCAAATAATGGTTGTTTAAGCCTCCTAAGAGCATTTGTAGATCTGAAAAAGGAGTTTTGAAGCTTCTATATTTTTTTATCATCCACATGAGCATCATAATTAAAATTGGGTAATTGGAAATATTGAATTTTGAAGCTCTATTCTGTCTTGTTTTAAGCTTTTAGGAAGGTTGGCAAAGTTTGGTGATTTCTTGTGGTTTATTCATCTTGATGTCAGCTTCTCTATTTCACCAGGGTGCCATTACCTTGTAGAATCATGCTAAAAGTATGTTTTATATTCATATAATTTTTGTAAAATACTTAAAAAATAAATTATTTATTAAATTCTCTTTTCAAATCCTCGTGTCCCACCTTAGAAAAAAAAGACTCACCAAAAAGTTAAAATCTAAAATTGAATTTTACATGCACAGTTAAATTTTTTTATATATTGTTTTTTTATTTTTTATTTTAAAATAAAAATAAGATAAAAAGGGTTTAAATATTGTTTAGTGCATACAAATTTTCAAGAAAGCTCCTAAATAAGTTGGTAGTTAATAATTTGCTAAAAGATTGTCACTAGGGAGGTCTTATGTTCAAAACCCCCTAAAATAAATATTTTTTGACTTGGTCAAATCAATTTTTTGAATTTAATTTAAATTGAATTCTATTTTTTAGTTTGCATGCAATTTTTTTTCACGTGTTTATAACCTTAGTTAACCTATCAAACTTTATTTGACTTTTGACCTAGTTTAAATCTAGACAAACATAATCAAGTAACTAGTCGATCCTTAGCTTTTTGCACCTTTTAGACACATCTACATGGTCTATTTTGTATTTAAAAAACTTATATTATATTTTTTTATAGTTTTTTAATAATAGTGTCTATGCAATTGTTCTGAGTGCAATTCTTTTGACACCTAGTTTGGTGCAACTCTAAATCAAATTTTTACATTTTTTGGCATCTAAATTATGTAATCAAGTATAATTGCATGTGTGATTCACTATTTTTGAAAAAAAATTTCAAAAAAATATTTCATTTTAAGCATTTTTTACTATCATATTTAAATGAAAGTTATGGCTTCACTTTTTTTTTCCTTAGATAAATCTCAAATGCTTAATGAAAATAACTATAATATATGGAAAATTTATGTTAGAGCTGAATTTATCACACAAAATTTGGTATAATATTATTTTTAAGATTGAAAAAGCCCCATCTGGATGATATGCAACTCCTAAATTCATCAATGCATTTTAATATAAATCACAAGAAGCTATGTCCATCATCTTGTTGAGTGTTAAGTATGAATTCATTATCCACATCGGTAATCAAAAGTCTCTTAGTGATTCTTGGAAACTCATTGAATCTATGCATGAGGGCACTTCTCTCTCTACGATTATTAAGTTAATCCTTGAATTGCTAACTACACCTATGAAAGGTGATGAGAAAGTTATGAATTTTATTTCTAAAATTAAAAACATTAAAACTCAGTTAGATGGATGCAATTGTAATTTGATTCAAGATCAATTATTTTATTTTATCATTCAGTTAAATATTCATGAAAAGTTTATAAATTTTATTTCAATTTTAAATTTTGAGTATCAAATTAAGTAAGATATCTTTGACCTTACCACTTTGTCTGATCTCCTAATTCAAGAAGAGCAAGTTATAACCAATTTTGACTCTAAAAAAAATTTGACTCAAGAACTTCTCACCTTAAATAATGTTTTTGATAACAATAAAAACTAGAAATCTCACCCTAATCTTGCTAAATTTAAAAATAGGAATAAAAAATTTGGCATAAAAATCATAAACCTAAGTTTAATAGAAATTATGATTTGTGTGGTAAATTTAGTCATATAAGTGAAACTTGTTATAAAAATAAGGATAGAATAAACATTCAATCTTCTAAAAATAACAAATAGAAAAAATTTAATCAAAATGAGTAGAAAAATCAAACCCCTGATTAGGATAACATTGAGGATCAGAATGTTATTACTTTATAGCCTACTTTATTTACTTCAAATGAGAAGGAGTGGATTTTATATAACAATGCATCACACCATATGACTTGTCTATCTATTATTTTATGTGATTCTAAAGATATCTCTGAAAAAATTTACTTAAGAGAGTTTTTTTTAGAAGCAACTAAATAGAGAAAAGTTAAACTTTTAAATGTTGTTATAAATACTGTTTTGTATGTACCTAAGATTAAAAAGAACTTGTTATATTGTTCACAACTTACTAATGATAATTTCATTATAACATTGATTAAAGATAGCTGGTCCATTAGAAATCAATCTAGATCTTTGATTGTTGAAGGTGTTCAAAAGAATGGTTTATATATTTTCTCTCCTTTTGTTAGTGAACCAAGCTCTGATACCACTTGTTAGGATCTTACAGAGTACAATTGATTACTTTTGTATAAGCAACTAAACATGAAATTAAACCAAAAATAATAAGTAACTAGAAATCAGAAATAGCAAAGAATAGGAGATACAAGAAACAACCAATCTTGTATTCAACTCTTCCAAAAAGAAATACAATGAAGAAATCTCTTCTTCTCACACCTCTCAGATGTACAAATATTTTTCCCTCAAGAGTTCTCTCTCTCTCTTAATTACAACCAACTCCACTACTTGATTGATCCACCTTACAAACTATGAGGATCTAACCCTATTATATAGTACTAGGATTCATGAGCCATGCATTCTCCACCATTAGATGCACCTCTTAATCAAAGGTTCAAATCTATCCTACCAAAAATAGAAAAGTGGACTCAAGACTAACAGTTAATCTTTACATGCAAACTCACTATTCTCCTCAAAATTAGAATTTTGGGAACGCATAGATGACCGATGCCAGTCTCTGTTTGTCTACATATGAGCGATGTCAGCCGATCCATAACCGACGTCGATCAGTTCTAACCGATGTCAGTGACTATGTAACTCTAGCAACCTCTACATTTGCTCATCTGGTGAAGCTTTTAGCTCTGCAACTCAACAATCTCCTACTTGGAGATAAATATCTGCACTTGTACCTGTACAACAACATCCTCTAGCTTGTTTCTCCATCTTCAAGTTCAATCTTGAAGACCAACAAAAGTTGAATGAAGATTCAACTTCTCCTTTGTTATCGGCTTTGTTAACATATTAGCAGGGTTCTTATCTATATGGATCTTTTCCAGCTTCAACTGTCCATCCTCCAATACCTGTCTAATGAAGTGGTACCTAAGCTGTATATGTTTGGTTCTTGAATGAAAGGCTGAATTCTTTGCCAAATGAATTGCACTTTGACTATCACTGTACAATCTGCAACTCTCTTTCTCCTTTCCCAAATCTTTCATGAACTAAGTCATCCAAATCATTTTCTTGCTAGCCTCTGTGACTGTAATATATTCTGCCTCTGTAGTAGACAAGGCAACAACCTTTTGCAACTTTGAAATCTAGCTAACCGTCATTCCACCAACAGTGAACACATATCCTGTGGTGATTCTCCTGCCATCCAAGTCACCTGCCATATCTGAATCTACATACCCATGTAGAGAAGTGTTTGACCCTTCATAGCATAAATGCCTAGTGCTAGTCTCTCTTAGATATATGAGAATCCATTGAACTACTTTCTAGTGTTCCTTTCCTAGATTGGCCATAAACTTGCTGACAACTCTCACTGCTTGGGCAATATTAGGTCTAGTACATACTATTGCATACATCAAGCTCCTAACTGCTGAAGCATATAGAACTCTACTCATGTACTCAACCTCATCATGTGATTTAGGACACTGTTCTTTGCTCAACTTGAAGTGTCCAGCCATAGGTGTGCTTACTAGTTTTGCATCCTGCATATTGAACCTCTCCAACACCTTATTCACATAATCTTCTTGAGACAAAAATCAAATTGTGATTTTTCCTGTCTCTCTTAATACTCATGCCAAATATTTTCTTTGCTGCTCCTAAATCTTTCATGGCAAATGTGTGAGCTAATTTTACCTTAAGCTTAGTAATATCCTACATGTGTGAACCTGCAACAAGCATATCATCTACATACAGTAACAGGATAATATAACTACCATTATCCAATTTGTTAAAATAAACACAATGGTCAGATTGACATTTACTAAAGCCATGCTCTGTCATAAACCTGTCAAACTTTAAATACCATTATCTTGAAGCTTGCTTAGACCATATAATCTTTTCTTCAACCTGCACACAAGTTTCTCCTTACCTTTGACCTCAAAACCTTCCAGCTGATCCATATATATTTCTTCATCCAAATCTCCATGAAGAAATGCTATCTTAACATCAAGCTGCTCAAGGTGCAAATCCTCAATAGCAACTAAAGACAATACAGTCTGAATAGAAGTCATTTTTACTACAGGAGAAAAATTTTCACCAAAGTCAATATCTAGTTTTTGTGTAAATCTCTTTACTACCAACCTGGCCTTATGTTTCATTTGTCCATTCTCTCCTTGCTTTAACCTATAAACCCATTTATTTTTCAATGCTTTATTTTTGGCTTGGCAACTCAACCAAATCCCACATTTGGTTCTCTTCCAAAGAATCAATTTCCTCATTCATGCCATGCTTCCATTGTTTCCTAGATTCTACCTACATTGCCTCATCAAAACTTTCTAGTTCTCCACCATCAGTGAGCAACATGTAGTATAAAAAAGAGGAATAACGAATTGGAGGTTTACTTACCCTTTCAGACCTCCTCATGGGCGTTTGAGACTCATTCACAGCTTGTTGTCTGCCTAAATTCCTTTCTGAGAGTGACCGATCTTGATCATCTCTGGTCGATGTTGGTTCCACGTGACCGACGTCAGCTTCTGCCTGACCAACGTTAGTTTCTTCTTCACTAATGTCGATATCTATGTTTTCATGTGAGTGACGATTTTTATCCACGAGCTCATTTTAGTTCATAACCTCATCCAAATCATGATTGCCCTGCTCAAAATTATTCAGCCTCTTGAGCTGATCACTGTACATCACCTTCTCATTAAAAACTACATCACAGCTTCTAATAATTTTGTTAGTTTTTAAATTCTACAACTGAAATCTGAAATCTAAAAAACCATAACCAATGAAAGTGCACCACATAGATTTAGCATCCAGCTTCTTTCTATTTTCTTTATCAATGTGCACAAAAGCTTCAGAATCAAAAACTCTAAGAAATGAAAGATCTACCTTTTTACCTGTCCACACCTCTTCTAGAATTCCACCATACAGTGCAGAAGAAGGTCTTCTGTTAATCATGTAAATCGTAGTATCTACAGCTTCTATCCAAAATTGTAAGGGCAAACCAACATGCAACCTCATACTCCGTACACACTCCATTATTATTCTATTCATCCTTTCAACAACTCCATTTTGTTGAGGTGTCCTTGGAATCATCCTTTCCCTACGTATTCCACTCATAAAATAGTAACTATTGAATTTATTACTGCAATACTCACCACCATTGTCAGATCTAAGGCACTTCAATCTCAAACTTGTTTCATTCTCAACTAAAACTTTTCATTTTTTAAGTGTGTTAAAAACATCAGATTTCTTCATACCTTTCTTGTAGCATCATCAATGAAAGAAACATAATACCATGATCTTCTAATAGAAGCTACCTGAGCTGGTCCCCACACGTCTGTGTGAACAAGCTCCAACTTGTGCTTCTTCTTTGTTGACCCAGTTTTGAGAAACCTCACTTTCTTTTGTTTCCTAAAAATATAATGCTCACAGAAATCTAGATCTATGCTTTTCAAATTTGAAAGCTTATCTTTTGACTTAAAAACATTTATTCCCTTCTCACTCATGTGACCAAGCCTACAGTGCCACAACTTTGCATCTACATCTGAAGTAGATAAAATAGAAAGAGAATGATCAGTAATACAAGTAGATAGATAAAGTGTACCTACTCTCTTATCTCTAGCTAATACAAGTGCACCCTTGAAAACTTTCCAAGATTCAGCTGTGAGAGTTACTGTGCAACCCTCATCACCCAACTTTTCTGCAAAAATGAGATTTCTCTTTAGGATGGGTATATGCATGACATCTTTCAACACCCATGTGTTGCCATTCTACAATTTCAGCTACACTTTTCCTTTGCCAACAATTTGACATGGCTCATCATCCCCTAAATAAATTTTTCTAAAATCTCTATGGACATAATCATTGAAAAATTCTATTTGGGGTTGCATGGAAAGCTGTACCAAAATCTAAAACCCAAGTTTCTACTTTATTATCCAAATAAAATATAAGAGCATCTTGTGCAACAATACCTGCAACTTTTGCTTCTTCTTTATTACCTTCATGCTAATTTTCTTTGTTATCCTTCAACCAACAATCTTTCTTTGCATGCCCTTTCTTTCCACAATTCCAACAGGTTATTCTTCCATTAATGGATTTAGATCTACTTCTCATCTTTGACTTTGACCTTGATCTCCCTTGCTTGCCCTTCTCTCTTTGCCTTCCCCTGCTTTCAATACTTAAAGCATTCCCTGATGTTTCCTCTATGCTTTTTTTGTGAATTTATTCATTCAAGATTACACTAACAACACCATCAACTTTCAAGATATTTGAAGCAGATGCAGTATTACTAATTGCCATTACCAAACTATGCCAACTTTTAGGTAAAGAGCATAAGATTAAGAGAGCCTTAATTTCATCATAAAAAACTATTTTGACTAAACTTAACTGATTTACTATTGCATGGAAATCATTAAGATGACTAGATACCGATCTACCTTCTTGCATTTTCAAATTAAATAATTGCTTCATAAGATATACCTTATTTGAAGCTGAGGGTTTTTCATATAAATTTTCCAAAATATCTATTAACTCTACCGTTGTCTTTGCCTGTGATAAGTTGGAAATCACAAAAAATGCCAGGCTCAACCTTATAGATTTAAGAGCCTTTCTATTAAGAACATTCCATTCTTCATCTTGCATATCTGTAGGCTTTCTTGAAACCCCACCTAACGGTAAATATAGATCTTTCTGATATAGATAATCTTCTATCTGCATCCTCCATAATTGATAATTTTTGCCATTAAATTTCTCTATTCTTAGCTTACTTTCTTCTGCCATTGCTTTACTCCCACTCAATCAGAAACCCCTGTGAGTGAATTCTATAATCAACAAACACTAACCTATTCTGATACCACTTGTTAGTGAACCAATCTCTGATACCACTTATTAGAATCTTACAGATTAAAATTGATTACTTTTGTATAAGCAACTAAACACGAAATTAAACCAAAAATAATAAGTAACTAGAAATTAGAAATATCAAAGAATAGGAGATACAAGAAACAACCAATCTTGTATTAAACTCTTCTAGAAAGAAATACAATGAATTTTTGTTTTCTTCTCACACCTCTCAGATGTACAGATCTCTTTCCCTCAAGAGTTCTCTCTCTCTCTCTTAATTACAACTAACTCCACTACTTGAATTGATCCACCTTACAAACTATGAGGATCTAACCCTATTATATAGTACTAGGATTCATGAATTATGCATTCTCCATCATTAGATGCACCTCTTAATCAAATGTTTAAATCTGTTCTGGAAAAAATAGAAAAGCAGACTCAAGAATAACAGTTAGTCTTTACATGTAAACTCACTGTTCTCTTCAAAATTAGAATTTTGAGAACGCACAGATGACTGATGTTGGTCTCTATCTGTCTGCATATGACTGATGTCGGCTGATCCATAACTGATGTCAGTCAGTTCTGACTGATGTCAGTGACTGTGTAACTCCAACAACCTCTGCATTTGCTCATCTGGTGAAGTTTTTAGCTCCACAACTCAACACCTTCTACATGTTTTTTTTCATTGCATAGTAAGAATGAATCTCAATTATGGCATAAATGATTATAATATGTTAATTTTAAAATTTTACATAATATGTTTACAAATAATATTTTTTTTGACTTCTTTCTATACCTTCTCATCATGAAACTTGTGAGGGTTGCTTAAGTGGTAAACAAAATACTAACTCCTTTCACAAGAATCATGATGTAAATTCCTCAAATCCTTTAGAATTGATTCATAGTGATATTGTAGGACCCTTTGAAGGTGTATCTCTTAATGGTTATTTGTATACTATAATTTTTATTGATGATTATAGTAGAATAATTTTGTCATATTTCATTAAAAATAAATCTGACATGTCTAAATTCAAAGAATTTAAAACTTTAGTTGAAAATGCATCTAATTTTTATATTCAGAGATTAAGAACTGATAATAATGGTGAATATATTAATAAAAAGTTTGATTTTTTTAACATTATATGTGGTATTCAAATGGACTTACCAATTTCCTATTCCCCTTAACAAAATTGTATTATTGAAAGGAAAAACCACACCATTATTGACATGGCCAGAACAATGTTGCATTTTGAAAATGTTCCTCCTAGTTATTATGGTCGAAGCCTTGAATACATTTGTACATATTCTGAATATAATCCTTGCTTAATCTTTATATTTTTTCTACATCAAAAATACATATATGCTCATAACATTTTATTTACTTTGATAATACTATTTTTTTATTACTTTAGAGATACTATCATTATTATAGTATCTCATCTACATTGTATTTGTTAGTAAAATGATTTAGTGTTGATTCTTAAAAAATACATATTATAATTATATTGTAATAGATATATTTGTCTTAGATGATAAATCAAAGAAAATATATAGATATTATAATTATTTTTCAATTCAGTTAGCATTGAAATACATTATATGCATAACATCATGCTTAATTTGATACTATGATCATATTTAGTTATTGCATTTAATAAAAAGATCATGCTCAGTAAGTTTGGATCTTTTTTGTTTTAATACTTTCATTTGATTAGTAAGAAAATTCTATGCTAATATGCTTAGATACTCTCATTTGATTGTTTTATCATTTGAATGTTTATGCTAATATTCTTATACACTTCATTTGATAATAAGATATGTTATGAAATGCAAAGTGTAAATAGAGTTTGTATTATTGGATCTTCATAATTCACTTTACTAAGCATCCTATTCATACATCTTTAAACTTAGTTATTTAAATCTCATATCTATTTGATTTTATGATTTCATATCATGCTAAAATCATCCATATTTGATGTATGAGAGGTTATACCTCAATCTTTGGTTGAAGCATATTAAATTCAGAAAGATTTGATAATACTCAAATGATAGAATGAGTTTTTATTAATAAGATATATAATGTTTAAACTTAGTATCATATTATTAATAAATTATTATATGCGCATCACATGACAGTTGGGGATACTTATATTGTCAATATTGAAGATGTCCAATAATGAATTGCATATAATAACTTATGTTTTTTCCCTCTAACTTTCTAATCAAAGTAGTGATTTTGTTTGCCTAAAATATGATTTGATTGTTTTAAATGTGTTTTACCATAGAAAAATATGTCATATTTTTATGTATGTGGCTATTGTGATGCTAATCATATTATGCTATCATGAATCTATTTTTGGATATGTGTTTAAGTTTTGTGTAGGTGTACAACACCAAAAATTTAAGTATATTGAAGTTCATGTACATTTTATCTGAGAAAAAATCTTCAATGGTGATATTGATATGCAATTCTATCTTACATATGAACAAGTGACAAATATATTCACAAAGCCACTTAGTGGCTACCAAGTTTTGGTAGTTTCATGCAATGCTAGGTCTCTCAGATTTATCATTAAGGGGGAGTGTTCATGAAAATTCCACTTCCTAACAACCATGTGTTTGTTCTCTTTTTTTTTTATATATTTTCATTGTAAAACATTGTAAACTTCATGTGAAAGTTATGTGATTTGAGTAAAATTCATGTGGAAGTTTTACTTTTTTATCCCAATACATTAAAAACATACTTTGTATTGGAGGTCCTTATGTTATAAAAAGATCCAAATATGCTTAGTGATTATTCATGAGAAACTATGAGATGTAGTCTCACGATCATGCTAGCCCAAACTTAGTTTCATGTAATTTATGGATTATAATTCTTTTTGTTTCAAAAGGTGGTGTTTGGCATGATGAAGGTTTTTAAAATCCTTCAATTGTGTACATAGTATAATTATTTTTTAAGGTTACTATAAAATTTATCTCCACTTAGCATTAAGGAGGAGTGTTAGAGCATTTAATGACTATGTGGTGTTTTATTCACCCTTAGTTGACCATAAAAACTAAATAAATAATAATAATTTATTATTTATTTACACAAGATGAAAACCTCATGAAAAAAATAATTAAATTATATTCATTTAATAATTATCAATGTAATTAAATGTTCATTAGGGAAAAGATGGGACCTTTGGTTACAACGAGCACCTCCCTTCATGAATATTATAAACAAGGTTTACCCTTATTGTAAATTCACATCTTAAACATGGTGATTATTATTTCTCATGAGATTTTGTGAATAATATTATATTTTCGTGTGAAAAATACTTGTTTGAGAATAGGTTTTGTGAAGAATCTATTTGAGGAGTGAGATTGAGAAGATTTAATGTATTGGGTAATTGTTTCTACATTGAATAATCACTGTGTGTTTTTAACCTCCATTAGAGGTTTTCCCACCTAATCTATGTGTCACACTGTTCAATTGATCTATGTTTCTTATGTTATGATTTGATAATTATTGTACATCTTATATCTCTTGTGTATTTCATGTTACATTCATGGAATTTATCATCTATCCATATCAACATCAGTCTACTCTTATC
This sequence comes from Torreya grandis, assembly GCA_037957365.1. NCBI lineage: Eukaryota > Viridiplantae > Streptophyta > Pinopsida > Cupressales > Taxaceae > Torreya > Torreya grandis. The sequence continues at coordinate 681,260 of JARHVA010000042.1, forward strand.
CACTGCTCTCACTAATCACAGTCAAACCTTTCATCCACTAGTCATGGTACTAATCATAACTTTCCCCATCCTACTAGCAAAGGGAATTCTATCTTGGTAACCCTATCAAATACCATTTCATTGACCAATCCATGCCAAATACCATCATCCTCATATATATAGTCATTACTATACCCCAAATAAACATCTGGTCTAAAGTCAAATGCTTCCATGTCTAAGCCAAGATATGAAAAGTGACAATATAATCCTCTTAGTATATCCTTGGAAGCCATTTTTCATCAACTCACTATTGAAAACATGATCTTCTACCTACACATAAATCCTCTTGATCTAAACAAACCTAAACCCTTTTGGTATAAATAAGGCTAATACTATCAATACCATAGAACCCATGGGCATTCTATTAATGGATGATGTAATTTCAAAAATTATGTCCAAGATCTAATTGACTATGGAAATATTTAAATTTATAACAAACTAAATAAATCCTAATTTGAGAGTAAACAAGAAGGGATATGTCAAGATTCATTTCCTCATGATCAAACCATTATATTTCCAAACTAAGGCAAAAAAAATGAGCCTATATTTGACAAATAAGAACCCATCATTCACCCACCATTCACCTTATATCTATTACATCAGATCCCTCATTTCAAAAAGTCACTTCATCCTAAATCCTCCATCACGAAGAGAAAATTGAAGAAGGTACTTGTAGACAATGCTATCCAATAAGTTCTCCTTGCAACCACATTCAAAACATTATATCCTAGTAGAATCACATATTTAATGTCATCCATATTAATGTTAAACTAAACATTAAAATAAACATCATTATCATTTGTAGTAGGATAAAATACATCATGAACATCTGAATCTATATCATATTCCACATCAAAATCATCATTTCTTGCAAATAACGAACATCATGATGACGCTAAACTCTTTGAGGATGTATCTATTTGTATAATCAACCCAAATATCAACCAACATCAAGGTATGTTTCTTGATCCATGTCAGGACAATAATGTCATAACATTAAATATGGGAATTTAATATGAGATCTTAATTGACAATTATTAGAATGGATTTGATCTAGATGTGTGCTCTATAGAGAGCCTTAGTGAAGCTTTTATAAATATTGAGAAAGTTTTCTCTAGTATTGAAGCTAAGCCTCCTATTACTCTCTATGAAGATCATGTTTTCCCTTCTCCACTCATTGATATCACCAATACATCCCCTTCACTTTCATCCATTGTCAATCCCTCTCTTCCCCTAGACAATCACTTCATCACACTCCTCAACAAGGACAAACATGAGTATGCATTGTTGGACCCTTTTTAGAGCACTGTATCATATGTCAATATGTTGGTAACCATGATTATAATCAAACAAGTAAACATAATGGTAAATACAAATTTGATCCATCACTAATTCAAATTCAAAATGCATCAAATATTTGGCCAAATCAAAGACCATTATGGAAAAAGTTAAGTCAAAATAATAATCAACAAATTCAAGGGTCATATTCCTCTAGTGAAACCTTCTTTAAGGCAATAGGGGGAAATCAAAATTTAACCAGACCAACAAGCCCAAAGGACTTCAAAAGCAATATTAATATGGATGATAATATTACAAGTACTTAGATCAAAGAACACAAATTTTATATTATACCATGAATGAATTTGTTTTCTTGGGGGACTTATAGGTCTGACAAAATTGATTCCCCATTGTTTAAATGGTTTTTATGCAAACATTGGCACCAAGGGCATCTCATCTCTCTGATTTGGATTTTCCATCCACTGACACACATCATAATGTTTGGCTACTTTGTGCACATCTTTAAACAAATTTGACCACAATAGGTGACTCAGTAAGATTTTTCTAGCAGTGGATTTGCCTTCAAAGTAACCCCATGCAATTCCCTAATTTGATTATTGAGGAAGCAATGGTCATTCATTATCTAATTCTACTCTTTGTAGCATATCATCTTTCCCTATTTTGTATAGAAATACATTGATAAGACTATATGGGATAAATCAAGTGACTATTTATTTTTTATCCCTCTTTATATAATGCATAGGGAAAGTATTGTTGGCCATTTTTGGCCTGCATACTGAGATTTCAAGGAATGAGCAATATTCCTCATTGAGAGAAGGATCCAATGGTAAAAGAGGAAGATCATATTGCTTAAAGTATAATTCTATTGATCTTAGAGAAATAGGTCTACAGAATAAATGGAGGATATAGATAAGTTTGCATAGGTAATCTTACAGTTCAGATTATGGATAAGTTTTCTTATGATTCAAAAGTTTATTCAAGCTTCTAAAGATCAAGAAAAAGCTCAAAATAACAAGTCTAGGATCTAGACCATCATCAAGATGTCACTCAAATTAGACTGGTTAACTTATTTGCACATTTGATAAGTATGATCAAAAAGCTTCATAAGCCCTTGGGTTAGGTAGACATGTTTTTCTTAGAACCTTGATTACTTGCTTCAATTTTTGTGCCTCCATGATTTTTTTGCTTCAAGATCCAAGCCTTAAAAGTTGACCCAACAGATGAAGACATTTGCGTGAAAGTCAAGTTTAAACTCAAGCAAAAATTCATTTTTTCTTAAATTTGATGGTCTACAAAATGTCAAATACATCCATATGGACGTCAAATAATGTTATCACAAACATTAATTTTAATCAAGGAAAGTAATTGTTTAAGTTCAAAAGGTTCTTAAAAGGCTTGAAGTTGGTCTAGATCTAACAGTCTGTGGGAGCCCTCATACTGACACATAAGATGTAATGATCTATGCTAGAGTTACCAAGTCAAAGGGTCCCCAAGTTAAATATTTTAAATATCTACAAGTTGGATATAATCCAATAGTGTAGGATAATCGAGTCAAGGTCCAATGGTACACATTCACTGACAAAAAGATGGGTCCAATCTAAATCAAGGGCTCACAATCAATAATACCAATAATCTGATGGAGCATAAGAACTAATAGGAAATTAGGACCAAGGAGATCTATGGTTCACGTGAAATCATACATCTAGATCAGATGATGAGCATGAGTCAAACTGGTCAACAAATCCAAAGAGCTAGTGACCGAAAGACAAGTGGCACAAGCATGTTTAGTTGGTAGAAAATCATTGGCTCATGGGCATCCATACATAAATAGATCAATGGAATGAGGCAGAGTTAATAAGTTAGGATATCTATGGAGCCAATGAACATAAAGATAGTTGAGCATGATGTAGATAGTCTGAGTTGGCAATTGGCAGCCAATAAGTGAAAGCGATCTTGGGACATTTTCTATGAAAGTTGAAGAATTTTAAATGGACCTAGGCAAAACAAATGTCAAAGATCCAAGCTTGAAGTTGAACCAAAGTTGAACTAGGGCCAAAATTCAGAGACCAAGCATTGCCTTTAATGTTCCATATAATAGAAATTTTGGGTCTAATACAAAAGATAAAGATAAACCAATGACCATGAAGCAAAGTCAGGTAGTTTGCAGACTTTCATAGATATTATGAATATTTGAAAACTAATGGTCTAAGATTGGTTTTCACATATAGTAAACCTACGTCTTTCCTATCATCATTGATCATTTTTGATAATGCAAGTATAATTGGCCACCTAATATAGATGTGGTACTTTTTAGCCAGTTCTAAGACATGATCCTCGTCAATAAATCAAGTGGATGTAGCATGGAGTCCCAAGATGATGACTTGGTGGTTAGATAAGGATCAATGGAACATTAAATTATTTTTCAAAACCATTTGAAATTGTGCTTTCTTGATAAAATTTTGACTTAGCCACATCCTCAAATTGGTACTATCCATCATCAGCAATTGGTCCTTTTCGAATGCACAATTCTCTCTTTCTCCTTATTTTTCTATAAATTTAGGCTTCTAAGCCTTTAAATGGATTATGTATCTCTCTTTTAGGTATGACCAAACTCTGCCAACATTTGTACTGCAACACCTTTTGATGTAATAAAGATTGAATCCTATAATTTTATAAGCTATATTGAAGTGTGTTTTATGAATTCATGCATTATTATTAAGTGAATATATGTCCCTCATTTATGTTTGAGTTTTTCTCACCTTTAGGAAGGGCTTAATAGTCTCACATGTTATTATAAGTGCAATATATAGTTTATTGTCTGGTTTGAAAGTGGATATTTTCCCTCTTTTACTAATCTAATAACTGATTAATGCCTTATTCTAAAATATTGATGTGAGATTAATATTCTCTATTCTAAAAAGTGTCTCATAGTGTGTTTTGTGTGAGTTGGAGTGATCAAATCATTGGTGCATCATCACTTTTTTACATGCTTTTATAAGTTTTGTCAATTCTATCTTCCTTTACCAAGCAGGTGCTAGTTTAGGTTTAGTGTAGGTGATAAATCCATAAGGAAGCTGGCCTTCTCTAGAGGTCTGATCCACTTTTAGGATACCCATAGCCTAGGATCAGTCCCATGTTAGACTAGATTTGAGTAGGAAGATCTAAACAATCCCCTTCTCAGCTAACATGCAAATCTCAAACCCCAATAGTTTTGGCACACCCAATGGGACATATTAGAGCTTGTCTTGGTGGAATTGAAGCTGTAGTGGTGCTATTCATGAAGAATTTGGTGATTCCAAGCTAAGCAATTGATTCTAAAGTCTAGCTAGTTCCCAAGTAAGTTCATTTTCATTTCACTATCCTTATGTTATTTTCATGGCTATATATGAGGAATATCCCTATGTAATACCTCCTTATCATCCCTATGATGGATCATACCAGCCTTGTCATGATCCATATGAGCCTTGTTATGAGCCAAATCAGCCTTACTAAGAGTTTTATCAAAGCTATGATGAGCCTTATCAAGTTTCCTATGATCCTTATTATCAAGAGCATGAATTTTACCTTCCTTATGAACCATATCAATTTCAAGACCAAATTTCACCTTTCCCATATGGATATGATGTGGTACATGAGAAACCTTATCTCCAAGAAAGAATGAATGAAATGGAGCTTAAATTTATAACACATGCAAGAAAAGTATATTCAGATTCCCAATATGAGGAAGTGAATGAGCAGTTTCAAAATGTGTCCAATGATTTAGAGGAGAGGCTTGAGTTTTATAGCTTTGTATTAGAAAAATTAGAGAGTTTTGAGAGGCAACAAATTTGATTAGATCAATTGTCTTAAGAACCCTCTTGTATTCCTTACCAATCTTCTTATGTTCCTTATTCTCATAAAGTTCGTAACCATGTTGAGTGTGAACCAATGGAGATTCCTAGTTGGAGTCAAAATCCTATTCAAGAGGCTAAACCTACTTATAGTTCCCTGTATTCACCACTTACCCCTCAAGCTCAAGTTCTCCATGAGGACAATTTTTTTTCAAACGTTGATGAAGTAATGGCCAAGTAGAAGGAGCAAAATATATAAGTTCTCAAAAGTTTCTCTTTCCTTCCTCTTTAAGATCCCCTATATGATTCCATTGCCTCAAAGATCCCAAAATCTGATCTTGATCAACCTCCCATGATTCATACACACTCTCAAGCAAATGAATTTCATCACCCTCCCACCATCTTCCTTCTTCAAGAGGATCCTGTTCTATGGGAAATAGAGAAAGAGGTTGTAATTACAAATCAAGTTCTTGAAGAATGTGAAGAATATGATTCAAGTGTGTATGATGAAGAGTTCTTCATTGATACTCCACTTGAAATCCAATTTGAAACTGAGATTGTAACTGATATTAAATAAGTTATCTTAGGTATGTAGAAGAAGAATGGTCTTGATGTGGAAAAAATCTATGAGGAATTGATACAAGCTGATGTCATAAATGAGGTTGAGATATCTCATTTTGAGAAGGATAAAGATAAATTTCAAGATGATCCTATTCAAATTGATCAAAGTGAAGAATAAAATAATGATTTAAAACTATATCTTGAATCTCTGCAAGAGATTTAAAATCTTTATAGAGATATGTTGCCCACTGAAGAGCATATTATTGAGAAATTTGATCAAGAATCACCTATTCAAGATCATGATATAACTTGGGTTGACTATTTATATCTCCTTAAAGAGCTTTATGAACTTGCAATAGTTGATAAGAATGATAAGGTCATTCAAGGAAAATGCATAGATAATATGTCATTTGACAAGGTGGTAGTTGACAATCAACATAAAAAAAGGATCCAAAAGTGCAAGATGAATTTGTCTTTGTTGGTGACTAGTTTTTTGTTGATGGCCCATTTCATAAAATGTTAAGAGAAATAATTGGCAGAAAGAGTGGCTCTTCAAAGTTCATGTTCAATAAACCCCCTACTTTGTAGCTTGTACTTTCTCTTAGAATGAGAAAATTCATGAATTTCCATTTTGATCCAGGTGGATCATGTTTTGTTATGGTTAATTAGGTTAGTTTCCTTTCTATTTTTTCCTAAATAAGTGTTTTTTTCTTGAAAAATCATTTAGTAGTTAGCTTTCTTTACTTTTTAGGTTAGTTTCCCTATTTTAGTTTATTTCTTTCTTTATTTATTGGATTCATTTTGTCTTTAAAAGTCAAGAGGCTATCTTAAAATCATGTAATGGTCCATGTATTATCTATGATGATCCAAGAGTTATGTATATGGTGCAAGTTTGAGCATAGCAGGCATGCTTCCCAGCTAAGTCACCAAATATGTTAGCCATTTTTGGCCTACATAAAGAGATTTCAAGGACTAAGCAATATTCCTCATTGAGAGAAGGATCCAAATTATAAAAGGAAGATCATATTGCTTAAAGTGTAATTCTATTGATTTTAGAGAAATAGGTCTATAGAGTAAACAGAGGAGCTAAATAAGTTTGTATAGGTAATCTTATAGTTTGGGTCATGGACAAGTTTGCTTATGCTTCAAAAGTTCATTCAAGATTCTAAAGATCAAGAAAAATATCAAAAAAACAAGTCTAGGATCTAGACCATCATCAAGATGTCACTCAAAAATAGACTGGTCAGCTTGTTTTCACATTTGATAAGTATTCTAAAAAATCCTCACAAGCCCTCAGGTCACATAGACATGTTGTTCTTAGTACCTTGATAACTTGCTTCAAGTTTTGTGCCTCCATGATTTTTTTGCTTCAAGATCCAAGCCTTCAAAGTTGACCCAATAGATGAAGATGTTTGTGTGAAAGTCAAGTTTAAACTCAGGCAAAAATTCATTAGTTCTTAAATTTGATGGTCTAAAAAATGTCAAATACGTCTACATGAATGTCAAATGACATTAGCGTAAATGTTAATTTTAATCAAGTGAAGTAACCGTTTAGGTTCAAAAGGTCCTTAAAAAGTTTTAAGTTGGTCTATATCTAACAGTTTGTAGGGGCCTCATACTGACACATTAGATCTAACAATCTACACTGGAGTCAACCAAGTTAAAATGTCCCCAGGTCAAAGCTTTTAAAGATCTACAAGTTGGAAATAATCCAACAGTATAGGATAATCAAGGCAAGATCCAATTGTATGTGTTAAATAATAAAAGGATGGGTCCAAGCTAAATCAAGGGATCGCACTCAGTCTTACCAATAATCTAACAAAGCATAAAAAATGATAGGAAAGTAGGACCAAGGAGATCTATGGTATGTGTGAAATCATACATCTAGATCAGATGGTGAGCATGAGTCAAAGTGGTCAGTGAATACAAAGAGATAATGAGTCAAGGACAAGTGGCACAAGTGCATTTAGTTGTTAGAAAATCAATGGCTCACATGCATCCATGCATAGATAGATCAATAGAATGAGGCTGAGTCAATAAGTTAGCATATTTATGGAGCTAATGAACATAAAGATAATTAAACATGATATAGATAGTCTAAGTTGGAAATCAACAACCAATAAGTGAGAGTGATCTTGGGACATTTTTGATGAAAGACAAAGAAGTTTAAATGGACCTAGGTAAAGAAAATGTCAAAGAGCTAAGCTTAGAGTTAAACCAGGGCCATAGTTTAGAGACCAAGCATTGCCATTAATAATCTATATAATAGATCTTTTGGGTCTAATACAAAAGACAAAGATAAACTAGTGACCATGAAGCAAGGTCAGATAATTTTTAGACTTTCATAGATGTTGTGACTATGTGAAAACCAATGGTCTAAGATTCATTTTCACATATAGTAGACCTATGTCTCACCCATCATCATTGATCATTTTTGATAATGCAAGTATATTTGGCCACCTAATGTAGATGTGGCACTTTTCAACTAGTTCCAAGACATGATCCTCATCAACAGATAAATTGGATGTAGCGTGGAGTCCTGAGATGATGACCTGGTGGACAAATAAGGATCAATGAAGCATTAAATTATTTTACAAAGCCCTTTGAAATTGGGCCTTCTTGATAAGATCTGGATTTAGTCACATCTTCAAATTGGTGTTAATACATCATAAGTAGTTGGTCCTTTTCCAATACACAGTTCTATCTCTCCCTTTCTTTTTCTATAAATGCAGGCTTCTAAGCCTTAAAATGGATCATGAATCTCTCTTTTTGATATGACTAGATTCTACCAAAATTTATACTGTAATACCTTTTGATGTAATAAAGATTGAATTCTATCATTTTCTAAGCTAGATTGAAGTGTGTTCTATGAATTCATGTATTATTATTAAGTGAATATATGTTTCTCGCTTATGTATGAGTTTTTCTCACCTTTAGGAAGGGCTTAATATTATAAGCATAATATATAGTTTATTGTCTAGTTTAAAAGTGGATATTTGCCCTCTCTTACTAATTTGGTATTTGATTAATGCCTTGTTCTAAAATATTTATGTGAGATTGATGTTATTTGGTCTAAAAAGTGTCTCATGTTGTGTTTTATGTGAGTTAGAGTGATAAAATCATTGGTGCATCACCACTTTTTGACATGCTTTTATAAGTTTTGTTAATTCTCTCTCCCTTTACCAAGCAGGTGCTAGTTTAGGTTTAGTGTAGGTGATAAATCCATATGGAAGTCAACATTTTTTGGAGGTCCAATCTACTTTTAGGATACCCATAGCCTAGGATCAGTCCCATGTTGGACTAGATTTGAGTAGGAAGATCTGAACAATCCCCTTATCAGCTAGGGTGTAAATCTAGAACCCCAACAAGTACCTTGATTGAAAAAATTTGTAGTGTCTTTCATATTCTCCAAGATTACATCAACCTTGAATAAATGTGCATCTATGGACTCATCCTCTATTTATTCTATCTCTTCACCATTTTGTAGCCTATACATATGATCTGGTCCAACATTTTCTCATCCTAGCTTTACATTGATCTAAAATTGAAATTCTTGAAATAGAATAAGCCACCTAGTATCTATCCTCCCAACATTGGTTTATTAACTAGGTATCTCAATACTTGGTGCTCAATAAAAAATTAAAATGGTGTGGATAATAGATAGTGTCAAAAATTATACAATGCAAATATTATATCCAAAGCCTCTCTTTCATTGGTGGTATAATTATTTTTGGCTATTGATAGCTTCCTGCTAGTAAAATACATGGGATGATCCAACCCAACCTCACCTGGATATGCTAATATAGCTCCTATTATAATACCTGAAGCATCCACATGTACATGGAATGGATTCATCCAGTCGGGAAAGACTAAAATGGGTATTATGGCCAACTTTTGTTTGAGTTTGATAAATGTTGCTTGGAATTCCAATGTCCACTCAAATATTGTATATTTACATAGTAGTTTTTCCATTAGTAATGATATGGATACATAACCTTTGATAAAAAATTTGTAGTATCTTGTATGACCAAGAAAGTTGCACACTTTGGTAGAGTTAGTCAGGGGTGGTATTCCCACTATTACAAAAATATTAGCTTGGTTCACCAAGATGTTGTCACTATCTACAACATGGCCCAAAAGAGCACCAAATGGTCTAAAAAATAAGTATTTAATTAATTTAGAGCAATGCAAAAAGCTTGACACCATTCTAACATTAGTTGTAGTTTCAACATATGCTCTTTAAACAAAGAAAAGATGGCCCAGTAATCCAAATATACTTCAAAGAAATCATGAATGAAGTCTTTAAATGTAGTTACTAGAGATGTAGAGAAAAATGTTGGTACATTATTTAACCTAAAAGGCATTACCTTAGATGTAAATGATCCCCATTCAGTTGCAAAAGTAGTTTTAGCTTGGTTCTCTTTTATGATTAGAATCTAATGGTACCCACTGAAGCTATCTATAAATGAGTACACTTTATGACTTATGATTGACTTAAGTATTTCATTTGTGAATGGTATTAGGAAAGGATCATTGGTGAAAGCATTTTTGAGTGTGCAGTAGTCTCCAGAAACCTGTATCTCTCCAGATTTATTTAGTTGAACTACTATGGGACTCATCCAATCTACTTTTTTCACTTGATAAATGATTCTGTCTTGCTACATTTGATCTTGTTTATCCTTTAATTTTATTTTCATGTTAAGATTTACGCTGTATGGGGACTTATTAGTAGGTCAAATACACTCTTTAAACTCTATGTGAATTTTTACCAATGATAGATTTACACCTTTTATTTTAGAGACTTTGGTCAAGAAAACATCTTGATAGTCTCATAGCAGTTGCAATACTTTTAAGATCTATTCCTATCCATAGTAATCTCCTACCATCATAAGCTTAGGAACTGAATCTGTTATTATGTTTTCCTTGATCTTTTTTAGGGGTTCTTGATACACTTTTTTTGATGCGTTGGGTAGATAATCTCTTAGAGTGCACTTTCCTTCCCTTTCTAAAATGTTTATACTACATAGTATATATTCCTCCACTTACTCAACACTTTGGGTTAGTGTTGGTTAAGCTTCCCTTTTTGGTTTAAATAAGCCTTCAAAATCCAAATCTTCATCAATGTTTTTATATTCTATCAGTTCATTTATTATTTGATTACAAGGCTTAATAAAATCTTGTTATTGTTGACTTGCCTTGTGATTGTGAATTACTATATTCAAATCATGTGTTGCTTCTTATTGTGATGATGAGTCTATTATAGCTCCCAAATATTTTACTCATCCATGACATAGAAGGATTTTAAGTTTTTTTAATGCCTTTTACACCAAAGGGTTATCATCTTTAAACACAAAGGTTTGAATGAAATAATTTTTTACTTGTGCCCAATGTTTAGTTTATCTTTTGTGTTATTGATGCATATACCAAGCTATTGGCAGTGGCACTAGGGTGTGGCTAAAAATGTGCACCCAATACCTTGACTCTACTCTTTATGTAGACCATATATCTACATATTGATGAATGTGTAGCTTGGGACATTGGACTTATTTAAAGAATGACCATTCATATTTCATTGTGGGACGTAACTAAAATTGTGCATGCGAAAATTCATATGCTTCATCCCAATGTATCTATGGATATCAATGGATTACTCACCAAGTTGTATTAGTACCTTTTAATGCATATCTTAGTGTGATAAGTCTTTGATCCACCTCCAGAACATGGTTATCTAACCTCAAAATGAATGGATTAAGATCCTCTATCACAAAGTATTAAGGTAACTAACATTCGATAGTGAACACCATGCATAGAAGCCATAACTCATGATCTCCTCTTACCCAATTTAGCATGTGAGTGTCTAAGTCACCACTTATGGAAGATGTTATTTCACAAGGTAAAACACCCTCTAGAGTTAGTTATATATAATCCATAATTATTACCCCTATATTATATAACACATCCACTTCTGACCTAGTGGGAGATCACATTGATGGAGAAATACAACCTTCAAGCTAATATTGTGGCACTGGTGATTTTTTTATTACCAGTTTACAATATAATTTCTTTATGATCTGTGATTGATTAGCTCTCAATGCATTCCTCTATGTATCTATGTTGACTTTAAGCCAACTGTTATCACCATATACATATAATGATTTTGGTTCCTTTAGAACTATGCACAACTTTTATTCTACTTTATTAAGAGAATAACAATTATCTTGTTTCCTAGGTGAGCTTTAATTAGTTATGTTTTATGTTAATAGTCATTTACCAATCATAAGCCCATTTCTTACCAATTAAGATAGGGTAATGGTATCAACTATTTTCATATCAATGAATTCAAAATCACCATGCAGACTTAGCTCAACCACTCTAATATCGACATCCTTGAGGCAACCAATCATTTCTACTCACCCATAATCTATGAGGCTAAGAGTGATAGGATTGTAGCTTAATTGTAGCCTACCAATATATTCCCAAGTTGATGATGAGATAATATTTATAGTACTCACAAAATCAAATATATCATTAAAGATTTCATAACCTAAAAATTCAATATCCATGCAGGAGTTAACATCCCAAGTCTTCTTATTTTTCACATACCAAAAAACATTATCCACATGTGGTTTCCCTCATTGCACACAGTTAAAAAAATTATACAAGAGGTTAGTTATATTCTGTGATATATCCTTATTACAAAGTGTACTAAGAAACTTTAGTATGTCTTTTGAAGTAATTAAAACTCCTTCCTACTGCATTATGCGCATAATATGCCCATACATATGTACATCAATAGTTGTGTATCTCCCTCTAAAATATTTTATTATTGTATATTTTTTAAAACTTGAGCTACTTGATACATCAAAGTCTTTTCCCTTATAGGACTAGGATATCGATCATGCTAAGCTTTTCTAAATCCTCGGTCTATTGGCATCTCCAAAAGAGGCAATCCTTGTTCTACATGCTACTATCTGGGAACTACCTTAATGAATGCATTCTCCTTAGGTTATGCATTGATCTAGTTGACATTATGCACTAACTTCTCCTTTCTTTAATTTTTGAGCATTGGATAATCTTCTATTTGATGTTTCCCTTTAAATTTAAAATATACACAATAGGTCTATCTCTACAGGTTGGTAGGGTAATTCTTCACATAGTGATTGTATTCTCCACATAAATAACATAACATAGGTGGTTGGGTTTATTTATTATCATTTTTATGGCCTCTTTGATATCCTCCTCAGTATCCTCCTATGTAAACTCCTTTATAGCCACCTCTCCTTGTGACTCTTGTCTAGTGTATCCTCTTTATTGGTTTTTCTATGCATCATACCCTCCATATTGGTGTTGAGGTGAACTTGGAGCCCAATTAGAATACTTTGGACTCACATTATTCTAGGAAGATAGATATTGATGTTGTAGGGAAGATGGAATCCAACCAACCAAACCTTGGGGTTTGTATTATGATGACAAAGGTATCACTGGGGACTACATTATGTCACACTTTCCATTTCCACATTCAAGCCTAGGATACCCTACTTCAAAATTAGTAACTTTTGCACAACCGCTATGAAGACATTCTTTATAATATCTTCCTTTAGCTCTTGTAGAGCTCTACAACTCCTCTCATCATGTTTTATCAATTTTTATAAAAAATAATACATGCTCTACAATTTTTGGATATATTGTTGTAGAAGATGACACTTTGAAGTAGATTGTCCAACTACTCTAAAAATTTTACAAATTATGTTTTAAGTTTTGGACAATCATTTCTATGGTGGACTTATCAACCACATTATATACACCATAAGCCTAATTTAGGATTATCATTCTCTTGCATCTCCTATATTTTTATCATAAAAGCATATAATTTTGCTTTTACATTAGAACCTGCTACTAGAAGGTTGCCATGATCCTCTATTTTATCCACTTGTATAGTAGTAGATCAAGCATCAAATTTAGTTGAAAATTAGGACTACACAATAACAAATCTAATTCTTAGTCATAACCCTTCTAAAAACAAAGAAACTTTATCCTTATCTTCCATAATGAAATCTATTTTATTCATAACATCAAAAAATATGTGATCATAGCCCTTGACTGATTCTCCAAACTTTTTTTGAATCTCCTTTAGGTCTTGAATAGTTTGGCTTGTAAATTTATTCACCTTAAATTTTTATATTAACATATCTTTGACTTGCGTAAGGTAAAGAGTATTTGCATTTATTTTATAAATGGACTCTAAGGCTCATCCTAACAAATCCCCCACTAGTTCACATCTCTTAATATCATCAGATGTTACCCCCTTAACATTTTATTTCATATCGTAAGTTACCAAGTATTATTTAAGATCCGTAGACCCATCATATTTCATTAAATTAACAAACATACCCACATTGAGAAACATGGATGACACACTTGTAGTTTCTAACATAGGTTTTGGCACACTTGAAAGTGTTATTTTACGTATATGTACTTTGGTGACTATGACTATATGTTCCTGTGCAATGTTTACTATAACTATGGACTTATTCGCACTATTCTTTTTAGGTGTTTTAAAAAGGAATCCCAACTCTTTTGTACTCTTCTTATCTATTTCCTACTTTGTCTTTGCACTTAGCTTTCCAAAATTATCTATAAAGGAATCAAACCAATTTGTATTCTCCTCTTCTCCCATACTTCTTCTTTTCCCAAATAACAAATTGGGTTGGGGGGATGCATACTCTTGAAGTTAATGATCTCTAATTTGAAATTATTATAAATTTGAACTTGAACCTAGGATAACTCTACATTCAAACCTAGTTTATTACTAAGAAATTTCCTTCCTAGGTCTAGAACAAATCCCTTTCATTAACTACAATCTATTTTTATCTTCTAACTGCTTTACTACTAACCTACCTTCTTCATCCTGCTCCTTGAACTCCACTTCTACATTATTGTTATTTCCATCTTCTTCTTCGTTAGGTACTTCTGCATACTCTATGCATCCTTTTCTTTCATCATATCTCATAGCTTCTCTCTACATCATTTTAACTCAATCATCTTCTACTCTACCCCTACTCCTATTTGTAATTAATTTAGGATTGCTTGCCTTATTCCATATTCTTTATATTTTTAGCTCCATTTCTATCCTATAATTTTATTTTCACTCTAGCTCTTCTCATCTTCCATATTTTAGGGTTAGGTTCAAATTTATTTACTCAGTTCCACATCATTCACTTTAATCTTGCATGCACACCCATGGTCCCTGAAGTGACTACTCTATGTTGGCAGGAGTAGGCACCATGATTTTTTCCACAACCAACATTTTGATCAAAGTAGGTATTCATTGAAGTAAATTACCATGAATTCCTCTAATAAATAGGTCTTTCATAGATTCTAAAGATGAATTACTTTATATAAAAAACTTTGTGATATAACATCAAACTTATCTAACTTATCTTCAATCCAAACTATACTCTCTATCCTTATTAGCTAGAAATAATAATACTCTAGTCTTGACAACCACACAGATAACAATCTAGGTAATTTACACCAGAAGATTTTGTAAATCTCTTTGTATATGTGTTTTTGAATTATCTTTTTTATAGTCACTTCAAATCTTCTCGATTATTATTATGTAAATTTTTTGATTATCTCATCCAAAAAAAATTATAAATATCTTTTTCTTGGTATCTATCTCAATATATTTCAAAAATTCCACACTCATCACACCATTGGCAATAGAGGTTCTTGGAAAAGCCCAAAACATGCTAATTATAGTGATAGCTTATGCAGTTAGGGACAAAGCAAATTAGTGGTTAGAATTTCAGAATGAATAATGCCATTATTTATTAACTTAGACTATTATTAATCAAGACACAAAAATAAGTGTAAATAAAATAGATGGTAGAACTATATGAATAACAATCTAGACATTCACAATATTCACTGTGCACAAATCAAAAGTAAAGGATAGATAGGAAAACCATATAGAATATTATTTTAATCTATATCACACATCATAACCAAAATATATTACAATTAAGTGTTATATATAGATTATTAATTTTTTTCTCTCTTCATATTATATCTATTAGAATATGGTCATTGGTGTCATGTGTTGTCATTGATGTCTTAGGTTGACTTGGTTCCTAGATGTATTAATGACAAAGAGGCTAGTTTGATGGTAATGAGAAGATATGGAATGAGTATAGGAATATGAGGTTTTAGATAATTATTTTAGGTTATGGTGAGGTCCTATTTCTTTTTAAGTGAATAAAAATGCACAACATGTATTAAGAAGCCTAGTCTTACATTAATAAAGGCATGAAGCATTGTTAGGCATAGTGATGTTGATATAGATATATATGAGCTTGAATTTGAGAAAATTAGTGGTTGAATCATGATTATATAATTTAATACATATTTTCAACATGATAATAAGGTTTAAAGATCATCTACAATGGTAAGAAGATCACGGTTGAGGTCTAGTCCTTGCATGAGAGACCTAGTGTGAAGAAACATGCTTGGTAGCTTATTGAGATCAGTAGTGTATGAATTGTGTGAGAAAGGTTGAATTTTTTTTATCATGGTATGGATGTTTATTACATGTGGATTAAGTTTTTAGATCAATTCAAGAATTTTCCAAGAGCATTTAAGATCCAAATATGACTGGTGGTTCTAGACCTAACATGCATATAGACCTAATGAGGTCAAAATGGAGGGTCAAGTTGAGTTTCCAAGGTGTTATAACATATTTTATCATGGAATTAGGTTTTATAGGTTTATTAAATCATTATGACCAATTTTTAGGTCATGAATTGAAGGTGAAGGTAAGAAATAATGTTGGAAGGTCTCCTGTGCATACAAAGTGAAGGTTTCCAAGCTTGAGAAGAAAGTTTTGATGGTAATTTGCATGTGTATACTTTTCATGATGACCTAAGAATTTTTTTAGAGAATAATGTTTTACAAGCATTTGGAAGTGGTTTTAGGTACAGAGCTTTATGAACATTTGTTAACAACGTAAATTGGTCTAAAATCCTTGTAGTGACCCAATTGGAAAGAACTTTATATAAAGTGTCCATAATGGATTGGAAAGTAAATTTTAATGTTTTTATAATATATAGGACTCATATAATCATACCTATGTGGTCTTAGTTTGTCAAGGTAGTGAGCAAAAGGTATAAGAAAGTGTTTATTTCTAAAGAATTTATTGCTACAAGTAGGGTTGACTAGGTCAATGCATAAAAATCATTGGAAGTTGAAGGTCAAAACTCATTATTTATGTCCATGAATTTATTTTGGAAATAAATATCTTATATTTCAATAATTTTGGTCATGAAATATGACCTATCGCTGGACTACAAACAATGAAAACAATGAAAAAAAGCAAGCTCGTGTGAGAAAGAGTTTAGGGATGAGCTGAAAATGAATAGGAATGGATCGAATGGGTTGTGGAATTTTTTTAATACCTATGCCTAATTTTAATATGGTTGATAATTTTTGGTGATTCACATACATAAGAAAAAGGATGTTCTCAAAATGACTTGTCTGTGTAAGTCAAGGTAGTGAAGGTGTATGTCTCATAGAATGATCTATATGATCCTTATTTGATATTATCCCTCCATAAATTTGTGATTTTAGTTTATATTAAGGTTTATATGTATGTAATTAATTATTTTTAAGTTCAAATAAGAGTCTGCATAGGTGTTAGGAATCATGTTCACTATGACTATGTTTTGAGCCAAGATGACTACTCCAAGTATACTAAAAGAAGAGAAGGGTTTGAGACTCTATGACAAGAGTCATATAATATAATGAACCTATTATTGTGGTTTGAGATATAATTGACCTATTCATGTTTTTTTGAGTTTGGATAGATAGGTTAAGTGGTTGAATCATGAAATCCAAAAAGGCTTGTCTAGCTGTGTTGAGACTGTGAGAGAATGACCTTAGAAATTGGTCTGAAAGACTAATGATTGTATCTAAAGGTTGATATATATCCATTTAAAAGTGATATAAGAGACTAATATAAAATTTTAATATGAAATATAAGTCATATAATTTCCATTTAAAGTGATAAACATGAACTTGTTCATGACTATACTTTTAGAGGCTACAGGCAGTTTGAGTGATCACTTTACAGAGAGGTGGTTTTGGGTGCTTAGAGATTGAGTGGTAATGTCTAATATACATGGTAAGGTTATTTAGGTCATGAATGATCTATTGGTGTGATTTTTTTATGTGGTTTTTTGAGAAATTTGATGGTATGCTCTAGTTTTATAAGATAGACTTTCAGGCAGTAACAAGGCCTAATGGTGAGTAAGCTAAATGGCTTGGTTCAAGTGGTGAGTTGGAGTTCTAGGTGGTATGTAACTATGTGGGAGTGAGATAGGGTAAATTTTAAATTTATTATAATTTTTTAAAGTGTAAGTGAAGGATAAATGTGGTCCAAGAGGTCTGAGTGTAATGTGTGCCTTAAAGAAGGCCTAATTCCTTTAGGTCTCTCTTAGGCCTAATAGGGTTTTGGTGCTAAAGAGATATAATCAGCCTATGGAGTGGTTGTATCATTAATTTAATGTGTATGAGGACCTATTTAAAGTGTAAATAAATCATGTTAAATATATTTTCCAACCAATATCAGTGTGACCAAGAGTGTGATATAAAGGCAAGGTTTAATTGGCCTATTTGAGAGAGTTAGATAAGAGATAAGACAAGTGAAGAAGAGAGCCTTTGAAAGAGAAAAATCATGTCATTAAGGACCATAAAAGGGAGTATAGGATCAGGAATTTATATATAACCAATTTAATTTAGGTATATACATAGGTCAATGGACCTAATGAGCCTAGAAGAGGCTAATTGAGCAAGAAGGCCTAAAGAGCTAGTTGAGTGAGATTGAAGGGGAAAGAGTACAAACAAAGGAGGTCATAATCAGTTAAAGATTATAAATAGGTGTTTTAAGATGATAAAATTTCAAGGTAGATAAGCTGGTGCTTGGTTTCCTAGGGGGTTTTAGCCTCCTATCAAGTTGGAGCTTGTATAAGACTAGTTGGTTAGGTGCTCAACTAGGTAGGGGTTGGAGCTCCTTGTGAAGTTGGTGCATCACTAAAATTTAGATCTTGACATTATAGGATAGTATTCCATGTGTATGGTTCAATGGGTTTTATACCCTAATAGGGTTTACCACATATCTCTTGTGTTATCTTGTGATATGCTTGTGTATTTGTTTGCTTATTTATTGGTCTCTTATGTGAATGTATGCTTCATGGAATGATGAATGGTTATTGTCATACAACCAATTAACACCCCCCTCAAGAGATAATTTAAATAACTAGTATCATATGAGGTCCTTTTTAGTATGCCTAACAAGCCTAAAGGATATTATATTAATCACAAGATGGCCAAGTAGCTAAGGAAGGAGAATCTAGAGTTGAAATTGGTGGTCAAATATCTTAAGGAACATGTATGTATCTTGGAGTCTAAGTTGGATTTAGAAGCAAAAGAAGATAAGATGTCTATTTAGGATCTTAAGAATCATCTATAGGTTACATATTCAAGTTTAATATCAAGATAAGAAGAGTGTGATTAGTTGAAGGATGAGTTAGGTTCTTTGAAGGATAAGCATGAGATGCTCATAATCAAGATTGAGAAAGATAATGAGATATCAGTCTAAGGTAAGAAGGATGCAAGTTTGAAGGGAAATTTGAAGAAGAAAATTAGGCAACCCAATGATTTTAGGTTTTATAATTATTTTCATGACCATTATTTTTTTTGTCATCATGTTGATCATAGGGCAAGAGACTATTTGAGGAGAAAAAATCAGTCAAAGAGAGATCTCAGTCACCTTCAAGCAAAAGGTATGATAAATGTTGCTTGTTTTTGTTGTCATAAGGTTGGCCATATTTATAAATTATGTCCAAGTGGAGTAAAGAGATCCTCAAATTAAGTCAAAGGTTATGGAAATCCTAGAAGATATGAGAAGGGCCAAACTTAGGTTTGAAGACCTAAGATAGTAAAGGTTGATCAGATTGAGTCTAAGAGAGAGAATGGATTACTTGCTATAGTGGAGAAAGAATTAGTTAGGAAAGACTATGTGAAACTCTTGTTATCAGGAGTTGTAGAAAATATAATGAATACTAGTCCTAAGCAACCTGCAAATTAAAGAGAATCTCTTGTTATAATTGAGCATGAGCCTTGTCAAGATTCTATATTATTAGTTTCTAATGATAGTGCATTGGAAGGTAAGATAATTGCAAGAGTTGATAAGATGAAAAACATCATGGATGTTAAGGTTAGTGAGTCAAAGAAGTTAGGCATGCCTAAATGGATTCTAAGATAATGAAATTAGTCTTATGGATGCAAGAGGATCAAGGAAGTAATAAAGGAGATGTCGGCATCTCTTGGGTTCACTTTGTTCTAGGAATTTGTGTGAGGTGTCTATTATAGGATTCAAGGAGATACTTTATAGAAAGAGGAATCATGGTGGATGCATGTTGGGTATTATTTGTGTTGCATGATAAGGAAGTCATGAAGGTGAGTTGATAAATCTATTTATATATTAGTTTAAGGTAGCTTGATATGGTGTGGTGTCTTGAGAAATATTATGAGCATGGATTTAGGTAAGTCTAGTTGATTTGAACACGTTCTTGATGTTCATATTAATAGTAGTGGTGAGATTCATATAAGAAGATATATTCAAACAAGGTCCTTGAGATGTTAGAGAATGATATGAGGGTTCCCTAGATGACTTGGTGAAGTTCTAAAGCTTCATGGTGTCCTTTGGAGAGAGAAAGATGCTTTGTTATTGTTTTGAGAACCTAGACCATGATTAGACATCATGAAGATATGATGTGACTACGTATGTTTTAGAGTTTATTATTTATACTATAAAGTCAAATATGGTCAAAGGAAGGTTTGGAGATGTTGACAATAGTTCCATGAATGTTTCCTCTAAGTTTGGTGTCCTGAAGAGTTTTTTAGTTTAAGTTATAAAGATTAAAAGTTGGTGTTGTTAACTGTGATGTGTCAAAGACAATAAATCTTAAGCCCTATGAAATAGGTGTTTCAATTAAAAAATATAACCATTGTAATCCAAATTTGAATTGATTGTGTAAGAGTTTTGAGACTCGAGAGAAAATATTAGCCTATAAAAGCCATGGAAGAAGGAAAATCAAGGTGGAGTAAAAAGGAAATTTGTATAAAACTATTTGATGAATATCTTTCAGGTGGTGGTTTGTCCATAAACTCCATACATGTGTATTTATTGCACTTGAAAGGTGAATTCTATTTACTGGGTTTTGACTTGTGAACCCAGAAAGTAAAATGAGATTAGAACTTATCTAAAGTACTTGTTTTGATGTTATAAGCATTGGATGGTGTTATTTTATCACCATTAATAATTTATATACATTGAAGGAGTTTTTATGGTGTGATTTTGTGAATTAAATTCATTCATGAAAGTGACTGTATATGAAGGTTTATGTTTTTGGTAGACATGAGTGACTTGCAGAGTTATGTGGAGCTTTTGGTCATTGAGAATGGTTGTTCAAAGTTTGTGGTTATGATATCAAGGTTTTATATCTCTTATTAGTGATTTGAATATGGTCAATTTAATCCCTAAAAGGAAGAACTAGCTCAAGAGGTGAAAGGTAGAGGATTGAGGGTTTCAAGGTGTTTTGTCTCTTCGAACCATAGGTGTGTGTTTGTAAGGTAAATGAACTCATTCATTTTCTTTGGAGATTTGTGAGTGTTGGATGGATTATTTGTAATGATTCACTTAGTTTTTATGATGCTTATAATGCATGTGTGAGCTTAATATGATGTGAAATAAACAAGTTTCATAATAATGGAATGGGTGAGTTGAAGAATGGTCTATGAGACCATTGGCAATCTTGTTAGAATTATTGTCCTTAAGTTTTATGGTCTGTAGATGTTTCAATGAGTGATATGGCTTGTTGATTATTCTTTTTAAGTATTCTTAGAAGGACTTAAAGTGATCATGTTGATAAAGTATGACAAGTTTTCTTATAATCATGGAAAAAGCTATTATAGTGTTCTTAAAGGGCAAGTTTTGAGAAGTTCTGGTTTATTGCTATCATGATGACCTCAAGAGGTCATATAAGAGTATGTTGACTTGTTGAAAAGGTAATAAAGAAGATCATCAGTGTTCTTAATGTCACATGTTCTATGTCATCATAAGCAAAATCTGACGGTGAGTATGCATGGTTCTTTCTTTGGTCAAATTAAAGAGTATCTTGGAGGTTGCAGTGTTCTAGATGATTGTTGTGCTTTGCCACAAAAATTAATGGTTCCATGAGAGGTATAATGATATAATGATCATTTAATTCTTGTAAGCATGTTGGTTTTCTTTTGTTTAAATATCATAAAGAAGATATGTTGTGTTAAAAGGTTAGTTGTTTATTGCTATGAGATCTATATGAGAGTTATCTATGCCTGATTTAGATGTTTAAAATGATCCAAGAAAATATATGCAAGCAAGAGTGAGTGAGAGATAAGTTTGTAGATGAAAAATATTTAAGAATATCTATATCAATTTGAAGTATGGTTCAAAATGATAATAAATTTTGTCAAGGATGAATCTAAGATGTGCATGATGTTAGGGGGAACTTTCTAGCTCTATGAGCAGTTTGTCAGGTCCAAGGATAAATAAGGTTATGTATGGATGAGTTTTTATGGTGTCCCTTTGTCATTAATGACAAAAGAGGAGAAGATTAGATCAGAAGAATGCCATTCTAAGAGTATTGTTGGTTCCCAGTTATACACCTCTATCATTCAACCTTGCACACTTGAAGAGGATGGCAAGCTAAGATGAGAAACCACTAATATGTCTTTATATCAAGGGAAGGGTTTATCATCTAAAATGGACTAAATTAATAAAATTATTTGGAGGCACCTCCAAAGGGTATGGTTAACTTCCTGATACTTTTGGCTCTGCCTGAACCAAGGTGAGAGGACCTACTGAGGTAGCTTGCTCACATGAAGGAGTTTTTCACTTCAATCTCCATGAGGATTATTGATATGAAAAAGGAAATATAACCAAAGAATAACAAAACTTGTACATTTCACCCATGAAGGATTGTCACACAAAATTCACAAATGATTTACATCATATACAAGCTACTGAAGACAGATGATAATGTGTCTACAATCTCTATTTTGAAAACTATTTTGAATAATAGGGAGTGAGTGAGAGTTACATCACTAAAATTTAAAGCATACACAATGAACACATTTCAAATCATGTAAGGTCTTATGCATCTGTAAGGCAAACAAAACTTATAATATGCAAACAATGTGTTATCTACAGGGTGAGACATGGTAAAACTAGATTTATTTGAAATATGGACAAAGGTGTGGACAACGAGTAAATGAACACAAAGAAGTTCAAAAAATAGATATAATATATTCAATAACAAATGATTTTTATTTTAGGAATAGATAAAACAAAATCATTGATAAATGATCCTCAAAATTTAACAAGCAATGCTATAAATCATCCTTCAAGAATTTCCTCCAGCTAAATTCATGAGCCTAAGACTACCCTTAAAAAGGCTATCAATACCCTATTCCCAAATCTCAAAATAGAAAGGATTTTATACTCTAGGTATAAACCCTAAATGACGACCATAAAGAAGAATAAATCAACTAACCAATCTACCAAGCGTGTGAAATAGAACATTGTACTTCAATAATAGGAAGGAGCAATAAACCATGAAAAAATTCCATTTATCAACTGAATCAAAGCTGAATATAACATCTTAAAAGTTACATAATAGAACACTATGCAAAACAATTTTATAACAAGGGAGACATTTTGAATGCCCTCAAAGCTTGCCAAAGATTTTTTAATAGAAATCAATTTGACACTAGAAAATCACACAGGGATAACTCTCTAAGCTATAGCTTTAGACTCAAAAACTAATCAACCTTTGTAAAGGGATAGACCCCCTTTACTTATACAATTTTAGCTAAGATTAGCATATTCCCAAAGATTCTCTAGTTGGAAAATTCTTTCATGGTCCTAGAGTCTATTTAATAGTGTAACAAACATGATTCCTTAGATTTGTGCTTGTGCTTTTGTGATGATGACAAACTTGATACTGCACTATGGTGGAATATTTTTAGTTATACATGTGGAGGGTAATTCTGCAAGGGACAAAACAACGTTTGTCTCTTTGCTCAACAAATAAAAATATCCCTTTTCTATATAAATGATTATTCAGACTAACTTTGAAAGGAACATGCCACTGATGGGCGATGTACAATGGTTTCATAGTGGGAAATGAGATGAAAAGAGACAAAAGAAAGAGAGAAGAAGAGGGAAGAGTGCTTCTAGCTTAGAAGGAATCAAAATATCCAATTATGCACCAAAATTGATGTTAATAATGAAATCTTTCACCAAACTATTCTTATAATTGGTACATTCATTTATCATGGAGGTGAGATTCTCTTGGTTTAGGCTTGCTTGGTATTTGAACTTGGTGTTATACTCCTCAAGCCAAGTGGTGGCCTTTTAAATCATATCCTATTTTTGACCAACTAGTGCCTTGAGTTGGTCACAAGATTTCTCAAGTGATACCAACTACCTTATTTTATTAGCATCAAAGGCCCCTTGTGGTGCATCGATGAAGATTTTCAAGGCAACACTTATTGCCTCTTCTATCAAGTCATCTGCACCACCAAAGTTTACCATATTTCTAAGGGTGGCATCTATTTCCTTCATCACAATATTAAGATACTTCTATTCTCCTTTCAAATCAAAGATGCCATCCTTGAGCATCATCAACCTATGTTTGATCTCTAACTAATATTCCCTGAGCCTTTTGTGATCATTGGAAGACATGATCATCTCTACCACTAAGACATCTGTGCCCATATTGCAAATTTCATCCACTTTGGGTTGGATCTTTTCCCATTTCTTTATGTCTGCATCATAAATGAACATCTAGGCTTCATAGTCTCTATTTTTATCCACTATGTCATCTAGACATTCTAATGTCGAGTGGATTGTCTCTTTTACTCTGGTGCTCAAATCTTTTTGCCAATCTTTAGTGGCCCATCCTCTAAATTTTGAATCATCACCTCGACCAAAATCTAGTGACCCTATGGAGAAAATTGGAAGGTCTAGATCCTTAATTGTGGTTGGAGTTATTTCCTTAGGCTCACTTAGTAACTTTTACAAGTACTGGATCATAACATGATTCTATGCTTTTAACTCCTCTATGGAAGCTTTATCTTTGTCCATTCTTTGGGCTACCATGCTTGCCAAAACTTGTGAGCTATGTTTTATGTCATTATTGTAAGGCTTCCCTAGATCATATTGGTAAATTGTGTAACTTTAAAGGGGAGAATCCTTCTTCATGGCACCCAATGGGGGAATTTCTATTTCCACATTTCTTTCCCCTACATCAGTTCATGGTCCTTGGATGTGTTTTGGCCTTCTTTAAGGGTTTGGCCTTCTTTAAGGGTTTGGCCTTGTATGCCTGGGCAATATTCATCACATCAATAACCCCTATCTTGCTCATAATGTCTCCCTTCTATTTTAATTACTCTTTGACCAAGATAAGAGGCTGTTAAGCATGGAATATACTGAGAGGGGGGGGGGTGAATCAAGATATTATATATCTTATAAATCTTTCCTTTAACCAAATTCCACTTAATCAAATATTCAAGATATGCAATAAAACTCAAACAATAAACATCCACACAAGATAGAGAGAGACACCAGATATAACGTGGAAACCTAATGTGGGAAAAATCACGGAGAATCAATCTCAAATATATTCATGAGAACAACCCCATAGGAGCACCATACCCCTTTGCCAAGTACAAACCTTAGCTACAATTCATGAGCACCAACCCACAGGAGCACCAACCCCTTTGTCGAGCACTAACCCAGCAACAATTCATGAGCACCAACCCATAAGAGCACCAACCCCTTTGCCAAGAACCAACATAGCAACAATTCGTGAGCACCAACCCACAAGAGCACTAACCCCTTTGTGTATACCTCACATCTGTCTCTCAATGTTGCTATCTCAACAAATTATAAATCAATAAAACATCTCCTTCCTCTCTCTCACCTTTGCTCTTCTAAGCTAGATATAACAAATACAAATCATATTCATCTCTCACAATTGCTCTTCTAAGCTAGATATTAGAATATCAAAATCAACCTCTCACACACACATTATAAATGGCTACTCAAGCCTTTATTTATAGCTTTCCAAATGACCTTTGGCCTTCCCCCTTTGTGACCATTTAATCCTCACGGAAAATGGCACCAATCTTGTTGACCCTTCATATCCAAGCATTTGAAAAGTCATGTGGTGACCCTTCATGACCAAAAACATCTTTCCCACTTTTGTCCTTATCTTTGGTGACTTTTTGTATTCCTCAAAGTGTCCCTTCATGGGGAATTCGCCCTTTACTCTTTTGTCTTCACTTGGTGACTCTTGGTATTCCCCAAGATGACTCTTCATGGGAAAATGCGTCCCATCCTTATTTTGTCTTTATCTCGTGACTCTTCCACTTCTCCATAGGCCCTTATTTTGTCTCATATGTAACCAAAAATATATTCGTTAATATTAAATAAATATTAACTCATATTAGCCAAGAAAAACAACATTAAATGCAATGGGGCCTTTATCACCAATAATACTAAACCTTTGACATCAATGACAATATTTCCAACAATCTCCCCCTTTGTCATTGATGGCAACCTAAATCCTGAAACTGCCACATCCTGTCACCTGCACATACTATCATTTAAAAACATACAGTAACTCCCCCTTATTTTAGCAACCTGTACCTGTTCCTTGTACCTATTTTTTGCACCTATACCTGTCCCTGTTATTCTCCCCCTTTGACATCAATGGCAAAGGGCCTACCTGGAGCTAACACTTAGCTCCCCCTCACTTGATGCTGAACATCAATGGCAGGAAGTAATAGAAATTACTCCCAACTCCTCTCGTTGATCTTTGAATGTATCCTTTGATCGTGCCTTTGAGAAGATATCTTTTTCGACTATCCTGGTAGTGGTTTTATCTTTGAATCTCACTGTACCACCATTTATCTTCTTTAGAGAAATGAACTTACTTTTATCACCTATCATATGCCTTGAACATCCGCTATCAATTAACCATGACTAATCTTTACCTCCCACATGCAGAGCTATTTGCACCATCATAGAATCTTTATGTTGTTTCTTCTGCCATGAACATGTCTGAACCTTCTTCCTGATGAATGGAGTTTGAACCTATGGTCTTTCTTGACTGACTCAAACACACTTCTGTAATACTAAGCTATGTGTCTGAAGTTGTTGCACTTGTAGCATACTATGGTCTCTTTATTAAAGCTTGATAGAGGAGCAAAAGAGTTGTGGCTTCTGCTTGACTCTACTTGACTTTCCTTCTCCTTATTTTTGAAATTGTTATCTCTTTTTAGACATTCTACTTTCTTGTGACCATATCCATTACAATAAAAACAATAGCCATAAAAATAAGACCTGTCTATATATCTCTGACCTGATTGCCTTTTGTAGCTTTGTTCCTTCCATCCTTCTCTATTTGGAATGTCCTCTATATTCTTCACTTCTCCCCTTTCTATTTCCTCTTGTGTCAGAGCTTCAACATAGCTCTTTTTTTTTCAAAATTGATCCCTGTCTTATCTGAATATGCTTTTTGACTTTCCAATATCTTATTCAGCATGTTAGTGCTATCTTCAAATTTTGAATCACTGATTACTTTATCACTGACTACTTTCTTAATATCTTCTTTTAAAGAGGCAATTTTAATAACATACCTTTCACAATCTTTTCTTTCTATTTCCAACTATGCTTTGAGATCTTCTTCATTCTTATTGGCTTCTTCAAAGTGTGCTTGTAGATCTTCAATCATTTCCTTTGACTCTTGTTCATTTTTCTCGATCTAGCGCTTTAACCTTCAATTCTTCTTTTGAACATCTTCTAACTCTTCTAGGGCACAATTGAGTTCTCCTTCCATATCTACTTCAACTTCCTCCTCTTCTTCTTCTTGATCATCATCATGTATGGCCATGAATAGAATCTCTTCTTCTTCTGAATCACTGACTCCACGATCTTCACCTGAGCTAGGATCTTTATAATACAGGCTCTTCTTCTTGAATCCCTTCTTAGATTTGCCTTTGAAATTCTTCTTGTATGTAGTCTTTTCTTCTTCATCGTCTTTAACTTTATCTAGGCATCTAGCTGAAAAATGTCCAATCTTCTCACAATTAAAACATTTAAAAGGTAATTTTCCTTGATATTTACCTGTTCCTCTTTTTGGCTTGCAAATGAAAAGTGCTTCATTGTCATCTTCATCATCACTGAAACTATCACTTGATTCTTAAATCTTAGCTTTCTCCTTCTTTGATGTCTTGAAAGCTACTTCTCTCTTTGAGGGTTTATCTTGTTCTGTCTGCATCTCATATGCCATGAGAATACCATGAAGCTCATCCATCTTTAGCTTGGATAAATTATTCATCTCTTCGATTGCCGAAACCTTTGCATCATATCTCATTGGTAGAGATCTCAAAACCTTTTGCACCACCATTGACTCTTCCAATGTTTCTCCAAGACCTTGAATCTGATTTACTATCTGATCAACTTGTAAGAGATAACTTGTTATATCTTCTTCTTCTTCCATCTTCAAACTTTCAAACTGCCTTCTAAAAGTCTGCAACTTAGCTTACTGAACCTTTTCATCACCTTTGTAAATATTCTCAAGTTTTACCCAAATTTCATGAGCAAATTTACATTGTATAACTTTAACAAATTTAGATTCACACAAACCACATAAAATAGCATTTAAAGCTTTAGCATTACATTCACTTGCCTTCTTTTCTGTTGGAGTAATTGTAGATGTCTGTGGCTCTTCATATTCCTCCACCATTGATTTCCATATGTTGAATCCAAGGGCCATCAAATAAACCTTCATTCTCATGCTCCAAAAAGCATAATTCATCCCATCAAACAAAGGTGCCTTATTTTGTAGAAAATCCTTCCTGTGACCCAGCCATCGTGCTTTCCTGATCTACCTTCAAGCTGTAAAAATTTTCAAAAAGGAACGGGCTCTAATACCAATTGTTAAGCACAAAATATACTAAGAGGGGGGGGTGAATCAGTATATTACATATCTTATAAATCTTTCCTTTAACCAAATTCCACTTAATCAAATATTCAAGATATGCAATAAAACTCAAACAATAAACATCCACACAAGATAGAGAGAGACACAAGATATAACATGGAAACCCAATGTGGGAAAAACCACAGAGAATCAATCCCAAATATATTCATGAGAAAAACCCCACAGGAGCACCATACCCCTTTGCCAAGTACAAACCTCAACTACAATTTGTGAGCACCAACCCATAGGAGCTTCAAACCTCTTTGTTGAGCACCAACCCAATACCTATTCGTGAGCACCAACCCACAGGAGCACCAACCCCTTTGCCAAGCACCAACATAGCAACAATTCGTGAGCACCAACCCATAAGAGCACCAACCGCTTTGTGTATACCACACACCTATCTCTCAATGTTTCTATCTCAACAAATGATAGATCAATACAACATCTCCTTCCTCTCTCTCACCTTTGCTCTTCTAAGCTAGATATAAAAAATACAAATCATATTCATCTCTCACAATTGCTCTTCTAAGCTAGATATTACAATATCAAAATAAACTTCTCTCACACACATCACAAATGGCTACTCAAGCCTTTATTTATAGCTTTCCAAATGACCTTTGGCCTTCCCCCTTTGTGACCCTTTAATCCTCATGGAAAATGGTGCCAATCTTGGATGACCCTTCATATCCAAGCATTTGAAAAGTCATGTGGTGACCCTTCATGACCAAAAACATCTTCCCACTTTTGTCCTTATCTTTGGTGACTTTTCGTATTCCTCAAAGTGTCCCTTCATGAGAAATTCGCCCTTTACTCTTTTGTCTTCACTTGGTGACTCTTGGTATTCCCCAAGATGACTCTTCATGGGAAAATGCATTCCATCCTTCTTTTATCTTTATTCTGTGACTCTTCAAATTCTCCATGGGCCCTTATTTTGTCTCATATGCAACCAAAAATATATTCGTTAATATTAAATAAATATTAATTCATATTAGCCAAGATAAACAACATTAAATTTAATGGGGCCTTTATCACCAATAATACTAAACCTTTGACATCAATGACAATATTTCCAACAGCGGCATGGTATAAAATCCCATCAAAGTTGTAGACATTGTAGACAACCTTGAGACAATGAGGGGTGGTGTAAATGATGAGATAGTTGTAGGGAACACCATAGGATTGGATTGTGGGATCAATACAAATTGCTCAATGTCTTCATCACTCTCCTAATCCTTACCACCCCTCTCCACTCCATGCTCTTTTTCCAAGTTTATCTCTATTTTCTCCAAAATATTGAAATCTGACTTAGGTTGATGAGACTCACTGAGCAACTTATTAATTAAACTTCCTTATTCAACTAACTGGCAAGAAGGCTATGTAGATTCTTTAGCTTCTTCAGCTTGTTTAACACATAGTTCTCCTTCCCTTTGACCTCATATCCCTGTGGTTGCTTCATATACAACTCTTTATCCAAATCACCATGAATAAAAGTAGTTTTCAAATCTAACTATTCTAAGTTCAAATCCTTAACTGTATCTAAACTAAGAAAAATCCTAATAGAAGTCATTTTTACAACAAGAGATAAAATCTCATCAAAATCAATACTTGATTTTTTTGTAAACCTCTTGACCACCATCTTGGCCTTATACCTTTTTCTCCTTTGATCCTCTTCTTTTATTATGAAGATCCACCTGTTTGGCAATGCACTCTTGCCCTTGGGTAGCTTTACCAAATCCCATGTTTGGTTTTCCATGAGAGATCTATGCTCTTCATCCATGGATTGTTCCCATTTCAACCTATCACCAACCTGCATTGCTTCTTCATAACACTTTGGTTCTCCATTGTCGGTGAGTAACAAATAATTCAAAGAAGGAGAAAAAAGTTCAGGTGATTTTCTTACCCTAGAAGATCTTCTTACCATAGGAGTTTGGGGTCCTTGTGTAGAAGATTCCTAAACTAATTCAATAGATACTTTTCCATCTACAATGTCATCTAATACTATGTTCCCTTTCTGATCATGTTCCTATTTCTTCAATTGATCCTTATACATGACTTTTTCATTAAAGACTACATCTCTAGACCAAAATATTTTCTTATCTTTAATGCTCCATAAATGGACACCAAAGTCATCCTCACCATATCCAACAAAGGTGCATTTATCTGATTTAGCCTCTAACTTGGTCCTATTCTCTTTCTTGATGAGGGAAAAAGCCTCACATCCAAAGATTCTAAGAAAAGAATAATCAACATTCTTACCAAACCAAGCTTGTTCAGGAATGCCTCCATCTAAAGGCATAAAAGGTCCTCTATTAATCAGATATATTATTGGCTAATTACTTCTAACCAAAACTATAAAGGCAACCCAACATGTAACCTCACTCTTCTAACACATTTCATTATTATTCCGTTCATCCTTTCATACACCCCATTTTGCTATGAAGTTCTTAGAACCATCCTTTGCCTATGAATTCCATTGTTAGAAAAATAATCAAAGAAATCATTACTATAATACTCACCTCCATTATCTGATATGAGACATTTCAATTTGAGACCTATTTCATTCTCAACCAAGGCTTTCCACTTCTTAAAAGTGTCAAATACATCATATTTATTTTTAATACAATAAACCCAATCTTTATTAGTTGCATCATAAATAAAAGTGACATAATAATTGGAACCATCAATAGAAGATACCTGAGCTAGTCTCCATACATCTAACTATACCAACTCTAACTTGTGCTCTTTCTTTGTGGGTCTAAATTTTAGGAACTTAACTCACTTTTGTTTCCCATATACACAATCCTCACAAAACCCAAGTGTGAAAGGAACTTAAATAGGTCTATCCGACACCATGGCTTGGTTACTCTTATTTGTCGACATCATTTTTTGTAAAAACCCAAGGGTGAAAAGACCTAGTCCTCCTTTCTCCATAAATCCTCCCAAGTTTATGTTAAGAAAACACCATGTCCAGTCTTTTCTCCTTCCACCATAACACAAATTGAATAAGGCCAATCTTTGGTGCCCTTGAATGTGAAGATGTTTTTATCTAAGAACAAAAATATGAATGGGGGTTTCCTCAAAAAACCCTAATCCTCTAGTTAAAATCTGATGAAGTTGTCAGCTCATTTTGTAGGAGGAAGAAGAAGGAGATGTACACACATATAATATTTTTGAAAGCTTAAGCTCTCCCATAAAATTTATAGATGTTGAATATGTAGATAAAGAATAAATTCATGCACAAGAAATTATAGTTGAGAAGAAACCCTTGTAGAAAAAATTACGTCTCAAAAAGTAAAAAGACCTTTACCCTCTACAACGAATAAGGATATAGTGACATTTATAGAATAAGGTCCATCTTCCCCCCAACCTACGAATGAAGAAGAAGAGTTGTAGCATGTCATGGCTATATCCTAGCATGAAGAAATAATTTGGTAGTAATAGGAAAAATTGGATTTTCTTCATTCAACATTGTAAGGTAAGAACCAAATTATTTCTAATTTGGAAAGAAGAAGTGAAAAATCTATCATTCAAGCTAGGGCACAAGAAGTAATTCTTACATTAATTAATGTTAAGCAGACTAGAGTACACAATTTGATGTTTCCAAAACTCAAGAATTGAATACTTTATAAAATTTTCTTGCCATTAAGGATACCTAAATTATATATTTGCAAAATTTTATTATTAATAAAGATACTCAGATTAATAAGTTGTGATAGTTTACTTTTGATAGAAATACATTGATTGTTTAACACACTACTAGAATACATTGATTGTTTAACTCACTACTAGAATATAAGAGATAACCATGCAAAATGCTAAGTTACAAGCCTCTCTACAAGCCATGCAAAGAGAGATGAGGGAAATAGTAGTCTAAACTGAAGGACTTACAAGAGCTATTCCTTCCTTCCTCCTTCCTCTTCATGAAATGATTTAAGATTAGAATAAAACCTAGTATAAAATATAGAAGTTAGAGGAAGAAAATTCTAAGATTAAAGTGAAGACTCAGTAGCAATTGCAAAAATCTCAGACTTCCATCCAGAATATTTGTGTAATTTCTAAAAAAATATTATCATGTAGGCAACCTTCCTCTATCTATGTTATTTTTCTTTATGAACAATTATACAAGTGGCAGATATAGTTGATTTCTATTAGATTTCCTCATATTATTAAGGATGAACACATGTTTATGGATGTCTTTCTCAAGAGTACCATAGAAAGATAAGATGAAATTATGAATTCTATATTTTTAACATGATATTGGGTTATCAGTCTAGTTTTCTAGTAAATTTTTTTGTAGGGGAAACACAATTGTGTATTTTCCTCTCTACTCTAAGAAATCAAATGACATGGAAACAAGCACACAATAAAATTTTATAATTTTAAAACACCACAGGTCTATGTATAAGACCCCAATTTTTAGAGGCTCAAAAGCTTCTTGTTGCTTTTCAACCCATGTACCACATGTACATGAAGAAAAAATACCATGAATTATTAAGAGCTAATGTGGTAGATTTTAGAGCTTTTATGAGCCAACATTCCACCAATTCCATCAATGCCAACATATCTAGGTGGGAGAATTTACGTATTGATTTAAAATGCAGGGAAGTCATGAGTCCCACCACCATCAGGTGGAGTCTTAGGAGAGCTTAGTAAATTTCATAGATTATCACTCAACTCTTAGATAAAGGAGGCTCAAACATATGGATTGAAATGAGATTCAGGCCTCTAATTCTTCTTTGTCCTCTATCTCCATGATAGAGTTGACACAATCCTGTAGAAGTTGAATTTTAGGCTTGGCTGCACATAGTAGTAAGGGATTATGGATTCATGCCCAAAGGTCATCATGATTGGGGCCACCATTTATAGATTTATGATCTTAATCAATGGCTAGAATTTGGACTTTTATATTGAATACTAGTTATCCTACTTGTTTGCAAGAGGACTTGCAAAAGGTAAAGTGTGGGGGAGAAATGATGAGAATTCCATATAGCTCATTATATCTAATACAAATTATCCATAAGTGTTTTCTTTTAGTTATATATTACATTGCATTTAATATTTAAGGTCTTATCTAAGTAGGAAATGAATGTAATTGTCCTTTGTTTGTATATTATACATTTTTGATTCTTTATCTTGTTATTGTGTCTAACTTGGATGAAATGAGCATAGTTTTATGTAAAAAAATACATCTCGATGGCAAGACAATTTTGAGAAGACATCAAACAATTTTGGAAACTCTTTTTGGATATAGTTTTGAGGATTCAATGAATGAGATTTGAAGATATGACACTCCAAAGATGCTCCAAAGGTGCTCTAAAGACCTGTACAAAATGCTCTGAAGACACCTAGGCATGATTCGAATATGTCCAGCTAGATCCTACAAATCGAGATAATGATTCTAAAGATATTTATTATATATAAATAGTATTTCCATATTTATATATCTTATTTTAGACATAACTATTCATAATAATGGTCTAAAATGATCTAGATATATTTGTACTTATAGTTTGTAAAACCAAATAAATCTCTTCGGATATATATTAGCTATTTTCCATCTATTGTTAGTTGAGTTAGTTCTAAAGCCTTCCTATCAATGTGGGATCTGGTTTCTAGATCATCTACATTTTGGATAAACAAATTTGGCTATTTAGATCACTAGATTTTGTATCCTATTTATGGATGTTGAGATGTGCTTTAAATACATATCTCCTTATCATTCTAGATAGTTAGAAGAAAGCTATTAAAGTTAGTTAATCAATTAGAATCCAAACAAAATGATCTAGTGCAGTTTTGCATATATGTATATGTTCCTTTGATAATGAACAAAAGTTAAACATTATGTTTTATTACTAGGTAAAAGTTATTCCTATTCTAAAGGAGCAAGGGCCCACTTCTCTCTGAAGATCAAGACAAATCTATATTTTTAGTTTATAGTTTAGAAGTATTTATTTAGTTCAGGTATAATTCATTTACAAAAAATAAGCAATTTATTTTAAATGTAAGTGTGAATTTATTTTTCAAAGTAAAGTATGAATTTCCTTTAATGCAAGTGTGTTCCCATTACATGTAGAGGTTGTTTCAATTCAAGTTTTGTGAGTTTTCTTAATGCAAGTGTGTGTATTTCAATTTAATAAAAAGTAAAGTTTGTTAACCTATCTCCATAATCAGATTTTATCAGAAGTTGTTTAAGTGATAATAGATAACATTCTTAGATTCTAGAATATGACACTATCTTACCTAATTGGACAAGTCGAGTGAGGACACCATAATGTCTTATGCTAGATGTTTAAGTTCTGGATGTTGATGGTGTGAATACAATAGGAGATCTTCAGTTAGCAAACCTTTTAGATTAATTTTCTATAAAATAGAGTTACAGTATTATTTAATGTTTTTAGTATTTAGACATCATAATAAAATTAAAACCCTCCAAATAGCGAACTATAAAACTTCAATATCCAATGTTCTCATTGCATATAGAATTTGGACACTATCCTTGGTATAAAATGACACCAATCCATTGACTGGTTAAATGAGAGGTATAACAATATCTTATCACCTCCTATCTTGGTAGTGAAGTCTCTTGATAGGCAAATGGCAAAGTGTGTAGTTAGATCCACCACCAATATGTCTTGTAGAATTGGGAAACTCGGGAAATCATATAAGAACACTTTCAAACCTTTAATGATCCCTATAGACCTTTTTGGTGTTCCATCAAACTTAGCACTCCTTTTATATAAGGCCCATACTTGAAGCATGACTGAAGTTCTTGCCCCACTATCCACAATGTAATTATGGACCAACTTATCTACCATAATCAGGGTAATATATAGAGGTGAGGGTTTTTTAGACTTGGTGGAAGGTTCAACAATATGAGTAGGTGAATTTTTGAGGGATACACTAGTATGCTTTACTACTTAGGGGAAAACATAGAGTTGGGATAGATTCTCTTAGGCTAACTCCTTTTGACCATGCAAATGGAGTACCTCCTAAAGAGATATGTTTATTTTTGTGTTATTTAAGGAGTTAATAGAATTGAATGTGAGACACTAACCTTTTTTTTCATCCTTGGATGTAATGAATTACCTTGAGATTGAGGCAATGAAGGCTTTACCACCTTTCCCAAGTTTTGATTTTGAAAAGGTGTAGGACTTGTGGAGGTTGCCACATTTGCATCCATACCTTGTTACATTGAAGGGGTCTATCCACATATTGAGTATCTCCCAAAGATATACTCTTTAAATTTGTGTTCATTACAACTGAGGTGATCTAATTTAAAAAAAAACTATCCTCCATTTGGTAGTTCACAAATCTTGCTCCTAAATTACTACACTCTCCATTTGGTTCTGCTTGCACAGAGCTATCATCTTCTAATTTTAGGTAATTAATAGTCCTTACTTGAGCCACCAAGGCTTGACCTTACCCATCATTATCATTAATGTATTTACCTTGAGGATGTCCCTAATAGGTTGGCCATTTTTCTCCTTAAACTAGGTTGCTATGGATTGGAACCATGGATCTTGAAGTAGGAGCAAAATTTGGATTGTAGGCATTAGGTGACCTATTAAAATTAGGTCGATCTTGTCCCCTCCATTGATCATCATGATAGGGTGGGAATATGTTGATAGGAGCTGGGTTCACAAAGCTCTGACACAACTTGTCAGAATTAAGAGCACACTTGATTACCTTTGTATTAGCAACTAAACATGGAATTAAACCAGAAGTAAAGAGTAACTAGAAATCAGAAATAACACAGAATATGAGAGGAAACACACAATTGTATTCAATTCATTCCAGAAGGAAATTACAATAAAGAGATCACACTCTTTCATCCATTTCATGGGCATACCAATAATCTTCCCTCAAGAGTTCTCTTCTCTCAATACAGGTCACAACAAACAACTCAAACACAGAGTTGCTATTCACCTCAACCAGTCAGTATCAATAATACCAGTACACAAGTATGCAACGTACTCAAAGTAGATCTCACCTGATCTTGCTCCTTGTTGTGTTAAAAAT
Source organism: Torreya grandis (assembly GCA_037957365.1). Lineage (NCBI taxonomy): Eukaryota > Viridiplantae > Streptophyta > Pinopsida > Cupressales > Taxaceae > Torreya > Torreya grandis. The sequence continues at coordinate 718,161 of JARHVA010000042.1, forward strand.
CTCACCTAATCATGCTACCCCAGAGATCTCCTTTGACCTTGCACACACACACACTAGCAGATCAACCGACCTTACTTACCCATGTAGATCTTCTCCCTGATCTTGCAACAACCTGTAGATCAACCTGATCTTACATACCATGGAAGAACCCCTGTGATTCCACCATCAGAAGAAACCTTCTAGTTCTACACATTACAATACAGCCCCATGGGTCTATTATATAGATCCCATGCAAACAATAATTAGACAAGTGGCTCAAGACTAAAATTAGTCTTTACATGCAAACAACTAGTTCAACAAACTAACTGTTCATGCAACAAACAGTTCTAGAACTGCATAGGTGACCAACATCGGTCCCTATCCATTTGGAGGTGACCAATGTCGGCCGACTCCTGACCGATGTCGGTTGCTATCTATCCACCACTGATCGACGTCGATTGGCCTACTGACATCAGTGATTGTGACACTCAGCAACCTTCATGTTTGCATCTAGGTGAAGCTTTTAGATCTACAACCTAACAATCTCCCACTTGGAGATAAACAGCTGCACCTATACCTATACCATTACATTGTCTAATCTGTATCCTGGCTTGTATCCCTCTTCAAGATCAATCTTAAAGACCAACCACCACACACCCTGTGGTGCTACACCTATGACTGAATTTCTCCATTCTCAGCTTACCTTCTTTTGCCATTGCTATACTCCCACTCAATCAAAAACCCTTGAGAGTGACCTGTAATCAAACAAACACTTAACACACTCTGTGACCAAGGTGTTAGTGAACCTCGCTCTGAGAACCTCCAACCTCACTCTAATACCAACTGATAGGAACTGGGTTCACAAAGCTCTGACATAACTTGTCAAAATTAAGAGCACACTTGATTACCTTTGTATTAGCAACTAAACACAAAATTAAACCAAAAGTAAAGAGTAACTAGAAATCAGAAATAGCACAGAATATGAGAGGCAACACATAATTGTATTCAACTCATTCTAGAAGGAAATTACAATAAAGAGAACACACTCTTTCATCCACTTCGTGGGCATACCAATAATCTTCCCTCAAGAGTTCTCTTCTCTCAATACAGGTCACAACAAACAACTCAAACATAGAGTTGCTATTCACCTCAACCAGTCAGTATCAATACTACCAGTACACAAGTACGCAATGTACTCCAAGTAGATCTCACCTGATCTTGATCCTTGTTATGTTGCAGATCTCACCTAATCATGCTACCCTACAGATCTCCTTTGACCTTGCACACACACACACACACACTCATAGATCAATTGACCTTACTTACCCATGTAGATCTTCTCCCTGATCTTACAACCTGTAGATCAACTTGATCTTACATACCATGGAAGAACCCCTATGATTCCACCATTAGAAGAACTCTTCTAGTTTTACACATTAAAATACAGCCCCATGGGTCTATTATATAGATCCCATGCAAACAATAATTAGACAAGCAGCTCAAGACTAAAATTAGTCTTTACATGCAAACAACTGGTTCAACAAACTAACTATTCGTGCAACAAACAGATCTGGAACCACACAGGTGACCAACTTCGGTCCCTATCCATCTGGAGGTGACCGACGTCGATTGACTCCTGATTGATGTCGGTTGCTATCTGTCCACCATTGACAGATGTCAGTTGCCCTGTCGACGTCGGTGACTGTGACACTCAGCAACCTCCATGTTTGCATTCGGGTGAAGCTTTTAGCTCCACAACCTAACATATGTTTTATTGTGGAGGGTAATAGTAATATTTTTGGTAAGCTCAAATACATTGATTCGATTACCTAGTTGAAGCTTCTAAGGCCTTATATTTTGCTTACCAATTAATTGCATCATCTAATTTCTTTGGAATAGCTTTAAGCTTGCTATTTGGATTTAGAAATGGAGTAAGGTTGGGAGGGGTAGTAGGCATGTTAGGCAAGATAGGCATTGACACATTTGGAGGGAGTTTACCAGCTTGGATCAAATTGTATACACTAAATTCTGTTCACCTTAATTATTCTAATTAATCTCACTAATTTATCCCTTTTATCCTAATCCTAGTGATTTATCTAACATACCCTTTAATTATTATTCATTAAATAACCTTATATCATCCCTACCAATCAATTAATCTTCCTAAATCATGTCTTATCCCATTCTAAACCCACTTATCTATTGTTTGGGGATTTAAAATTCCCATGGCCCACCTACCCACCTACTAAGCCTAATCCTAGGCTTTACTATAAGCCTACCCCCTAGATTTTATAAAATCCACTAATTACCTATATAATACATCTCTAATCATGATTAAACCTCCCAAAGAGATTATAGAGGTTTATACCTCTAGAACCTTCTCTCCTCAACAATCCTCCATCATAGATCTCAAAAACTCAACTTTGAAATCTAGCCAATGATCCTCCCTGCCTCTTATATATAAAAAAATCCACTCCATGGAAAACATCTATAAAATCCATGAATGCATGCCAATCAAATAATCCATGAATCCATAATCCATTGATCAAGCTATCATAATGTTGCAAATTTGAATCTAAGGTTATCTCAATCAAAATCCTTTTATCTTTATGTTGTTCAATCTTGGTTTAGAGAAATTAGGTTTAGGATTAGAGTGTTGATTTGAATGTTAATTCATATATTTGTAATTTATCCTAATGGCTCTAGATCTTAATTATTGGATTGACATTTTGGGTGTTTTTTATATAAGTACACAATCAAATTTCATATAGGTCAAAATTTCATCTACATTTTGGCGAACACAGTGAAAGATTCCCTCCCAATTTAACCCATTTACTAGTTATATTTGTTTTTATATATTTCAAGGCTAAATAGACAAGAATAAATTTTGGAATTTTTTCAAAACTTGCATGCCCAAGTGAACTGTGGTATTGACCTGTAAGTCATAACATTGTAGTGACAATTTTATCTCAAGAGTCATGGTTTTATTTGATTTGACCACTAGTGGTCAACCTATTTTGGTAGTTTATGACTTTCAACAATTTTGTAGGAAGACAACGAGTCTCATAACCCACCTTGGCAGCTTATTTTAGGTGGTTTGGATGTTAGAATGTCTTGAGATGACCAGGGTTTTATGGAATTTTCTATTTGTTTAACCGTGTGTTGATAGCAGGGAAGGCATCAGATAGGATCATCTAAAAATAAAATATTCATTTTTCCCTTTGTGTCATTTTCCACATTATCACCATTCTCAAATTTATAATTTTGTTGTAAGAGTCACAATATTATGTTAATATTAGCGATATTATGATTTGATAATTTATGGGTTATTTTGTTTACTATTTTATATCTTTATCTAATAAGATAGATTAAGGACAACTTTGATAAAATAGTTGTTTGTTCCATAGATTGTGTGTGGGTTATCCATTTTGCTAGAAAAGTCTTGTCTTGGTAAAATTTTGATACATAATTAAATTTTTAAATCTGCCATAATTATCTATGAATATTTATTAGGTATTTATATTTCTTAAAGCATATGGGTTAATTTTTCATAATCATCTAAGCATATGCATTGGCCAAAAGTTAGAAATTTTAAAGTTTTGCTATTTTCCATAATATCACCATTCTTGTAGTTGTGAAATCATATAAAAAGTCATGATATTGTTTAACCTTCATAGTTTTATGGGAAACTATTTGAATAACTATCATGGTTAACCTTTTTTGGCAATATTGCAACTCGTGATTATTGATTTTGCCTAATAGTCATAATATTGTAGTCTTTGGTCATGATATTGCATTGGTTTGATTGTGTATCTATGATATTGCCTTCTATAGTTATGTTTTTGTATTGATTTTTGTATTCAATTTTGTTCCTTTTGAGTGTATTTTTAGACTCTTATTAAATGAATTTTGAGTCATTTTGAACCTCTTGCAAGGCCCAAATTTCCTTTAGCATTAGGGGTGCTAACCCTCAACCCCTTCGTATATCATGATAGGGAATGCACCCTGGGTATTTCCCTCAAACCCCATAAGGGTTTCTACCCATCAACCCCACAATGGGCATTGCCCCTTGACCTTGTTAGGGGCTGCCACCCTGTAACCCCCATGTTGTGCCCCCCTCACCCAAAGAAGTTATATAACCAAGTCATGATTTTTTTAATGGTTTTTATTAATGCCTATTTGACTAACATTGTGCTTCTTATAGGGGTGAATCTAGTGGATATTTTGAATTGGTAACATATTATTTTTTAGGTCATATTTTGTGTAAGATCTTATCTTTTAGGTCATATTTTGGTCTAACATCTTGTCTTATAGATTGCCTTTTCATGAGTGCCAATCAAACTACTAATCATTGTCTTGTAGGCTATCTATTAAAGTTATTTTAACATCTTAAAACTCATTTTTGTTTGTCTAAAATCATTCCTTTGTATATATTTTGTATATTATTCTATATATTTCACATCTAATTAATCAGTTAATTAATCACTTTTTGGTCTACTTGTTTGTCACTTAAGAGTTACGATGGTGTATGCTATCATCTTTGCATCCTTGTGATGGATCTTGGAGGATCAAAAACCACCCACAAACCCTTCCATTTTATTTTCTAGGGGCAATGTGATGTGGAATTGACACCTACACACTTGTAATAGTCTTAAGGGGATAGTGATTATGGATTTCACCACCATGCACTAATCTAAACTCCATGTTTTGGTGGATTATAAATATCAAGGATAGATATCCTTAGGCTAAGTGGTTGATCTCATACAGGTCATCCATGAAGGGGAAGAGTTCATTATCTAAACCATACATGAGATACCACCCTACATAGACTTGAGCCCCACCATGCCTAGCATATATCAAGGATTCTCTTAGAGAGCCCATTCAGCCTATCATAGGACCTTTTAGCCATAATAGATGACTTATTGTTTGAGTTATGATCAGCTTCCATGTCATCATCATGTGTAGATGGGGTTAAGAGGGTTTAAGAGATTATATAATGGGTCATCGAGCTACATCCTCACATGTGAAGCCATTAGATGGTGTGGTCATCAAGTTGTACATCTATTAGTTTACTAATCTTAAGATTATGGTATGCTTACTTGGGTGGGTGTCATGTTAGACTAGTGTTGTTTGTGAGTTGAGTCAGCCTTTCACCCAAACCTATACATGACTATCTAGGCTCTCCATATCATCATCTTGTATATCATTATTATCTATATTGTACATTCATAATCTTCTTATATATCCTCATCCACTTTATATGTCACTATTTCTTATGTAATCTTGGTTATCCATCTTATCACCCTATCCTGTACATACTTATCATCCCCATCAAGATGCACCTAGTTAGATATTTAGGTTACATGCTTGTCCAAATCATACTCACCACCCTCATCATAAATCTAAAATCCCATCATTCTTGATCCCCCCATTTATTCTTTATCACATAATCCTATCCCATCCCACCTTGAGCAAATCAATCTAAGGCTTGAACTAGTCCTTTTGTCATTTCATATCATCTTATCATCCTAGTCCACTATCATCTATTCAAATTTACTATTTATTCAATACATTATTAATAACCTATCACTTCATCAATTTCAATATAACATCCAATCATCATCAATACTATCAAAATCAATCTAGTCATTTCTAATCTAGTCCTCTTGCCTATTCATAACTAACACCCATCCAATCATCATTTTACTAGTTTGAATCCAGGCACTAGTGAATCCCAATCCCCTTGTTAGATTGAAAACTAGACATTATCAATAGATCATTAAAACTTATTAAGCTATTGGTTTGAAATCTGATCCTAATCTTACATCATCTCAATCTCATTTCATCTATCCTATCATTTATCATACTGGCTCAATCATTTAGCCTTGTTTTGACCAAGCACTTACACAATTCCTAAATCTACCTTCACATAATCTATTCCCCTTTTATCATCTATCCCCATAGATTTAGACCCTATCTTTGTAGACTAATACCTATTTTCCATCAAGGATGAGATCCTTTTATGGGCCCTAGAAATGGGTGTCCACCTACCTTTAGACCTCAATCCCATCAATTCTAAACCAATATCGCATATCCTTCCCCATCCATAATCCCCTATCTCACCATGGTCAAAACCATTATCCATTCATCATAATTATATTCCTTAGATCCCTCAATATACAAGTGATAAAGTGGCCTTGTTTAATTAATATATCTTGACCAATATAGATGAAGTCCTCTTATGGCTATTAGAGATGGGTGCCTACCTTCCCAATGATTTTGAGCCCCTAAGCCTAAGGTCACATACTAAATATATCCCTCATCAACCCTCATCCCCTTTGCATGTTAGTCTACCATCCAATAGTCTTAGTCCTAATCATTACCTTTTTAGTCTAAGGATCACTCTATTTAATGATTATATTACTGAAAATAAGGGGGTAGTCCTCTCATGGATCCTTGATATGGGTACCCAATTTCTCAAAATTTTTGATCCAATACAACTCACCTTACCCCTATTCCATACCCATCCATAGTAAAATACTCCATCTACCAATCATAATCCATCACAAATCCCCCATCCTACTAACAAAATCAAGCATATCTTGTCAACCTTGTCTAGTTCTCGTTTGTCTCCTAAATACTATCACAATCCAACATCTCATTACATCGTGACATCAACATCACATTCCTCTAATATTAATCCAAAACTTCCATATCCATACTTATTAACAAGCTGTATACCCCTCTCCCCATCTCTATGGAAGCCTTGTTTTGAAAATTGAGGTCCATAGGCATGATTGTCCACCCTCAAACAAGACCTATAGATTTATCTAAATATGTGCCCTCATGGTATCAACCTGAATGATTTTATATATACCATAAAATACCTAAGCATTTCATTAATAGATGCCACCCATTTAGAGGTTATATCCAAAATTTAATTCATAAAGGTGACATTAAAATTAAGGGAGAGTCTAATGCATCCATGCCTAGGAGTGTATAAAAGGGGTTATGCCAAGAATTGCTTCCTAAACATGATCAAGATTTTTCCCTCCTTAAACATGATCATGAATCCAATCCTATCCATCCCTATAACCATCCACATCATATCCCCCATCTTCATAAATACATTAAGCTTAAATCATCCATTAACAAACCCAAGGTGAAAAATGTACTTATAGACAATCATATGGTTCTTACCAAAAAATCCTCCATGGGCTACATCACCTCATCAACATCCCTATTAGAGTCCACATCAGAATGGTCAGGATCATGTTTGATAATACCATATGAATCAAAAATCATGTCAAAATCATCATCCCTTGTATATTATGAAGGTCATACCAACACCTATCTCTTCAAATATGTCTCTACCATTTCCCAATCAGAAGGCATGGCTCTTAATCCACCCCAGGATGATGAAATTAAATCACAATTCTTGGATGCTCTATCAGTCAAAGATCATCAAGTTAGATGTGAATTGACTTGAGATGATAATTCCCTCAAGAGTCTTAATGATTGTATTGAGATTATTGAGGAAACTTTCTTCGATGTTGAGGCTAAGGATCTTAGTGACATTTATGAGGACTATGTTACCCATTATCCCCTTAATACATCACAGATCCTTAATCATCCACCTCCCCTCCATAATCCCTACATCCCACTCTATGAATAGGATGAATAAGAACATGCATCATTAGATTACCCTCTGTATGTAATATTATGTGTTGAATATATAGGGATACAAGCCCATAATCAGTTTATCCCATCAAATAATCTAGCCTGATATGATCAAATTCTAATTAATCAAAGTCAAGATGTGTCTTATAATTGACTAAGTCATAATGAATCATCCCCTGGTATTGATATCCTTGAAGTGCTATGGGGCTATCCACATCAAAAACATTTATCTAGTCAAAATTCACTTCCCTCTGGTAAATCTCATAATTAGGCACTAGGGGCAGTCCAAATCAAATCCAATCATAAAATAAAAACAAAGTCAAAATTCATGTGTTTGATCATCTTTCTAATAATTTTATTAAAATGCAAATCCAAAGATCTTGGATCCATTAATCTCATGGTACCAATCTAAAGAATCCCCTCCATCATATCCAATAGTGTATGCAACTATCAAACCCCATTTTTACTCCCCATCCCATCATATCATCCATCATGATCATATCCTTCATTCACATCTTATATCCCATCATCATAATCATGACATACTCCCATCCATACCATATGTCAAATCCCTGGGAATCATTGTCACTCGTAGGGGTTACAAAGACACTTGTTTGAGATGTCCATAGGATGTTAAATCAAGAGTTAATAAGGGCCACCAAGACATCCAAGAATCTATCATCCATCACATGGTCCTAGCATCACATATATCTATAATAGGTGTTGGTTGAAGATCTAGAAAGCATTTACATCTTACATCTCGTACCCATATCTAATAAATTGAGATTCATAAAAAAAATTAAAAAAAATCACTTTTTTATATAAAATCACTCATCCAATGGTGAAAACCATTCTTTTGGCACCTTGGTCAAGTACCATGATGAAAATAAGTTTTCAAAATCATGGTAAAATAATCTATTATCTGCATTATACCTCAACACTTGGGGAAGAAATACATCTATTTCATATCCCTTGTCAATCCCCTTTATGTCATTCATGTCTATCTTATCCCTTGGTCCATTATTCCTACCCATCATTTGCCATCATATCATGCATCCTATACCTTCTTTATTTTAGTCTTGACCTTTGTAACAGAGTGGAAGATGTCTTTAAATTTTTCCTAGAATCATCTTGGCATATCCTCCAATGAACACTTGAGTCAATAGATATCTATTTCCTAGATGATGATGTAATCTTCCCCTTTTCTACATCTCCATCACCCTTTTTGTTGTCCCATATATTACTTACTCCATTTGTCCTTATCCTAGTTGCTAGGCTTGGTATTCCATTTGCTATTAACCCCACTTGTATAGTGTACATACATATTCCAAAAATCCCTAAAAAGTGAAATTTTCAAAAACCTAAAAATCATGAAATTTGAAAAAAGCCAAAAATATTACATGGTGTCTTACCTTATGCCTAATACCCTAATCACATTCATCTTTATGCCTTTCATCTTTCACAAATCATGTCATCCATCCTCCTATTCTAAACTAGGGGAAAATCTAGTCTATATCGATTCTAACATTGACCTAGTCTCACTTTCACCTGATCAATCTTATGTCACTCATCCAAATCTCTAAATCCTTAGCCTAATCCTAATCTAAGTCTACATATCCAAATCCTCATCCAAGTCCCTCATCTAGTTCAAAATCCATATCCACATCCATATATTTACTTAAGTCCTAATCCTAATCATCATCATTAGTATATTCTAAATCCAAGTCTATCCTAAGTCCATCATCACATCATGATCATCCTAGTCTATCCCATCACCCAACCACTCATCCCATCATTAGAAAAGACATTATGACATTGCATGTAGATACTTGTATGTTCTATGTTTTTTGACTTGTTTGAATCATTTATATATCTTGTTTGTCTTATGTTTTGTTTGCATCATGTCTCCTTTTGTTTCTTGGGAAATGAAAGAGGATGTTATGATGACACCAAAAGCTATCATGATGCTTTTAGGTGCCCTTAATAATGCAAAGTTCATTATTTCCTCATTTTACACACTTTGGCACCATGTCCTCTTGGTTATACTTATATCATGGGGCATACTACCACATTTTGTATCTAATAGGTTGCTTAGACTATAATAAGTATTATGATAGTTTTGATGGCTTGATCATCTACACCCTCATCATGTATGTAATCATCTAATCATCGTTATTTCTCATCACTGATTTAATCCTATTGACTCATTTGACTAACATGCAATATTTTATCCTCTAATCACTAATACTCATCATCATCATCATCATCATCATCATCATCATCATCATCTTTTACTCCATTAATTATCATTTAACCCTATGTCATAACTACATCAGCTCAAGGTCTTTTTAGACTATGTAGGCAACACTTGGCCACTTTTTAAGGCCCAAGGATAGCTTGATCACTCTTAATTTTTCATTTTTCCATCATTTGTATCTTGTCTTTCATCATCCTCAAGTCTTGCATCAATCAAAATCCTTGATCTATAATATCAATCATTCATCATTTATTTTATTGATCAATCACCATCCTCACAGTCATCTCTCTAATATTTATATCAATCACCCATACCTTTTGATTGGGTCTAATAAATCACAACATACATATTTTCTTCCATTAGTCTTCCATTGTCACTGATTAGTTAATTTATTATTTATCAGTCCCTTGCATGTGTCCTTGTTAGGGGCATTGTCACTAGTAATCATATTGTGGCTCACTAATTCAATGTGATACAATCCAATTCTTCTCCTTCATATTTTGATCACTTAATCATATCACTTATTCTCTCTCATCCCATTCATCCTATCACCCAACTTCAAACTTGAGATACCCTTATCATTAAATCAATCTTATCCTAGCCTATATCTCTCCCTTGTATGCATCCTTACTTGGGGTACATTGAAAGCTTTTCAACTTTTATCTCATCATTATCATCATCTTTACTCCCTTTGCATATGTCTTTACTAGGGGCATCATCACTTTATATCTCACTGCTCAAGTTGACCTTATTTTCTTCATCATCTATCTCAAATCTAGCATCCCATCCCCTTATCTATTCATCACATCCCACCCCTCATTTCCTCTTTCGAGTGGCCATCCATATCATTCTTATCTCATGTCCCATCAAGGGGGAATCATATCCACTAACATCATATACTAACATTCATCTATGAGATGGTTTTTCTTTAAATATCATTACTTCTTCCACTTCACTCCATTCACAATTCCCTTTCAAATAGGGGAAAAATGTATACAATAAATTCTACTCGCCTTAATTATTCTAATTAAACTTGCTAATTTATCCCCTTTATCCTAGTCCTAATCATTTATCTAACATCCCCTTTCATTCTTATTCATTCACTAACCTTATATCATCCCCACCAATCAATTAATCTTCCTAAATCATGTCTTATACCATTCTAACCCCACTTATCTATTATTTGGGAATTTTAAATTCCCATGGCCAACCTACCCACCTACTAAGCCTATTATTAGGCTTTCTTATAAGCCTACCCCCCTAGATTCTCTAAAATCCCATAATCAACCATCTAATCCATATCTAATCATGATTAAACCTCCCAAAGAGATTCTAGAGGTTTATTCCTCTAGAACCTTCTCTCCTCTACAATCCTCCAAGGAATTTTCGATTCCTTGGATAATCTTCCACCATAGATCTCAACAACCCAAATTTAAAATCTAGCCATTGATTCTCACTCCCTATTCTACATAAACAAAGCCACTCCTCCATTAAAACCATCTAGAAAATCCATAAATGAACCCATGAATCCATATCAATTAAACAATCCATGAATCTATAATCTATTGATCAAGCTATCATAATGCTATAAATATGAGTCTAAGGTAATATCAATCCAAATCCTTTTGTATTTTTGTTTTTCAATCTTGGTTTAGATTAATTAGCTTTAGGATTAGAGTGTTGCTTGGAATGTTCATTCATCTATTTGTATTGTATCCTAATGGATCTAGATCTTAATTAGTGGATTGACATTTTGGGTGTTTTTGATGTAAGTGCATGATCAAATTCCATATAGCTTAAAATTTCATCTACACAAATAATTCTCATCTCTAATAGCCACATCATAACATCATGCAAGGTATACCCTCCCATGGATTACAACATGATAGCTATATTAGTCCTAATAGCTCTGAGGTAGGTTGAAAAAACAAAACTTTTACAGGTCTCATGGGAGGTGGAAGCCTATTCCATGTCCTTTGGAACCTTTCATTGAAATCATGCATGGATTCCTTCGGCCCTCTTTTGATGACATTTAGATGATGGATCAGTCATGTATGATCATTCTTATCCTCAAATCTTTGAGTAAACAACTCCCTAAATTCATTCCACGTAGTAGTGCATCCTCCTAGTAAGGTTATATACCAATCAAGGGCTTTCTTTTAAGGGACATGGCAATATTTTTGATTTCTATATTCATCTATGTGAAATTATGGAAATTGGAGAAGTTGGATATGTCTCTAATGTGTTCATTTGGGGTGATAAGACATTCCCCATTGAAATTAGGGACACTCTTGGTGGCATTGAGAGGAATATAATCATAAGCAACAAGGTTTATGGGATTGTTAGTATTTAAACCTAGGGAATCATGTCACCTATCCATGTTATCAGCCTTAAGAGAACTTGGGTAATCTGGAATAAAGAGGGGTAAGCGAGCAACCAAAGAATTTTTGGAGTATGGATGAGTGTTAGCAAATTTCATTGCTCTAAGAGAATAGTAAGGTAGATATAAAAACTCAAATGGAATGCCTTTAGTATATGATATTTTATTTACCTTAGGCATGAAAATGTGGTACTAGTCTACAACCAAGAGCCAACAAGTGTTGGATTCACTTAATGCTGCATGAAGGAAACCTTACAATTTCAAATTTTACAAAGTTAGTTGATCCATAAACTAACACTGAATTCCATGTAAAAGTTCACTATGGATACTATGTAGACAAAAAATTAATTATACCAAAACTAAACTATAAAATGATCAACTTAAATGAAAAGTAATGCAATAATACTAACCACACTACACAAGAGTTAATTATAGATTTCAGCAATGCCTACGTCTTTGGTTTTGCTAATTAGTTGAACCAATTCATTATAATATGTCTAAAAATAAATGGAAACCCTTACAGATCAATAATGAGTCCAAGTGTTATGGACCTTTGAAGAATCTTGATATCCATGAATAGATTTTTCACCTTCCCAAAACACACTTTTGGATGTCCTTTACTCAAAAATATCACTTCCAACCATAAAAAATGGTAACAAACCTCCTCAAATTTGGACACTCAACATATAGTTGAAACTGTCTCAGAAACTAGAATATTTCACTAGTTTACCTCGAAGTCCAAAAATGATTCTAGATGCCTCAAATCGGAGGAAGAGTAGAAGAAGGTCCTTATGCCTTAACACAACATATTGCTTTCGAGGCTTTACAATTTCTTCAAAAGTTCTCAAAATGAAAAATGATCAACAACAAAGTTGTTCCTTGGAGAAAAATAATATCAGTCCCTTTTTGGAGTTTTCCCTAATTCTAATCTAAACTCCATCTGCAACTCATACAAACTTTCTAGCTGAAACCTTTGTTATGGCTGTTAGGCTCGTTTGAATGCATTATAAATAGAATGTCTCAGCTTTATATAGTCGTTTAAAATTGTATCCCACTCGGTTGGTCCTTATCACTTTTATCCTATAGGTCATGAGTTCAATTCCCTCTTCCATGGTTTTGGTGGCTTATGCTAATCCTTTTATCCCACATTCATGGGTGTTGATATCTTTTAAGGCTTTGTTAAGCCTTTTCTTCTACGTGAAACTTGTGGCTTGGGCCACATTCTCCATATTTTGCTTTGTATGTCTATGGTTATGACATGATTCTCATGGAAATGTGGATGTGGTAAGTGGGGACATGGAAATTATGTGGTGAGTGGCGAATTTTCATGGAAACTATGTGGTGAGTTTGGCTTGCACGTGAAAATTATGTGTGGAATGTGGTTAGAGCATGGGGTCACATGGCAGGAATATAAGGTTACGTGGAAAATATGGTTTATTTGGGAGCATTCAAAAAATGAAATTAGACCATGGTAGTTAATTGGTGGTAAGCCATGTGGTGGCTTGAGGACCCACCACGTGGTCCAATCTCCTCTCACCACTTATCAACATCCAATTGGATGTTTCGTCCAAACCCCAAATTTTTTTATGCCAGTTACATTTTTGGCTGAAGACAATTTATATTCCCCTATTGATGAATATATTCACTTGTCAAAGATAAATGATAAAAACCACACATTTTTCTTTCACCTCATGCCACATGTCACGTTCTTACTAGTCCAATTTTTTGCCATATCTTGTTGACCACGTTTGACCATAACTTTTATCGGACATATCTTTCACATACAGACTCTATTTCACAAACTATAAAATATGCCAAAAATCTCTTAAGATGCTCTACATAGTGGAACTATTTTCCAATTGTTTCTTAATGGTTATTTTATGTAGTTTGACCAACTTTAACCTACTTTGACCAGCTTGACTGGAACTTTAACTAGCTACATAAGGAGCATATGAACTCCATTTTCTACATTATACATGCCATTGGAAAGGCCTTAATGGGATCTACGCAATGGTGCAAGTTTAAATCTATTACAAAACCTTTTTTGAATTGACCTTAAAATCTATCATCCCCACTAAGAAGACTTTTTATCCTCAAAAAGCTAGTACTAGACCTGGTACTTCAAATGAGTATCTTTTCATGGGTCTAATGATCTCCTAAATAGTATATACCAACCTGTTTGTCAATTGGTTTTAGGTCTTAAAATCTAAAACTATTGCCTATCACCTAGTGTTATAATAATCACCATTTTACAATTATCCTTTTAGGGTTGTTACTTAGCAACACAATTTACAAGCATTGCCCTTCTTGGGTCTTTGACAAACACTATAATGATTACAAACATTACCCATAGGGTCTTATATAAAGAAAATATATGCATAAAAAATACCTATATTTAGGTCTTATAGACATGTATACACACTCTAAAACATATAGATTAAAATAAACAACCTATCTTCTGAGATGTTCTTGCTGCTTCTCATGATGGAATTTTTATTTTAGTGTTCCTATCTACAACATAGATGAGTAAAATAACACTAAAGGTATCATTTACCTGTAATGGTTACTGTTGATGTGATCACACGAGATATTCTATCCCATCTTTTACAATGTTATACTGATTTTCCTTCTTGGAGCAAGTTGATTTTCTCAGAGATAAATATGGTTTACCCAGGATAATACCACTAAACTGAAGTGGAACCACATCTAATTCAACTTCATCTAAAATGTTAGCGGTATTTTCAAACCCTAGTTTACATGTTTTACTTACATATACACTATTACCACCATTTATTCTATCCATAGAATAGGGTTGAAAATATGGCTTAGTTTTAAAACCTAGGTGTTCTACAACATCTTCAGATATCAAATTCCTTTGATAATTCTTATCAAAAATAGCATCTATCTTAGAATGCTTAACAAATATTCTTTTGAAGAAGTGTTCCTTACCTTTCCAGGGTGACAATTTCTAAACTATCAACTTCTCATTGACTAACGTCACCCTTATGAATGTTATCTTGGGTTTTGACTGAATAGATTCTATCTGAGGAGGCTCTATATTCTGCTTGACTGAAGTTGCAGTTACAACCTTTGCCTAAGGTTGTGGATGAATTTTCTTATCTTATTTCAACATTTTCCCCTTAGCATTAAAGTAAAAACCTAACTTCATGTCTTCCTTATGCAACTTCTTTTCATCAATTTTTGTAAAATTTATTTTAGGACTCTCTTGTGCAAAATTAAAAAATACATTTGAGTATTTATTCTTTGTATACCTTGATGAGTCATTTGAAGATTCTTTATCTAATGTAACTATCACATCTTTAAAGAGTACTTCTTCCAGCTCTTCAAAATGTCTTGACTTGTTGCTTGAGTAATCCTCCAATTCAGTTTCTTGAGATATTTGTCCTTTGCCTCCATATCCTAATCCTGCATGAAGTGGTCTCTTTGCCACTTGGATAGGTTGGACAATTCCTTGACCATTGATGCCAAGGCCTTTTCCTTATAATCCCATTTTCACTAACAACTTAGAACTTATTCCCTTCGTATGCTTTTCAAATGACTTCAATAAATGTTTAGGGTTAGTCTATTTGGTATCCCTAACATTGTCAATATAGTCAGAAGAATTGATTTCATTACTTTCTTCCTCATAATTTACATCAAAATATACATTAATAATCAGAACATTATTTGCTTCCAGATTTACAACATTATTTTCATTAAAAGGACTAGTAGTAATATATGAATTAGAAGAATCACTATTATAACCAGAATGTACCTTTATAGTCTAGCTTAACAACATCTCTTGGACAATTCCTTCATCTATTTATTTATGCTTAGGATAACTAGGCTTTTCAACTTTTTAACAGGTGTCTTCCCCTTTGATTTTCATCTCTACTCATTCTACTTCTTGAACCATAATAAAGCCTGACTGGGATGTAGTAACCAACATTGCTTGGCAATATGACCTTGGTAGGCACAATGTCTGCAAGTCTTTGAATATCCATGCATCCTCTTTTTCTATCGACATTCTTGTTATAGTTTTGCTTGCAGTGCATCAACGCTTTATTAGAACCTTTCAATCTACTTCTCCTACCATTGCTCTATCGCTTGCTGACTTTGCCCTTGGGCTAGTAGGAATTGCATTATCGTAATGATAATGGAATTCAGTGACAACTAAATTTGGGATAGCATTGGATCCATTATTCTACAATAACTAATTTTGGTTAAATAACAAAATCACAAATTCACCTACAATTTTAATTCTAATATCAAACTTGACGTTTCAGAACAATGTTTACATAGAGGTTAACCCAACACACTAATCGCTCTGATACCAAACTTGATCCATAAACTAACACTAAATTTCATGAAATTTTTTACTGTGGATAATTTGTAGGAAAAATATTAATTATACCAAAATTAAACCATAAAATGATCAACTTAAATGAAAAGCAATGTAATAATACTAACCATACTACACAAGAGTTGATTACAGAGTTTGGCAATGCCTACATCTCTGGGTTTGATAACTAGCTAAACCAATTCATTATAATATGTCTGTAAGTAAATGGAAACCCTTACAGATCAATAATGAATACAAGTGTTATATACCTTTGAATAATCTCGATATCCATGAACAAATTATTCACCTTCTTGAAACACACCTCTGGATGTCCTATACTCAAAAATCTCACTTCTGAGCATTAAAAATAGCAACAAACAACCTCAAATCCAAACACTTAGTATATAGCTAGAACCATGTTAAAAACTAGAATATTTCACTAGTTTACCTCAAAGTCCAAAAATGATTCTAGATGACTCAAATCGGAGGAAGAGTAGAAGTAGGTCCTTATGTCTTAGCATAATAGACTGCTTCCGAGGCTTTACAATTTCTTCAAAAGTTCTCAAAATGAAAAATGATCAATTACAAAGTTGTTCCTTGGATAAAAATAATATTAGTCCCTTTTCAAACTTTTCCCCAATTTTACACTAAACTTCTTTTGCAACTCATACAAAATTTATAGCTAAAACCTTTGCTATTGTTGTTAGGATCATTTGAATGCATTATAAATACAATGTCTCAACTTTATATAGTCATTCAAAACCATATCCCAGTCAGTTGGTCCTTATCACTTTTGTCCCAAAGGTCACGGGTTAAATTTCCTCTTCCATGGTTTTGGTGGCTTATGCTAATCCTTTTATCCCACATTCATGGGTGTTGATATCTTTTAAGGCTTTATTAAGCCTTTTCTTCTATGTGAAACTTGTGGCTTGGGCCACATGCTCCACCTTTTGCTTTGTATGTCTAGATTATGACATGATTCTCATGGAAATGTAGATGTGGTAAGTGGGGATGTGGAAATTATGTGGTGAGTGGGGAATTATCATGGAAACTTTTGGTGAGTTTGGATTGCATGTGAAAACTATGTGTGGAATGTGGTTAGAGCATGGGGTCACATGGAAGGAATATAGGGTTACGTGGAAAATATGGTTTATTTAGGAACATTTAGAAAATTAAATTAGACCATGATAGTTAATTGGTGGCAAGCTATGTGGTGGCTTGAGGACCCACCACGTGGTCTGATCTCCTCTCACCACTTATCGACCACTCACCATGCCACTTGTCAATGTCTAACTAGATGTTCCGTCCAAACCTCAATTTTTTTTACACCAGTTAAGTTTTTGGCTGAAGATGATATATATTAGCCTTTCAATGACTATATTCACATATCAAAGACAAATGATAAAAACCACACATTTTTCTCACACCTCGTGCCATGTGTCACATTCTTATTGGTCCAAATTTTTGTCACATCACCCTATTGACCAAGTTTGACCATAACATTGACCAACCATATATTTTGCATACATAGTCCATTTCATGAACCATAAATTGCACTGAAAAGGTCTCAAAATGATCTATGTAATGGAACGATTTTCATATTGTTCCATAATTGTCATTTTATGTAGTTTGACCAACTTTGACCTATTTTGACTAGCTTGACTGGAACTTTGATTGGCTGCACAAGGAGCATACAAGCTTCATTTTTTGCATTCTACATGCCATTAGAAAGGTCTCAGCAAGCTCTGTGCAATGTTGTTGGTTTCAATTTGCTACATAACCTTTTTTGAATTAATCTTTGGATCATTAGCATTCACCTTTGACAAATTCTTGGACTATAAATCCCACTGGGCATGCCATAATTATTGTCACTCAATTTTACACCCTTGGAGAGGTATTTTAAGCCTACTCTAATTGAGTGAAACAATGGGATTACTAGTATGGGTAAACCTCTAGATTGAAGGGCTAGCTCCCTTGATATATCTATTTCATCTCATCACATATGCTACTAACTTGTTGAGATGAAAAGGGATAGAGAAAACATGAAATAAACCTAACCTAATGAGGTGATGCACCAAGTTTAACTCTACAAAAGTACCATGAACTTGCACTATGAAAGGTGATTTACAAAACTAATCTCAGCATTCAAGGTTTCTCTAACATAAGTATTTCAACATAGAGGTAAGATGCAATACTTTTATCAAGGTGGATGAATAAGAGGTCTGATCATAGACACTAGAACACTAAATTACATTTAAATACATACAATAACACTAACTACACTTCATGTGACCTGTTAGATGGTAGAATACTTGTGCAAAACATGAAAGCATAAGGTGAACACAAGGATAGATGATTATCTCTTATCATTCAACTATCAGTACTTCATATATTTAGATAAGAAGTTGAGAACTCAAAACCATATTTAAATATTTTATTAAAAGGCAAAATTATTACTCAAACTATTAAAGCTTTCTCATACCATATGTGCTTTTTTTTACAAGGCCAAAGTGGCTACTTATATAGAGAATTATGAAGAGAGAGAGAGAGGTGTAGTAGGAGAAGATTGACAAGTTTCCATGTGAGTTAAAAAAATAAATGGGGTCATGTACTAGTCATATACACACTTCAAAATCTATATGTTTCACTCTTTGAGATGTTCCAAACCTCTATGTGGTGAAGGAGTTAGAAATTGGCTTGACACCTTGACTAGTTTCTTGAAAACTTCCCTAATTTGCATAAGAAGAGTGAAAAATGGACTTATAAATCATGAATTAACCATGGATGAATTTATAACAACTCATTTTACACCTATCATGCCCCTTTGATATGACATTCCATCATGCATATGCATAGGTGTCTTGAAACTCTTCATTTCCCATGCCTAGCTTAGTCCAAGTGGCCCAAAACTCAAGTTCATCTTCTTCAATTCCCTCTTTTTACATGTATGGTCTAACAATATATTATAAAACCTGAAAAAAAACATTTTGGTTCTTTGAAAAACTCCCAAAACTCTATTTTTCTCCTCATGCTCTCGATAGGCCTATTTTCCTTATAACCTTAAAAACCTATAAACCTGCTTGTGTAAGAGAATGTACAAAGGGTAATATCAAAATTAAGGAATATTATAGAAACTATTATGGCCTTATATATATATTCATGTCAAGTTTCATGTCCAAATTTTGAGTGGAAGTCCATTGTTTATACCTTTCTCTCTCTTTAATTAAAACTCAATTATGCCTCTTTGCTTAGAACCCTATTTTCTTGCTCCAAACCTTTCCCACAATGTGAAATCACCCAAAATAATATGATTCAATTTTCCCAATATATCACCAACATCTATGTGAATTTTCAAGTCTTGAGACTTGGTGTAAGTGTGAGAACCATGAAATGACCTTGCCATCTAGTCTTATTTTATGCATGTTTGAGACTACCTTGGAAAACAAGTCTTGTTTGACCACCTATATAATATATTTCACATATTTTTGGACATCAATATCTATCAAACATCTAAATTGACATAATATAGTTATTGATAAGTTATCCTTTACTCAAAAACCCTATGAAACACCAAAAAACATGCAAAATAGGGCATTTATTTTAGTCCATACAACTACAAGTACAGATGAAGTACATGTGGATAACCTCCTTGGAGTCTTAAACAACATACAAGAGTTTTGAGGATAAAACTATGGAATCAAATGTGCTTTCAAGGTCCATTTGTCTTGACTGGTCACTATCAGGGTTTCAGGAAGGTTTTAAGCACATTTTATTCTTAAAGATTGTTCATAAAGAACATATCCTCTTTCTCTCTCCCAATTCCACAAGATTTTTTTTAGGTACCACTCCATCACCTTCAATCACCATTGGGTCCCATGAAAATCCTCTTGAAAGTTATGAATGTGATAAGGTACTCCCTGGTGGCAAATGTGCATTTTATGTACTGTAACATTAGTTTTAGGCCAAAATGGTCATTTCCAAGTTTCCCTATGTAAACTAATACCTCTCTAACCTATTACAACACCTTAGGAATGTTATAACATCTATCTTAGGTCTCCATTCAACCCCTTCTTCTCTAGACCTCAATCTCCAAATGTTGATGCCTTGAGGAGTGTATTAGACCTATAGGCCTAATGATTGTATTCTTTGTATTTTACCCTTAAAAAGAGTGATCCAATTACTCAGAAACTTTTGGGGAGCATATAAATCACTCTATAAACCTTTTATATCACTTTTTAAAGCTAAACTAAGTCATTTTTTCACTCGATGGCACTTTACACAGTCACTTCTTAAGACCTTAGGGTGTAGTTGTAGGTCTACATTTTGAATTTAGAGACCCATGTAAGTTGTGATTCTCTCTAAAATGTTGTTTTTCATGTTTCCTTATATTACCTAAGGTGATTATGTATTTACATATCAAAATGGAGTTAACCAGGTCCTTGAACACATATCTTTTTCTATTCAAGACTGGTTATAGGTAGTGACTGCAAGGTTTTAGAACCTCTTTAGGACATTTGATTATGTAAGATTTAGTGAACTCACAAAGGATTTTGAACATGCCAAACACCAATTCAACCTTTAATATATTTCAACCTATCAGTATCCTCCAAGTGTTGAGATGTTGATTTTAGGTCTGTCAAGCAAAAAGAGCTTTTAAACCCATTTAGGCCTTCTTGGCCTTAATTATGTGATATCTCTATGAAGTATAAGATCATTGTTCAGAGAAGTTAAGTCAAAATTTCACTTGTTTAAAATTTAAATGAATACTTAGCAGACCTCCCATCCCTTGTATCACTGAGTGTACTTCATCATTTAGGCTAGGCTAGCCTATGAAGGATGAGGACTATATGTAGTGGATTAGATCTAGGTTTGATTAGTCTCTGTTATATTAAAGGTAGATGCAAGATTAATCCTAGTTTTAACTCAAGAATTTTTTGTTTTTAGTTCCACTCAATTATCTCAAAATACCTCAAACTCTAAAACTCCATTCACTCTCTATCCTTATCCATTAGAGCTTGGTTATAGGTGGTATTTTCTTGAGATTTATGAACATCTGAATATCAACTTAAACTATCTTATAGTGCCATTGGTTATTGAAGATAGTATAACTTGTTATTAGTTCAACACATTCATCTAATCCCTCTCTCAAGTTATATACAACTTCACCCTTTGAATTATATTTATTCATTATAGACGCTGCCTATAGGAGTGTCTTAGGCTTCTTAGCTTAGTCAAACCCTTCTCTTGATTATCTAATCACTTAGGTGTTTTCCAATGAGTGGTGACACTATATTAGTCTACATTGAAGTTAACTATCCTTGTTTTAGCTTTGATTTTTTCTTTTTGATGTTGAATTTGGTCTAGAATGAGGACCTATAGGCTTAGGGACTATAGGCCACTACTTACTTGTTTAGGGCTACAAGGAGCCACTTATTGAGTCTTTAAATATTTCAAACCTGTCAACTTCAAAACACTTGATTATCACTCCTTAAATGGTCTAAAAATCCTATGATAAGCACCATGTCACCTTTTCCAAACTCCCTATCTAACTTTTTTGTATGGACTATATACAATCAAGCATTTTATAGCCTTATTTGAGAGTATGGTTTCTGTTGATTATTTTGACCACAAGTCATAATAGGTCAACCCAATATAGTAAAAATATTAATATATGGGTACTATAGGCTGTAATGGGGTGTGTCATGGTACTTTTGATGTCATTTAATGAGCTATTAGTCTTAATCATAATCAAATTTAGTCCTAAGTCATTTCATGTCACTTAGGGGTCATATTTGACTCATTAATGGAGTTTGTAAAATTTTCTTAAGTAGACAAGTGTTAAAAAGTATATCTCAACATTTATGATGTTATATCCTTATCATTATGTCAGTCCCTAACTAAAACTTGTAGATATTATGTTGAAACCAGAAGAAAAGTGGTAATTTGGGTAGTTTTGGCAGTTATATGACATATAAAAGAGTATGGAACATAAAAAAAGCTTGTGGAATGACTATTTAGATTCCTTAAATCCATATTGACATTTTATATTCTTTAGAAGCATCAATAATGGACCAAAACTATTTCAATTCTCCATCACTCCACTAGACATGCAAAACTAGTCAACAGGTTTCTTCATGGTATGGCCAATAGGAGTTTTTATAAATAAAATTATCTTGGTGGTAGATATTAAACTTGGTATACTTTATTTTCATGGTAGGATTATAATTATTGGTTGCTTATGCTTTATGAACCATCCTTTAGAAGTTGATTTTCTCATTTTGTATGCTAATCCCCACACCCTACAAGTTTTCTTCTTGTATGACATAGTATGTATAAATCACTTGATATAATTATTTACATGATATGTGGACATACTTATTTCATGGTTTTCATTTTTTTTTTATGTTTGGATGTGATTTGATGAGCTCAAACTTCTCAAGTTGCATGTTGAGTATACTAGTGGAATTGCAGGCATGATCATCAATTACAAAGGTTGTCATTTCCTGTAGTGGTTTCAAGATGAGGTATATTTATGTTTCATGCCTCTAAAATTTTATGTAAATCACCTTCATTCCAATATAAATCTCACAAGATCATGCATTGATCAAGAGCACAGTCATATGAGACACATAGTCAGTTCTCTATAAGTATTCACTTACAGTCTTAGTGAATGAGGTGTGTGAGGTCCTAAGCACATTCATGAAGATGAAATTAAAAGTATTATGAGGTGTTAAATATACTTATGATGAATGAATAATCAGGCTAAGCTATTCAAATTCCATATGTTTGATTGTGACAACTAGTTCAATTACACACACAATCCTGCAATCTAATGGACACCTACAGGTGCCCTACAGGAGGCCAACCACATTGGAATGACGATATTTGAAATTATTTGAAGAATTTCAAGGTTGAAAAGATAAATTTAAATATTTCTAAGAGATCTAATGTTGATTATAGGATCCTCCACTATGCATATTGTCAACATTATATCCTCACTGCCCTATATATTGTATATTCACCTACAAGTGCTCTCACAGAGGCTTGAAGGTGTTGCATAAAGGAGTTTGAGCTTATTGGATAAATTCATAGGAGGTTTAAAGGTTGGAGAATGTCCTAAAAATCATTTTGGATTCATAAATTGGTATGAATTTTTGAGCTATAAGTCATGATTGAAGAAACTGAGTTTAGGGACAAGTTACCTTAAAAACTCCAAAATAGAGCCTTGTCCACTTTTGGTGCTACCATAAAATGGGGTCGTACAAATTATAGACAAGAATAATTGACTCAATAATGTATACCTCATATAGGTTAATACCTTACAAAAATGAGTGAGTGATTTGGCCAACAAAATATGATGTTAGAAGGCTCTAAATTTAGGTGATTCTTCATTGTAGGTTTTCCATGTTCACTACAGTGCTTAAACTTCAAATGACATTATAGTTCTCATTCAAACAAGAAAGAGAATACCTCCATGTCAAGTAACTCTATGAAAATAATAATGGTACTAATCATATAAATAACATCAAGAAGGATTAAATTATAGGGTTTTAACCTACATCACCACCTAAGGTGTGTTTTGTCATAAAAAAGCTCACCTATAGTTTGATTGTAAGTACTTGCAAGATTCATGATGTGAGCTAAGAGATGAATCCCTAAAAACATGAAACATTTTTGAGTTAGAGATACTTCCAAATATTTCAAATTAAATCTAAGATATGTGGCACAAATTTTAAATCCTACATATGTATCTACAGGACCTCTATTGCTCTAGAAATGCTCATCTATAGTTGACTGTAGTATGACAATACACCCAAGCATGATTGTCTTGAGGTTGGCGTAATAAGTGTATGATTAGAACAAGTAATAAGTGGATATAAAATGTAATTTAATACTTAAATAATATTTTTGTCATGGTAAATAAGGTTATAAGACAAAGGTTCACCTACAGGTAGGTCTCTTTCTTGAGCAAGTAACACAATAATAGTTGACTACGGTCTTGTTTAGGCAAGTAAAAAGTATAAAATGAAGGTTTTGGAGAAGTTTTGAGTGATAAAATGTGTAATATAACATAAAAAATGATGATATACACTTAAATTTATGATAATCACAAGGAAATAGAGCAAGAGTTAGTTTTTAGGGGCCACCTATAGTCAACATACTAACCCTACACAACCAGTGAACTCTACATAAGTCTGTCTTGGGTTTTATTATAAATTAAGGTGATAAGAGTATGGTATAACCATATAACTTAGTATATAACATCCCCATTAATTTACCAAGCCCTTAATATATTCAAATTTTCTAAGGCAATAGGGTAAGTGCCCGTTATTTTATCTCAGACAGGGGGCATTCCCAAGAGGACAAACCTTGTAGGCTTAGTAACCAAAAAGGAAATAAGTGAGTGGAAAGCTGTTGAAACCTTGAAAAAATATTTATAAATATATTTTGGACATAGATAAACATAAAAAAGACATCACAGTCATGGTTAACCACTCAGAGGTGGTGGTGAGGAGCTAGACACAATCAAGTCCTACTAGACCTAGACTAGGACTACTACCTAATGGGGGTATAATAACACTTACATGGAAAGGATAACATTAAAATTCATGGGAAAATATTCATGAGGAGTTATAAGGTGAGTTTGATAATTTATTATACAAATAAAGTCACAAGGAAGTAATTTCTTGGCTCAAGAACATGACAAGGTACATAAAATATAGGGAAAAGGTTGAGAGGCCAAGTTTGGAAGCTCACACTAGTACTGATACTTATCATGGGATCCTAATTATTTATACATGATTGAGGAGACTCTTTAACTTGCATTTTTTTGAATTTTTTTGGGGTTTGGATGTCATAAATTTATGAACAATCCTTAAGGGTAAAAATTACTTAAAACCCTCTATAAGGACCCGATTGGAAAAATAAAGAAGGAAAAGCATTCAAATGAGTTATTTTGAGAAATAAATCAATTTTAACTTGGATATTACTCCTTAGGTATCTTTCTCATCAATTTGGATTCTACCCTACTTGTATGGATAAGGTGTAAAATGAATTTTCTTGATAGATTTGTGTGTTTTATAGGTATATAAGGGTTTCAAAAGATGAAGATCACTTTCAGAGATAATATGAGACTTAATATAACTACCCATGTACATATATTGCTTTATAAAAGCATATAAGTACCTCTACAAACACCTTCACTTCAGCTAGTCTAGAATGGCATAGTGAATGAAGAGTGATCACAAAGTGAGAAGATGATAAATTTAATTGGGAGGCCTTTTAAGGTCTACCTGATGGATCTTAGGGTAGGAGGACTCTTGAAAAGTATCACATCACTCCCTTTATGGGTTTGTTTAATAAATTGGTGAGCATCTTGGTGCCAAATGTGAGGATAAGTCTAAAGAAGGGTGATTATGACTGTAGATAGTGCGAACACTTGTCTAGAAGGAGATTGATGATTAAGGACACATATAATACATTTTGGAGCCTATTTATAACCCCCCCTTCATAACTCAATCATGTTATCTATTCCTATTCTATTTTGGAGTGGTCATTGATGGCCAAATGATGAAGATAGTTTTTAAACATGTAATTAAAGAGTCATATGCCAAAATTTAGGAGTTTCATGCCTTAGAAAGAAATTTATCCAAATATTCCTTGTATGGTATATCTTATACTTAATTTATCTATATATTTACATCTTTATCTTAGCTTTACAAGTGTCTTTGTGACTCTTGTACTTCATTCTCCTCTCTCACATTCTATAAATACTAGCCATTTTAGATCTTGTTTGATCATACTACATCTAGTATGGCAAAGTCTTGCTAGTTTAATGTTGTAATTTACCTTTGAATAATTCAACCAATCTATTTTTGAGTTAAAAATACATCTTGTCTAAGTGTGTGAAGTTATGAATTGTGAGGTTTAGTGATAAGCTTTTATCCTTACTTCTCCTTGTCCTTTCATGTTTGGTGCAAAGAAGTTCTCATTCTAATAGGTCATATAGAGTGTAGCTAGTGTGTTTGGCTCCCTTCAAGTGTGAAAGTTTATTTTGAGTTTTTAACTAACATTTGGTACAATTACCTCAAGTTGTCTCATGTATATCACCTTTATATTGAAATACTAATGTTAGAACATCTTGGACTTTGAAGTTAGTTTGTAGGTCTTGTTTCTTAGTGAAATAAGTATGATGGTATTGTGTAAATATTCATGGTGTATCACCCCTTTATATTAATTTATTTTCATGCAAAATTTTGTCCCTTTTTCCCATAATTAATGAGTTAGTTTAGGTGATAATCACTTAAAGGCAAATTCAGGGAGCCAACCCTTAAACCTAGAGGTCTACTTCTTTTATAGGTAACCCACATAACTATATGTATTCTAATGTTTCCCAAACCTTAGAGTATCTTTAAGAAACTCTTCTAGGGTGAAATATTTGGTGACAATAGTTATGGCACACCCAATGGGACCTGTTGTCTTAAAGATAACTTGCCAAGGTGAATGTTGGTATTGATAACATAAACTGCATATTGGTGTGCTACTCAACATTTGGTAACTCAATTCAAGGTAAAATCTACTTTTAAACCTTTTTTTTTCATATATTTGTGTTCATGCTTCATGGTCCTTACTAGGTCATCTTCTAGTAGAGTTTTCAATCCCATTAATCGACCTCTTCAACCTGAAATTCCTCTTGAATTTCAATACCCTTAGCCTATTCTTCCCTTTGAAGATGAAGAGGACTTTATTAGCCAATAATACCAAGAGAAAAAGGAATAAATTAAAGAAAAAATGGCTAGGCAACATGTTTTCCAAGCCTTTAACACTAAAAATCCAATTCATCTTGAGGCCTATGATGACATTCCCCCTAATGTTATAAAGAGTGTGCCTACATTCAAGGGTGAAGGTCATGTCACACCTAGTGAACACATTAGGGATATCTCCAATTTTTATAGTTTTCACAATGTAACTAAGGTCAACATTGCCATTATACTCCTTGCCATGTCCCTAAGAGGAAATCACTTGATTGGTATAGGTCTTTGCCTGATGGTTGCATGGGATGATTTTGGAGTGTTTCTTATTTCAAAATTTGAGGACAAGAGTGACCACACTTCAATCTTACATCAGTTCAATGTGATCCAGAGATCCCTAAAGGAAATAATGCATGACTTCAATTAGAGGTTCTAAAAAACTTGGCATAGGTTACCTCCTCCCATGAGACCACCTACTAGCTTTATCTTCCCCACATACTTATGTCTATTGGTACTAATATTGCCATCATGATACAATCTATGGTTGGTTCCACTCATCTAAAAGCATATGACTTTTCCATTAGAATTGAGAGTGGCCTCATTTAAATAAGAAAGTTACCTCCAAAAGTGTCTATGCCTTTGATACCTAATGTTCTTGTTATTACTCCAAACATTTCCCAAATTCCTAATGTAAATGCTAAGTCAAATTCTACTCCTAAGAAGATAGAAGATGATATTGATTTGAGGGAAATACTCCTAGCCTTAGAATCTCAAACTAGGCAAGCCAATAAACAATAAAGTGCCCATAAAAATCCCTATCCCTATAAACAATAACATGGTCAACAATATGAGTAGGGGAGAGGTCAAAATAGCCTAATTTTAATAGGCCTACCAATGCAATAATCCTACTTCAACCTCTAATACAAGAGTGATGGTACTGGTACATAACAATTTGGTACAAGGGGAAGAGTGGAAAAAATATCAATTCATGTATGCAAATTAAGGCAGTGATCAAGCTCTAGTTGATCAAGGAGGAGTCACCCCTCAGCTATTAGTAGATGATGAAGTCCTCATGCAAATAATTGAAAGTTGGTAGCCTAAAGGAGAAAGCTTGACTAACTTCTTAGTTAAAGACACTTTTATGCTTAATCAAGAAACTTATGTTGTAAAAAATACAATAACTAAGAGAAAGGCTTTAGGAGGTGATAATAATGTGACTTCAAAGAAGGTAGTAAGTCATGGCTTCAAACATGATAGTCCTTAACATTATTGCACCTTCTCCAAATCAAAATGTTGGAAGACCTGCTCAAATTACTTCAATTCCTCAAGTTCCATGCACTTCCTTGGCTCCAAGGGCCCAATAAAAAGTAATTATTTCTAATCTAACCATTATGGACCCATTGAAGAATACCAAGGAATCCATTTCTCTTTAAGATGTCTTTCATATCCCTGGCCAAATAGAGCTTTTGCAAAAATATTTGTTCACTATCCATGTTAGTCATCCATAATCAATTCATGTTCATATAAATGTATCTTTTACTAATTCCCCTAATAAAATTATGGAACCATATACCAAAGCCGAGAATCTTCCACCTTTCTACCTCACTCTCATTATGGGTGACAAACTAGTTCACAACTTCATAGTTGATAGTAGAGCCTCTACATTAGTCATGCCCAAAGTTATAGCTAAAAAATTGGGCCTAAAGTATGAAGAAAATAACAAAGGAGTGCTTTGGTTATATGGTATACTTGCCAAGACAATAGGATTGATCAAAGGGTTGAAGGTTTTTTTCCATGACTATCTTAGTTTCCCTATCCTCCAAGACATTGTTGTTGTGGACTTGCTTGCTCATTTTACTATCTACCTTTCAAGAGATTTTATATATAAGATAGGAGGATACTTTCATATAATTTATTAGCTAAGACATTATTGTTTTGGACTTGCCTGCTCATTTTATATTGAACCCTATGTTGAAGCAAGTTTTAATTTGAATTATGTTATCAATGATAAAGAGGAAAATATTGTGGATTATGGTGCTTCTTCAAAGCTTGAAGGCATTTATGATTTGTTTCTTGATGAGTATGTTAATAACACCTATGAGCATCACCCTTATTATTTCATGGATGAACCTAATTTAGAAGTGTATTTCCTACATGAAGAAGGAATGTCAACACCCCTTCTTGCCAAAGAAGAAGGTGAAATTGATGGAATGTGGAAAATGTTTTTTGATGGATTAAGAAGTAATATTGGTGCATGATATGGTGTTATGTTGGTTTCCTCATATAAAAAATATTACTATTCTTCATATAGGTTCCATTTCAGTTGCACTTAAAATGTGGTTGAGTAAGAATGTTTGATTCATGGCCTTTAATGGGCAAGGAGAAAAGGAATCAAGAAGTTACAAGTATATGGAGATAGTGAATTGGTTGTGCATCAAGATAGGAATGTGGTTTATTCCAAGGAACCTTTGATCAAGTCATATAAGCATAGGGTATATGATTTTATTGAATACTCTAATAAATTAAACATACAATCAATCCCAAGAGAGCAAAATAATCATGCTAACAGACTAGCTACCATAGGAGCACAATTTGATACACCTACTACCATAAAAGAGGAAGGAAAGAAATCTCACATCAAGATCATTATCATACCTTACATACTTTATAATTAAGTGTATTTTAAATTGTTTTATAGTGACAAACACATTGCATACTTCTTGTAAAATGAAGCTGAGTTTTCCTTAAGAAACCACAAGAGACTCCAAGAATAGTTTGATAATCAGATTGTGCAGCTATGAATAAACAAGATAATTAAGGGCTTGGTGACCTTAGAAAGTATATTTAATGAATATTAAAAAATTAATAAGTAAAATGTAAATATGTATACAAAGGAGGATAATTATGAAAGGGTCTTGATCTTCAAAGACAAACTCCTCAAACTAGGCAAGGTATGTTCTACACTAGATAGGCAAGCATTCATTGATTTGTGTAGAGAGTTTTATGACATTTTTTATTCGTAATATAAGGACCTAAAAGGGTTTGATACTATCCTATCACATCATACCATTGAATTGGAACATGGATTTAAATTAGTTAGGCAAAAACAAAGGCCCATCAACCCCAAGGTTGAACAAATCATGAGGTTAGAACTTACCAAACTCCTTGAATCTAAAATAATCTTTCCTATCAAGAATTAAACATGGGTAGATAAACTTTTACATATTATAAATAAGAATGGGGAGATAAGACTTTGTGTGGATTTTAGAGATATTATTAGAGTGTCACTCAAAGATCATTATCCTTTACCCTCAATAGAGCAGATTTTGCATGTTGTTTCAGGTTCTCAACATTTCTCTCTCCTAAATGGATATTCTGGTTATAGTCAGATTTTATTGAATGAAGATGATAATTTTAAGACAACATTCACTACAAAATGGGGGAATTTTTCTTATAGGAAGATTCCCTTTTATTTTTCAAATGTTGGTGCCACCTTTCAAAGGGTAATGGACATAGATTTAAAAAGTTTAATCAATGAAATGTTATTGGTATATCTAGATGACATAAAAATGTTCTCTAAGGATGCTAATGAGCATATGAAACACTTAAGGAAAGTGTTTGCAAGGTGTAGGTAGTATGGAGTATCTCTCAACCCCCAAAAATGCATCTTTATTGTCATAAAGGTAAGCTCTTAGGATATGGTGTTTTCAAATATAGTTTAATTATTGATCCTAAAAGGATAGAGGTTATTCTAGGATTATCATTACCCTTACATAATAAATGACTCCAAAACTTCTTTAGGAAAGATAAATTTTATAAGGAGGTTTATACCTAGTTTTGCATATTTGATGAAACCTATCACAACCATGCTCAAGAAGAAACAAGTTTTATCTCGGACTAAGGTAAGAACAACTTTGAAGCCATCAAGAAAGAAATTGTACAAGCTCCTACTCTTATGAACTTTGATTTTTCTAAGTACTTCATGTTGTATTTATTTTCTAACCTTCATATTATCTCAGTTATGCTAATGCAAAAGAATGATGAATGTATAAAACAACCAATTGCATTCTTTAGTTAAAGGTTGGAAGATCATTAATTCAAGTACACATTTGTGGAGACATAAGTCCTTTATATTGTAATATGACTAAATAAGTTTAGGAATATGGTTTCAAACAATAGGATTCATATTATGGTTTTTCATCTTAGTACCAAAGAGTTTCTTTTGAGCAAAGACCTTAGCAAAAAGAGGGTAGGGTGGATTACTAAGGTAATGGAATATGATGTTAATATCAAAGTGACAAAGCTGATAAGGGTAAAGGTCTTTATGAACACCTATTTTTAGACCTCCATGAGTCAAAATAGGAATCTTTATTCAATCATGATTACTCCCAACCAACTGATCACATGCCTCTATAAAGATAGACACAAGATGTCATTAGGTTTCTTCAAAGTGGTGAGTGCCCTAATGGTTTGAGTAGATATAAAAGGAGGTAATTTAAATTGAAATATGTCCCTTATTGTCTTGTAGATGGTGTGATTTTTATAAGAGACACTAATGGTTTATTATTGAGATGCATTGACAATGAAAACTTTGGAATGTTGCTTGAAAAGTTCTATGATGGATCATCAAGAGGTTATTTCTACCCAAAAACCACATATACCAAGATTATGAGGGTAGGATATTATTAGCCTAGCCTCTTCAAAGATTTTTATGCTTGGGTGAGAAGGTGTGTATAGTGTGCTTTCCTTTTTGGAAAATAGAAGTTTGCAGCTGTCCCTTTGAGGCCTATTTAAGTAGATCAATCTTTCATTCAATGGGGTCTTAATTTTATTGGCATGAAAAATCCCCCATTAATTTCTAGTCACAAATGGATACTCACACCAACTTACTCCTTCACAAGGTGGGTTGAGGCAGTGGCATTGAAGGAAGCTAAAGAAAATGTTGTCTTAGAGTTCTATGAAAGTATCATAACAAGGTTTGAAACTCCTACTATCATTTTAGATAATGCACTTACTTTTATGGGTGTTAGAACATATAATTAGCAAAGTATAAATGGAATATACTTGAGTAATTCATCCAACCATTACCCTCAAGTTAATGGGTTGGCTAAATCTACTAACAAGAATTTGATCAGAATCATCAAGAAGAATTTGGAGGATAATCAAAGGGCTTTGAACACTAAATTAAAGACAACCCTATCAACTGATAGAATAACTCCCAAGAGGTAAATATAGAATTCTCATTTTATTCTCATTTATGGAAGAGAGGCTAGGTTGTCTATATCCCAAGAGTTGCCTACCTTGAATTTGACACATCAACTAGAGTTTTTTGAGAACACTCCAATGGAGGTGAGGTTGACAGAGTTGATGGAGATGCAAGAGACAAGAAATTATGCTCACAAAGCTATTCAACATCACCAAATGCTAATGAAGAGGTATTTTGATAAGATGGAAACTCTAAGAACATTCTAATAAGGTGACATAGTGTTAAAATGGGAATAAGATAGAGCAAAGCCAGGGAGATATACCAAATTTGATACCTTATGAAGTGGACCATATGTCATCATTAAGTGAAAATAAATAAAATCCTTAAAATTATCATGAATTAGTGGAGAATATATGCCTATAATTTTTAATGGGGTCCATTTAAATCTCTTATATTGATGAAATGAAGGATAGTCTTGTAAATACTAGGTTAGGTGTGTGTCTTTATTTCAATTATGTGTGTGTTTTTTAAGTGTTCTTAAGAACACATGTTTGTTTATTTTGGTGTGTCTTATTTTGTGTGACCTTTATTTGGGTTTGGTGTGGTTTCAAATGCATATTTATTGTTAAACTTGTGCATAGATGACTTCATGGCCTAATGGATAGGATTATGTTATTGGTCATTGGTATAACAAGCATACCACCCCTAAGAAATTGCCAAGAATGTTGACTATTAAAATAGGTCAACACCCTATAAAAAAAAACTTGATATAGGTGTCATATAGGATGTAATGGGGTGTGTCATGTTCCTTTTTATTTTATTTAATGATCTATTAGTCTTATTCATAGTCAAATTTAGTCCTAAGTCATTTCATGTCACTTAGGGGTCATATTTGAGTCATTAATGGAGTTTGTACAATTTTATTAATTAGGAAAATGTTAAAAATTATCTCTCAACATGTAATATGTTATATAATTATCAATAAATTTAGTCTTTGACTAAAATTTGTAGATACTACATTGAATCCATAAGAAAAGTGGTAATTTAGGTAGTTTTGGTAGTTGTATGGCATCTATAGGAGTGTGGCACATGTGGAAATATTTTGTAATGAATATTCAGCTTATATAACTTCATATTGATGTTTTATATAATTTATAAGCATTAATAATGGACAAGAATGATTTTACTTCTCCATCGCTCCATTAGACATACAAAATTACTCAACAAGTTTTTCCATGGTATGACTAGTAAGAGAGGTTCTAGGTCAAATGATCTTGGTGGTAGATATTAAACTTATTATAATTAATTTTCATGGTATTATTCTAAATATTTGTTGCATATGATTTATGAACCATCCTTTAGAAGTTGATTGTCTCATTTTTCATGCTAATCTCCACACCCTTCATGTTTTTTTCTTGTATGAGTTGGTCCATAAAAATCACTTGATGGAATTATTTTTAGGATATTTGGACATCCTTATTTCATGTTTTCCATCATTTTTTTCATTTTTGGAGGTGATTGATGAGCTCAAACTTCTCAAGTTACAGATTAAGTATACTAGTGGAATTGTAGGCATGATTATCAATGACAGAGGTTGTCATTTATTGTAGTGGTTTTAAGCAGAGGTATATTGATGTTTAATTCCTCTAAAATGTTATGTAAATAACCTTATTTTTAAGCTTAGTATCTCAAGGTCATGTATTGATCAAGAACGTAGTTATATAAGACACATAGTTAGTTCTCTGTAGGTATTCACTTACAGTCATGGTGAATGAGGTGTGTGAGGTCCTGATCACATTTTTGAAAATGAAATGAAAAGTATTAAGAGGTTTTGAACATACTCATGATGAATGATAAATCAGGCCAAGCTATTCAAATTCCATATGTTTGACTGTGACAACTAGTTCAATTACACACATAGTCCTACAATCTAATGGACACTTATAGGTGCCCTATAGGAGGCCAATCACATTGGAATGAGGATATTTGATCTTGTGTGAATCATTTAAAGGTTTTAAAGATCAATTTGAAAATTTTTAGGAGGTCTAATTTTGATTATAAGATCCTCCACTATGCATATTACCCACATTCTATCCTCACTTCCATGTATACTATATATTCACCTACATGTGGCTCTCACAGAGGCTTGAAGTTGTTGCATAAAGTATTTTGAGCCTATAATAAACCTTAATATGAGGTTAAAATGTTGGAGAATATCCTAACAATCATTATGGAGCCATAAAGTGATAGGCAGGATTGAATTATAAGTCATGATTGAATAAATTGAGTTTAGGGACAAGCTACCTTAAAAACTTTGAAACAGAGCCTTGTCCACGTTTGGTGCTGCCATAAATGGGGTGGTACAAAGTCTAGACAAGATTAAGTTACTCCATAACATATCCCTCATATAGGGTAATACCTTGAAAAATGGAGTGAGTGGTTTGGCCAAAAAAATATGATGTTGAAATGCTCTAAATTTAGGTAATTTTTCACTACAAGTTTTCAATGTTCACTATAGTGCTTAAAATCCAAATGACCTTATAGTCCTTATTCAAGTAAGAAGGAAAATACCTCCATGCCAAGTGACCCTATATAAATAATAATGGTACTAATAGTATAAATAAAATCAAGAAGGATTAAATTACAAGGTTTTGACCTGCATCACCTCCTATAGGTGTGTCTTGTCCTCAAAAAGCTCACCTACAGTCTGACTGTAAGTACTTGCAAGATTCATGATGTGAACTAAGAGATGAAACCCTATAAAAATGAAACATTTTCAAGTTAGATATGACTCCAAAGGTTTAAAATTAACCCTAATATTTGTGGTACAGATTTCAAATCCTACATATATATTTACAGGACCTCTTTTGCTCTTGAAATAGTCATCTACAGTTGATTGTAGTATGACAATACACCCAAGCATGATTGTCTTGATGTTGGAATGATAAGTCTATGATTAGAAAAAGTATAAATGGATGTAAAATTTCATTAAATACTTAAATAAGATGTGGATCATGCTATATAAGGGTCTAAGACAAAGGTTCACCTACAGGTAGGTCTCTTTCTTAAGCAAGTAACACAATCACAGTTGACTGTAGTCTTGTCTAGGCAAGTGCAAAGTATACAATGAAGGGTTGGGAAAAGTTTTGAGTGATAAAATATGTAATATCACCTCAATAGTGATGACATAAACTTTAAATAATTATCATGACAAGGAAATATATCAATAATTAGTTATTAGGGGTCACCTACAGTCAACATACTAACCTTGTACAGTCAGTAAACTCTACATAATTTGGTTTTGGGTTTTGTTGTATTTAAAGGTGATAAGAGTATGGTATAACCCTATAAATTATTACAAAACATCCCCATGACTTTTATAATCCCCTCATATATTCACATTTGTTGAGACAATAGGGGAAGTGCCCTCTATTTTATCTTAGATAGAGGGTAGTCCCAAGATGACAAACACTATAGGTTTAGTAACCAAAAGGGCAATAAGTGAGTTGGAAGATGTTGAAACCTTGAAAGGAGATTTATAAATATATTTTAGACATAGATAAACATAAAAAATCCCTCCCAGTCATTATCAACCACTCAAAGGTGGTGGTGAGGAGCTAAACACAGTCAAGTCCTACTAGACTTAGACTAGGATTACTGCCTAAAGGGGGTATAATACAATTTATAGGGACATTATAACATTGAAATGATTGGGAAAATATTCATGGGGAGTTATAAGGTGATTTTGATCCTTTTTTATATAAATAAAATCAGAAGGAAGACATTTCTTGGCTCAAGAACATGATAGGGTACACAAAATATAGGGAAAAGGTTGAGAGGCCAAGTTTGGAAGCTCACACCAGTATGGATACTTAGCATGGGAGCTTGAGGAGTTAGACACGATTGAAAAGTGTCCTGAATTTGCATTTTTTGGAATTTATTTTGGGTTTGGATGTAACAACTTTATCAATAATCCTTAAGGGTAAAAACTACTTAAAACCCTTGATAAGGACCCAATGGGAAAGATGAAGAAGGAAAGGCATAAAAATGAGCTAGTTTGAGAAGAAAAAAAAAATTAACTTGTAGAGGACTCCTCAAGAATCTTTCCCATGAATTTGACTTCTACACTACTTGTATGGATAGGGTGCAAAATGGCTTTTCTTAAGATATTTTTCTATTTTATAGGTACAAAAGAGTTTCAAAAGATGAAGATAACTTTGGGAGGTAGGGTGAGACAAAATATAACTCACCATGTCCATATATTACTTCATAAAATCATAGAAGTTCCTTTACAAAAACACCTTCACTTCATCCATTCTAGAATGGCATAGCGAATGAAGAGTGATCTTAAAATGAGAAGATGATAACTTTAATTGGGAGGCCTTTTAAGGTCTACATGATAGATCTAAGGGTAGGAAGACTCTTGAAAAGTGTCACATCACCCCATGTATGGATTGGTTTGAGAAACTGATGAGCATCTTGGTGCCAAATGTGAGGATAGGTCTAAAGAAGGGTGATTATGATTGCAAATAGTGAGAACACTTGTTTAGAAGGATATTGATGATTAGGGACACATCAAATGCATGTTAGAGCCTATTTATAACTACCTATTCACATTAAAATCATTTTATCTATTCTTAGTCTAATTTAGACTTCTCATGGAAGGCCAAATGATGAAGGCAGTATTCAAACATGTAGTTGAAGAGTGCTATGCCAGAATTGAGGAGTTTCATACGTTAGAGAGACATTTATCCAAAGAGACATTATATGGT
This sequence comes from Torreya grandis, assembly GCA_037957365.1. Lineage (NCBI taxonomy): Eukaryota > Viridiplantae > Streptophyta > Pinopsida > Cupressales > Taxaceae > Torreya > Torreya grandis. Next base: position 755,528 of record JARHVA010000042.1, read on the forward strand.
CTATCTAATTATTCATTTATTTATATATTTAACTCTTTATTTAAGTTTTACAAGTGTCTTTATGACTCTTGGACTTTATTTTCCTCTCTCCTCTCTCACATTCTATAAGTACTAATCATTTTGGCTCTTGTTTGATAATACCACGTCTAGTATGGTGAAGCCCTACTAGTTTAATGTCATAATTTGACTTTGAATAATTCAATCAATATAGATTTGAGATCAAAAGACATCTTTTCTAAGTGTGTGAAGTGATGAATGGTAAGGTCTAGTGATAATATTTTATCCTTACTTCTCCTTGTCCTTTCATGTTTGGTGGAAGAAGTTCTCAATCTAATAGGTCTTATAGAGTGTATCTAGTGTGTTTGGATCCCTTCAAGTGTGTAAGTGTCCTTTGAGTCTAAAATTATCTACTGGTCCACTTAATTTATGCACTTAAATCTACTTGGTTCATTTAATGTCACTAATAATACTATTATTTGACACTAATTTTACTTATCTAATTTATCCCCTTTAATTCTACTAATTTATTCCCTAATCATTTATCTAACATCCCCCTTCATTCCTCTTCATTTACTAACCGTATTCAAATCCAAATTCATCATTAATTTCTCTAATCATGTCTTAATCTTGTCATAATCCCCACTTATCTATTATTTTAGAATTTTAAATTCCCATGGCCCACCTACACTAGCCTACTCCTAGGCTCTTCTACACCCCTAGTCCCTAATCACTCACCTAATCCCTTACCTAATCCTAATTAACTCCAAAGAGGATTATATAATTTTTAAATTCTAGAATCCTATCTATTCTCACTCTTCCTCTCTAGAAGCCTCTAAATCTAGAGGCTTACAAGGAATCTTTAATTCCTTGGATAATCCTCCACCCTAGATCCACACAAGCCAACTTTGAATTTCAGCCATTGATCCTTCCCACCACATTCTATTTAAACAACCCAATCCTCCATTACAATCATCCATCAAGTTAATAAGAAAGCTTATCGAGTCTCCATGTTAAACTAATCCTTCAATCCATGTATCCAATATCCTTGATCAAGTAATCGTAATGTCAAAAATCTAAGTCTATATCAATCAACCATCCACTTGAACATATTGGAAGGAGGCTAGTTGAAACAAGAGATTTGGTAAGATATATCTTGTAATTCTAATTTATTTTCGTAATCCTTCCTAATATTTAGTTTGATTTTTTAGTTTAAATTGCATGTTTATGTGTAATTTAATCAAATAGCTTGAAATTTCCTACTACATTTTTTTGACCACAATGGGATAATTTGTTAATTAAATTTTTTGCACCCTGTTTTAAAACTTTTTTGAAATTCAAAAATTATGTCATCTTGATAAAACATCGAGTGGGGTCCAATAACTCAAAATATTCTATTCTTATTATAGCTTTTCATTTTGTATGATTAGATTAAATATGGCTATTGAAGTGTTTGTCCTTTTCATTACTTTGTCATTCCACAATAAGTTGTTTTGGGTGATTTTGGTTATCTGCTTCAAGAATAGGACCATTGTTGTAGTTGTCTCTATTTGGCATATTGAATAATAAGGCAAATCAAGTTGGTATCTTATTTATCAATTTTCCATCATGAGGCTAGAAAACACTCTAATCTTCTTGGTATTCAAAATTGAACATCTATCACACATGTCATTACATAAAATAGTGGTATCATTATACATTTGGTGTAACAAGATTATAATAGCTTTGTTTTATATAATCTTTTGATTTGGTTTTATTTTCCAATAAAATAATTAATCAAAGTTGAAAATATGCCTCAACAAAGTAATGAAATCCATGCAATATCTAATTTATAATGTAAGTGTCAAAGTAAAGTGTAGCCTATATGGTTAGCTTCACAAATGCATGATATTGAGTAATGGGTTATTTTTTATTGCAAGACAAAGAAATAAGTTGTAATTCAACTTAAATATTGGCATCAACCCATTCACATGTACATGGCATGATGTGAAAGTAGAAAAATGTCATGTCATAAAGTTCCTTTTTTCATTTTGATATATCAACCAAGATGATATATGGTTATTTGCACTAAAGGTAATAGCATAAATTAAGGTATACACATTGCAAGTAAGGAAAAAAATAAGTAATGAGTTTTTGTTGTGTTATTGGAGGTTAGCGAATGTCATGGTTATTCTCTTATTTTGGACCTTTAAGTTGAGCAATGAATTAAACTAGATCATGAATTTTGTCTTGGCTAATTTTAGAACTCTACTAAATTAGATCGATATTTTTGGGTAGTAATATGAGTAGGTCCGTTTTTAGTGCTTATGTTTCCTGCACTCATTTTGGTACTCTTTTCTTTAGAAGATAAATAGAAATGAAAATTCTTTCAAATTTTTAACCTTTGAAGAGAAGATGGTAATGAAACCTAAAGCAATGCTTTCCTAAAATTTTTGATTAATTTCTTTGAGGCATCTTTATAGTGTAGACAAGATGCACTTGTGTGAAGATTTGTTTTGGCCTGTTGGAGCACAATTTTTGTGAAAGGTGAGTTTTATTAAATATAAAACTCACTCAAATGGTTAAAAAAATTTGTTTTGGGTTTTTAGATTTCTTTCATGCAATAACGATATGGTTTGGGGTTTCTTAAAAGCCTTTATTTTTCCACATTATTATCAGTATATTTATGCAAATTGGATGAGATACAATTGGAGTTTTGCTGGGTTTAGCTCCATTTATTTCTTTTCCCTTCTTTGAAGTCTATTTTTGAGATAATAATAGGATTTTTGACTTGTGATAGTGGAATGTTTGGGTTTTACCAAATTTCAATTTGGGTATTTGAAAAATTGATTTCTGTGCAGTATTTCATGATGCCATGGTTGAATAAATCCTAGATTTATAAATTTAGGTTGGTCTTAACTCAGTGTTGGTATTTTACCCAATTTTTTTGCATATTCACAAGCTTGAGGTTTCATAAATATTTTATGGTTGAATCACTAGTTTTCTAAGATAAAAACAATAATACTTTAGTGGTGAGATTATTTGGATGTAGTTTTAATTTTAAAACCTAATGGTTTTGATCATAAAACTCAATAATTTATTTTCTTAAACAAAATTTTATTCCAATTGAAGACATACCATTTGCCCTTGAAATTGTGATGATTTTTCTCATTTAACAATATTTTGAAAACTCTGATTACTGGTTACATAAATAAATTTCATTATTTAGTATTGGCAAAGGGAATGTATTTTAAAGATCAGGAATAATGTTTTGATATTTGAAGTGCAATTTCAAAATTATTTTATTGTGAGACCCCATTTGATGGATCTGATTTCTTGATATAGATTGGTAGAATTTGAATCAAATAGATTAAAGTGGATCTAAGCATTCATAGGAGATACATAGGTTGATTTTTCTTGTTTTGATCATTTTAAAATCAATTATTTTGACAAAACTTGCTATTTAATCATGTAGATGAAATTATCAATAAACATTCTCAGTTGTGATGAGGCATGATATACAATCTGATGTATGATTTAATTTTAGTGGAACAGATTCAATATTTGATAAATTGATGAAAATGTATAGTCTAGTTGTATTTATTTTAATCATGATATTATGGATTGGTATTTTAAGACTAGTTTATAAGAGTTATTTCATATCACCCCCCTACCTAAGTGTTTATTTGGTCTTTATAAAATAAATATTTTAAAGAGGTTGATAAAGTTCATTATGAGCTTAAAGTTTGCCTATAATCTATAACTTTAATTTATAAAGTTAACTTTAATTATAAAGTTCTTTTTCAAAACTTTAAATTATAAGTTTAAACAAAAGTTAGTTGTTGAACCAACTAACTACTTGGCAAAGGTTATTATAGGCAAAGTAATCTCATTTTCAGAGGAGGAACTCTTATAGGTAAACATGAGAACTCTCACTTTCATTTGTGCTTCTTTTTTTAGAACAATTTTTTGAGATGATCATTTTTGTAGAAGATTGACACTAACTCAATCTGACGGCATAACTTTGTCTCATTTATTATAGGTATATCTAGGTTTATTTTCTAATTATTTAGTTAATATTTGAGAAATTTAATGCTTTGATAAATATGGATTTCCATTCATATATGTCAAAATCTAGCTATCACCTCAATACTGATGAACACGTCATATTTTGTGTGAAAGAAGTTTGATGTTTACATATGCTATAATGTCTCTTTTCAAAACTTATAATTCATGTGATTTCTTTTATTAATAAAATCATTCCTTGTTTTGGTTTCTCAATCATCTCTTATTATTTGATTTGTCTTGGTGCCTCCTCTATGTATTATATCTTTTAGTATAATATTTCTTTATTTATTTTTATTTTATTGTTTAGTTATTTCTTTTTCTTTAGTTAGTCATTATTCTTTTTTTATTCTCTCTTCTCTCTCCTTGCTACCTTCTTCATCTCTATTTGTTGGCAGCAACTTGTTTTTCATTTGAAGAAGTGTTTATGACATTTAAAACTGAAACATTATTTTCAGATCTAAAGTATGCATATGATTCTAAACACAAGCCTATTTTGATTCACATTTTGTTGCCTGTCACTTATCTTAAATCCATTTTTTTATATTTTGGATTTATCTTTGAAGTTACTTGGGAAATGTTACTGCAAGAATACATGACATTACTTAAGATATGTATTTATTGAATCGGGTTTCTATTATTTAAGAGATTATCTAATTAATAGATTTTCTATATCAGATATAATAGATTATAGTTTCTTATCTAAACTGATTCATAATTTGGTCAATTTTTTATTGTTATAATAAACATATTACATTTAAGGACTTATTAGAAACATTTAGTTGTCTTTTATAAAGTATTATCAAATCCAAGTGCATCTTTAATATTTATGATTTATAATTCAAGCATATTTGAATATAATTTTATTCATGAAATCATTATTTGAGACCATCCTATTTTTGAAAACACTGTATCCACTTATTACTCATATCAACTGAAGCAATCCATTTTAAGAAAGATATTATTTTCTTAGAACTCGGTCAAGTGTGTAACTCAATGCAACTTGACTTTTAAAAATCCATTATGTGCCTTACACTAATTTTTTAGTCATAAAACTCCCATGATTAAATTGGTATGATTCCAACTTAACCTTCATGATAGGCAAAAGGGGTAATTCATTGGTGTGATAATTTTTAGCATCAATAAATTTGGTGACTTCATTGGGGAACCATTTGATTCTTTCTTGAATAATTTCATTTCAATTTTTGAACAATAATTGGTTGCCAGTTTATATTAATATCTCCTTCAATATCTACTAGCTGTTTAAGTCTTGATTATTATTTGAATGACCTTCTTCATGTAGCATCTTTGCTCAATTTTGATTCTGATAAATTTTTCCAAGAATGGCATCTTTTCACTGATATTGTTAAAAATAACATCCACCCTGATCTAGAAACTTGGCTCAATTTAGTTTGGTATGAAGGTGATCTCTTTGAAATATTTTTTCAATGTTATTTTTTGGATTATATTGAAATTCCTTTTTCATCAAGGCCTGGAATAAAACTTGCTATTATTTTATGGATGAAATTGTTACCAAAAATTTATAGACCTACTGCTCTACAATAGAAAACTATGATGATGGACTTTTTGAAATCCCATAAATCTAATTTAAATTCTCATTCAATAAATGAGAATGTCTCTTATCCTCTTTACCCAAAAAATCTCATTCAAGAATGTGTTATCATTGATTGGCTGGTCAAAAATCAAGTTGACTCAAATCGAGTAACTTGGTATACATTATCATATTGCAAAGATGAATACATTAGTGAATATCTATTACGCTTCTTATCTAAATACTAGGATATTCCACATTCTTTCAGACTTAGCAAAGAACTTTTATATAATCTTTGGATGAGTCGTCTACCTAATAACCACAAAAGGGTTACTAAAAAAATGGACTCCTAGACTTTCAAATGATTTTACAATTTGCCCATATCTAAAAGTGAAGTAAAAAATTTTGCCAAATTTGTTCCTTGAATCATGAACTATTCAAATGCATAAATTTTTTTGAGTTAATAATTTAATTTTAAGATAAATTTTTTATTTTCTTAGTTTATAACACAATTTCCAGTTCTCATGAATATTCTATTCATCTACAATCAAATCAAGAATCATAATTTTTTCCCTAATCATGACATTGCTTCAATTGAGTCTATCATTACTCCTGGATGCTCAAAATTAGACTAGTCTAATAATAATTGTCTAAAATCTTCATTATCTAATTCTTGCATAAGTGGTTCTTCTCTTTTTGATGATTTAATAGTCCAACATATAGGAAATTATGCTAGTTTTGAAGTATATCTTTATGATTTTAATAAGGATGCATAAATCCAAGGATATAAAGTTCCTAATATTTTATATTTTTCTGAAATGAATATACTTGATTCCATGAAACACAGTGATTTTGAGACTTTTACTTTTCTAGACATTCAGATTGATAATAGCGTGATGAATTTTGAATTTGACAAGTTTTAGTTTGCTTTACCTGAATCTAAATTTGATAAATATCTAGTGAAATTTGAACAAAATTATGATCTCATAAACTTGTCTAAATCAAAAATAATAGCTTGCAAACAAGATCTGAACATTTAGAATCCTGCATTTGAATCTTTCTTGTTTGAAATTTCTAATATAACTCATAATCATGTTTATGATATCGATGAGTCTTTTATGTGTCAAAACTCTAACAAAGTGACTAAAAATGATAACCAAGTTGTTAAAGGTACAGAAAATAAATGCTTCACCAAAACTTTTGAGTTTGATAATGAAATGATTATTAATGAATTTCTTAATACATTGAATCAGGATGAAAGTGTATTTTCAAATTTAGAGGAAAGAGTTAATTTTCTTGATATGGTAGAATCTGAAGTCTCATTAGAGTACTTAGGTTTTAAATTTGGTTATGATGTTGGAAGTTTCACTTATTATCTTTTTGATAACAATTTACAAATCTTTCCAAAACCTGTTGATCACATACATTCTAATTTTCTTTTTCAAGAGTCAAGAGAAAGGTAGCAAGTGAGATTCTTTTGTTGATTTTAGTTTGTTTTAACATGCTTTTATTACTCTATTATCGAGTTTTTTAGATATTTGTAGGTGTTTTATGTCATGTGATGTTATCCAAAATCCTGTGGAACATGATAAAACATTTGATTCTTTGTTTTGTTATCACTTCTCATGTGTTTTGCATTCCATGGTTTTAACATCAGATTTTTGTTATTCTTCAAGGTATTTTACATTGGAATATTTTTTATAATTGCTAACTCCCTTTCTTCTCATAGCTACACATAATTCCATTTTTTGTAGCATAGGTTTTCTTTTGCTCATTTTGGATTGTTAGTTGCTTTGTGTGGTTTTCATTTTGGTGATTGCAGCTCTTAGGTTCTACCCACTTTTTGAGGCCTTCATCATCATTCAATCTGTACATAGATTCTTGTGTAAATGAATGTAAGTTTTATTCATCAAAATATTAATTTTTTGATTTAACTAAAAGATTATTTGATAAATGAATTAAATCAGGTAACTAGTTAGGTGAAAGGTGGTTACTTTTAGATTCTATGATCTTAGACTATTGTAACATGATTCATCCAACCCACATTTCTCAGTTTAATTTTTTCTTTTCTTCATACCCTGTTAAGCCAAAAAATTCATTCCTTTAAATGAATGCATATTCCAATGATTTCATTCATAATGATTTGGGAAATAACTTACCTAGGTTACACTCCCAAACTGCTCATATTTGTTAATCTTATGTCACAGCCCAATCTTGCAAGTAAAACTGGTCATCAAGGTCACCAGTATTAACTAAAAATTTTGCACCCTATTTTAAAACTTTTTTGAACTTCAAAAATTATGTTGTCTTGATAAAACACTTGGTGGAGGCTAATGACTCAAAATATTCTAGTCTTATTAAAACTTTTCATTTTGTATGATTAGATTAAATATGGATATTGAAGTGTTTGTCCTTTTCATTACTTTTTCATTTTGCAATAAGTTGTTTCAAGTGATTCTAGTTATTTGCTTCAAGAACATGACTATTATTGCATTTGTCTCTATTTGGTGTATTGAATAATAGGGCAAATAAAGTTGGTAGCTTATTGTTCAATTCTTCATCATGACCCTGACAAACACTATAATCTTCCTGGTATTTAGAACTGAGCATCTGTCACACATGTCATCACATAAAATAGTGGTATCATTATACATTTGGTGTAATAGGATTATAATAGCTTCATTTTATATAATATTTCAAATTGGTTCTATTTACCAATAAAATAATTAATCAAAGTAATGAGAGCCATGAAATATCTAATTTATAATGTAAGTTTCAAAGTAAAGCACAGCCTATATAGTTAGCTTCACAAATGCATGATATTGAGTAATGGGCTCTTTTTTATTGTAAAACAAAGACATAATTTGTAATTCAACTTAAATCTTGACGTCAACCCATTGGCATGGATGTGGCATGATGTGAAAGTAAAAAATGGTCATGTCATAAAGTTCCCTTTTTCATTTTTATATTTCAGCCAAGATGAAATATGGATATTTATGCCAAAGGTAATGGCATAAAGTAAGGTATACACATTGCAAGTAAAGACAACAGTAATTAATGAGTTTTTATTATGCTATTGGAGGTTGGTGAATGTCATGGTTATTCTCTTATTTTGGACCTTTAAGTTGAGCAATGAATTAAACTAGATCATGAATTTTATCTTGGCTAATTTTATAACTCTACTAAATTAGATCAAGCTTTTTGGGAGGCAATATGAGTAGGTACATTTTTTATGCTTACGTTGCCTGCGTTCATTTTGGTACTCTTTCATTTAGAAGTTAAATAGAAATGAAATTTCCTTCAAATTTTTCACCTTCAAAGAGTAGATGGTAATGGAACCTGAAGCAATGCCTTCTTGAAAATTTTGATTAATTTTTTTGAGTTAGCATTACAACGTAGATAAGATTCACTTATGTGGGATTTTTTTTGGCCTGTTGGAGCACAATTTTTGTGAAAGGTGAGTTTTTTTAAATAAAAAACTCAATCACTTGGTTAAAAAAATTATTTTGGGTTTTTAGATTTCCTTCTTGCAATAAATATATGGTTTGGGGTTTCGTAAAAGCCTTTATTTATCCACATTATTATCAATTTATTCATGCAAAGTAGATGAGATACAATTGGGTTTTTGTTGGGTTCAGCTCCATTTGTTTCTTTTCCTTTCTTTGAAGTCCATTTTTTAGATAATGTTAGGATTTTCAACCTATAACAGTGGAATGTTTAGCTTTTGCCAAATTTTAATTTGGGTATTTGAAAAATTTATTTTTGGCTAGTATTTTATGATGTCATGGTTGAATAAATATTGAATTTTTAAAATTTAGGTGCTGAAATGAATTTTTGACCTGTTGGTTTTAACTCAGTGTTGGTATTTTGCCCAAAATTTTTGCATATTCATAAGCTTGAGATTTCATAAAGATTTTATGGCTAAATCACTAGTTTTTTGAGATAAAAAAAATAATATTTTTGTGATGATCTAGTTTTGATGTAGTTTTAATTTCAAAACCTAATGGTTTTGATCATAAAACTCAATAATTTGCTTTTTTAAACAAATTTTCATTCCAATTAAAGACATAGTATTTGCCCTTAAAACTATGATGATTTTTCTCATTCAAAAATATTTTGAAAACTCTAATTACTAGTTACATAAATAAATTTCATTGTTTAGTATTGGCAAAGGGAATGTATTTTAAAGATCGAGAATAATGTTTTAATTTTTAAAGTGCATTTTCAGAATTATTTTATTGTGTGACCCCATTTGATAGATCTGGTTGCTTGATAGAGATTGGTAGAATTTGAATCAAATAGATGACAATGGAGCTAAGCATTCATAAAGGACACATGGGTTGATTTTTCTTGTTTTGATTATTTTGAAATCAATTATTTTAACAAAACTTGCTATTTAAGCATGTAGATGAAATTATCATTAGACATTCTCAGTTGTGATGAGGCATGATATACAATCTGATGTATGATTTGATTTCAATGGAACAGATTTAATATTTGATTAAGTGATAAAAATGTATGGTCTAGTTGTATTTATTTTAATCATGATATTATGGATTGGTATTTTAAGACTAGTTTATAAGAGTTATTTCATAGCACCCCCCCTACCTGAGTGTTTATTCAGTCTTTATAAAATAAATATTTTAAATAGGTTGATAAAGTTCATTATGAGCTTAAAGTTTGCCTAAAATCTATAACTTTATTTTATAAAGTTAACTTTTATTATAAAGTTCTTTTTTAGAACTTTAAATTATAAGTTTAAATAAAAGTTAGTTGTTGAACCAATGAACTATTTGGCAAAGGTTATTAAAGGCAAAGCAATCTCATTTTTAGAGGAGGAACTCTTATAGGTAAACATGAGAAATCTCACTTTCATTTGCACTTCTTTTTTAAGAACAAGTTTATGAGATGATCATTGTTTGCAGAAGATTGACACTCACTCAATCTAATGGCATAGCCTTGTCTCATTTATTCTATGTATATCCAAGTTTATTTTTAATTATTTTCTAACTATTTAGTTAATATTTGAGAAATTTAAACTTTGATGAATACATATTTTCATTCATATACATCAGAATCTAGCTATCACTTGAATACCGACGAATACATCACATTTTGTGTGATAGAAATTTGATATTTACACATGTTGCAATGTCTCTTTTTAAAACTTGTAATTCATGTGATTTATTTTATTAATAAAATCAATCCCTATTTTGGTTTCTCAATCATCTCTTATTATCTAATTTAGATGGGCACCTCCTCTATGTATTATATCTTTTAGTGTAATGTTTTTTATTTATTTTTCTTTTGTTGTTTAGTTAGTTCTTTTTATTTAGTTAGTTATTCTTCTTTGTGTATTCTCTTTTCTCTCTCCTTTTTGCCTTCTTCATCTATATTTGTTGGCAACAACTTGATTTTCATTTGGAGAAGTGTTACAACATTTAAAACTAAAACATTATTTTCAGATTTAAAGTATGCATATGATTATAAACATAGGCCTATTTTGATTCACATTTTATTGCCTGTCACTTATCTTAAATCTATTTCTTCATATTTTGGATCTATCTTTGAATTTATTTGGGGAATATTACTTTAAAAATATAGGACATTACTTGAAATACATATTTATTAAATCAAGTTTCTATTCTTCTGATTGCTATAATAAACATGCTACATTTAATGACTGATTAGCAATATTTAGTTATCTTTTATAAATTATTATCAAACCCAAGTGCATATTTAATATTTATGAGTTATAATTCATGCATACTTGAATATAAGTTTATTCATGAAATCATTATCTGAGACCATCCTCTTTGTGAAAACACTGCATCCACCTATTACTCAATCAACTGAAGCAACCCCTTTTAAGAAAGATATTATTTTCCCAAAACTTAGTCAATTGTGTAACTCAATGCAACTTGATTTAAAAGCCCATTACATGCCTTACACTAATTTTTTATTCATAGGACTCCCATGATTAAATTGGTTTGATTTCCACTTAACCTTTAGGATAGGCAAAAGGGGTGATTCATTGGCATGACAATTTTAGCATCAACACAATCCCTCCTAAATTAATCATATTGCTTGTTAGTTGTGTTTTTACTAGCTTCCAAGTCTAATCAATCAAGAAAAATTCTAGATTTTTGAAAATTTTCACACATAGGTGAAATCTACAATTTTGCGTGGTAGTAGTGACTTTACAATTATGATCTTGCCCTGTAAGTCATGTTTTTGTGTTGACCATCCACCTTGACCACTAGCCATTTTCTCTTACCACGACAGTTATTTGCCCCTAGACAATATTGTGACTCCTGAATTATGATTTTACCCAGGGAGTTATGATTTTGTGTGGAAAATTATGTTATTGCATCTAAATTCTAACGGTTTTCTTAGTAGGTTATCATAATTTTACAATGCCATGATTTTGTAAATCATGATATCACACTAAAAATCATTGTATTATGATAGTGAGTCATGGTTTTGCAAGGGTCTCACATTGAGTTTAAAATCATTACTTTTGCTTGTTAACTATTATTTTATAATCCTCTGTATAACCAAATTATATTTTTTAAGCTACAAATTGGGTGTTATAGTTTTTTATGTGTAGGAAATAGGACCAATTGAGACCTGAGTGCATAACTGTCAAGACATAATACTGCTAGTCTTATATTAGTGATATTACCCTAGTAACTACAATATTAAGGTCACAAATTATGGTTGTACAAGCTCTAAAAATAAACATAAAATCATTCATTAATGAGCCTTTTCTAACCCCCTGAGTGCTTATATTAAACATTTTTTGTTGTAAAGCATGGTTTGTGCTCTCTATGTGCAGGACTCAAGAAGCGAATCCCATGAGGAAATAAAATAGTAGACAAACCTTAAGATGAAAAATTTTAATTCATAAAATCATGGTATAGACTTGGTAATCATGGTTTTAATAAAAAAAGTTTTGATATTATGGTTTTTGATAAAAACACTAACAGTTGATCATTATCTTTTGATCCATGAGTTTAGTCTTGACATATTCTATTTTGTAGGGACCAAGGATCATTTGAACATCATATATCTCCCTTTTACATCTTGTTTAAGATATTTGGGTCTTAAAAAGGGAAATTACATCATAGATACTAACATCATCTAATAACATTCATCCATGACATAGTTTTTCATTGAAAGACCATTACTCCTTCTATTTCACTCAACTCGCAATGCCCTTTCAAAGAGGGCCAAAATGTATGCACCTAAATCCATTCACTTCATTTAACATCACTAATAATAATATTAGTTGACACTAATTATTCTTATATAATTTATCCCCTTTAGTTCTGGTAATTTATTCTTTTCCTAATCATTTATCTAACACCCCCCTTCATTCCTCTTCATTTACTAACCTTAGTCCTATACCACTTCATCATTAATTACTCTAATAATCTTTTAATCTTATCCTAATCCCCACTTATCTATAATTTGAGAATTTTAAATTCCCATGACCCACCTACCCACCTATAATAGCCTACTCCTAGGCTCTCCTACACCCCTAGTCCCTAATCACTCACCTAATCCCTATGTAATCCCTTACCTAATCCTAGTTAACCTCTAAGAGGATTCTAGAATTTTCTAATTCTAAAATTCTCTCTATTTTTGCCCTTCCTCTCTAGAAGCCTCTAAATCTAGAGGTTTCCAAGGAATTTTTAATTCATTGGATAATCCTCCACCCTAAATCCACATAAGCCAACTTTGAATTTCAACCATTGATCCTACCCTCCACATTTTATTCAAACAACCCAATCCTCCATTGCAATCATCCATCAAGTTAATGAGGAAGTTTATGAAGTCTCCATGTTAAACTAATCCTTCAATCCATGCATCCAATATCCTTGATCAAGAAATCATAATGTCAAAATTATGAGCCCATATCAATCAACCATCCACTTGAACATCTTGGAAGGAGGCTAGTTGAAACAAGGGATTTGGTAAGATCTATCTTATAATTCTGATTTGTTTCCATAATCTTTCCTAATAGGTAGTTTGATGTTTTGATTTCAAATTACATGTTTATGTGTAATTTAATCAAATATCTCAAAATTCCCTACTACAATTTGGCAACCACTATGGGAGATTACTCCCAATTTTAATATTTTTTTCTTGTTAGTGGTGTTTTTGAAAGCCTATAGGTGTGATTGGATAATATAAGGTTCAATTTTTTGAATTTTACACTTACAGGTGAAATATGTAGTATTGCACTAGTATTTGTAACCTTGCAATCATGGTTTTTCCCTATGAACCATGATTTTGCACTAACCACTAGTTGTAGATACTAATGATTTTTGTTTCTAGCAGATTGTCATGCTTGCACAATACTGTAATTTCACAAATCATGTTATTGCCATGGTAATAGCGATCTTGCATAGTGAGTTACGATTTTGTTTAAACCCTAATGGTTTCCTCTCTTGCAGGCTAACATGATGGTGTAATAACATGATTTCATAAATAGTGACATTGCACTCCTAATAACAACATTGATACATTGTCATGATTTTGGCTCACCACTAATGATCTGAATTCATACAAATTTTTCATGCTTAAGTAATATCACTATTTTGACAATTATGGTTTTAACCTGTAAGTTATAGCTTTGCATATCTAATCATGATTTTATAGGGGATTGATTTCAAAAAGAAATTAATACATTTTGATTGTTACTTATCATTTTATAACCCCCTATATGCCTGCATTAAATATTTTCATGTTGTAAAACCTAGTTCTTAGCTCTTTATGTGTAGGGTTTAGGTATAAAATGGATCTGATTGGAGATTTAGCATGTGATCCCTAAAATAAAATATCATTAATATTAGATTAGTGATATTGACCTGTGAATAACATTATTTTGATGAGAGTCAAAATATTACAACTTTTGATAAAATTAATAATTGTTGTTCCTTATCCCCTAATTTATAGCTTTGGTTTTTGATATTTTCTATCTTGTAGGGGCTGATAGTCATCTAAACATCATATATCCCCCTTTTCACATATTATTTCAATCATTTGGGCCTTTAGAAGGAAAATTTTGGCTAACCACAAAAAGTTTTTGTATCTTTGTATAACTGGCTATGTGATTGATAGATTTAGCAGGAGAGAGGCCAAGGCAAAGAGGACTCCTGATGATAAAACCAACAACCCTTTTTCCCTCTTTCTACAAAACCATAAGTTATTTTTTTGGGAATGTCGACTTTACTATGTAAATAATGATATTATGTTTGGATTAGTGATTTTATCATTTTGTCAAACTTTTTCATCTTAAATTAATTTTTCTTGTTGGTTTGTCACTTCTAGATCCATAAGGCAAAATCTATTTACAAGCACTTTCTATTTTTATGATATGTATAGGATTTTTGACAAGTAACTTAATACATGTTTATAAAACTTTGATATATCATAATGAATTTTTTAATCAGTCATAATCATCTATAAATAAACATTTATAGGCATCTAGGCAACTTTTCATAACCTATATAGGCATTAGTTTGGATCAAAAAGTCAAAATTTCAAGGTTTTGTACTTTATCACAAAATTACTAATCTTGATTTTTAGTAAGTAATGATTTTGTCATCTTAGTCATGACTTGGCACTGTTAATCATGGTTTTGTAGGTTACTATCCATCAAAAACAAAATTTTAACTCACAATCTATGGTTTTGCCCTAGAGTCATGGTTTTTCACTTTCTAATTATGATTTTGCATTGTGCATTTATAGTTTTGCAGCCATTGGTAGTTTTACAATCAATCAATCAAACTACTAATCCTTGTCTTACAAGTTACCTCCTTATGAGTGCCACTTAAAATACTAACTGTGTGCTTGTAGACCACCTATCAAAGACTCCTTTTTACACTTAAACAAATCATTTTTGAATCATTTCAATTGTAGTTAATAATTTTGTCTTATATATATCATTTTTATCATTTTGTCTTTTATATATATATATATATATATATATATATATATATATATATATATATATCTTTAGTCATTTTGTCTTGTATGTTTTTTCATCTTGTAAATATCTCACATATATCATAGGACATCCTTAAAAATGCTATACTTAATGGATTGCTTATAATGTGATGAGCCTTATGAAATTCGTGGTGACTTGATCATCTACACCCTCATCATTTATCTAATCATCTAATTATCCCTATTCCCATCACTAATCTAGTCCTCACGATCTATTTGACTAACTTCCAATCTTTTACCCTCATCTCAGCATCTGATTCATATCTTTTAATCACTAACATCATCTTATAATAACTAATCATAATCATCATCATCATCTTATACTCCTTTATTATCATTTATCCCTTATTCAGAACTACATCAGCCTAAGGTCTCTTCAGACTATGTAGATAGCACTTGGCCACTTTTTTTTAATGCCCAAGGATAGCTTGGCTACTATCTCCTCTTTCCTCATCATCCATCATCACATCTCTCTCTCATATTTTATCACTCCAATCATTGATATATAATATCAATCAATTGATCAATCACCATCCTCACAATCATCTCCCTAATCTTTTTGTCAATCACCTGCACATATCGATTGGGCTTGACCAATCACAACATCCATATCTTCTTACATTATCATTTATTGGCCAATTCATCACTTATAGTTTATTATTATTCCATCGATTGGGGTATAACCAAGACCATAACTTCATCTCTTACTCCTTGGCATTTGTCTTTGTAAAGGGCATCATTATTATTAATCATATTATGGCTCATTGATTTGTAGGTCACTCAATCATATCTTTTATTTTTTATCATCATCTTCATCATATCATTTGACTTTAGCTTTGAGATACACCCATCATTAATCCTATCAAATCATCATCTTATCCTTGCCTATATCTCTCCCTTGCATGCATCTTTATTTGGGATACATCAAAATCTTATGGTCTTTTAGTCCTATCATCATCATGTTATGGTTGATTCCCCCTTGAGATGTGTCAACAATCATGATAAATTCATCTATACTCCCTATTCATGTGCCTTTGATAGGGGCATCATCCATATTGTAGCTCATTGCTCAATTTGATTTCATCTTCTTCAACATCTATCACAACATCACACATCATGCCCCCTTATCTATTCATTGCATCACACCCCTCATTTCTTATTTTGAATGGCCATCCATCTCATTCTTCCCCGCATTTCCCCTCAAGGGGGAATCATATCCACTAACATCATCTACTAATATTCATCTATGACATGGTTTTTCTTTGAAAGACCAGTACTCCTTCTGCTTCTCTCAACTCACAATGCCCTTTCAAATAGGGGTAAAATATATGCATATTAATTCACTCGCTTCATTTTAATGTCACTAATAATACTATTAATCGACATTAATTTTACTTATCTAATTTAACCCCTTAATTTATTCCTTTTCTAATCATTTATCTAACATCCCCCTTCATTTCTCTTCATTTACTAACCTTAGTCCTATCCCACTTCATCATTAATTCCTCTAAACATCTCTTAATCTTATCCTAATCCCCACTTATCTATTATTTGGAAATTTTAAATTCCCATGAGCCACCTACACTAGCCTAATCCTAGGCTCTCCTACACCCCTAATCCCTATCTAATCCCTTACCTAATCCTAAATAACCCCTAAGATGTTTCTAAAATTATCCAATTCTAGAATCCTCTCTATTCTCACCCTTCCTCTCTAGAAGCCTCTAAATCTAGAGGTTTTCAAAGAATTTTTAATTCCTTGGATAATCCTCCACCCTAGATCTACACAATCTAACTTTTAATTTCATCCATTGATCCTTCTCTCCACATTCTATTTAAAAAACCCAATCCTCCATTGTAATCATCCATCAAGTTAATGAGGAAGCTTATGAAGTATCCATGTGAAACTAATCCTTCAATCCATGCATCCAATATCCTTGATCAAACAATAATAATGTTAAAATTATTAGTCCATAGTAATCAACCATCTTCTTTCACATCTTGTACGGAGGCTAGTTGAAACAAGGGATTTGGTAAGATCTATCTCGCTATTCTGATTTGTTTCCATAATCCTTCCTAATAGGTAGTTTGATGTTTTGAGTTCAAATTGCATGTTTATGTTTAATTTAATAAAATATCTCAAAATTTCCTACTACATTTTCCTTGAGGTGTATCATACATATCACCTTTATATTTAAATACTAATGTTAAAACACCTAAGACTTTGAAGCTAGTTTTTAGGTCCTGTTTCTTAGTGAAAAAAGTATGATGGTCTTGTGGAAATATTCATGGTGTATCACCCTTTTAGATTAATTTATTTTCATGAAAAATTTTATCCATTTTCCCACAAACAATCATTTGGTGTAGGTGATAAGAACTTAAGTCAAATTAAGGGAGATAGTGCTTAAACCTAAACGTCTACTTCTTCTATAGGTAACCCACATACCTGAAATTATTCCAATGTTGCCCAAATATTAGAGTAGGCTTGAACAACCTCTTATAGGGTGAATATTTTGTGATAATATTTTTATTTCAAATTTAAAAAATTTTAACTTAAAAAACTTCTCAAACAAATTAAACATTAGTCTCATCACCATTTTGATTAAGCATGATACTCAAACCAATAGAATACTATTTATGAATTGTAATTTGCATTTAAAGAGAAAGTTATATGAATCTTTTTGGAGACTAAAAATTAGGAGATTTTGGGAGAGTGAGGAGAATTTTTATTAATAATGGAGTCTTAGAAACCCCTAAAAGTGATCAACACCTCAGACAAACAAAACTTGCAGTATGAGTGAATGAAACACTTTGTACATCAAGACATTTTCCCTCCAAATGAATACACTTCATAGAGATTATTTGGTTGATGAAAAAACCATTAAAATTATTTATTTTACCTATAAAAACAACCCTCAAAACCATTCCTCTCTCTCAAATTCTTAAGTGGAGAAATAGATGCAAGAACAGACCATGCTTGGATTGATAGGACATAGTTACTTATTGTCACTCTTAGTGATTATTCATAAATAAAGGGAAATTAATATACAAAAACATTTCATTGACTTTAATCTTACTAAGACCCCTAACAATGGCCAAATTTTTAGATCCTAACTCTCGCTCTCTCCTGGTCACACCATTCACTATAAATTTACCTTTTTGAGCTTATGAAGGTAGTAATGGAGGAAAGAGAATGATTGAAGTGTAATTTAGACATAAAAATTGGTTAAAATCTATAAAATTATCTAAGGGATCCCAAAATACACTTAAAAACCATTTCCAACTAAAATATGACCTTGGAAGGCTGTACAAGTGCCCAAAATTACTTATAAAGTGTCATTTTGCTTAGTTTAGGCATTGGACTAAAGATTATGTTTGTATTTGACTATCTCTTAACATTATCTAACCCATTTATGACATTATGTACATTTTTAATCATCTTGAAACATTTTATTCTTGTAATGGTATGTATAATTCCTCCAAATGGGCCAAAAGGTGGCCAAATTATCATTCTAGCACAATCAAATAAAGTAAAAGGTCGATACATGATAGTATGACTTTAATGACATATAAATAACATTTTATAGTGAGTTTAAAACATACCAAACCTTTTACCATGTTTTAAAACATCATGACCTTGAAATTGACCCTTAGGACTAGACAAGTGAACATAAGACCAAACTTTGGAGAATGCTAGACATGGACAAATATGACCATATGGAAATATTTAAGACTATTTAACACCATGACAAGACCGTGATAAGTTTTTGACAACCCTATGAATTTTTGAGCTAGATGTGGTGACCAATTTTGACTTAAGGTCAAAATTTGGTCAACATGAATCATGTAGCATATTAGAGTAACATGTCTAAGTAGTTATCTCAGTAAAGTTCACAGTATGTGATCACAACTATTCCTAAGATGCATGATATTAATTATGGAAACATCTATAAAGTAACAATTAATAATAACAAACAATCAAACACACATAAAATAACACTTAATGTCACACAAAAAGGGGTCTAAGGAGACCACAAATAAGGGGCATATTCAAATGTCACACATTCAAAGGAATGACATATTCAATTTTCCAAATAGAAAAAGAAAGTAGTATACAATGGAATAAGGGCCAATAAGCAAATAACATATTCAAATTTTATACAATAAATACAATAACAATCAAGAAAAAGACACTCAATGAAGTGACGATGTGAATAAATGAAGTATAAGCGACCAACATAAGCATATTATACTAGTCCCTACATATATGTGTTAATAAAAATGTCTCGTAACATAACATATCAAGTATATTATAAAAGATGTAATCATGGGCATAGACATGTGTAATTGTTAGCATATAATATCAACATGATAATTTAAATATCATAGAATAATATAACCTATATCAATCATGCTTAAGGAATTTGACACACCCAACATAGTGTGTTATGTGGGAAGGGGAAAGGTCCAACATCTATATGTGCATGTATCACATATATAGCATTTTCCTATATCACACTCAAGTATGCATGAAACATATGTGTATCTATAAAATAAATGATATGCTATTTAATAACATAAAGTAAATAATATAGATGCCAAGGAGCTAGTAAACATGTGAAAGTTAAATACTTTTGTATTTTTAAATTTATTTAAATGTTTTTATACTTTATTAATTTTTTTTTTTTTTGTAATTTTTAGGAAGGAAAAAGGTCTAACCTATGATCATAATAAGGGATGTTAACATGAAGCTCCAAACTCATAATACGGTACGTCAAATTGGTGCTATTTTTAAGGGGTAAGCATAGGTGTCATATTTGGAACTATAGAATTTGTGGTACTTTATGTATGTCGCATAAGACTCTATAGCCATGAAAAGGTGATAGGATTATTGGTTTTTAGAACCCATTTTTTAGTGTTATGTGGTTTTCTCAATGTAACTATAATTAGAACATGTTTATGTGCTTTTAGCATCTGGGTAGATCATGTAGGTGTAGATGAGGATTCTATCAGTGTGTACGGTTTTCCTACACTTCTGTTTAGCTTGTTTAGTTGTGTTCTTTTAATAAATTGAAGAAGTTAATCCCACATATATGAGCATGGTTGGCCTATCTTCCACCTATATGTACATCTATTATTTTGAGTTATTCACATGGAACATTGATCCTTAGCTTTCAATCCTTTTTTAATATTCTCATATTGGTGATTTCATCTACTTATAGTTAGTGTGTGTTATATGCTTATTTGAGTCATACCTATCATGAATCTATGCATTCACATGATCCAATGTCTTGGCCACAACTCTAATATGGTATTAGAGTGCCAATCCATTTTTTATGATTTATGGTTTTCTATTTTTGGTTACATTTTGAAATTATGAGATTTTCATTTACAAAATAATCTTTCTATACAATCCATTTAAGAAAGTTCCCATCTTTGGTGGAGTCATTTTTTCATAGATCTAGTTCATTGGCAGCCATTACCATTTTTTTATGGTTTCTTTGGGACTATGTGGAGATTTGATTTGGCATACTCATGGCATGAAGATTCTTTTGGCATTTAAACAAATTCAGGTCTATGTTTTTCACCTCCACAAGGTTGTTTCACTTTCCAAGGCATTTTTAATTGATCTAAGGCATTTTTTGACTAATTCAAGATTTTTTAACTAATCCAATGCATTTTTTTACCAATCTAAGGCATTTTTTGACTTATATAAGGGTTTTAGAACAATAAAATTACATTTTTTGAGCTGGATCACCATTTTTACCAACTTGGAACTTCTTTATTTCTAATATGGGCACCATTCTTACTCCCTTAAATAAAAACATATAGATGGGTACCATTTTTTGTAGCTAAACCACTCAAATTGAGTCTCCATTCAAAAAATAATAAACCTGAAGTTATTTTGGCATCCTACCTGCAAGCTTGGCACTTTATTTGGAGCATGGGCTTCCAATGGGGCTCTAAATTTTCATTTAGAATCTTCCATGGTTAATGTTCAGCATTGCATACATGTATAATGAAAATGGAGTTGTCATATTCTACCCTAAGTTAAAATCAACTTGTTTTAATGTATTTAAAATAGCTATTTTTTCAAAGATTTTATGCTTTCACAGTCCATACCGTTACATGAAGCTTTTCTGGGAAAAACTGTGTAGAATTTTTGATTCTCAATGTTTCATATCAACTTCTATGATCCTTCATTATGAGATAAGATTGGTGTAGAATAACAAGACCTAATACCTCTAAAATAACCCAAGGAAAGTAGTCGTTACAAGAAATTTCCAAAAAATAAATATATGTTTCCAAAATATTAAGTTTTCAAAATGAAACAATAATTTGAAAAAAAAGAAAAAACTGAGATTTCAAAAATTAATTAGATGTATTAAAATTATATTTATAAATAAATAAAATTATTATTATTATCAACAAAATAATTATTATCAATATTAATTTCAATAATAATAAGGTTTATTATTATTATCAAAAGTTATCTATTAAATGTTTATAGCTTAATTTGCTCCATTATTAGATGATTATTATTATTATTATTATTATTATTATTATAAGTCAAATTATCATTATCCTGGATAAATCTATTTAAAAGAAGGAAAATAAAAAATGATTAAAAATAAACCCTATAATAAGGAAACACCTATATCATAAGCTTATTGATGGTTATTAAAGTTTTAATTAATTATCAAATTATTAATATTAATGTTAAATGAACCTAAATAATATAAAATCCCCAAGGACCATCTACAAGCCTAATGACACCTAATGACCTAAAATTACCTACGACCAAACAAGGGGGACACTAATAAGAGGTCAAAATAAAAAAGAAAAAGAACAATAATCTGTTGAGTGTGCAGCCCTTTGGGGCTATCAGATGACCATGATGGTATGTTTTGGGGGCTTAGAGAGATCCAAGGATGTGGGGAGAACATTTTGCATTTACTCCTCATGTGTCTAAATATTATTAAATGCTTATTTAATAATTTTCATGTTGAATTCCATGTTTATTGGAAGTGGGATTGATTTCTTTGTTTTATGGAATTAATTGTTAAATATTTAGTTTTCATAGGAGGATAAAATTGTTAAATGTTTTATTTAATAATTTATATGATGTATTATGGAATTGGGATGGACTTCCTTATCTCAAGGAGTTGATTGTTATCTCTTTTCATTGGAAGTTTTGCCTTTTGGAAGAGGATGGCATGTTCCTTCTTGGTGAGGCTTGATGATAAGCATGATGAGGTGGAAATGGCATGTTCCTTTATGTATGAGGCTATCTTGGATAAGGATAGTGTGTATCTCCTTATTTGATGGGTTTTCACCTCATTTATTATATATACAGGTGGAGATGAAACTTTAGAGAGAAGAGGTAACAGGTTTTGCATATGATAGGACATGATATGTGAGATATGTTTACAAGGTGTGGTATATCAACTTGTAGATGTTTATTTTATATAGGTACAGGTGTGGTAGAGAATTTGTGGATTATTGTTGACAAATTTTAGATTTAGATCAGCAATTCAAATAATTCATTTGTGAATTTTGGAGGAGATATTTTATCTCTATGAAAGGTTCTTTGTAATCTTGTTTTGTTACAGATTTTATTGATGAATTTCTTAGTTGATGTAGCCCACATTGGGTGAACCACAGTATATCTGTGTTATGTGTTCTTATTGGTTTTATTCTCTCTATTTATGCTTTCATTTAACTGTGATTTAAAAAAATATTTTTGTGATGCATGTTAGTGCATAATTAAATCTAATTTTCACACATTTAAAATCTAGTTATGTGATTTTATAGTGATTTAAAATCTAGTTTAAATTCTTTTAATTCCTAACAATTGGTATCAGAGCTTTGGTTGTAAATCATAGGAAGGGTTATTAACTTGAGTGGTAGCTATGGGAGAAGAGATCAGGTTTAGGGTTGAGAAGTTTGATGGTAAGAATTTTAGTTTGTGGAAAATGTAGATGGAAGATTACCTGTATTAGAAGGAGCTTCATCCCCCCTTGGAGGGGAAAGAAGAATAACTTGTAAGTATGAGTGATGTGGATTGGTCATTGCTTGACATGACAATATTGGGATCCATACAGTTATGCCTTGCATCTTCTATTTCATTTAACATTTTTTATGAGAAAACTACAAAGGATCTCATGGGTAAACTTGGGAAGTTGTATGAGAAAACTTGAGCCTCAAATAAAAAAATTCTTATAAAAAGATTATTTAATATGAAAATATCTAAGAATAGTTCAATCACTAATCATCTTAATGATTTTAATATGATTATAAGTATGCTCACTTCTATTGGAATTAAGTTTTATGATGAAGTTAGAGCTTTATTGATTTGTGTTCTTTGTCTGATAGTTGGGATAGTTTGGTTATGGATGCAAGTAATACAGCCCCTGCTAAGGGAAGCTTAAATTTTGAGGATGTTATAGGTATGATTCTTAGCAAGGAAATGTGAAAAAAAATCACTAGTGAATCATCTTCAAGTAATGATTTATCTATTGATACTAAAGGGAGGAAAAAGGATAAGAGCAAAGGTAACCATGGAAAGTAAAAGGTAGATTTAAATCCAGATCTAGATCCAAGATGATATGTTGGCATTGTGGGAAGAGTGGACACTCAAAGAAGGATTCTTGGTCACTTCACAATAACAGTGCCAACAAGGAGAAAACAAATGAGGTAAATGTGACATCAGGTAAATTATGTTAGGATACCTTAATTCTTTCTATGGATAGTTTTTTTGAGTCTTGGGTATTAGATTCAGGGGCTTCTTTTCATGCCACCCCACATAGGCATTATTTTAGTGATTATGTTCGAGAAAATTTAGGACTTGTTTATCTTGGTGATTATGAACCATGTGAGATAGTAGGGAAAATTTGTGTTCAGGTTAAAATGTAGAATGGGAACACAAGGCTACATAAAAATGTCAAACACATGCCTATGTTGAGATGGAATTTGGTTTTAGTGGGGTAATTGGGTAGTCAAGGATGTTCAGTTATGTTTACAGTAGATTCTTGGAAAGTTACAAAAGGTGATCTTGTGATTTCAAGAGGTAAGAAAGTTGGTACTTTAAATTTGACTAGTAGTGTTGATTCTTTTGATTAAGTTGCTACAGATGGAGATGCAACTATGTGGCACTATAGGATTGGTCATATTAGCCATAAGGGCATGAAGATCTTAAAATACAAGTTTCATAGATTAAAAGACATAGATCTAGACTTCTATGAGAATTATGTGTATGAGAAATAGAAGCAGGTTAAGTTCTTAAAAATTGGACCCATAAAGAAAGACCACAAGTTAGAGTTGGTACATTCAGATGTATGGGGACTAGCTTAGGTATCTTTTATTGGTGGTTCCAATTATTATTTCATTTTATTGATGATGAAACTAGGAAAGTTTGGGTTTATTATATTAAAAATAAATTTGATGTATTTGACATTTTTAATAAGTGGAAAGCCTTGGTTTAGAATGAAATAGGTCTTAAGTTGAAATGTCTCAGATCAAATAATAGAGGTGAGTATTGTAGTAATGCTTTCTTTCATTATTATTCTAATAATGGAATCCATAGGAAAAGAATGATTCCAAGAACTCCATAGTAAAATGGGGTATCTAAAAAGATGAATAGAACAATAATGGAACATGTTAAAGAGTATGAGGTTACATGCAGGATTGCCTTTATAATTTTGAGTAAAAGCAATTAGCACAACAATATATCTAATTAACAAAAGACTTTCTATGCCTTTGGATGGAGTCATTCCTAAACAAGCTTGGTCTAGTAAGAATGTTGATTATTCTTTTCTTAGAGTCTTTGGATGTGAGGCTTTTGATCTCATTAAGAAAGAGGATAGGACCAAGTTAGAGGTAAAATTAGAAAAATACACATTTGTTGGATAGGTGAGGATGACTTTCATTTCTATATATGGAGTATTAAAGATAAGAAAATGTTTTGGTCTAGAGATGTATTATTTAATGAAAAAGTCATGTATAAGGATTAGTTGCAGGAACAGGAACAAAAAGAGTACATAGTATTGAATGACATTGTGGATCGAAAAGTATCCAATGATTTAGTTTAGGAACCTTCTTCACAAGGACCTAACACTCCTATGGTAAGAAGGTCCTCTAGGGTAAGAAGAGCACCTAAATATCTTTTTCCTTATTTGAATTATTTGTTACTCACTAACAAAGGAGAACCAGAGTGTTATGAGGAATCAATGTAGGTAGATTCTAGGATGAAGTGGGAACAAGCCATGGATGAGGAGAATAGATCTCTCATGGATAACCAAACATGGGATTTAGAAAGTCTACCTAAGTGCAAGAGTGCATTTCCAAATAAGTGGATATTTAGAATAAAATAAGAAGATGAAGGGAGAAAAAGGTATAAGGCTAGGATGGTGGTCAAGGGGTTTACACAAAAATTAGGTATTGATTTTGATGAAATTTTCTCTCCTATTGTAAATATGACTTCTATTAGGACTATTCTTGGTTTACTTGCAATTGAGGATTTTTACTTAGAATAGTTATATGTGAAAATTATATTTCTTCATGGTGATTTAGATGAAGAGTTGTATATGAAGTAGCCATAGGCATATGAGGTCAAAGGGAAGGATAACTTTGTGTACAGACTAAAGAAGAGCTTGTATGGCCTGAAACAAGCTCCATGGCAATGGTATAATAAATTTGATTATTTTATGTTGGAAGAAGAATATCAAAAGTATAATTCTGACCATTGCATGTACATCAAACATTTTGATGATGGTTTCTTTATTATTTTATGATTGTATATGGATGACATGTTACTTGCAGGAAAAAGCATATAGCATATTCATATGCTCAAGAAAAAACTTAGTGACTCTTTTTCTATGAAGGATTTAGGTGCTACAAAGCAAATCCTTGGTATGAGGATTACTCATGATAGGAAGGAAAGGAAGTTGATCTTATCCCAATCAGAGTATGTGAAGAAAGTCTTGAAAAGGTTTAACATGTTGTATACTAAATCTATTGGTACTCCTTTGGCAGGCCACTTTAGATTATCAAAGGAGTAGTGTACCAAGATTAAAACTAAAAAGTTTAATATGTCCAAGGTACCTTAATCATTGATAGTCAGTAGCTTGATGTATGTCATGGTTTATACTAGATCAAATATTGCCCAAGTAGTGGGAATTATGAGCAGGTATATGAGTGATCTTGGTTAAGAGCATTGGTTAGAAGTGAAATGGATTCTTTGGTATTTGAGATGAACCATGGATTTTAAATTATTTTATGGTGGATCAAATACCACTTTACATGGTTATGTGGACTCAAATATGGTAGGAGGTATTGCTATTAGGAGATTTATGATAGGTTATATATTTATTGTTGGAGATACAGTAGTTAGTTAGATTTCAAGGATACAAAAGGTTATGGCTTTATCAACCATAGAGGCAGAGTATATTGCTACCATAGAGGCTATCAAGGAGATGATTTGGTTATAAGAGTTATTTCAAGAGTTAGGTCATGATCAAGAAGTTGCAAAACTACATAGTGATAGTAAGAGTGTTATTCATTAGGCAAAGAACTCCTTTTTCCATTTGAGGATTAAACACATTCAGTTACATTATCACTTCACCAAAATAGATTTAGAGGATAACTTGGTGAATCTAGAGAAGATTCATACTATCCAAAATCTTGTGGATATGATGACCAAGGTGGTCACATTGGACAAGTTGAGACTATGTTTAGATTTGGTTGGTCTTAGTGATTGTGGAGTAGTGATAGATTCTATTCAAGAGAAATGGTATCCAAGTGGGAGATTATTGAGTGTGGAGCTATTTAGGGCTATCACATGACTATGATGGTATGTTTTGGGGGCTTAGAGAGATCCAAAGATGTGGGGAGCATATTTTGTATTTACTCCTCATGTGTGTAAATATTATTAAATGCTTATTTAATAATTTTAATGTTGACTTCCATGTTTATTGGAAGTGGGATTAATTTCCTTGTTTTAGGGAATTAATTGTTAAATATTTAATTTTTATAGGAGGAAAAATTTATTAAATATATTTTTTAATAATTTTTATAATGTATTATGGAAGTGGGATTGACTTCCTTGCCTCAAAGACTTGATTATTTTATCTTTGCATTGGAATTTGTGCCTTTGGGAGGAGGATGGCATGTTCCTTCTTGGTGAGGCTTGTTGATAAGCATGATGAGGTGGAAATGGCATGTTTCTTTGTAGATGAGGCTATCTTGGATAAGGTGTTGAGTTGTGGAGCTAAAAGCTTCACTATTGAGCTAATGTGGAGGTTGATGGGCTTACACAGTAATCGACATCGGTCAGAACCAACTGACATCAGTTAGAGGTCGATCGGCATCGGTCATCATCAGTTAGAACCAACTGACATTGGTTAGGGGTCGGCCAGCATCAGTCATCTTCAGACCAACACCGACTTCTGTGCATTTCCAAATGTGTTTAGATTTTCTATTTTTAGGAGAATAATTAGTTTGCATGTAAAGACTAAAATTAGTCTTGAGTCTATTTTTCTAATTATTGTTTGCTTTCAATTCTATTTAAGAGACCCATGGGGTAGTATTGTATTCAGGGGAAACAATTCAATAATTGAGTTGATTGTAATTGATTGAGAGAGAGAGAGAATTACTGTACATTTGTGAGGTGTGAGAAGAGAAAAATTTCTTCATTGTATTTCCTTCTAGAAGAGTTTAATATAGATTGGTTGTTTCTCGTATCTCCTATTATTTGTTGTTTTTGATTTCTAGTTGCTTATTACTTCTGGTTTCAATTCCGTGTTTAGTTGCTTATACAAAAGTAATAAATTGTACTCTAAGATCCTAACAACTGGTATCAGAGCTCTAAACACTAAAAACTGGTATCAGAGCATGTTAGTGTTTGTTGATTACAAAATTCACTCACAGGGGTTTTCGATTGAGTGGGAGCAAATCAATGGCAGAAGAAAGTAAACTAAGAATGGAAAAATTCAATGGCAAGAATTATCAATTATGGAGGATGCAAATTGAAGATTATCTGTATCAAAAAGATCTATATTTACCATTAGGTGGGGTTTCAAGGAAGCCCATAGCTATGGAAGATGAAGAATGGAATGTTCTTGATAGAAAGGCTCTTGGATCTATAAGGTTGAGCCTGGCAGCTTCTATATTTTCTAACTTATCACAGGCAAAGACAATGGTAGAGTTAATGGATACTTTGACAAATTTATATGAAAAACCCTCAGCTTCGAATAAGGTATATCTTATGAAGCAATTATATAATTTGCAAATGCAGAAAGGTGGATCTATATCTAGTCATCTTAATGATTTCCATACAATAGTAAATTAGTTAAATTCAATCAAAATAGCTTTTGATGATGAAATTAAGGCTCTCTTAATCTTATGCTCTTTACCTGAAAGTTGGCATAGTTTGGTAATGGCAGTTATTAATACTGCATCTGCTTCAAATATCTTGAAAGTTGATAATGTTGTTAGTGTAATCTTGAATGAATAAATTCATAGGAAAAGCACAGGGGAAACATCAGGTAATGCTTTAAGTGTTGAAAGCAGGGGAAGGCAAAGAGAAAAGGGCAAGCAAGAGAAATCAAGGTCAAAGATGGGAAGTAGATCCAAATCCAAAAATGGAAGAATAACCTACTAGAATTTTGGAAAGAAAGGGCATGCAAAGAAAGATTATTGGTTGAAGGATAACAAAGAAAATCAGCATGAAGGTAATAAAGAAGCAAAAGTTGCAGGTATTGTTGCATAAGATGCTCTTATATTTTCTTTGGATAATAAAGTAGAATCATGGGTTTTAGATTCTGGTACCTCTTTCTATGCAACCCCAAATAGAGAATTTTTCAATGATTATGTCCATGGAGATTTTGGAAAAGTTTATTTAGGGGATGATGAGCCTTGTAAAATTGTTGGCAAAAGAAAAGTGCAGCTGAAATTGCAGAATGGCAACACATGGGTGTTGAAATATGTCATGCATGTACCCATCCTAAAGAGAAATCTAATTTTTACAGAAAAGTTAGGTGATGAGGGTTGCACAGTAACTCTCACAGCTGAATCTTGAAAAGTTTCCAAGGGTGCACTTATATTAGCAAAAGGTAAGAGAGTAGGTACACTTTATATATCTACTTGTATTACTGATTATTCTTCTTCCATATTATCTATTTCAGATGTAGATGCAAAGTTATGGCACTGTAGACTTGGTCACATGAGTGAGAAGGGAATGATTGTTCTTAAGTCAAAAGGTAAGCTTTCAGATTTGAAAAGCATAGATCTAGATTTATGTGAGCATTGTATTTTTGGGAAATAGAAGAATGTGAGGTTTCTCAAAACTAGGTCAACAAAGAAGAAGCACAAGTTGGAGCTTGTTCACACAAACGTGTGGGGACCAGCTCAGGTAGCTTCTATTAGAGGATCACAGTATTATGTTTCTTTCATTGATGATGCTACAAGAAAGATATGGGTTTATTGCATAAAGAGGAAATTTGATGTTTTTGACACATTTAAGAAATGGAAAGCTTTGTTGAGAATGAAATAGGTTTGAGATTGAAGTGCCTTAGATCTGATAATGGTGGTGAGTACTGCAGCAATAAATTCAATAGTTACTATTCTATGAGTGGAATATGCATGGAAAGGATGGTTCTAAGGACACCTCAGCAAAATGGAGTTGTTGAAAGGATGAATAGAACAATAATGGAGCATGCACAGAGTATGAGGTTGCATGCTAGTTTGCCCTTATGGTTTTGGGCAGAAACTGTAGATACTATGATTTACCTGATTAATAGAGGACCTTCTACTGCACTAGATGGTGGAATTCTAGAAGAGGCTTAGACAGGTAAAAAGGTAGATCTTTCATTTCTCAGAGTTTTTGGTTCTGAAGCTTTTGTGCACATTGATAAAGAAAATAGAAAGAAGCTAAATGCTAAATCTATGCATTGCACTTTCATTGGTTATGGTTTTGGAGATTTTAGATTTCGGTTGTGGAATTTAGAAACTAACAAAATTATTAAAAGTCGTGATGTAGTTTTCAATGAGAAAGTGATGTACAGTGATCAACTTAAGAGGCTAAATAATTCTGAGTAGGGCAATCTTGATTTGGAAGAGGTTATGATCCAAAATGAGCTCACGGGTAAAAATCATCACTCACAAAAAAACATAGAGACCGCATCGATCAGGTGGGAACCAATGTCGGTAAGGTGGGAAATAACATTGGTTAGGTGGAGACCGATGTCAGTTAGGTGGAAATCAACATCGATCAGATGGAATTGACATCGGTCGGGTGCAGACTGACATCGATCAGAGATGACTAAGATTGATCACTGTCAGAAGAAAATTTGGGCAGACAACAAGCTGTAAATGAGTCTCAAATGCCCATAAGGAGGTCTGAAAGGGTAACTAAACCTCCAATTCATTATTCCCCTTCTTTATACTACGTGTTTCTCACTGGTGGTGGATAACCAAAAAAATTTGATGAGGCAATGCAGGTAAAATCCAAGAAATAGTGGGAGCATGGCATGAATGAGGAAATTGATTCCTTGGAAGAGAACCATACGTGGGATTTGGTTGAGTTTCCAGCTGGAAAGAAAGCACTAAAAAATAAATGGGTATACAGGTTAAAGGAAAGAGAGAATGGACAAATGAGACATAAGGCCAAGTTGGTAGTAAAGGGATTTACAAAGAAACTAGGTATTGATTTTAGTGAAATTTTTTCTCTTGTAGTAAAGATGACTTCTATTCAGACTATATTGTCTTTAGTTGTTATTGAGGATTTACATCTTGAGCAGCTTAATGTTAAGACAGCATTTCTTCATGGGGATTTGGATGAAGAGATATATATGGATCAGCCAAAAGGTTTTGAGGTCAAAGGTAAGGAGAAACTTGTATGTAGGTTGAAGAAAAGCTTATATGGTCTTAAGCAAGCTCCAAGACAATGGTATTTGAGGTTTGACAGGTTTATGATAGAGCATGACTTTAGTAAATGTCAATCTGACCTTTGGGTTTATTTTAACAGATTGGATAATGGTAGTTATATTATCATGTTACTGTATGTAGATGATATGCTTGTTACAAGTTCACACATGCAAGAAATTACTAAGCTTAAGGTAAAATTAGCTCACACATTTGCTATGAAGGATTTAGGAGCAGCAACGAAAATCTTTGGCATGAGTATTAAAAGAGACAAGAAAAATCACAGTTTGATTTTGTCTCAAGAGGATTATGTGAATAAGGTGTTGGAGAGGTTCAATATGCAGGATGCAAAACCGGTAAGCACACTTATGGCTGGACACTTCAAGTTGAGAAAAGAATAGTGTCCTAAATCACATGATGAGGTTGAGTACATGAGTAGAGTTCCATATGCTTCAGTAGTTAGGAGCTTGATGTATACAATGGTATGTACTAGACCAGATATTGCCCAAGTAGTGGGAGTTGTCAGCAAGTTTATGGCCAATCCAAGAAAGGAACACTGGAAAGCAATTCAATGGATTATCAGATATCTGAGAGGGACCAGCAGTAGGCATTTATGATATGGAGGGTCAAACTCTTCTCTACATGGGTATGTAGATTTGGATATGGCAGGTGACTTGGATGGTAGGAGAAGCACCACAGGATATGTGTTCACTGTTGGTGGAACGGTGGTTAGCTAGATTTCAAAGTTGCAGAAGGTTGTTGCCTTGTCTACTACAGAAGCAGAATACATTGCAGTCATAGAGGCTAGCAAGGAAATAATTTGGATGACTCAGTTCATGGAAAAGATGGGAAAGGAGCAAGAGAGTTGTAGATTGTATAGTGATAGTCAAAGTGTGATTCATTTGGCAAAGAATTCAGCCTTTCATTCAAGAACCAAACATATACAGCTTAGGTACCACTTCATTAGACAGGTATTGGAGGATGGACAGTTGAAGCTGGAAAAGATCCATACGGATAAGAACCCTATTGATATGTTAACAAAGCCGATAACAAAGGAGAAGTTGAATCTTCATTCAACTTTTGTTGGTCTTCAAGATTGAACTTGAAGAGGGAGAAACAAGCCAAAGATGTTTAGAGGATGTTGTTGTACAGGTATAGGTGCAACTATTTATCTCTAAGTGGGAGATTATTGAGTTGTGGAGTTAAAAGCTTCACTAATGAGCTAATGTGGAGGTTTTTAGGCTTACATAGTAACTGACATCGATCAGAACCAACTGACATTGGTTAGAGGTCGACTGGCATCGATCATCATCGGTCAAAACCAACTGACATCAGTTAGGGGTTGGCCAACATCGGTCATCTTCAGACTGACATTGACTTTTGTGCATTTCCAGACATTTCTAGATTTTCTATTTTTAGGAGGATAGTTAGTTTGCATGTAAAGACTAAAATTAGTCTTGAGTCTATTTTTCTAATTATTGTTTGCTTTCAATTCTATTTAAGAGACCCATGGGGTAGTATTGTAATCGGGGGAAACAATTCAATAATTGAGTTGATTGTAATTGATTGAGAGAGAGAGAGAGAGAACTCTTGAGGGAGAATTACTGTACATCTGTGAGGTGTGAGAAGAGAGAAATTTCTTCATTGTATTTCCTTCTAAGTGAGTTTAATACAGATTGGTTATTTCTCGTATCTCCTATTATTTGTTGTTTTTGATTTCTAGTTACTTATTACTTTTGGTTTCAATTCTGTGTTTAGTTGCTTATACAAAAGTAATCAATTGTGCTCTAAGATCCTAACATAAGGATAGTGTGTATCTCCTTCTTTGATGGGTTTTTTTCTCATTTATTATATATACAGGTGGAGATGAGACTTTAGAGAGAAGAGATAATAGGTTTTGCATATGACAGGACATGATATGTGAGATATTTTTATAGGGTGTGATAGCATCTTATGGATGTTTGTTGTATATAGGTACAGGTGTGGTAGAGAATTTGTGGATTATTGTTGATAGATTTTATATTTGAATCAGAAATTTAGAGAATTCATTTGTGAATTCTATAGGAGATATTTTATCTCTGTGAGAGGTTCTTTGTAATCTTATTTTATTACAAATTTCATTAAAGACTTTCTTCATTGATGTAACCCACATTGGGTGAACCATGGTTTATTTGTGTTATGTGTTATTTCTAGTTTTGTTCTCTCCATTTATGCTTTCATTTAACTATTATTTGAGGAATTATTTTTGTGATGCATGTTAGTGAATAATTAAATCTGATTTTAACACATTTATAATCTGGTTATGTGATTTTATGGTGATTTAAAATTTGGTTTAAATTCTTTTAATTCTTGACAAATGGTATCAGAGCTTTGGTTGTAAATCATAGGAAGGGTTATTATCTTGAGTGGGAGTTATGGGAGAGGAGATCAGATTCAAGGTTGAGAAGTTTGATGGTAAGAATTTTGGTTTATGGAAAATACAAATGGAAGATTACCTGTATCAGAAGGAGCTTCATCTCCCCATGGAGGGGAAAAAAGAATAACTTGTAAGTATGAGTGATGTGAATTGGTCATTGCTTGACAGGAAAGCATTGGGAGCCATATGGTTATGCCTTGCATATTTTGTTGCATTTAAAATTTTTTATGAGAAAACTATAAAAGATCTCATGGATAAACTTATGAAGTCATATGAAAAACCCTCAGCCTCAAATAAAAAAATTCTTATGAAAAGATTGTTTAATTTGAAAATGTCTGAGAATGGTTTAATTGCTAATCATCTTAATGATTTTAAAATGGTTGTAAGTATGCTCACTTATATTAGAATTAAGTTTGATGATGAAGTTAGATATATATAGATTTTGTGTTATTTGCCTGATAGTTGAGATAGTTTGGTTATGGTTGAGTAATGCAGCCCCTGTCAAGGGAAATTTAAATTTTGAGGATGTTGTAGGTGTGATTCTTAGCAAGAAAATGTGAAGGAAAAGCACTAATGAATCATTTTTAGGTAATGATTTATCTGTTGATACTAGAGTGAGGTAGAAGGCCAAGACTAAAGGCAATCATGGAAAGTCAAAGGGTAGATCTAGATCCAAGATGATATGTTGGCACAATGGAAAGAGTGGACACTCAAAGAAGGATTGTTGGTCACTTCAAGATAAGAATTCCAACAAGGAGGAAATGAATGAGGTAAATGTGACATTAGGTAAATCTTATCAGGATGCCTTAATTCTTTCTACAGATAGTTTTTTTGAGTCTTGGGTATTAGATTTAGGGGCTTCTTTTCATGCCACACCACATTGGTATTATTTTACTAATTATGTTCAAGAAAATTTAGGGCATGTTTATATTGGTGATGATGAACCATGTGAGATAGTAGGGAAAGATTGTGTTTAGGTTAAAATGCAGCATGGGAACACATGGTTACTTAAGGATGTCAGAGACATGCCTATGTTGAGATGAAATTTGGTTTCAGTGGGGCAATTGGGTAATGAGGGATATTTGGTTATGTTTACTATAGATTCTTGGAAAGTTACCAAAGGTGATCTTGTGATTTAAAGAGGTAAGAAAGTTGGTACTTTATATTTGACTAGTAGTGTTGATTCTGTTGATTTAGTTATTACAGATGAAGATGTAATTATGTGGCACTATAGGCTCAGTCATATGAGCCATAAGGGCATGGAGATCTTAAAATATAGGTTATCTAGATTAGAATACATAGATCTAGACTTCTATGAGAATTATGTGTATAAGAAATAGAAGTAGGTTAAGTTCTTGAAAATTGGACCCACAAAGAAAGAACACAAGTTAGAGTTGGTACATTGAGATGTATGGGGACTAGATAAAAGATCTTCTATTGGTGGTTCCAATTATTACATCACTTTTATTGATGATGTAACTAGGAAAGTTTGGGTTTATTGTATTAAAAATAAATCTGACATATTTAACACTTTTAAGAAGTGGAAAGCCTTGGTTGAGAATGAAACATGTCTCAAGTTGAAATGTCTCAGTTAGATAATGGAGGTGAGTATTGTAGTAATGATTTCTTTGATTAATAAATCTAAAAATAATAGAATGTGTTAAGAGCGTGAGGTTACATGATAGGTTGCCTTTATAGTTTTGGGTAGAAGCAGTTAGCACATTAGTATATATGATTAATAAAGAACCTTTTATGCCTTTAGATGGAGGCATCCCTAAACAAGCTTGGTCTGGTAAGAATGTTGATTATTCTTTTCTTAGAGTCTTTGGATATGAGGCTTTTTCTCCCATTAAGAAAGAGGATAGGACCAAGTTAGAGGTAAAATCAGAAAAATGCACATTTGTTGGATATGGCAAGGATGAATTTAGTTTTTATTTATGTAGCGTTAAAAATAAGAAAATATTTTGGTCTAGAGATGTATTTTTTAATGAAAAATTCATGTATAAGGATCAGTTGTAGGAATCAGGACATGAACAAAAATAGTACATAGTATTGGATAACATTGTGGATGGCAAAGTATCCAATGAATTAGTTTAGGAACTTCTATATAAAGGACCCCAAAATCCTATGGTAAAAAGGTCCTCTAAGGTAAGAAGATCACCTAAAATTTTCCTTTGAATTATTTGTTACTCACTAACAATGGAGAACCAGAGTGTTATGAGGAAGAAATATAGGTAGATGCCAAGATGAAGTGGGAGCAAGCCATGGATGAGGAGCATAGATCTATCATGGAGAACCGAACATGGGATTTGGTAAGGTTTATCCAAGGGAAATAGTGTATTTCCAAATAAGTGGATCTTTAGAATAAAAGAAGGAGATGAAGGGATAAAAAGGTATAAGGCCAAGATGGTAGTCAAAGGGTTTTCACAAAAATTATGTATTGATTTTGATGAGATGTTCTCTCATGTTGTAAAAATTGCTTCTATTAGGACTATTCTTGGTTTAGTTGCAATTCATGATTTTAACGTAGAGTAGTTAGATGTGTAAACTAATTTTTCTCATGTTGATTTAGATGAAGAGTTGTATATGAAGTAGCCACAGGAATATGAGGTCAAAGGGAAGGAGAACTTTTTGTACAGACTAAAGAAGAGCTTGTATGACCTGAAACAAGCTCCATGGCAATGGTATAATAAATTTGATTGTTTTATGTTGGAACAAGAATTTCAAAGGTGTAATTATAACCATTGCATGTACATCAAACATTTTAGTGATGATTCCTTTATTATTTTATGTTTGTATGTGGATGGCATGTTAGTTACTGGAAAGAACATATAGCATATTCATATGCTCAAGAAATATCTTAGTGACTCCTTTTCTATGAAGGATTTGTGTGTTGAAAAATAAATCCTTGGTATGAGGATTACTTATGATAGGAAGGAGAGGAAGTTGATCTTATCCCAATTAGAGTATGTGAAGAAAGTCTTAGAAAGGTTTAGCATGTTGGATGTTAAATCTATTGGTACTCCTTTGGCAGGCCACTTTAGATTGTCAAAGGAGCAGTGTCCCAAGATAAAAAATAAAAAGCTCAAGATGTCCAAGGTACCTTACTCATCAACATTTGGTAGCTTGATGTATGCCATGGTTTGTACTAGGCTAGATATTACCTAAGTAGTAGGAGTTGTGATTAGGTATATGAGTGATCATGGTTATGAGCATTAGCAAACCAGTGAAATGGATTCTTCAGTATTTGAGGGTAACCATGGATTTTTCATTATGTTATAGTGGATCTGATACCACTTTGTGTGGTTATGTGGACTTGAATATGTCAAGGGATATTGATAGAAGAAGTAAGATAGGTTATATATTTATTGTTGGAGATACAATGGTTAGTTATATTTCTAGGATACAAAGGGATGTGGCTTTGTCAACCATAGAGGTAGAGTATGTTACTACCACATAGGCTAGCAAGGAGATGATTTGGTTATAAGATTTATTTTGAGAGTTGGGTAATGATTAAGAAGTTGGGAGAATATATAGTTATAGTTAGAGTGTTATTCATTTATCAAAGAACTCTGCTTTCCACTCAAAGATGAAACACATTTAGTTACATTATCACTTCATCAGGATTGCTTTAGAGGAGAACTTGGTGAAGCTAGTGAAGATTCATACTGGCTAAAATCTTATAGAGATGATGACCAAGGTGGTCATATTAGACAAGTTGAGACTATGTTCAGATTTGGTTGGTCTTAGTGATCATGGAGTGGTGATAGATTTTGTTCAAGAGAAACAGTCTCCAAGTGGGAGATTCTTGAGTATGTTGCCCTTTGGGGCTATCACATGACCATGATGGTATGTTTTTGGGGCTTAGAGAGCTTAAAGGATGTGGGGAGTTCATTTTTAATTTACTCCTCATGTGTGTGAATATTATTAAATGCTTATTTAATAATTTTCATGTTGACTTCCATGTTTATTGGAAGTGGGATTGATTT
Organism: Torreya grandis; assembly: GCA_037957365.1. Lineage (NCBI taxonomy): Eukaryota > Viridiplantae > Streptophyta > Pinopsida > Cupressales > Taxaceae > Torreya > Torreya grandis. Next base: position 793,461 of record JARHVA010000042.1, read on the forward strand.
CCTTGTTTTAGGGAATTAATTGTTATATATTTAACTTTCATAGGAGGAAAAAATTATTAAATATTTTATTTAGTAATTTCTATGATGTATTATGGAAGTAGGATCGACTTCCTTATCTCAAGGAGTTGATTATTATCTCTTTACATTGGAAGTTGTGCCTTTTGGAGGAGGAGGATGTGTTCCTTCTTGGTGAGGCTTGTTGATGAGCATGATGAGGTGGAAATGGCATATTCCTTTGTGGATGAGGCTATCTTGGATAAATATAATGTGTATCTCCTTATTTAATGGGTTTTCTCTTCATTTATTATATATACAAGTGGAGATGATACTTTAGATACAAGAGATAACAAGTTTTGTAAATGATAGGACATGATATATGAGATATTTTTACAGGTGTTGTATAGCAGCTTGTGGATGTTTGTTTTCTATAGGTACAAGTGTGGTAGAGTATTTTTGGATTATTATTGACAGATTTTAGATTTGGTTCAACAATTTAGATAATTCATTTATGAATTCTAGAGAAGATATTTTATCTTTGTGAGAGGTTCTTTGTAATCTTGTTTTGTTACAAATTTTATTGAGGACTTTCTTGGTATATGTAACCCACATTGGGTGAACCACAGTATATATATGTTATGTATTATTTATAGTTTTGTTTTCTCCATTTATGCTTTCACTTAACTATGATTTGAAGAATTGTTTTTGTGATGCATGTTAATACATAATTAAATATGATTTTTACACATTTAAAATCTGGTTATATGATTTTATGGTGATTTAAAATCTAGTTCAAATTATTTTAATTTCTAACACAATCAAAGGATTTTTTTTAATTATTTTTCCATTAAGTTGATTTTTTCATTTCATCTACATAAGCGAGAAAATAGAAGGATGGGTTAAGGCTTAGTGTTGTGACTAAGAGGTCACTGGTTTGATTACAGTTCTAATGACTAGCTAAAAGGCCATGTCTTTTATAAAATCCTTGGCATTTTTTTAAAAATTTTATGCAAACTCATTAAAATTGGCCATTAATGATCAAAAAATAAATTTTTTTATAATTTTTAAATGATAACTTAAAATTGAGTGCCATTTGATTTTAAAGAACAAGATTTTTTGTGCCCAATCCATTGGTCCCATTTTTATTGTAAAACACACTAAATTATAAAGTGCCAAATTTTGGGGGTTTGATAGGAAATTAATTATATGAGGGGTGTATTTATGGATCTTATTAATGTTTTATGACTAAATTCAAAGAACTACTTTTCCTATAAGGATGGGATAAAGAATCATTACCTAGAACATGATCTTCTACCCTATCTCCTTAGACTCATTCCTGAGCCAATGACTATGAACATAAACATCATGATTTAATAATAATGACATGCTCTATGGACTAATAAGTCTCACTATTTCTAAGGATATCTTGTATTAGATTGAGTACATTGAGTGCTATTTCGATGCTTAGACCTTCATCTGGTAGTTGTATGGAGACATTCATTCTTCATCTAAGAGTGATGCTTCCTTGGAGAACCATTCACATGTTCATGATACTGATATTTTTCCTCCTTCAGATACGCCATCTATGGTTGAGGAATCTTGTATTCTAAAATTGGTAGACTCATCCATTGGTATTCATATTATAGACACACTTGTACCTGTTACTATTTCTAAGTTCAATGTTTCTTCATCAAGAGCTTCTAGGTATTCTTCGTAGCAGGACATTTTATGGGATGTGTAGAGTAGTCACATGACATGCATTGAGATTCCACCTTTTCTTATTGCTACTAAAGAGTTTAGAGTTACTCCTTTGAGAGCTTCTAGTGATTCTTTATAATATGATTATATATGTCTTGTGGATTCACCTTATTGGGACACTTTTCTACTAGATATCTCTTCTTTGTTTATAGAGTCTCACATTTCAAATCTAGATGACACTATTGAGGACATTTGTCTTTTATTTGATGACAATTATATTAGAGTTACATATTCTTATTTGGATGTAATAAGGGTACTTATAAAGCCTCGTGCTCTCTCTCCTTCATTTTTTGCTTACTTATTGCCATCTTCTATAGTTAGGCTTGTGATTCCTCATTAGATGTTGGCACTTTTGAGCACAAGCAAGGAGATATTTAAACATTTTCCAAAGATCTACATCCTTATTCCTAGTTGTATTTCACTTGAGTGGGAATTCAATAGTTTGATTGTTTGGGGTTTATTTCTTCTAAAATGAAGATACATCATTTATTGCAAAGGCCCACTACAACATTCACCATGTGACATTCTGCATTTTCATTCTCTCTCTTCTTTATGGAGGCCACATATGGGTCCTATTTCATAGGATACAAGGTGATTATAGTAGTTTTAGTATGAGTGGGGTCTTTTAACTCTCACTTATTCTTTTTTATCTTTTAGGGGAGTTTTTCCTACATATTTTATCCTTTTCTCTACTTTATGAGAGATTACTTTGTACTTGGGTACCTCATCAGGTCTTATTGTCATGACCCATTTTTTCTACCCACATAAGCTAATCTTAAGGGGGGATGTTGGTATGTATGGTTTTTATACACTTTAATTTAGATTGCTTATGTGTGTTCTTTTAGGATATTGTGGAATTTAGTCCCACATACATGAGCATGGTTGGGTTGCACCTATCTTCCACCTATATGTACATCTATTATTATGAGTTATTCACATGAAGAATTTATCCTTAGCCTTCAATCCTTTTAAAATATTATCATATTGGTGATTTCATCTACTTTCATCTATTCTGTGTTGTGTTTTTGCTTGACTCATACCTATCATGAACCTATGTATTTGCATGATCCGATGATCCTGGCCACAACTCTAATAGATTGTGTGGAAACCACTATGTATCTTTGGTGCAACAGTATCTTAAGTATGGGCCACATAGGAAATGGGATTGCTTATTTATTACCCTTTCATAGTTGATTAACCTTATCAGGTTGTATAATTTAATGTCTAGGAATAAAATTTTCTAGTTCAAGTGGATGTTCATATGGTATTCTAAAAATTGTGACTGTCTTATTAGTATAACTTGTATTTATTACACCCATGCATTAAGGAAGGTACTACATGGATTTTATGTATCCAAGGTCATCTCAATAATATATGAAATACTCTTATATATGGTATAACTAAAAATGTAATAACCACATGTGTTAGACCAACTTGTAAAGGTAAATCAATCTCACATATAATGTGTTATCATGTATTATCAAATGCTCTAACCATTTTGGTTGAAGGGTATAAATCATTATGTGTATATTTAAAATGTGTCAGTAACATCATGGTACATACATTCTCACTAGCATTGTTATCTATCATAACATTATGTATATTTTAATGATCAAGGTATGCTTAAATAAATAATTAATGAAGATTTGATTCATTAGCCATAATTTCATTGTTATCAAATGTAATAGGAGGTCTTTAAACCATATGAGGTATTATGTGTGTATAAGTACCAATAATAACATCTAATGGGTTCCCATAATGTGATGGAAGAGGGTGTTCATTATATACCTTTTGCACTTCTATATCTTTCTTAGAATGATCTTACAATGGATTGTTAAATATCTTTTGGTTTTTATGGTCACTAGGCTGTGAACCTAAATCTTTTGGATGATCATAAAAGGTAAGTTGTTGGTTATTAATAAGATCTTGGATCATATATTTCAATGTATAAATTTTTTTTGTAGAATGCCCATGGTTTTGTTAATAGTCACAATATTCATTAGCATCATATCCTTTTGGTAGAGATCAACTCATATCAACCTTTATAGGAGTAGGGAGAGATATGAGATAACACTCCACAAGATTCTTAAGTAACAAATATGGAGATTTAGGTAATCATGAAATTTATCTCTTAGGTATATTGGATAAGATGAGTTGATTAAGTTATTGTGATACTATGTTAATCATTATGGTTGCTTCCTTTTTAGGTTTTATAGGTTCTACCTTGTAGTTTGGTTTGATATGAAACTTGGTAGTAGATGTAGTTTATGTGTTTGTTACATACTTAATCTTGGTCAAGAAAATAAGTTTCATTTCATGATCTCAAACAATATTACATAATGAGTCATTAAAAGATTTGAAGTTCTTTAAAAATGGACTCATGTAATGGGGTAAGTAAATGTGGCTTAAAAATGCTTTAAATCTCTTTATCTCCCATTGGATTTGTCATTTTGGATAATGTTGTTTTATACCTCAAAATGTATTCATTATAGGTTCATTGGTTCCTTGTTTGATCTCAGAAATTTGGGCATATGACATATTTTTAGTGATGTTGATAGATAAATGTGCTAAAAACTGGTTCACTAAAGGTTTTAATGCTTTCACTGATTAGATTGATAAATCATAGAACCATCTTAAAGCATAGTCTTTTAGGCTCCTTGTAAATAGTTTGGTCAAAATTTTATCATTAGAGGCAAAATCAAGACATGTTGCATAGAAAGATTAGAGATGTTATTCAAGATCACCCTTTTCATCATAAAATGTGAACTTGGGTGTAACAAAACCAATTGGTGAAGGATTAAAATATATTTTAGGTTCTAGATGATTATGTAATACATCTTTTGATTCAATAGTATGAGTTGATTTCAAATATTTTTGTTAAATGTTGGTAACCTTGTCTTTAAAAGTTTTTATAACTTGGAGAAGAGTTTGCATTATAGACCCATTGAGATTTAGATTTGACACTTGTGTAGATGATATTTTATGATTATGTATCACCTTAGTCTTGTACACCTAACTAGATGGGGTTATTGGTACTTATATGCAATATATACCTCTTATGGTTGAAAAACCTACCATATCATTTGATGATAGTGAAATTAAGGATGATGAATCCAATATTCATTCCTATTAATTCAAGCATACCTTGATAAACACCCTATACATATTATTATGATTGATAATGGTGGAAGCAAAAAGGTTTACACCATGACATTACTTATGCACTTAGGTTATATTCATCATAATTTAAATCCCTTTACCATATCAATTAGAGCATTCAATGGGACATCCCAAAAGGTTCTTGGCAATATTGATCTATGTTTATAGGTTGGTTCCACACATGTGGTTACTAATTCATTATTTATACCTTATACATTTGTCTTTGACATGTTGGGATGACCTTGAATACATACTCTTAAAATAGTACCTTCTACAATGCATGGGTGTGTTAAGTATATTCATACTAATCAGGTAATTATAGTTTTTGGTGTTCTATATTGGTATCCCTTTGAATAAGAGAAATTCATACCCAGGAAGCTAATTATCAAGCCTCTTAAGGATAATCCATCATAAAATTGTGAGAAAGAAGAAATCCCCTTTACTAGGTTGCTCATACTTGAGAGACCTTTACATCAGAGACAGATGATGGGTTCCAAAAGATCCTCATCTTTCATGAACCATATTTAGATATCTAGAGTACCTAAACATGTTCCTACTATTGCTATTCCAAATAAAACATAGAGTACATAGATATGAGTTTCAAGAACCCCTATTCCTTAAGTTGGTACTTCATGACCTCAAATTCCTATTATACATGTGTCGATCAACATAGATACTATAGTTATATATATTTTACCTATACATGCTCCATAGCGATACCATTAATTTATCACACCAGGTTTATAGTGGGGAGAAACCTATGGTCATCCTTTGAATGAGATCATAGGATGATTTTGTCTCTTCAAATATACTAAAAAATCAAAACATTCAAAAATCCAAAAACATTTTTGGCACCTACATGTTTTATTGGCTCTTTTGCATCTATGTGTTAGTTCCATGTTGATGGCTAGCATATCATTTACTCCTACAGACACATATACAATCAAACATAGATACATGATTTTATTCACTTATGGGTGTTGGGATTTCCCTCTACTCATGTGCTAGGATGTTGGGGACATCAATTTTCTATGATCTCGATGCTTTCAGGTTATATCATTATATAGTCATATCACATTATCATGATTGGACTCTTCTATACTTACACATGCCTTATCCATGCTTATATCTTTCACATGGTACTTGATATGCTATGCACTTGATGTTTTTTGATAACACATTTCATCCATGGACTACTATGATAAGTTTATGTTGGTTGCTTATATTTTTAATTTCTATGCTTCCTTGAGTGTTTTTCCTTGCTAGTATCTTGCTTGTTTGAGCATTTGAATATGATCCATTATATGTAGACCCTGTGCCTATGTTTTCCTTCTTTGACATTTGAATATATCTTTATTTTTTGTATGGAAATTTGAATATGTCATTATATGCTTTGTGGACATTTGAATAAGTCATGTCCATTCAATTTTTATTGCATTTGAACATACCCCTTGTTTGTGCTCTCCTAAGATTTTTGTATGTTAACTTGCTTTTGAGTGCTCTTATGTGTGTGCTTGTTTACTTGTTGAGCTTGTATTGTTACTATCTAGACATTTCCATGATATTTATCATACATCTTATACTTACATATCATCACATGGGTTTTATGCACTTTAATGATACATTTACCTAGACATATTTCCTTTTATATGCTATATGATTACATTCACAAATTTTACATTTGTCTTACCCTTTTAAGGTGAGATTAATACCAGGTAATATTTTTCCCTCACCTTAAAAGGGGGGCATATTAGTGGGGGCATGTCATATCAACATGGCTTCCACACATTAATAGTTTCTAGATTATAGTGGGGGCATGCTTTGGAATCATGTTCTCCACACTCACTTAATATATGGTACTTATATCAGTTCATAGATTTAGTGGAGGCATGTCATATGGACATGGTTGCCACACATTCATAATTTCTAGATTATAATAGGGGCATGATTTGGAAGAATATTCTACACACTCATTCAATATATGGTACTTATACCAGTTTTCAAATTTATTTGGGGCATATCATATGGACATGGCTTCCACACATTCATAGTTTCCAAATTTAGTGGAGGCATACTTTGGAAGCATGTTCTCCACACCTATTCAATATTTAACATATCTAGTTTATAGTGATGGCATATTTTGGAAACATGTCTTCTATATTGGTACTTATATCAATTTTAAATTCCTCTATATATAGTGGGGGCATGCTTTGGAAGCATTCCCTTTACACTTAAATAGTTATCTGAATTAGATAAAGTATATAGTTATATGATTCAAATACAAATTTGTGGAATAATTATATACATGGTACCATTATTATGCATATTTTTAGCATGAGACGCATCTAAGGTGCATATTTTATGTAACATGTGCCTAATATTACAAAATTAAATTAGTTTTAGATTCTAAAACCATTACACATACAGTTACCCCACAGACTTTTATGAACTTTATTGAACCAGTCTACTGTATTAGTTGGTTCACCTTTTTGATATGGTTAAGGTGATCAAATCACTCAATATTACCAATTTTTTAGGTTGGATCTGATTTTATTAGCTAACCTCATCAGGTTATAAATATCATTGATTTGTACAGTTGAGTTAATCTTAACTACCAAGTGGCAACTCACTTTTTTTTCTAAGGTTATGGGCATGTCTCTCTCTCTCTCTCTATCTATCTATCTCCCCCTCTCTCTCCTTGGATATATGTACTTTAAATGTTTATCTATATTTATCCTAATCTTAGTTTTAGAGCTTTATAATGATACATATTTTGTGAAATATCTTGCTAATAGGTAAGGTAGTTACGTTGATGCACATGTGTACTTCTAAACATTTGTATTTCAATTTCAATATATTTCAACTACTTTTAACCTAGATTATATGCATTGATTTTACATTATAACATGTTCTTGGTTATAGGTCAGTCACTAGTAAAACACTCAAATTCAACTCAAACAAAGACAAACTATGCATATACACCCAAGTAATTATTCATGTATTTTAAACTAGTAATTTAATTACTAGATTAAATAGCGATAAATGTAGACAATATTTTGTGATTATGTATCAACTCAATCTTGTACACTTGGAAAACTCAAACCTTGGTTATTCCTCTTATTTATACACATGCCTTTCTTTTATAAGCCTCACATCTATTATATCTTTTGCCCCTTAGCCTATCTCGTAGTTCGACCAATTTAATATTGATGTCATAGACATCCTATCTTGCCTAGAGTGCTTAAAATGTAATTATCTTATAACCCTACAAGTTTTGAGCCTATACTTGCTCTCCTTTTCCCTTGACACTAACATCTAGGATAGATAGTAGTGTTGATGTTATTGTCCTACCCCAACGTAATTGTTTAGTGCACTAAAGTCATTTAATTAAAAAATGAAACATATTTAAATGGTCATCATAAGTGATATTATGTAAGTTATCTCTTGATAAGATTGGTATAAATACAAAATCAACCCTCATTCATTCCTCACCTAGAAATCAAACCAAAGAGACCAAATCACTTATCAAAATCACTCTATCAAGCATTCAATTGATCAAAGCTTCCCTATTTATACACTAGTCATATGTACATCACATCTAGAAGTCTGAAGTATTAAAAGATAAATCATAAGTTCTTATTTCCTAAGTTAAAATCTAGGTCATTATTGTACTAGCTTTACAGACATGACATGTGTGCACTAGATTTTAGATTCAACTTATATTACCAATCTTAGAAATAAAAATCTAAAACATAAACACACTAGTAGGAATGGATAAAAGAGGCAACCAGCATAATAATAATAATAATAATAATAATAATAATAATAATAATAATAATAATAATAATAATAATAATAATAATAATAATAATAATAATAATACCATCATTTTACCTCCTTATGGCTCCAATCCAGGATTTTAAAATGGATTGTTGATGCCAAATTTGAAAATATTGGATTGCTCACTTGGTGGTGATAATGGCTTCCAAATGCTTGAATGAGCTTAATGGTGGATATGGATGGAGGCAAGAGAGATTTTTAGATGCAAGATAACAAAATTTGATGGCTTTCTAAGTTGGTTTGAAGGAGGAGGGAGAGCTTGGTTATATAGGCATGGAGGGAGAAATCAATGGCTCAAATTCAAATTTGATCCATTGAGATCAATGTCTAGGGATTTTCCATGGAATTTTTAATTCCATGGACATCTCTAGAGTTAGAAAATTATAGAGAAAAGGAGCTAAAATAGAGGGAATTTCTAGAATCTTCTAATTTTATAAATCTCCCATATGGTTTAAGGGTTTAGAAGAGGTTAGAATAGGGTGGTGGTTGTGTAGGTAGATTATTTTGTATTTTTAAATTGGCTAGTTGGCTTAGGAAGTAGGTTAGTGGGTAATAGGTTCTATTAGGGGTTTAATAAAGGGATTAATTTATTTTTGTGATTGAGTAAGGTTTGTAGGATATGGGAATGGGATGGGGGTTATTAAGTTATTTGTTAATTTATCTAGTAAATATAGGAATTAGACTAAATTAAAAGGAATTAACATAATTAGTATAATTAGCAAGGTGATCATAATTTAGTGCATACATTTTACCCCTCTTTAAAAGGGCATTGTAAGTGGGGTGAAGTAAAAGGATTAATGGTATTTCAAAAAAGAATCATAATGTTAAATAGTATCAGATGTTAGTGGGATATGATGCCCCCTCGAGGGAACATGTGGGGAAAACCAACTAGATGGTCACTCAAATAGAAATCATAGGGTGGGATAAAATCAAGATGGTAAAATGGGGATGGGATAGCCCAAGACATAGCATCAATTGAAAATACCCCAAGTAGAAAAGGGATAAATTAGATCATTTGTGATGGGTTCTAGACAAATGATCAATGTCTAGAAATTCTTTTGATTGACAAGATGAAATTAATTGAGTTGAGATGGGATTCAAGTGGGTGATAAGTCCCATAGAAAGGAAACATGCTAGGGAGGTCTTAAAGATGGATAAAGGATATAAAAGTTGTTGATTGATGATACATAAAATCATGTGTGATTATCAAGTGACTATTCTGAGGATAGGATGGTGATGAGGGATGAATGGTGGTCGAGCTATTTTTAGGCACAAAAGTGAGACTAGGTGTTGCCTACATAGTCTAAAAAAACCTCAGGCCAATGTAGTTCTAACTTTATATGATGTTGGATGATGGGTAAAGACTATGCCTCAAACGACTAAAGGAGGATAATTTAATTAAATGGAGGTGATTGAGTAAATTAATGGGGTTTAGATGTAACAAAGGGATTTTGGAGGTAAAAGGGTGAAGGGTCAGGGGGATAATTAGGTTTGTATAGGATGGTGATAAGTGAGCTGCGACAATTGATAAGATTAGTGGGATGGGTGGCAACTTGGAAGCTATTGATAATGTGTGCAATTTTTTTTAATATTGCACCATTTAGATGTGTGTCAATGATATTAGAGAAGTCAAAGGTACATCAAAATAGGTGCATGGGAGGGAACTCCATTTTTAGTGACTTTGTCCAAATAGGTTCAAGAGTCACCTAGACCATCCTTGTTCTTATATAAGTTAACAAGAGAAAATATATTTTTAGGAAATCTATCTTTTACATTATGTAGATTTGAGGTATTTATTGAGAGGTAAATAGTTATAGGTTAATTAATATTTGGGAGTAATATTAGTATAAATAATATTACGATATTGGTTAGAATATTATATTATTGTCATATATTGTTAATGGTTATAAAAATATATCATAAATAGTGTGTGCTTAAAGATAGGATTTAGGTGAGAGAAAATAGTGAAGTTATAGGAATAATATTCCTATATATTTTTATTATTTTTTAATGATTAATTAATTCAGAGTGTGCAAAAATAATATAATATCAGTGTTTTTGAGACAAAATAATAGGAATATGATTCTTATAAATGTGTAACCTCATAGAATGATTTTATTAATTAGAATAGTGCAGAATATTTTGTGTTGTAATAATTTTCTGTGTATTCGGCTTTGCATGAATTAAATATATGTTTGGCTCTTTGAATCTATAATAGTGGTATCAGAGCAAGTTATTCTTCAATATGGCCTATTAAATTTGTGAAGGGGTGGATCCACTATTATCTCTTCATTACCCTTATGAATGAGAAGCCAATATTATTTTGTGTAGTTGTGTTCATTTTTCCATTATCAGTTCATACGCTATAATTTGTAGATTCTAAAGCATCTCATTTATGTTTGATCATTACGTCTTGCATGTTAGTGTGCTCCACTAGTATTTCTCTCAATGCCCATTCATGCATAACTCATCAAATTATTGTAGACTTTGAGAAAAAGTGATTACATATCAGGTTGAATATATCTATGGCATATGCAGATGATGAAAGAGAAAACTATTCTTACATATTTAAAATCACCTCAAAAATAAAAATAAAAATTTCAAGATTTGTGCTTACACAATGGTGAAGATAAATGGGATGCCTTGCCTTGACACTCCCATACTTGTCCCTAGTTATTAGATTCATCTTGAAACAAAATAGTTTAGCACAATGAATTGCTTCAATGTCATTCATCTTGCAAGCTCGCTAGCTCCCCATTTGCATCTTATACCTTGGTTATGTGTTCGGCAAAATAAGTAGTTGTGCTGTAAAAAGGTTGAAAAAAATGAAGATTGACATGGATCAATTTTGAATTGGTGTGTACTATCAAATATTATTTTTTATTTAGTGATTAAGTCATTTATTTATTATTTAATTCAAATTAGTTCTTAAGCTTGGCATCTTATAAATAGGTTATACCATTAAAGTCTATTTATTTAAAGTTAAGTTGTTTATGTAAAAAAAAAGTCAGATACATATTTTATATTTTCATTTGGTTTAAAATCCATAGGCTTTAGAAAGAGTCATGTTTTTTTCAAAATTCATTCAAAAAATATTAGTTTATGTCAAAATTTGTATAAAGTTACACTTTTGTTCAAAGCTCCTTATGTATGGCTGAGTAGTCTTAATATTGTCTTTATGTTTTTAGTTTTGGTTAAAGTTTTAATTTTTTTTAAATTGGTCTTTTGTCATCTTAGTATTAATATGTGAAAAAGACTCTTGTATATCTTTTTAATGAGTCATTATTGTCAAAAGGCCTATGTGTCATCTTGAGCCAAAAAATCATTCATTTATTGTATGTCAAAGATATTCATATTCTCAAAGTATATTATTTATTGAGTCAAGAGTCATATTTTACATGTGTCATCATTTGTAAAAAAGTCTAAATTGTGAAAAAAAAAATTACCTTACGGATGCATTTTTGGGCATACCCAATATCCGATGAGCATGTCAGTATTATGGGGGGACCCTATTTCAGTCAAAACAACATGCAATTGAGCTTCATCAAGATATTCATTGAGTGAATAGCTTCAGAAGATACACAGAGGAAGGAGGTTTTTTAGAGACATCTCGTCAGTCACCAATGATGGGGCCACACCAATGATGTGGTGACATTTTATGTGGTGTGTTTTTTTCATTTTCATTATGTGTTTTTTAGAATAAGAATAGAAGAATATTCGTGTTCAAGATATGTAATTTGTGTGAAAATTCCAAATATGATTCTTTGATGTGAAGACATTATGAAATGATAGAAACCAAAAATGTAATTCAATTCATATATCTTGAAATGGTTTTTAGTAGAGATCTAGAAAACCACATGATGTGAATAGTGTTTTAGAAATAGTTAGGAGATCAACTATTATAGAGATCCTACAACTGCCTTAATTATTTATGGATATGATCCTTAGTGACACATATATTGTGGTCATGTAAATTAAATATAGGATGTGTTCCTTTGCATATAGTGGCCGTGTGTAGCAAGATTGTATTAGTAGTATGCAGGCCTATGTGTATGTAGTGGCATACAGTTTTGTTCGTACCAATTTTTGGAGGTAGATGATGTTCTTGTTCATGTCAAGGTTTGTGGTAAACCTATAAAACCATGGGAGGAGTGAGGTTCTTTTTATATCAAGGTCATGAGCCAAATAGGGCATGCTACAATGGATGAGCATATTACAGATAAGAGTGTGAATGTTTTTGCACCATGTAAAAACTATGGGGGGAATGTTAGAAAATCTAGCTTTTTAATTATGTAGATTTGAGGTATTTACCAAGAGGTAAATAGTTATAGGCTAATCAATATTTAGGAGTAATATTGTTATAAAAAAATATTATGGTATTAGTTAGAATATTATATTGTTGTGATATATTATTAATGGTTATAACAATATATCATAAATAGTGTGTGTTTAATGATAGTATTTGGATGAGAGAAATAAAGGGAGAGAATATAGGAATATGATTCTTATAAATATGTAACCTTGTAGAATGATTTTATTAATCAAAATAGTGAAAAATATTTTGTGTTATAATAATTCCTTTGTATTTGGATTCGCATAATTAAATATGTGTTTGGCTCTTTGAATCCATAACGCATTTACAAGATGATAACAACGAAAAAAATAAGACAACGTAATTAATATGTACATGATTTAATAAAAAACCACACACATTCAAAATATACACATATTCATACAAGGAAATCATAAGATAACATAGACTAAAGATAGAGATAAGAATAAGGATATATGAATGGATAATGAGACGATGATAAAATGATTATAGAAAATGAGCCTAGTGGAAATTAGGGCATATGTATGTAGGGTATGTTTATGACCAATAGTATTATATGTCCAAGCAAGATTCCAAAAAAGTCCAAAAAGTATCCATTTATGGGGTTTAGGATGATCCTTCAAGATTTGGTATCATAATGTATACAATACCCTAGGATAGATAACCTATCTTTTGACCCTTCCATAATGACAACATTAGTAGGGAAGTGTGAACCATAGTCTTAGGAATAGAAAAAAACACATAGCGATGGGATTTTTCTTGAGGTGAAAAGAATACACGCTTATCAAAGAGGATTTAATAGGGTGATAGGATAGTGATAAGGATATGAGGGAACTTGGGGACATAGGTATGATAATTATGGATGAGAGACTTCAGAGAACTTCCCTAGTAGACATCCCCATTACTCAACAAGCATTACCTTTTGCCTCAAATTATTGGTTTCTTATTGCTTTATAAAACCTTATGATGGATGCCCACTATTAAGACTAGGGTTAGGAATAGGTTATTTACCATGATGTTGGAAATCAATTTTCACCATGATACTTGTCCAAGGCACCAAAATATTGGTTTTCACCGTTGGATGGATTTTTGTTTTTTTAACCATTGGACTATTAAGGAGATGTAATGGGTGGAAAGAGTGGTGGCCCTAGGAGTGGGGACTCATAAATAGAGGATGGTGGAGCCTGTTAGGTGTAAAAATGCTTCAAATGCATGATATTATTCATGGGATCATCAATCTCTTCTCCATATAATGTATCCAATTTATATGATGATATAAGGCCCTAGTTAATTAACTTAAAATTTCCCCTTCTTATCTCTATCTACATTGGTATTTTTTTGTTCTCCTTTAGGACTAGGTCACTAACCTCAAATTCTCTATACTGGATCCTTTTCTGATATTGGCCTTTTAATTTATTTGGATAAACTCATAGGTGATCCAATACCTTTTGACATTTATCATCAATAAGTTTTAATTTTAGTAGGCCTTCTTGTCTACAATTATGGTCAATGATGATGCCTCTTAATGAGATGTGAAGGGAAGGGATCTCTACTTCTACTGGTAAGATTATTTTTATCCCATATACCAAGGTATATAGAGTGGCCCTAGTAGGTGTGAGGACACTCATGATAATACAAAAGAGTTAGATATAGTTGTAGGTGCCAATTTCTACCTGCCTAATTAACTATCTTATTAAGGATTTTGATAAGGGTCTTATTAGTTGCCTTATCTTGTCTGTTTCCTTGAGGGTAATGGGGAGAATAAAAATGCTACTTAATATGATATTACTGACACAAGGTCTCAATTTCCTAATTTTTGAATGATTTTCCATTATCTTAGATGATGTTGGTAGGTATGCCAAAATGAAAAATGTTCTGATTAAGGATAAATTTGGAGATTTGGTAGCCTATTATATAAGTGAGTGGTATTGTCTCTACCCATTTAATAAAGTACTATGTTGTTGTGATAATGAAATTGTGACCATCTGATAAAGTCATATTGATCTTACCAATTAAATCAAGGCCCTATATAAAAAATGGCCAAGGGATCATGATGGGTTGTAATTTCTATGTGGGTGAATGAATGAGATTCCCATGTTTCTGACAAGCAATGCATTTCCACACATAGTGACAAGAGTCTTATTCTATGGTTGGAAAATAATATCCAATTCAAAGTAGTTTCTTGGCTAGGGCCATTCCATTGATGTGCCTGATACATACCATCATGAACTTCCTTGATCACATGAGAGGCCTCTTTTGATGTCAGTCACCTTATAAGAGTCCCTTCATAGACCTTATGATAGAATTTTCTACCAAGGATTATGTAATGGGAGGTGCGATGAATAAAGGCTTTGTGTTGATGGCAGTTAAGATTAGGAGGGAGGATGTTATCATGGAGGTACTTGTATATGTCATGTTACCATAGAAGACTGTGATCATTAATTATGCAAATTTGAAAAAGATCCATAGATTTATGAGCTAGAATAATCATATGCTTGATTAAAAAGTTCCTTTCTAGATTATCTTTAGGGAGATCAATGAGAGAGCAAATGGTAGCCATTGAGTTGGTTGTTTTATTACTTCCTCATGTCACTTAATTGAATGTAATGGATTGAAAACTTGATTTTAATTGATCAACCAACTACTTATAAGGGATTAATTTATCATCCTTTATTTGGAACTCATTGTTGACCTATTTAATTATTAGTTATGAGTCACCAAATACTTGTAAATGTTGGATATTCCACTGATTGGCTAGATGAAGGTCAGTTATCAAGGTATCATATTCTGAAATGTTGTTAGTGTATAGGAAGGTGAGGTGGAAGGATTTTGGAATTAGATCACCTTGAGGGGTGATGAGAAGGATATCAGCCCTTAATCCATGCATAGTGAATTAGTCATCAAAATATAATTTCTAGTTACTTAATTCTAAAGTACTCATTATAGATTCATTTGGGAAGTTTGTTGTAATGGGCTCAGTCACTTCAAGTGGTGCTTCAACTAATTAATCCATTCTGACTTGTCTTTTTATGGCCTTTTGATTGGCATATTCAATATCAAATTCACTTAGTATCATGATCCATTTGGCCATTCTTCTAGTAAGATCTGATTTAGACAATAAATATTTCAGGGGATCAACTTTGGAAATAAGTTTGACTTGATTATTGAGCATGTAGTGCCAGAGTTTTTGTGAGGCAAAGGCCATAGCTAACCATGCCTTATCAATTGGAGTATAGTTGAGCTCACAATATATTAGCATATTATTGAGATAATAAATGGATTGTTGCTTGCTTTGATCATTGTGTTGTGTCAGGAGGGCACCTATTGCACATGGGGTTGCTAAAGTGTAAAAAAGCAAGGGTCCTCCTAAGACAAGTGGTGATAACATAGGTTGGTTGGCCAAATACTTTTTGAGATTAGTAAAATCTTGTTGGAACTCCAAATTCTTGTTGAAATTAGTCCCCTTCTTTAAGAGATGGGTGAAGGGGTGGAATTTGTCTACAACCTAGGAAATAAAATGTTGAATGGCTTATAATTTTCCATGAAGACTTCTGAGCTGCTTTAGATTGCGAGGTGGTGGCATTTCCATGATTGATTCTAATTTTGGTGGGTTTACTTTTATACCTCTTCTAGAAACTAGAAATCCTAATAACTTTCCTAAAGTTACACAAAATACACACTTTTTTGGATTTAGCCTAACTTTATATTTTCGTAATCATTCAAATATTCTTCTTAAAACAACATGGTGTTTAGATCTTAAGTGAGACTTACCCAAAATGTTGTCCACATAATCTTCAACTATGTCATGCATCATATCATGTAAAATGACTGTCATGGCCCATTGGTAAGTTGTGCCTATATTTTTAAGGCCAAAGGGCATGACCTAATAGAAAAATGTCCCCTGTGGAGTGATATTTTTTTTTGTTTTGGTCCTCAGGTGCAATTTTTATTTGATTATACCCTGAGAAAATATCTATGAGAGATAGCATTTCATATTCGATGGTTGACTCCATGATTATGTTAGTATTTAGAAGGGGTAAGTCATCTTTGGGATAGGCCTTGTTTATATCTCATAAATCTATGTAGATTTGAATTCTGCCTTGTGGCTTGGTCATAGGGACAATTTTAGAAATCCAATCATAATAATCTATAGGGCAGATAAAACCATCTTTCAATAAATTTTGTAGTTCCTCTTTGACTAATAATGCTACTTTGGGGTGCATCTTCCATAATTTATGTTTGAATGGTTTAACATTGGGATGCACAACCAAGTGATGTACCACTAAGGATGGGTATAATACAGACATGTCTACATAACTCCATGCAAATATGTCGATAAATTCCTTAAGTAGCTCAATGATGACTTCATGCTCTATGAGTGTCAAATATGCCCCTAGTTTAACTATTTTAGGATGTTTATTCATCCCAATGTTAACTTTTATTACTTCCTCAATAAGAGGGTGATTGTTCTTGTAAATAAGGAGGCAATGATATTTTTAGAACATCTAAAGCAAAACAATCTAGAAGCTCTATGTCAATATCAAAGTATTCTTCTTATTCAAATAAGACATGTAGAAGTTCATCTAGTTCTTTGGGAGGCTTTTCTTCTTCAGATTATTATTTATCACTTGGTTCATAGGGCATTTATTATCCTCCAAAGTAGGTAGATTGACAAATATTTATAGAAAATCCACTTTTATGATCACTAGATAACATAAGATCTTGAGCTACCATATATTCCATGATTACTTCATCATTTTGAAATGTGTCAAAAGAAGGCTCCTATTTTGAATCCCAATATATGAGTGATGGATAACAAAGATATTGATGGTGGAAATGGTAGTATCAGGGAAGATTTTGGTGGCACCAACTCTTCAAAATGACTATAAATGGAACCCATTTCAATGTCTTTGTCAGGAAGATATGGCCCAGGGATCGGAAGAGTATCCACAATGATATTGTTTAGGTCATCATCAAATAGTATGTACCCTAGACCCAAATATTATGGATATTATTAAACCATGATGGGTTCAAGTCTTCCTTGTTATTGTTTACCTAGTCCTTTCACTTTATAATGCATATTCTTCATCATCTTCTAGACATGGGGATATTACTTTCTTGGAGAGATAAGGACCTCTTCATTTGGAATAAGAAATGAACCATCCATATCTTCAATAAATTATTTAGAAAGGAATATAGCACTTGAGAAGGCCATTGGTTCAAATTATCATTTGATGGGATTAGTCTTCCTCATGGCCGAGGACCCATAGCTACTTGGGGAGAGAGGTAAATCACCAATGCAAAAGGTTTTATATTTGTATTCTCCATAGCCTGTAAATGTGATTTTTAAGTGAGTTACATCAGGTAGTGGATCTAATGTGGATTTAAGTTGATAAGGGGAGATGTATTTGGCAATTATTGGATTTAAGATGGAATATTTATGCCAAGATAAGGATAAGGTGATGATGATGATGATTGGTCCATCTAATAGTTGTGAAGATGATCAGTTACTCCATGGATGGTGACCTCCATACTAGAGTGAGGGAATTTGAGACTCTAATGTAAAGTAAATGGAATAGCTTACATTTCATGAATCCATGGTCATTCGAGTAACATATTATAAGGCAAATCTACATCCATAACATGGAGTAATGTTTAGTGTATTATAGGCCCGATAGTAATGGGAAGGTAAATAGTCTATGCAGATGGCCTCTCAGTGTCATCATAGGCTTTGATCATTATCAAGGTGGGCCCCAAAGATGCTTCATAATATCCTAGTTTCTTCAAGAAGTCTAGATTACATAAATTTAACATTGATCCTCTATCTATGAGAACCCTAGAGACATGATGGTGTGATATGGACACTTCAATGAATAGGGGATAATTGTGATGTGGGCCAATGGGAGGCATATCCTAGTTACCAAAATTGATATGCTATGAAGGGGATAAATGTCCTACTAATGCTTGGAACTAATTGGTATCCAAGTAAATAGGGACTTTAAGATCATTCAGGACTTGGTTTAGTATCTCTTGATGTAAAGTGGATGTTTTAAGAAGCTCCATTAATGATATTTAAGTTGGGGTTTTCTCAAGTTGCTTAATGATGTCATAATACTTATTAGAAGAATTTGAAATATTTTAAATAACACTCCCCTTTTGAGTAGCAAATGAAGTGGATGGGGTTTTTAGTGCCATAAGAACCATAATTTTATTTTGTCTAGTGGTGACTACACAATCAACAGTGGCTTAGTTAATTTTCAAAATGATGGATGAAGATGAAGTGGGTTCTTGGAGGTTATGGCTTTTAATAGTGTTAATATAGTGGTATGGGATAGCGTGGTAGTCGGTGTGATTGGAGGAAGAGGCCTAACCCTGGTCTCTTAGTGGTCTCCCATTTCTTTGGTCATGCTTGGGGAGTGGGTCTTTATAGATGTCAAGCTACCCATTTATTGATTGAGTTGGGGGATTTTCAAATTCTATTTCAATGTAACACCTTTTGATCAAATCATGAATGTAGTGTCTAAGTTGTATACATATTTTTGTATCATGTCCTTTGACCCTATGGTATTTATAGAATTCATCTTCATGGTACCAATCTAGTTTTGGTTGTCGATCATCCATAGGTCTAATTTTAGGAAGGGTGATCATATTAGAACCAATTAACTAATTAAGGACTACTTTAATTGGTACTCCCAAGCTTGTAAGTGGTCTCTTGCCTATCTGAGGCTTTGGCTTGCCTTGTGGAACTCAGATGAAGGAGACATTTGGTTATTCTGCAGGGATCTTCTTTTGAACCACTTATACACTATACTATTTAGAATTCATCACCCCATCTCCCATGACATTCTTACTTTTGTTGAAGACTTTTGATTTTCTTGAAAAAGAGTTATCTTGATTTTGGTTGTGCTCATTATGGAAGTATAATTTGATTATCCCCTTTTAAATAAGGCCTTTTTGATTTGCATCATTTTCTCTGTTATTTCATCAAAAGTCTTGGCACATTATAGCTTTAGCTGATACTTGAGCTCAACGTTAAGATTATGTACAAATAATTTTTCCAACTCTTTTTTAGGTACTGTACATCTCAAGTAGCTTACTAAACTTTGCCATCTTTGTAAGCAGTATGCCAAACTCTCTCCACTTCTTTATTTGGTATTATAAAGGTCTATTATGGAGATGTCATGTTCAATGTTAAATGAAAAATGTCTGATGAATTATTTTGTCAATTCTTCAAAGCTGAATATTGACCCTTTGGGTAAATGCATGAACCATTTTAAAGCGAGTCCAGTAAGAATTTTGGGAAAAAATCTCAATAAATAGGCATATTTGTAAGCCACCTCATAACAAGCCACATAAAAGTATTGCACATGATCTCTAGGATCTCCTTTCCCTAGATATTTTTCAAATTTTGGCACCTTAAAGTGCAAAGGGAAAGGTATTTACAATATGCTCATTTCCAAGGGTGAAGAACAAAAATCTTCATATTTGTATTTGAGAGCTTGAGAGCATGGGTATATTTTATGTAGGATCTCCTTCATCACTTTCTAATCTTATGCAAATATAGGGTCCCCAAGAGGATTGGTGGTTTGATTTTGACTACTTTAGGGAATATGGGTGTTATGGGCATTATGAGTGCTATGAGTGTTGTTGGTGTTATTGGTATTATTGATAGTGTTGTTAATATTGGTATTATTATTTGTGTTATTTTTTTTAGGGGATGATCGATTTTGATTATAGATCAAGAGGTTGATTTGTTGTGTTAGTTGGTCTAATCAATATTCTAAGGTAGCTTGTCTCTAGTTAGCCTCAATATGGTTATTACAAAGGGATGGTGAGTGTTATTCTTCTATAAAGCTATGGTCCACACATTCCTCTTATTGGGGTAATTTATTGGCATGTATATTTAAACGGGGTGTATTTTTATGAGATGGAGGGCAGACTAAATTATGTAAGAGACTTCAGTCAAAAATAAAAGGTAATGTGCCCCCTATTTCAATGACACAGGTTAGGACATGATCACAATTCTCATATAGATAGTGGTTAATTAAGCTCCTAACCTAATCATTATGTTATGGGTTAAACCTTTCATCCTATTCCCCATATGTATGCATATCACTATGGGTGTCATCATATTCCCGAGTTGGATCAACTGTATGCCCCAATGGATCATTGTCTTGGTTGGAGGCCTATCCAATCCTAAATTACGCACAAGTGTGAGTCACCATTTTGGATGAGAGAAAAATATATGTGATGAAGTGTGATAGGTGATGTGGAGGTTTTTTAATAATAGCTTAGTCTAGAAACCAAATTTACTAGTGGTCAATAGAGAATGATGTGATGATCATTTTTAAAAGGGATGAGATGACTAAGAATTACCAAGAGATAAAGTCTTGTAAGAGACCAATCTATCAAGAATTAAAGAGAATTATGGGATAAAATACCTCATACACTATAAAAAGGGATGATTGGATGTGTGTTAGGTGAATAAGGCACTTGATAGGGATGAGTGATGGGTGTTAGATTAGAATCTTGATAAGACTATGTATATTGATAATACCTAGTCTAAAGATGTAGGATGTGACAATGAGGACTTAAGAGGATGGGTGACCACTAAAATTTGATTCCAAGACTAAATTTCATATTAAAGAGTGATGAGATGATATAATATGGATGGGGTATGGGAAACAAAAGATATAAGATGAGATGAATAGACGTTATAGGATGGGTGTTAGGTAGATGGGGAATACATGGTGAATATACTTAAGATATGGATGGATGGGGAGATATGAGGTGAATAGAGGCTATAGAATGGATATTATGTGGATGGATAAATATGGGATGTTATAATTAATGTATGATAGAAGATGGGTATTAAATGGTTAGAAGGTATGATATGAGATGGGTGGCTAACACAAAATGAGTGGATGATATAAGATGGAGTAAGGTAGATAATTTTTATTATATGGAAGATAAAAGGTTAGGGTGTGGGGGATATGAGATGAGTATGTAGAATAATGTGGGATGAAATGTAAATACAAAAAATGTAGATGATATAAGATAGACAGTAGATTAGGTAGAAGATGCAAGACTAGGGTATGAAGAATGTGGGATGGAAGATAGAATATATGGGATGGGATGAACAAAAGCTATACGATGGGTATTAGGTGGATAGAATATATGGATGTAATATTATGTAAGAAGGATTAAATCTCATTAAAGATGAGATATATACAAATGGATGTTGAAGATGTAGGAAGAATATGAGGCAAAAGGGTAGGGTATACTTAAGCTAGATACTGAAAAAAGGTGTGAAAGGGGTGGTCACTATGCAAATGAGTAGTAGGATGGATATAGTGGGGTGGATATTAGTTATGGATAGTGGATTAGAAGGAAGATTAGGGTATGGAGGATATAAGATGAATATGAGGTGATGGGATGAATATGGATATTTACCTCGGCATATCTAAGGTATTACACACAAGATTCTAAGATGAAATATAGTGTTCAATGGTGGTATGAGATGGATATAGGATGGGTGAATGATAAAAAATGGGTATTGGGTGAGTGTGATATAGGATTAGACAAAGGGGATTATAAAATGGGTATTATATGGTTCCTAGATGAGTAGAAAATGGGAGATGGATGGTCAATGCGTGGTGGGTCCATGGGATGGGTGAATGATATAAGGTGATATGATGATGAGATGATGAGTATTAACCTAGAGGTGTCTAAGGTATCACACACAAAATAAAGGTATGGCTGACTCAACTTTTAAATAATACAAGTCTTACACAACACTCAAATAACATATGCAAGTATAAATCCTAAATTAGTCAACTGGTAAGATTGTGTAACCAAATGCCCACACCATCTAATGACTTCATGGGTGAGGCTATAGGCTAGTGACCCATTATGATCTCAATAAAACCCTCTCAATGCCACTTCCACTCGATGGCTACTTTAAAGTTGATAATAACTCTTATAATGGTATACCTATTATTGCTAAAGGCTCTTAATTTAGGTATACACAAAGGTTTCTAGGTGTGTCCCCTATAGATTTAAAGGTATAATGGGGCCCAAGTCCATATAGGATGTTATATGATCACCCTACATATTGGAGATTAACCACCCCTCACTCTATGAAACCCTTTATGGAAAATTTCTCTTAAGCACATAATGATAGGTCTCCTAATTTTTAGACTCCACCAAAACATAGAGTTTGGTTAGTACATGGTGATGAAAGCCACATCACCAACCCCTATTTTCTAATCCCATGCATGGGGATGAATTTCACATCACATGTTATCCTAGACTCAAGGGGGACAACAAACAGGTAAGCACAACATGATTAATTACCTATGTGTGAGGGGCACAAGTATATACAATAAAGTGACAAATAAATATGCACAAACAAAAACCATAATACACAAGTATATACAATGAATAAAATTTACAATGAGGATGTATATAGAATAAAAATTGAGATAATATATTATGGGCACCCATTCTTGCAAACACAAGTGTTATAAAATGAAGTGGGGTGCATTGGTTCTAAGTGGTCCTCTACCAAAAAAGGTTAGTAGTTTTAGCTTGAAATGATTAGGCCTGCAAGCACACATCAAATGTGTTATCAAGTGAAATCAGATGGATGATAAAAATGATGTTTATGCTTGATTTCAAAACTAATCATCTTGCAAAATAAATGATTAGTAGTTTGCTTGATTTCAATCATTTTGTAGAGTACTACAAGGTAACCTACAATCAATGTTCATTTTTTTGATATATGTGAATACCCAAGTGTTGAAAATTTTCTCTCTTATTGTTGGTGACTTTGGTTAAGGTCTTAATTGATATGACAAAATTATCAAACTAACAATAAAGATTTAATTGAATCAAACTACCACCCATCTTATATCTCTTTATAAAAGAAGTGGCTAAAAGGTAATATTTAAATGAACTATAAATATTAGCCACTAAGCAACTATTTGAATGATACTCTAAATTATAAATATTTACCATATAAAAATTTGAGTTCCTAAAAATGAATTAAAACTTAAAGGTACCTAAACATAAATAAGCATCAAAGATTATGATTCCAAATAATAATTAAACAAGTAATACTATGCATTATGAATTATAAATGCCACATATTAATCCTACTTAACGTAATTGAATGACATGTAAGCTAATCAAAATAGACACCAACTAATTATAATAAATTGATCAATCATGATCAAAACACTATTCCAATGTGGCACACAAATGATATTGTTATCGAGAGGCATATATCTTGTATTTGGTGTAGGTGTGGCATGGGAGTGTAGGCACCAAGAACTTTCTAGAAGTTCAGTATTTTAAATTGATTTAAGCATCGATCTAATATGCTTCCCTATGCTCTGGATCACCTATTGTTTTTGGGAAACATACTTTTTGAAATTGATTTTGGATGTTGGTGACACTTTCCTTGGAGTTTCATCTTGGTCTTTATCAAAAATGATACCACCAACGTGCCAACATGCCCTGATCAAATCCCTTAGTCTTTAGTAAAAGTGATACCACTCTACATAGTCAAACACTTATACAAATAAGGTAATGGTTAGTAGATAAATTTAGGTAGTAGCTGGGTTGATATGGATACACCTGTAGGGGATATTTGGGTTAGGATGCATCATAGCTAAAATAGAGAAAGATATTACGGTGCAATAGGGATCTTATGTCATGAAAAAAGAAATGTGTATAATACACAATAAAAATATAAGAGTTTACAATAAAATCCACTAGAATTACATTATTATTATTTTATTCATCTTAATGATGTTATCATAGTCATGTGAACAAGATTGGAATTATGCTTATTATTCTTTATGCCAAAATTCAAAGATATTTATGAAAGCCTATGGGCCATTTAACAGAGGCAAGAAGAAAATAAAAAAAGTAAAAATTTAATAGGTTTAGGGTTTAAAATATTATGACAATGTTTGTGTAACAGTCCTCACCTTCAATGCCTATGTTATATCTGTGTCGGTAGTGGCAGTGGAGGCTTTAAGAGTTTTATGTCTGAAGGTATCTGTATCACTTAGAATCAAATAGTTGGGTTAGTTAATCATCAAACAAATAGGTTATGTAAAATTAAATATCTATAGAGTATAGATAGAATATAAAGGATATAAGGTAGTTACTATATAACATAAAATAAATTAGTTAGCAACAAGTGAAAAGGCTATATAAAGTAGCTAACATGAGGATCCATCTCACCGCCAACATTGTAACATCAAGAACATACCAAAAGAAAACAAAATGATCAATTTTGATTAAAAAATATGATTTTTTTAAGATCCTTCAAGCATAACCAAAACACTCTTAGAATATATTACAAGCAATCATGAGATGGTTTACCTTTCTCCCGTTGTGGTCACCAATCATGTGCACTAAATTTCAGATTCAACTTATATTACCAATCTTAGTAATAAAAATATAAAACATAAACACACTAGTAGGAATGGATAAAAGAGGTAATCAACATAATAATAATACTATTATCATCACTTTACCTCCTTATGGCTCCACTCTAGGATTGCAAAATGGATTGTTGATGCCAAATTTGAAAATATTGGATTGCTCACTTGGTGGTGATAATGGCTTCTAAATGCTTGAATGAGCTTGATGGTGGCTATGGATGGAGGAAAGAGAGATTTTTAGATGCAAGATAGAAAAATTTTGATGGCTTTCTAAGTTGGTTTAAAGGAGGAGGGAAAGCTTGGTTATATATAGGCATGGAGGGAGAAATCAATGGCTCAAATTCAAATTTGAGCCATTGAGATCAAAGACTAGGGATTTTTCATGCAATTTTTAATTCCATGGAGATCTCTAAAATTAGATAATTCTATAGAAATGGGGCTAGAATGGAGGAGATTTGTAGAATCCTCTAATTCTAGAAATCTCCCATAGGGTTTAAGGGTTTAGGAGAGGCTAGAATAGGGTAGTGGTTGGGTAGGTAGATTATTTTGTATTTTTAAATTGGTTAGTTGGCTTAAGAAGTAGGCTAGTGGGTAATAGGTTCTATTAGGGGTTTAATAAAGGGATTAATTGATTTTTGGGATTGGGTAAGGTTTTTAAGATATGGGAATGGGATGACAGTTATTAAGCAATTAGTTAATTTAACTAGGAAATATGGGAAATAGACTAAATTAATGGGAATTAGCATAATTAGTATAATTAGTGGGCCAAACATAATTTAGTGCATACAACATGATTTACACATAAGCCAACACAAAGAGGATAACTACATGAGTCTGAGGCCCTCTTCTGTAGTATTGGCTATGTAAGTAGAACCCTTTGATATTAGGGACATTGTGGGTCAGCTTGATACTATGTGCCTACTAACCCATTTTACCCCAAGGTCACATTGAAGATGGAAAGCTAGGGTTTTACCATTTCACAAGGAATGGCATGCCATGACCTAGAGTTGAATGCACTAGAGTGAAGGCAAAGCCAAACCTAGAAGCATCCAATTGATTACATCTTGTTTCACCAAATATTTTATACAATACACTATCATTGGATTCAAATACTAGTTTTGATGCAACCATCTAGGGGTGATAAAACTATGTAGATATCAAGAGGCACCAAATCCAAAATATAATAATTATTCCAAAACTATCTTTATGCTTGATTTTAGCCTATTATAGATCTAGATCTAGATTTTTTATAAGTACAATCACTAAGAGTGGGGGTGAATCAGTGAGCCCAAATAATTATAAATTTAATTCTAATCTTTATAAATACTTAATCATTTACCACAAGAATTCATGAAGCATATACAACATTCATAGTAATGAGCAAGAGAGACAATATAAGATCAATCACATAACCCACAACAGACGTGGGTAACCCTCTTGGGAAATAAAAACCACTGGAACCTACAATTGGACTATTATCCTATAAAAACAAGATCTAATTTAGACCAATTATGATTGATCAAGGATCTACAATCCCTACTTAGTGAAACTCTAATCCCACAAGGTACTACCACACCTATCTAGCTAAGTTGTAATAACAACCAGACCTTTAAGTAAGTTTCACCTTACAAAGAGGATACAACCACCTTAGATTTTAAAATACCACAACAACACCTTTTAACAAATCCACTTTTGAACTGATGTCAACAACACATGATGATGGACCTCTGCATATCACTCTTCACCTTCACTCACATTTAAATAACAAGTGCACAATTCTACCAATAGAATTATGTCCAACAGGTCATACAAATAGTCCTCAATATATTATGATCTTCAACACATCCTTAGGGAACTCTACCCCTCTACTCCACAAAATATAGATAAGCCTCTCTCCATAGACTCTCCTTGATCTCTCACACACAATCTAGAACCCATCATCTTTGGTTCCACTATTTATAGAGCAATCATGATAATCACTACCTTGGGCAGCCATTAGGCATGCCTTATCCCTTAAGGTATTTCTTACATAAAGACATGACTCAATACAATCTTTATTGGTTGTCCATATCAACTATGGGTCACTCTTAAGTAACTACACCTTTTAATAAGGCCCTTTTAGTCCTTATAGGTCTGATGTAAACCCAATCACTCTTTTAACACTCCCTCAAGAAAAAAAAGAACACAAGACCACTTTAAAATACATAAGTCCACTCCTTATGTCCCCTTCAACATCCTTAAATGATCATAAATAACTTATCTCACCTTTTCATATGCTCAAACAACTCAAACACAGACTTGGTGCACACAGTCACCATGAATAAACACACAGTCATATTCTTAAGTGTTTTTCATAGTCAAGATAGATTGATCACACCTCCACAAACCACATAGAGCATCCTCATGGATTCTACAACATGTTCTAATACTTAATTAATTATGAAATATTGAAACAACATCAATACAAGCTCAGATATCCTTCTTGGGTCACTTGTAGAATAAGCACGAACACACAATCAACTTCTAGGCTCAAAATATTTGACTATATAGACTTTTAGATCTTCAAATCCATATTTCCATATGTGCCTTGGAGTCCTCTACAACCTTGATTTTTAATGCATGAGAAAATTCATCTTATATCAAAATATGTCATTAAAATATAGAGCTCTAGTTTTTTCTATGTTAAATTCAAATATTTGAATAGTAATAGTCACAGTTAACCTTCAAACACAATGCTCAAATCTCATGAATTCTTAGCTCAGTATCAATCTCACACCATCGATCTTATCCAAGCTTTAATGCATAGACTACCAACCTGAAACATTAAACCATAATCACATTAACCTCATCTCATGCAATCTAGGAATAGTGACTCAATGTGCTCCATTGATCTCTATGAATCAGTCAAGACTTTAACGATCAACGCTTATTATAAATCAATCTGTTTGAATGCCCACTCACAGTTAGATCCTTATCTTGTACCTTTGCTCAATCATTAAACATCATGTACCTATCCTCATCTTGCTACCTCCTAACTCCTTAGATCAATCATGCACCATTGATCTTGCTCGAGCTCTAACACTTCCAAAAATGACGATGGGGACCCTTTTAATATTCATGAGTAGCCATTTTTTATCCTTAATAAATTATTTTACACTTTGATGTAGGATCTTAGATTTGGACTAGGCATTCTCCGTCCATAGGAGAATCTAACCATGTGACTTACTATTCTTGAAACCCTCATGCATGTGAGAAATAACACCATTAAAATGCCTTCTAAAAAACATCTGTCATAGAGCTAACCATGTCCAAATTTGCCTGAGAGGCCAACTTTGAGCATCCATAAATTTTATTGTGCATCAGTGCATGATTTCAAATTTAGAGAAAAATATCTATGCTCAAAACTAAACAAACCCATATGATTATTTCCTCTTGAAACATTCACATGTGAAAGATATAACACCATCAAAATGCTCACTCGACTCTTTTTACCACACTGTAAAATTGGCTTAAGTATGGGAAAGCACAATCAATCTACCTAAGAACCCAACTTTGCATATGCATATCTTTTGACATGCTACATTGCATGATCTAAAAATTAGTGTAAATAAAATAGGTCCAAAATTGAACAAACCCATATGATCACCTTCTCTTGAACCATCCACATGTGTGATATATTCCATCATCAAATTGCTTACTCAGCTCTTGGCCATTTTACAAATTTGGCTAAGTATGGGAAAATAGTAAAATCTATCTTAGAATCCAACTTTGCACCCTCATATCTTTGATCATGCTTATATGCATGACTTGATATCTAACACAAAATAACTAGGGAATACTATGATCACAACTATATGACCAACTCTCCTTGACTCATTCCCATGTAGTAATGGTGACATCATCAAACTGCCTATTTAGAATTTTTGCCACTGGACCCAACATGTATATATGAAAAATATGATCAACTATATGAATTCCAATTGTGTACACAAGCTCTCAAGGCATAGATAACATCTTAGGTACCTCTTGTACATTATCCAATCACCATACTCAACCATGAACACATCTGATCAGTCAAACTCTAAATATCAACCAAGCCACCTTCAAGCATACAAGAACAAGCACATTGCACACTTTGTCATTGTCACATAGATTATAAAAACACTTCATCTACTCAACAAGACACCTCTATGACAACATCATGACATCAACATGATAAATCTCCAACAATATCCCCCTTTGTCATTGATGTCAACACCCATCAATATAGCAATGTATAGCTCACCTTCTCTCTCTTCAGAGTACTCCTACAATAGGAACTTTCTCCCCCTTTGACATAATGACAAAGTGGGCACACATTTATCTTAAGGACCTAAAAATACTATCAAAAATAGTAAATTAACATCTTATAAATATCATACAAACTCCCCCTTACCTTGAACCTACCTCTTCTTGTCTTGACAATTTCCTCTTGCTCCATGCCAACACTCTCTTCCATCAAACACTACAACTAATAAATAAATAACACATAAAAGAACTAAAATCTGATATAACTTACCAATAAACATCTAGAAGGGACTCCCATGAGATTTTTGAGCAATTTCACCTTCTAAGCATCTTCATTTCTCCACACAACATGAAGAACCACCATGCAGGCTTACTAGCCTTCTTTCTCAAGACACTTCCATGACCACCAACTCTACATATATACTATACAAAATAGGAAAAGTTTACTAAACCAACATGATAACATATCATTATATACCCATACCTTACTCATTTGGAGGAAACTGAGCAAAAAATACTCTTCTTCAAACTAGGCTTGTTTAGCCTCCTTATAGCCCTACTTGAAATTTGTAGAGCCCAAAATTTTTAGTATACACATCTTCAAGACGTAAAACTTCATATCTAGATCACTCTCATATTCCCCCTAAATCACACCAATCTGTATCACCACACTCATACTATATAACATAATTCCTTCACAAACTATCCAATTATGCCTCTAACTTGACAAAATCTTGAATAACTAGAGAACCACAAACTTTCAAATATCTATGAAGCTTGATTTGACCACCCATTTGGCCCATTAAATTTATTAAGAAGCCTTAGATCTCAACTCATAAGGCAAGCCACTTTTCTAGAATAGCCCAAAACCTTAGAATCACAAAATAAGTAGGGTCAACAAACCTCATTCTAGTTAATGCACACTTTTGAAACTACTTGCACACATAGAGATACCCATCACACACTTCTAGACCAAGATTTGAGCCTTCATACCTTTGGAATCCAAGACTTCTTATAACCCATTTTAGGCATGCTTGCCCTTAAACCAAAAACTAAGAAAACTGAGAGCACTCAAAAATATTCAATTAGCACATACATACCTTCAGACCTTAAAAACACTTGGTGAACACCAAAAAGAAATGCATAGACCTTTATAAGCATAAAACACTTCTTGACATTTGCATCAATCTTATTAAGCCACTTGGAACCACCCATTCTGACTCTGTACTACAATTCCTTCACAAACCTCTGAAACAAGCTCATGAACTTGTTGATCCCGCTTAA
Organism: Torreya grandis; assembly: GCA_037957365.1. Lineage (NCBI taxonomy): Eukaryota > Viridiplantae > Streptophyta > Pinopsida > Cupressales > Taxaceae > Torreya > Torreya grandis. Next base: position 824,577 of record JARHVA010000042.1, read on the forward strand.
CCAAAGACCTTCTCTAGTTAGCATAATCATATTGAGCACCTTCAATTTGATCTTGTAGACTGTTACAATTGAAAAACACTAGAGCAACACTTACTTTCCCACTTGAAATTAGTCTCTTAAGAAGCATAGATAGATACACATTCTATACCTCAATCCTCTAAAACAATAATAAATCCTCATCTTTCATCTCCTCCCTACTCATCTAAAAAATTTAGTTCTTTTTATTCTTCTTTATCTTAGGAGAAACAACTTCCTCAACCACTATAGCATTCTCCTTCTAGAATTGGATTGATAATAAATGGAGACAATTCAAATTCATTATATACCTTTTCATCTAAAGGATCCACCTTCTAATTTGGAACCTCGTTACTAGGCATAGACAATTGATGTTATTTTCAAGATACATGCTCAACAATAGCAGGATGTTCACTTGGATCCATACATACCTCAGGACCAGCCTCAACCAATAACTTGGTCTTCTTTTTAAGCTTAATGTCTTCATTCTCAACATGAGTAGACAATGAGACATCTTATCAAAATATTTCTTCGCCATAGAAAACAAATTTTTTGATCATCTAGTCTCATCATGACACACACTTTTGATCTTTGGCTTCCATGTGTTAACTTGCCTTCTTTCTTAAACTCTAGGATCCTAATTAAATATATTTTATCTTGTAGACCTTTACTTCTCTGTTCACAGTTGTAGCACACCATACCTTTTTCAAGAAACATATTTAGACACAAATTTGCATTTTGTCCTATGTCATAACAAACAAAACAATCTCCCCATTTTGAACAGGACTCACCTTGTCTAATCTTATGTGGATAATGGTTTGCAAAGTGTCCCACATCAAGATAGTTAAAACACTTGATTATGTTCACACCTCTAGACTTATGACCCCCATTATAGTCCCATGCAAATTCATTTCTAATAGGTCTCTTGCATTCTCTAGCCCTATTACCAAATTGATTACATGTATAATAGTAACCATTAAATCTTGCATACTTCATAGCATTTGGCTAATCTGATTTGTCTTTACTCTGTCAGTACCTTCATTACTTATCTAATGATTTGTCTTCAAAGTAATATTTCCTTGGTTCACATTAGTCTTCATCTTATCTTGAGTAACATTATTTTTTTCTTATTCATATACAAGACCAGTTCTATCACTAGCATGCTTTTGACCACTCAGAATATTGTCTAGATCACATGAGCTCTTTTCAAATCTCACAAATGTCTTCACCTTACTAGCTATCTTTTTTAACTTAGATTTCAAAGATTCATTTTCAGAAACATACCTTGAACATTCATCTTTTTCAACTTTTAGGCTTGTAGATAGAATTTCCAATTAATAACTAAGATGGTTGATCATATCTTCATGCTCCTTGACATCTTTATTCAATCTTGCCTCATATACATTGAATTACTCCTCATATTCCTTGAGATTATATTCCATCTTCTTATTGATCTTCTTCTCAATCTTTAATTATTCAAGAGAATTCATCAAAATAGTCTCACAATCCACCTCATATTCATCTGAATCACTCCAAGTAGACTCTTTTTGATGTGAGAAACTTCCTTCCTCAACCATAAATAGGGCTTCATCTTTAGTAGGACCATCATTTTCATGATCATATTCTGAATCAATGTCTTCACTCTCAATTGATGAGTTACAATCTTCTTTCGTGTAAAGACCCTTCTTGTTTTTAAAGGATCTCTTCTTGTTGTTATACTTTCTAAATCCTTTCTTCCTATATGTCTTCTTGTCCTTCATCATGCTCTTCATCATCTTTCTTCTCATGGTTATGTGGAAACTTTAGAGTAAAATTTCCTATCTCTCCATATTTAAAACATTTGAAGGGTAGTTTACCCTTATACTTTCGTAAGCCAGTGTTCAATTTCCTAGTAATCAAAGTAATTAGTTCATCATCATCAATGTTAGATATGTCATCCTCTTTAGATTTCTTACCTTGGAAATTCTTCTTATGATTCATCTCTATCTTAAATTTAGCTTCCTTGTTTGGTGGTATATCATCATTCTTCCTCATCTCATAGGCAGTAAGGGTGCCATACAATTGATCCATTTTCAACTAAGTAAGGTCATGACTCTCTTCTATAGCAGATACTTTCATATCAAAATTGGAGGATAGAGACCCTAATACCTCTTGAAAAAAAGTAGTCTCTTAAATATTCTCTCCAAGACCTCTAATGATATTCACAATCTCATCAACTCTCTTCAAAAAGGATGCTATAATATCTTATTCATTCATCTTGAGACTTTCAAATTGCCTTCTGTGAGTCTACAACTTAGCAAGCTTAACCTTTGAATATCCTTCAAAAATAGTCTTCAATTTATCTCATATTTTATTCTTAGATGTGAAATGAATTACTTTGGTGAACTCAATTTCTTTAAGACCACAAGTGATGGCATTCATTGTCTTAGAGTTGTTCTCAAATAGCTTCTTGTCTAAAACACTAGATGGAGGAATAGCACAAGCAACATAACCATCCAAAACTAATTGTCATACATCAAACCCTAGGGACATAATGTAGGTCTTCATCCTAACACTCCAAAATGAATAATTGGATATATTGAATATTGGTGATTGCTTAGTAGAGAAACCACCTTGCACATTCTAACTAGCCATTGTACCTTGGATCACCTTCAAGATGTTAAGTCTTTACCAAAGGACCTCACTATGATATCAATTACTAGAGTTACAATCACTAAGAGGGGAAGTGAATCAATGAGCCCAAATAATTCTAATTTCAATTCTAATCTTTACAAATACTTAATTATCTACCATAAGCATTCATGAAGCATATACAACATTCATAGCAATAAACAAGAGAGACAATGCAAGATCAATCACATATCCATGACATATGTGGGAAACCCTCCTAAAGAATAAAATCCACTCGAAGTTGTAATTGGACTATTTTCCTATAAAAATAAGATCCAATTTAGACCAATTATAATTGATCAAAGAACTACAATCCCTATTTAGTGAGACTCCAATCCCATAAGGTGCTACCACACCTGTCTAGTTGAGCTACAATAACAATTAGACCTTTTATCAAGTTTCACCTTGAACAGAGGCTATAACCACCTTAGATTTGAGTTACCAAAAAAACACCTATGAATAAATCCACCTTTGAATTGATGTCAATAACACCTGATGATGGACCTCTGCATATCACTCTTCACCTTTGCTCACACTCAAACAATAAATGCATAATTCTGCAAACAAAATTATGGCCAATAGGTCATATAAATAGTCCTCAATATTTATTCTCTTCAACACATCCTCATGTAACTATACCCCTCCTTCACTTCATAAAACACACACAAGCCTCTCTCTAAATACTCTTCTTGATCTCTCACACACAATCTAGAACCCATCATCTTTGGTTCCACTATTTATAGAACAATTCTGATAATCACTACCTTAGTTAGCCATTAGGCATGTCTTAGCCCTTAAGTCATTTATTACATGAAGACATAGCTCAATACAATCTTCATTCGTCATCCATAGTAACTATGGGTCACCCTTAAGGAACTACACCTTTTAATAAGGTCCTTGTAGTCATTATAGGTCTCATGTGAACCCATTCACTCTTTTAACACTCCCTCGAGCAAAAAAAGAACACATAACCACTTTAAAATACATAGGTCCACTCCTTATGTCCCCTTCAACATCCTTAAATGATCACAAACAACTTATCTCACTTCTATGTATGTTGAAACAACTCAAACACAAACTTGGTGCACACAGGCACCATGAACGAACACACAGTCATATTCTTAAGCATTATTCCTACTCAAGATAGATTGATCATACCTCTAAAAACCACATATAGCATCCTCATGGATTATACAACATGTTCCAATACTTAATTCATCATGTGTCATCAAAACAACATTGATACAAGCTCAGATATCTTTCTTGGGTCACTTGCAGAATAGGCACAAATACATAGTCAACTTCTAGGCAAATAATCTTTGATTTTATAGACTTTATATCTTCAAATCCATATTTCCAAATGTGCCTTGGAGTCCTCTACCACTTTTCTTTTTAATTCAGAAGAAAATTCATACTTTATTGAAAGATATGATCAAAATACAAAGCTCTATTTTTTCCAATGTTAAATTAAAATATTTGAATAGCAAGGGTCATAGTTAACCTTCGAACACATTATTTAAATCTCGTGAACTCTCAGATTAGGATGAATCTCACACCGTCAATCTTGTCTAAGCTTTAATGCATAAACCACAAAACATAAATGTTAAACCATAGTCATGTTGACCTCATCTTGTGTAATCTAAAAACATTGACTCAATGTACTTTATTGATCTCAATGGATCAGTGAGAAGTTTAACGATCAATGTTTATCATCAATCAATCTATACGAATGCCTGCTTGCCATTAGATCCTTATCTTGTACCTTTAATCATATGTTAAACATCATGTATCTATCCTCATATTCCTTCTTCTTGAATCCTTGGAGCAATTATGTACCATCTGTCTTGATCAAGCTTTAACACCTTTAAAAATGACTATGGGGACCCTTTCAATATGCATGAATAGCTAGTTTTGATCCTTAATAACTTCTTTTGAAATTTAATGTAAGATCTCAAATTTGGACCAGATGATCTCCTTCCATAGGAGAATCCAACCATATGACTCACTATTTTTGGAAGCCTCACGTATGTGAGATATAACACCATTAAAATTGCTTCTAAAAAATATCTGTCATAGAGCCAACCATGTCCAAATCTACTTAAGAGGCCAACTTTGAGAATCCATAACTTTTATCGTGCATCAACACATGATCTCAAATTTAGCATAAATCATTTATGCTCAAAATTAAACAAACCCATATGATCATTTTTTATTTAAACCTTCACATGTGTAAGATATAACACCATCAAAATGCTCACTTGGCTCTTTTTACCACACTACAAAATTGGCTAAGTATGGGAAAACACAGTCAATCTTGTTAGGTTGTGGAGCTAAAAGCTTCAATTGTTGTAGACATGGAGATGTTACTGAGTTCCAAAAGTACTGGCATCGACAGTGTAACTGACGTCGATCACATACAGTGCAAAAGGCAATTGGCATCGGTAGGGAGTCAGCCGACGTCAGTCATCACCAAGCAGACAGGGACCGACATCGGTCGCCTGTGGCAGTTCCAAAATTGTTCGTTGCACAAATAGTTAGTTCATTGAACCGAGTGTTTGCATGTTAAAGGGCTAATTATAGTCTCGAGCTACGTGTCTAATTATTGTAATTAGAAGTCTATTTTTGTATGCATGGGATCCTATTTAAAGACCCATGAGGCATGTATTGTAATTAAGAAGGCAAGTAAAAGCATTGAAGTAAGGAAGCAAGGTCAAGGAGATCTACAAGGTGTAAGGTCAAGGAGATCAGCTGAAGCATTCAAGGAGGGGATAACAACTCAGGTTGTTGAGTTGGTTGTGGTTGAGCAAGAGAGAGAGGGAAGAAGTCCTTGAGGTGTGGCAAGCCTTTGAGGTGGAAGAAGAAGTGGCATCTTCTTTATTGTATTTTCTTCTAAGAGTATTTAATACAAGATTGTGCATTGTCTCTCAAATTCTTTGTTGTTTCAAGTTTCTAGTTACTTAATCATTCTGGTATAATTCCGTGTTTAATTGCTTATAAGAAAGGTAATCAATTGTGCTTCCTTGGAGGGGTTCCTAACAGTTGGTATCAGAGCTTAGGTTGTAGGGAGCAGGTTATTGTTTGATTACAGGTCATTCACAGGCATTTTTGATTGAGTGGGAGTTCAGCAATGGTAGAAGAAAGTAAGCTACGAATGGAGAAGTTTAACGGCAAGAATTATCAACATTAAAGGATGCAGATAGAAGATTATCTATATCAGAAGGATTTGTACTTACCATTGGGTGGGGTTGCATGCAAGCACACAGATATGAAGGATGAAGAATGGAATATTCTTGATCGGAAGGCTCTGGGTTCCATAAGGTTGAGCCTTGCATCATCTGTGATTTCCAACTTATCACAGTGTAAGACAACAGAAGAGTTGATAAAATCTTTGGCAAATTTATATGAAAAGCCCTCGGCTTCAAATAAGGTATTTATTATGAAGCAGTTATTTACTTTGCAAATGCAGGAAGGTGGACCGATACATACTCATCTTAGTGATTTCCATGGTTTGGTAAACCAGTTAGCTTCAGTCGATATTGTTTTTGATGATGAAGTAAAGGCTCTCTTAATTTTATGCTCTTTACCTGAAAGTTGGGATAATTTGGTTATGGCAGTAAGTAATTCTGTGTCTGCTTCTAAAATTTTAAAAGTTGATGATGTTGTGAGTGTAATCTTGAATGAAGAAATACGCAGGAAAAGCACAGGTGAATCATCAGGGAATGCTCTAAGTGTAGAAAGCAGGGGAAGGCAAAGAGAGAAGGTCGAGCAAGGGAAATCAAGGTCAAAGATGGGAAGGAGATCTAAATCTAGAGGTGTCACCTACTGGTTTTGTGGAAAGAGAGGACACACAAAGAAAGAGTTTTGGTTGAGGGATAAAGAAAATCAACATGAAGGTAATGAAGAAGCAAATGATGCAGGTATTGTGGCACAGGATGCTCTCATACTTTCTTTGGATAGTCAGATAGAATCATGGGTTTTAGATTTTGGTTCTTCTTTTCATGCATCCCCAAATAGAGATTTGTTTCATGAGTATGTCCAGGGAGACTTTGGAGTGCTTTATTTAGGGGATGATACACCTTGTCAAATAGTTGGCAAAGGGAAAGTGCAGCTGAAATTGCAGATGGACAACACATGAGTGTTGAAGGAGGTTATGCATGTCCCAGTTCTAAAGTAGAGTTTGGTTTCTATAGGAAGGTTGGGTGAGGAGGGATGCATAGTAACCCTCACAGTGGATTCTTGGAAGGTTACCAAGGGTGCACTTATTTTAGCAAGAGGTAAGAAAGTAGGTACTCTTTATCTATCTACTTGTATTACTGATTCTACTTCTAGTTTATCTACTTCAGTTGTATATTCAAAGATGTGGCTTAATAGGCTTGGTCACATGAATAAGAAGGGAATGGACATTCTTAATTCAAAAGGTATGAGTTCAAATTCAGAGGGCAGTGATCGAGTTCATTGCAGGAAAAGGAAATTTGATGCTTTTGACAAGAATAGGGAAGCCTTGGTGTTTATGGAGGAGATGAGGGATAGAGATCAGTCATAGGGGCTGAATAATTCTGAGCAGGGTAGTATGGATAGGGGTTTGATCCAAGATGAGCTCGTAGATAAAGAATTCATCACTTATAGGAATACACAGACACCGACGTCAGTCAGGCAGATACCGACATTGGTCATGTGCAGACCATCAGGGTCGATAGAGTCAGGCAGAGAAGACTGACATCGATCAGATAGGAACTAACATCGACAGAGGGGACACTGGCGTCGGCCAGGGAAATGACATCGGTAGTTAGGGTCAGTGCAGGGAATCGACATCGGTCAGATGCAAACTGGGAGATGGCTGAGATCAGTCACTGGAACGGATGTTGGGTGGACAGCAAGCTATTAAGGAGTCTCAAACACCCATATGGAGGTTAGAAAGGGTATGTAAACCTCATATTCATTGTTCACATTCTTTATTTTATTTATTGCTTACTGATGGTCACAAACCAGAAAGATATGAAGAGGCAATGCAGGTAGAATCCAGAAATAGTGGGAGCTTGGCATGGATGAGGAGTGTGAGTCCTTGGAGAAGAACCAAACAGGGGTTTGTTGGTGGAGTCGTCAGCTAGAAGAAAGCACTGGAAGAGGGATGGATTCCTAAGACAGAGAAGAGAGTGGTGGACACGTGAGACAGAAGGCTAGCGTATATGGTCTTGAGTAGGTTGCAGGACAATGGAGGTTTGACCATTATATTTATCTTTACCAGGTTTGATAATATTAGCTACATTATCCTGTTACTATATTGTGTTGCTTATTGTAGGGTTACATATACAGGGAGTTGTTGACCTAAGGGTAAAGTTAGTTCAGAGGTGTGTTATGAAGAATTTGGGAGTAGCAAAATTCTTTTGGCATAAGAGACATGGAAGATCATAGGTTGATTTTGTCTCCAGTGGGAGTTGTTAGGAAGTTTAGATGTGGCAGGGGACTTGGATGACAGGTATAGCATCATAGGTTTTGTAGTGGTTGGTCTTCAAGAGTGATATTGAAGGGGGATATAGAGCCAAGGGAACAAACTAGATGGTGTACAGGTACAGGTACAGTTGCAGCTATTTATCTCCAAGTGGGAGATTGTTAGGTTGTGGAGCTAAAAGCTTCAACTATTGCAGACATGGAGAGGTTGCTGAGTTCCAAAAGTACTGGCATCGGTAGTGTAACTAACGTCGGTCACATACAGTGTAGAAGGAAATCGGCATCGGTAGGGAGTCGGCCGACGTTGGTCATCACCAGGCAGACAAGGATCGATGTCGGTCGCCTGTGGCAGTTCCAGAACTGTTCGTTGCATGAACAGTTAGTTCGTTGAACCAAGTGTTTGCATGTTAAAGGGATAATTATAGTCTCGAGCTACATGTCTAATTATTTTAATTAGAATTCTATTTTTGTATGCATGGGATCCTATTTAAAGACCCATGAGGCATGTATTGTAATTAAGAAGGCAAGTAAAAGTATTGAAGCAAGGAAGCAAGGTCAAGGAGATCTACAAGGTGTAAGGTCAAGGAGATCAGCTGAAGCATTCAAGGAGGGGATAACAACTTAGGTTGTTTAGTTGGTTGTGGTTGAGCAAGAGAGAGAGGGAAGAAGTCCTTGAGGTGTGGCAAGCCTTTGAGGTGGAAGAAGAAGTAGCATCTTCTTTATTGTATTTTCTTCTAAGAGTATTTAATACAAGATTGTGTATTGTCTCTCAAATTCTTTGTTGTTTCAAGTTTCTAGTTACTTAATCATTCTGGTATAATTCCATGTTTAATTTCTTATAATAAAGGTAATCAATTGTGCTTCCTTGGAGGGGTTCCTAACAAATCTGCCTAGGATCCTAACTTTCTATATGCATATCTTTTTATGCATTATATTACGTGATCTAGAAATTAGTGAAAATAAACTAGGTCCAAAACCAAACAAACCCATATGATTACCTTATCCTAAATTGTCCACATGTGTGATATATTCCATCATCAAACTACTTACTCGGCTCTTTTTGGCCATATTGTGAATTTGACTAAGTATGGGAACACAGTGAAATTTGTCTTAGAATCCAACTTTGCACCCTCATATTTTTTACCATACTTTGATGCATGACTTGAGATATAGCTCAAAATAACTAGGGAATACTATGATCACAACCATATGACCAACTCCCCTTGACTCATTCCCATGTGGCAATGGTGATGTCATCAAATTGCCTACTCAAAATTTTTGCCACTAGACCCAAAGTATCTAGATGAAAACTATGATCAACCATATGAATTATATTTGTGACTACATGATCTCACAGCATATATAACATATTAGGGACCTCTTTCAGATGCTCAAATCACCATACTTAACTCTGAACACTTATGATCATTCAAACTCTGAAGATCAACCAAGCCACATTCAAACATACAAGAACAAGCACATTATACATTTTATCATTGTCACATAGAATATCAAAGAACTTCATCTACTCAATAGGAAACCTTCATGACAACATCATAACATCAACATGACAACTCTCTAATAACATTATCATTTGAATAATCTAATTACATCACTTCTTTATCATTTTTATAGCTAGCATAGTTATGCCTTCCATTAATAAATTATATTAGTTTAATAAATTTAGTATATGATATATCTAAGTTTAGCATTTCATTGACCTATTTTAGATCTGATATTCACCCTTGTGCCTTATCATTTCTATATTCTTAACCCTATCTACCCAAGAGGATCCACAGCCAAATTAAGGTTATACAACTTGAGAAGTCACCAAATGGGATGAAAACACCACCTATGTTGATGTGGGAATTGAAACTAGTAATTGAGTTGAAGTATTAATTATTTTTGTGGAGGATGTGATAATAGTTGTTTGACCCTCTAAGAATAATGGTTTGAAAATATATCCCATGCCACTTCTAGATTAGTAATCAACGTTGTGCTCAAGGGGAGGGATAGTTAATTTATGCCTTTTACTTTTTTAGTTTCCAATATAGTATTAAGGATTTTTTGGAAATCTTAAGGATTTTCACAAATGTGCTCTCAAAAAAATACAATAGATTTAACTTTTTCTTAATCTACTTATTCATGCTCATTTTTTTCATGTATTTCATTATCCTCATGATCAAATTCATCTTCTATAATATTTTTTTCATTATTTTTCTTAGTTTCATTATTGGCACTCTCATTATTAGTAGAATTTTACATGGTATTAGCTTGAGACATTTTAGGTGGTTCAAGGGGTAGTTCAAGATGTTTAGTAGAAATACCACTTAATCTATCACTTTGCCTAGGTTACATATAAATTATAGAATAAATGTGAATAAATATAGCAAGCAAAAACCTTAGAAGGCTGAAAACCCTTGAGCAAGCTAGGAGTTGATTGAGAAGATGCAATGGTTAGGTTCACCAAATGTTTAACCCTTTTCTTGGGTTTTTGATGAGGGTTAAAGGGTATAATAGCCAATACACAAATATGAATATAAGTATTATAAATCAAAATAATTAAATGAAAACTCAGATAAATGAGTATTCTAAATTACAATGTTGAGTTATGTTAAATATAAAAAATACATTCAAAATAATAATTTGATTCCATAAACACTAGGAAGAGATAATATATAGCCTATTTACAAATGCATAGGTAGATCTAATATATGTAGAGGTGGACACATGCGGGAACAAGATTTTGATATAGTCATCAGATTCTAGAAATATTATTTCTAAAGGCTTAGACACTTGCATGAGCCTTGGGACACTTGAATGAATGTAGGTATCCTAGTGTCAATATATATAACCAATACAAAATACTCACTATATTATAAAACAACCACCTAGAACTGTCTAATTTTTTTGTCACCTTTCTGTTAATATATTTTATTCATGCACAGAGATTGTAGATGATTGTTTATGGATCAAACCTTATATCTTCACTTTAGGTCTTTATACCTTACTAAAAATGGGTTAGTGGGCTCATGAAGTCAATTTGACCTCAAGCACCCCTCTATCAATGAGTTTTACCTACATAACCACCACTCTAAAGAGGACCTTATAAATATGTAGTTTTTTTATAAGTGTTGGTGTGTGTGTGCATAAGGGTGAAATATGATATATGCAAGGACATGTAATGATCTAGCTTGTAACTTGAAAAATACTACTCATGGGATACTCTTTAAATTATTTAGACCTGTAATATGATTTCTCCTATGACTAATATATAAATAGGGATGAATATGATAGTCTTGAATACTTGAAAGATGTTTTTTCTATATGTGTGCTTGGTAAGCTTTAGAATATGACTTGGTGATAATGAATGTTCTTTGTTTGGCATTTATACCACACCTTTTGAAAATATATCATGGAAGGATTAAATATAACAAATGGGTTGACCCAAAGGATTTTAAATATTTTTTAATTATATTAATGTTGAGGTGCAAACACTAGATAAGAATTTGGACACTTGCATTGATAAATTTGGACACTTGCATTGATAAAAGTGTCCTTATGTTGGACACAAGTGTCTCATAGGCTAGGAAGCTACTAAGGATATAAAACTAGCTATAAAGGATATATAATAAGTTTTAATCTTTTTTTACTATGCAAGAGATAAGGATCATTAGAAATGACAGGGTCAGACCATAAGATAAATAGTTAGGCATAGTGAGATAGTCAGTGCGAGCCTTTTGACAACATGGAGGTCTAAAACTAAAGGGTAGAGCCTTAATAGGTATTTATCAAGTATACAAGACCAATATGCTATATAAATCATATTTTAGTATCTATAGTTACAATAAAGCAAAATAAGACACCTAGTATAAAGGAATGACCAGCTAGGTATCAAAAAACACTCATACAAGAGTATAACCATCTATAAATCTAGATGACTAGACAAATGCTAAAGATTAAAAATAGAAACTCAGCCAAAAGAATTGATGAGATAGATTTCTTAATAAAAAACCTAATTTAATATGAATAAAAAATGTCAAAAAAATTTACATTAACAAAATAGAAAAAATGGCTTACTTTATTGATGCAATCAATTGAAATAATGTGAGAACAACCTGTAACTTTAGGTTAGAGATGTAAATAAGCAAAAATTTGATAAAGTTAGGCTTATGGGTTAAAAAAAGAAGAAAAGACAATTAAATCATTTACAAAGGGTGAAGACCCTTTTTTTAAAATGTCAAAAAATTGATCTTCTCCACCCATTTGTCTGAAATAACTTAATATTCAACCTTAAAATAGACACATGTGCCAATACCATGAAGGATTTATGCTTAGATTATCATAAATAACTTTGAAAATGTAAAAAATGAATGCATAGAAGAAGAAATACTACTTCAAATGAACCAAGCCACAAAATGTGAGACAAATTTTTTGAAGTGGGTTTAAATCTAAAATATAGATTTAGGGAATCTAGGGTTAAAGGGGTAGAGATAGCCTAGGGCACAAGGGTGATAAACTATCCCTATAGCAAGCCAATTAATTGCAAAACTCAAATAAACATATAATAAATTTATTATGCTGAGATATGCTAAAAATAAAAATTATAGTTATATTAGATATTTCAATGATAATGAAAACATGATAATTAGTTTTGATGTTAATATAGATCTGGATTTGGAATAGGTAGAAAATAGACTAAAATTAGATTCTTGATCTATTGCTTGATTTTGTAAATTATACCTTTGTAGCCACATATACTTGCATCAAGCTAGGATAGTTGTGTTAATGCTTTTGTCTAACTCAGATGTAAGTGTCTAGTATATTATACCCATTAAAACTAGTTGTGACCACCTAGATGCTTTTGGGTTTTTTCACCTTTTCTCTAGTGCATTCAGATCTTTGTCATAGACTGTTACTCCTTGTCAAATAGTAAAACCCTAGTTTTTCATCTTCATAGTGGTTGTAACTTAGAAAATGTGGCTCATGGGATGCTCCTTCAGCACTTCAAACCTATATATTTTTTGTCCCTATTACTGATATGGAAATAAGATGAAATAGGGAAGCTTTGCTCACTTGAGTGTTTTTGGTAAGTTGTCTTGTGAATAGGTAAGAGTTGCTATGTGAATAATGAATGAGGATTGACCTTGTATATATACCAATCCTATTAGATAATATCTTGAATTAAATCACTTAAGCTAACCATAGAAATACATTACATTTGCAAATTGAATGACTTTAGGACACTAGACACTTGCATTGGAATAGGACACTTATATTGACATCGACATTTGACTAGGATGCAGGTGTCTAGGTAGTTAGAAAATAAGCATAGGTCCATAACTTATAGAGATAAATGATAAGTTGGTTTATAAAATTTTGAGTATGATAAAAGGTCTGAGTCATAAGAATAACATTTGTCAAACTAAAAGATAAGTAATAAGCAAAAAGAGATAGTGTTGTGAGCCTTTTGGTAGGAGGATGGGTCTAAAATATTAAGGTACATCCATGATATATATTTTTCAAGTATATAAGACGAGGGTGTTATATAATTTGAGAAATAGTGTCTAAATTCCCCCCCCCCCCGCTTTTTAATCTAGTAATGACATTGCTAGTATAAAGGAAATGAATGTGTACTCGGGTGTGTATAACACACTTTGTCTTTACTTGAGTCCAACATGAGTGCTTTACTAGTGATTGACCTATAACCAAGATCATGTTATAGTATATAATAAGTGCATATAATCTTAAATTGAAAGCATTAAAATGATTGAAATTGAAATAGAACAAGGTTTAGGAGTACACCTATATGTCGATGCAACCATCTTGTCTTTTGGTAATTTAATTTGAAAAGATGTATCATTATGAATCATTAGAGCTATGATTAGAATAAAATATAAAATCTATAAAATTCATATATGTAAAGAGATAGAGATCAATTGGGGGACACATGCCCCTAACTTTAGAGAAAATGTGAGTTTCCACTCGATCGTTGAAATTAGCTCAACCATAAAACCCAATCATACTTATAATCTAGTGAGTGTGAGTGAACCAAATCAACTCACACTATAAAATTAGTGAGTTTGGATGATTTAATCAAGTCTAACCTATAAACTTGGCAAGACTGAGTGGTATAATCACTTCAACCATTGCAAAAATGAACTAATTACTACAGTATATTGGCTCAATACAATCTGTAAAGATATAATCTGATGAGTGATGATAGTCTATAAAAGTATTTTAAATTTGAAAGATGGTTTTATTTTAAAAATTTTAGGTTCTCTTTACATATTATATGCACCTTAGATATGTATCATGCTAAAACTATGTATAACAATGGTACTAATGTATATAATTCTACCACAAATGTGTATCTAAATCATATAACTTCATAATTTGGTCAATTTGAAAATGATGTGTGGAGAACATGTTTACAAAATATTCCCCCACTATAATTTGAAACTAATGATTGGTGTAAATGTGGATAACATGTTTCCAAAACATGCCCCCACTATAATTTAAAGTTGTGAACTAGTGTAAATTTGAAAAACATGTTTCCAAAACATGCCCCCATTGTATATATGAATATGTGAAGAATGTGAAATCCATGCCTCTATGGAATTCCCTCACTAATATTCCCCCCCCAACCCCAATTTTGAGGTGAGGGGAATTAAAAACTAATAGTCACCTTATCTCAAAAGGATAAGATAATTGTATAATACGTGTATGAACCAAGTGGCATATAGAAGTAACATGTCTAGGTAGACATATCATTGAAGTATGAAGAATGTGATCACATCAAGTCTTTAGATGCATGATATAAATCATGGCAATGTCTATATAGTAACAGTATAAGCTCATTAAATAATCAATCACACACACAAGAGCACTCAAAAGCAAAACAAAAGACAAGGGTCTAAAGAGACCATGAACAAGGGGCATGTTTAAATGTCGTAGAATTGAAGGGACATGACTTAGTTAAATGTCCATAAAATAAATAATGACATAATCAAATGTCAACATACAAAAAATAATGACATGTTCAAATGTCAAAGAGGCAAACAAAGGTGTGTGGGCCATAAATAAAGGAACGTATTTAAATGCTCAAATAATCAAATCAAGACACTCAAAGAAGTACATAAATAAAAAGTATAAGTAACTAGCATAAACATATCATATTGGTCCCTAGATATATGTGTTAGAAAAAAGTGTTAAGTACATAGCATATCAAGTACACTATGAAAGATATAAGTATTGATAAAGGCATGTGTAAGTATATAAACTCAAACATGATAATGTAAAGTGATCATAGAATGATATAGACTAGGTTTATTATGATCCAAGAAGTGGATCCCTCCAATGTCTATATGACATGAGTATAAGGAAGTCCCAACATCCATAAGTGCATAGATCATGTATCCATGTATACATGAATCACACTCAAAAGATGCATGAAACACTTGTATATAGAAAGAAATGATATGTTATCTACCAACATGGAACTAACAACATAGATGCCAAGCAGATAACATAACATGTAAATGCTGAAAATATTTTTGGATTTTTAAATTTTTATGGTATTATTTGGTATGCTTGGAATATGTCGAATAAATCACTATCCTATGATCTCATCCAATGTATGGTCATAGGTATCTTCCCATTAGGAACTTGGTGTAATAAATTAGTGCTACTGCCAAGGATCATGTATAAGTGTAATATATATCATTGTAAAATCTATAATGCTCTCATATGTAAAATAGGACTCTCTAACTATGAATAAATAATGAGAGTGGGGGTTTATGAAACCCATCATTGAATGCTCCATGGTTTCTTTGGAATATCTGTAAGTAGAACATGTGTAGATACTCTAAATATTTTAATATGGTGTATAGTAGATGAGTATTTTATGGAACCCACTATGGATATTTGATGTAATGATCACTTAAGTATTGGTTATTATGTAAAGGGCAATGCCTATTGATTACCCTTTTGTGAAAGATTAACCTTAAGAGGTTTTTTAATTAATTGTCTAGGTACAAAGTTATCTTGTTTAAGTGGATATTCATATATAATTTTAGAATTGTAATTACCCTATTATCATGAATGTATTTAAAACACCTATACATTATAGAAGGTATTTCTCAAATTATATGTATCCAAGGTCATCCCAATAACATATTAAAGACACCCACATAAGTTATAACTGAGAAAGTAGTAACCATATGTGTGGGACCCACCTGTAAAGATAGGTCAATATCACCAAGAACCTGTTGTGAGGTCTTATCAAATGATCTAATTGATATGGTCAAAAGATGTAAATTAGAATTTGTATATCTCAAATGCATAAGTAATATCATGGTATAAATATTCTCACTTACACCATTATCAATCATAACATTCTGTATAGGTTGGCTATCAATGTATGCTCAAATGAATAAAGAAAGAAGATCTAAATCTTTATCCATAATATCGCTATCACTGAAATTAATAGAGGTTCTTTGAAATGTAGGAGGTTTATGCCATGCAAACATGTAACCTATCTTTATGGTGCATTAGATAACAAATCTTATTAGGTGGTTTTTATATTGCATTAATCATGGTGGTTGCTTCCTTTTTAAATTCAAGAGGTTTGACCTTATAACTTAGTTTGATAATAAAATTAATATTAAATTTAAATTTAGTTAGTGTGTTTACTACATACTTAAGTTTGTTCAATGAGATAAGTTTTATTTCATGATCATGAATAATGTGGCATAAGTCATTGAAAGATTTGAATTTTTTGAAAACAATGGACTTGTGTAAAGGAGCAAGCAAACTTTTCTTGAATATGTCTTGAAGCTCTTTATCTACCATAAGATTGGTCATTTTAGCTAACATTCTCTTGTATCTCAAGACATATTCATTAATTGGTTCATTAGTTCATTGTTTAATTTTTGTAATTGGGCATAGGAAACCTTCTCGGTAATGTTAATAGAGAAGTGTCCCAAAAATTGATCTACAAGGGGTTTGAAAGTATTTACTGATTGAGTTGAAAAATGATAGAAACACCTTAAAGCATAGTCTTTTAAGCTCTTTGAAAATAATTTGGTCAAAATTTTATCATTGGAGGCATAATCAAAGCATGCCACATAAAAAGATCAAAGATATTGTTCAGGATAATCTTTGCCATCATAAAATGTGAACTTAGGTGCAAAAAAACTAGTTGGTAGGGGATGCAAAGATATCTTTGGTGTAAGAGGATTATGCAACACCTCTTGTGAATCAATAGCATAAGGTGATTTCATAGAGTTTTGTTCAATATTTGTGACCTTAGTTTACAAAAGCTTTATTATTTGGACAAGAGCTTACACCTCTTAATTTGATATTTAAGAAGTCACCAAAGGAGGTGTAATCATAAGTTGGGTGGATATAGGCATTAAAACTGGAAATTGGGTTGAAGTATTAAGGTTTTCTATGTAAGATGTGGTAATATTAGTTTTTAGATACAAATTTTAGAAATCACAATTCATGCCTCCACTACATGTTGGTAAATTAGTTGGAATGAAATCAATTATGGTACCTTTTAAAGATTCACCATCACTAGGTGAGAAAACCTTAACCTTAACATACTTACTGATTTCATCTTTTGTAATATATAAAAATGTGTCTATTAGCCCTTGTTATTAAGATGAGTAACTAGTGCTTCTTTATCTTCCATTTGAAAATGAGTTCTTTTATTAAGATGTTTCATTGCTTAAAAATGAAAGATGGAAGAATTTAAAACAAAAAATTGAAACCCTAACTAAATGAAAACCCTAGGAATAAAAAAATCACATTCATATAGATTAGGTTCATCAAATATTTTACCCTAAAATCTAGATCTATGGAATCTAAGGCTAAAGTGGTAGATATAGCCTGCTAGGGCACAAGGGTGATAAACTATCTCTATAATAGACCAATTAATTATAAAACTCATTTAAAATATAGCTCTATTACATGTTTTAATGATAATGAAAACAAGATAGTTAGTTTTGATGCTAATACAGATCTAAATATGAAACATACAAAAAATAGACTGGAACAAGATACTTAGTTTTCTCACTTGTGTTTGATTGAGTGTTATTGGTAAGTTTCCTTGTGAGTAGGTAAGAATTTTCTAGGTGAAGAATGAGTGAGGATTGATATTGTATATATACCAATCCCTTTCAAGAATATCTCACATTATTTCACTTAGGCCAACCAGAAGAATATGTTACATTTGAAAATTGAATTATTTTAGGGCACTAGACACTTATGTTTGGATATGGCACTTGCATTGATGCAGGCATCTGACTAGGATACAAGTGTCCCAATAGCTTAAAAATAGGCATAGGGTCAAAACAAGCATAGATAAATGATAAGCAAGTTTATAACATTTTGAGTATGATAGAAGGTCTAAGTCATCAAAATAACATTTCTCAGATTAAGAGATAAGTAATAAGCATAAAGAGATAGTGTATGTGAGCCTTTCAGAAATGGGAAGTGTCTATAAGCTAAGGGTACATCCATGATATGTATTTTCCAAGTGTACAAGATTGAAGTTCTATATAATTTAGAAATAGTGTCTAGAGTGAGAAACATAATTAACAAAAAAATCACATGTATATTAAGAAGGCTTGTGAACAACTATTCTCAACAATGCAATCTTCAATAGATAAGAAGAGTGAGCTTCAAGTGTAGAAGATATAAAGAAGATCTCTTTCAATAGAGCTAAAAAAAAGAAGGGGAAGTTAAAAAGAATCTCATCGTGACCTTACATGACCTTTTTAGTATGTGTCTTATGTTCATATTCCCCATAAGGTGAGGGCAAGTGTGTGACAAGTGAAAAGGGAGAAAATAACTCCAAAATTCCCTACAAAAAGTCAAAAGAGATGTGATACCTCTTGAAATTTAGAATTAATACAAAACCTACACACCTAAAAACTTGGGATAAAAATATTAACACAAATAAAGGGTGATCTTAACAATGTTTCTATGTGTGTGAGTGACATTTGAACATGTCCCTTGTATGTGACCCCTTGGCCTTATAATGTGCCTTGTGTGTTTTTTGTGTACTATTTATTTTTGTGTGGCATGGCCATGACAATTTTTTGCTCAAATTTTTATGTCATTATGGATATCATGCATCTTACCAATTTTTGATGCCATGATGGCTATCATGCATCCTCCCCAATTTATTCTATTAGTTTTAGTTATCTTCAGTATATCATCACTTATCTACTTGTGAAATTGAAACACCTATCTTGACAATGCCAATATGTATTATTATTTCCACATTCATATTATATCACTATTTCACTCAATTTATATATGTGATGATGCCATGTTCTTCATGTTATCATTACTAATCATATTTTTATTTTTATAACATCTCTCATTTACAATTTTTTTTTGTGAGTTAAGTTATTATGCATGCTTTAAAACTCACCTCAAAAGAGGTGGTATACACAGTGACTTATCTTAAAGACTAAATTACAACAACCCAATACACAGTCATAAATTTATAATTTATACATAGTTTATCAAGTTTCAAGCCTAAAAATCACCTGTAAAGAAGTTTTGGACAAGATCACTCCATTCATATAGGGGTGTAGGTTGGCCTTGTCCAAATAATGTATTATGGTCCCAACAAGCAAATAATAATTATTTTTATAAATTCTTAAAATATTAGTCAATTCATAATAGTTCTTAACAGGTACCTAGTCATAATTTTTCAAAAAAATACTCAAGTTTATCTTAGATTTTGCTCATAATGGGTACATCATGCATAACATGTGTTCCATATTTTACAAAGATGTTTTTTGCTTAGAGAATCACATGATATTACTCAGTTTCAAAATCCATATACACTCAAACATTAGATTGGCAGCATGTGTGTGGCATAAGACTCCCTCCTTGCTTAGTTTTGCACCAATTTTATAGATGGAATGGCAACACTTATCACTCTCTATGTTGTATACACTAGACTCAAATTATGTTATTTTTGCACTAGTTTTGATCCAATTTTTCACCAAAAATGAATCTCATTCCATCTCTAATGGTTAATTCACCTTTTTTCACCAGTTTTACACTAGATTTATCTATTGGAATTTATACATGAATTCCAAGTTATGATACTAATTTGGGTATGTAATGATCAAGTTAAACACACCTTGAGTTCTTAAGCATAGTACTCTATTGATGAGGATTGTGGCATGTATATCCCAATCTAAGATTTTTAATTTAAATAAAATATACAAGGGTCAAACCCTATACAGTCACCAATTTTACACCATAAAACACAAAGGTTCATGTGCCTAATTAGATATATTCATTCTTTATTATTATATCTATAAGTTTATTGTCTTTTAATTTCAGATTTTAAGTTTAAGTAATGATTTATTTATACATATTTCATTGAAAGTTTGCATGAAGTTCAGTGTCATGGCTTACATTCAAGGTTGTTTTTCAAAAGGTAAGTTCAAATACACATTTCTCCTTTTACTCTAGTACTTTCACTTTTTCTCCATTATTATAATAAAGGGGTGGGAGGTATGTAGACACATAAATTAACAATTAAGCTTAAATAATTCACTTGTGACCACTCTTTATACTTACTTAACTCAAGCCTCATTTCATGGTCTTTTGATCACTATTCCTTCACCCCTATTATGGATGACCCATTCCTACAAACAAATAATAATGTAAAAATATATATATCCATCATATTAGGTAGCCTAAACTCACTTTTGAATTGATCCACACTTTTAGTTTAGTTGTCTTTGCTCTTTAGACAAGACCACCCTATTTGGACAAACTCATTCCACAATAGTGTCCAATTCTGACAACTGTGTCCTCTTCCCACTAAATAATGATTAGTTGTTCAGATTTATTCATGTAATGGGTCATCCCTTAAGTTTATCAATATTAATCTAAATTAATTCCCAAAATATCACGATAAATCTACTTTTCAAACCATTTTGCACACAAGAGGCTCATACATGAAAAAACACTAAAACATTTTACTGTACATTGAGATAAAAACACTTATTTTTATCAACTCAGAGTCCAACATCCAAAGTATCCCTAAACTAAGTTTGTATACACCTCCAAGATAATAATTAATTTTTGAATCACTTAATCACATCAGCATTGCACTATTATTTATCATTTAGTACCAGTATTTCACACACAACACCATAGCATGGGAGAACTACATAGAGTTTGATCCCTTTTTGGAGTATTAGTATGTAGGTAGCACTCAACACATAGGGTGATGAGGTAAAACACAACTTCAACTACTCAATCATGTATTCCATTTTATTCATTTATAATTTTTGTTCTTTGAGTTAAGGTTACAAGTGAAGAAGAACATATACAGTAGCTTCTACGACAGATTGTGCATCATGAAATACATGAATAAGACTAATAAGAAACAAAATAGAAACTCAAATTTTCATAGTGTAAAATCCCTTCCAAACATTGATGTTCGCTAAGGACACCAATGTGTCATGCCCTTGTCCAATTATAATGGCCTTATCTATAGATCTAATGAGGTCTTGATTTGGATTCATAGTCAATCTATACAATCATATAATCATATCTACAATCATATGCACAGACTTACATTCCTATTTTCCAGCTAATTTATTTTCTTCTTGCATTTTCCTTTTATATCATCTTTCTAAATTTGGTAAATTACAAATCATTGAATATATAATTGTCTATATTTTACATCCTTATTTAGCTCAGTCAATTTTATCTAATTAGGATCTAGCATCTTCCTAGTTTCCCAAAATTTGATAAAATGTTCAACAATAGTGGCAACTCCATTTATAGTCTTACCAAGAACATGGGTATTTAACATGTTATTAAGATTCCCTTGGATATAAAAAATTCATGTAATACTATCTACATTGTATAAATGCTTCAAATACATACATTGCAATCAAGCGTTCAATGTTTCAGGCATTACTATGAGTACCCTGTACAATCAATAGTAACTCCTCCATCCCCATAACCATTGCAGTTCATTATGGACTTATTAAAGAGCATAGTATAAAAACAACAATGACACCTACTCAAAAGTGAAATATAAAGTTAATTAGTACACCCATTCAAGAGTTTAATACAGAATCAATTATGGCACCTATACAAAATCATTCTTTACATTCAGTTCAAAGAAAAATGGTATACCTTATAAATCAACAAGCTTTGTATCAGATAATTACTCAAAGTTTAAATAAATAAAAATCTTTCACAACATTTTTTAAGGTAGTAACTCAAACAACTTAGCATCTCCCACAATGAAAATAGGTAGTAAGACATCCTCATATTATACAACAAACTGCACCAACTCCTACACCACTCTCAATTCACCATTGGTTCAAATTATGTAAGTGCTTCAAAGAGGGGGCATAGTTATCCATCATCAATTATAAGTTATAGGTCAATTTAGTTTCACCTATTATTTAATGTGTTCTTTTTTACTTAATAATAAAATGCTAAGAATAAATAAACTATTAAAAATTGAGTTAGGTCTATATAAATATACAAATCTAAATGTGAAATATAAATTTTATAGAATTGAGATTGAGTTATAAATAGTAAATTGATAAAATATATGAAAACCTAGTTTGGTTTTGATTTATTATTGACTATGCAAGTTAACTGTGAGTGGAAACTGGTTGAAAATACTTATGAATTGAGTCACATATGAAAATAAAAAAGAGCATGGAAACACATTATGGCCTTATCTATTGATTATGACCACATATTAGTTAACTATGTGATTGATTTTTTGATCCAAGTACTTATGACTATCTATTGGCATTTATTGTTTGTTTGTGTGTGCCACTTTAATACATGGAAGACCTACAAAATATAAAACCTAGATCCTACACAATAAACATGATAGAGATCAAATGCCAAAATGGTGGAATAGGGATAGGGGAATAACTAAGTTATCCTTAGAAAATATTGTATAATCTGAGTGTTGTCTACATAGCCTAAAAGGGCCTCAGGCCGATGTAGTTCTTCCTCCTAGAGTGAGTGTGTAAATTTTGAATTTTTTATATGAATGAAAATGGATAGATTAATTTAGATAATTAACAATGAGTACCCTTGAACTACAATAAAATTACTTCAGACTTGGCCTATGGCTATTAGAATAAAACACAAATTAATTTGGAAAGAATAGCACTATTTTACTCAAAATCTAATATAATTGCGAAGTGATTGCTAGATATGCTTTGAGAGACCTTGATGTGCTTATATAAAGGAATTTTTTTAATATTTTCATTAATAAACCTTGTTAAAAGTGAGAGAGGTGGAAAATACAACATCTCAAATTTAAAAAGTTGTCATTAGAGCATAGGGACAAGGTCGCTCTGGTAGAATAGGTCACAGTGTAACTTTTTTTGACTTAGTGTGGTCCTATCTTAAAAATACAATTTGTTGGAATTAGTCTGATAAGAGTTTGTAAAAAAAATAGAGATGTTTGAGTGATGTTCTAAGTAGTTTCAAGATAGTTTATATAATAGTGAAACTCTTGTATAAATGATAAGTTAAAGAAATGACTAATAAACCAAGTAATAATAAAGATTTCAAGATTAAACTTTGTCAAATACTTAATGATTAATTTTGAGTGTTTACACCTATATATAGGTGTACTCATCCCTTGTTTTCTTTTCAATTTAAATTTTATTTTCAAATTTCAAGCTTTTTAAAATTTTAAAAGGAACAAAATGACTACTTTATGTGTTGTTATAGGGTTCACCCTTTACTTTAGATATGTCATTACTAAATAAAGGGGGAAATGTAGATACATAAATTTGATCACAAGTATTATATAATGTTAATTATTTACACATACTCTAAGCCATTTATCTATATACAGATTCAAACCTTTGTTTGTCATCGATATTACATATAAATTATAATGTCAACTGCTCAAACTATCCAAAATTAGCTTCAAATAGTCTTGAGTTTAGGATAAGTCTCCTTGATCTTTATAGACAAGTTTGTGCTAGGAAAACAAGAGTGTTTTGCACTCTTGTCCACTTAAGCTAGTTATATCCTACACCAAATAAATTGTAGTTTTCAAAATTCAAAACATCATTTTGTGTCTTCTTGCATGTTTCATAAGGTCAAATAAATAAAATCATCAAAAGATTTGCTTATAAATACATGTCAAATGTCATTCATTAAAACCACATGTTACTCGCTTCAACATTTTACACTTCTAACCATTGAGAAAATATGCCTTATTCTTTCCAAATTCAATATCACTCACAAGGATAAGCCATAATCCAAGTCAAGATCCCTTTAAATAAAATTAAGAGTTATCATTGTCAAGTATCAAATCCATTTTTTAGTTGCATGCATATAGTCAAAGGAGCACAAATTACACATTAACTCGAGTGGGAGAGCTATGTGGGCTTAATTTCCATCCTTGGATTATTAGATATGTAGGTAATTATCAATCATCAAGGGGGTGATTGAGGTTAGCTCAATCCATTACAGTCCCCTATTTTATTATAGGTTTTTAAGCTATCAAAGTGCCCTTATGATTTTAAAGGCAAGAGAAAATAGATAAAAAAATTATGTGTGGCATAACACAGGTTATAATATATTTGGTTACTTAGTAGACATGTGCATAGAAGTCACAGTGATCAAATTTATATCACATTCAAGTGAGATACATTTACGATCAGCAGACTCGAGTGCACTATGTTGTTGTCTAATTACAATGGTAATGTATAAGAATATTCTCTACTTCTGCCTCTTAACTATCATTTTTAGAATTATGTTTTCTCTATCTTTTCTTGTTAGTCATTTATCACAGTCAACTAAGACAATTCTATAGTCAACAAACTCGAATGCACTGCATTGCCATCCACTTATAGTGAACCTATATAGATTTTATTTCTAATCATCTACCTATTCCTAAACTTGTGCAGTCATATCTTTCACTAATTTTCATTATTAGACACTCTTAATAGTAATAAAAAAGATGTATTCAAGTTAAATATATATATTCTTATTACTTTCCAAAAATAGTAGTTTTCTATATTTAGCACTTTGTTAAAATCAAAATTTATGATTATTGTACATCTTTAACATTTTGATATTCTATAGTTTTATACTTATATTCAAATATAATTTATTATGTTTTATAAAAATTACGGTAAAAGCAATCATACATCTATGGGGGCACACTACTTGTGTATGTTTTCTTTACAATATATATCCCTACTAAGGGCACATTACTAATATAGAGGCATATTATTTATCCCTATCTTGTTTTGCCTTTGAGGGCATCATACCCTTATTTATCTCTTCACATGCACATACGAAGATGGCATTGGGGTATATCATTTTCTCCTCACTAACTTATCTTCATATGAGGATGCACATACCCATTGGGCTTTACATAATGTTATCTTTTATATGTGATGCCACTTGCACATACTACTTATCTATCTTACTATTGGGATTTACATGATGATATTTTATGATGGTTACATACACTATATATAAATTATCAAAGTATTTTACATGATGATATTGTATGATGGTTACATGTCATATATGAAAATACATATTAATTTTAACTCTTTCTTTTGTGATGAGTGATTGCAGGCACATGTTTTTCAATCCCTCACCTCAAAATGGGGGAATATATCCAGATATTATAGATTTTTCAAAATTGAGCAAAATATTTTTTAGATTTTTTAAGATGGATAAAAATAGAGTCAAATTTATTGAAATGGAGCTATTAAATATTTTATCTAAATGACATTATCTACTTCCTTGATTAATAATTAGATTGGGTTGTCGGGACTCCCTAAGAAGGTCTAGTTATGCCTAGGACTTGTCTAAAAATTTATAATTAGAATAAGAAAAATGATATTTTGTTAGTATGAGTTATGAAAACTATTTAACCCTAAAATATAGATTGGTGAATCTAGGGTTAAAGGGTAGAGATATCATCGGTCACAAGGGTGATAAACTATCTTTATGGCAAGTCAATTATTTACAAAACTCAGATAAAACCTATACTAAATTTATTATGTTAATATATGTTAAAAATAAAATATATGCTATACTAGATATTACAATGATAATGAAAATAAGATACTTGGTTATGATGCTAATATAGATTTGTAATTAGAACAGGTATAAAGTAAACTAGATATGTATTTTAGATCAGTCGCTTGAGTCTAAAATTTTTACCTTTGTAGCTTTGGACACTTGTTTTGACCTTGGATGGTTACGTCGATGCTTCTATCTAGATTAGAATTAGGTGTCTAATACAAAATGATTTCTAAAATTGGAAGAAACCATCTAAAATATTCTAGGTTATATGTTATATTTGCTTTGATTTACTCATATTTGGATCATGGGTTGTCTATCCTTATCAAATAGTTAAACCCTATTTCTTTATCTTCATATTAGCTATGGGAAAAATGGATTATTGAGCACATAGTGTCAAGATACCCAAAATACCCTTATATCAATGAGTGCTACCTATGTATCCAATACTCTGAAGAAGGCTTCAAACTTATGTAGTTCTCCCCTACATGTTGGCTTGTGTGTGAATCATGAATGTGTGATAAGCAAGTACAATAGTGGCCTAGCTTGTAACATGGAAAATGTGGCTCATGAGATGCTCCTTTAGTAATTTAAACCTATATATGTTTTTCCCCTATGACTAATATGGAAATAGGAGAAAATAGGGAAGCTTTGCTCACTTGAGTGCTTGATTGAATGCTTTTGTTAAGTTGCCTTGTGAGTTTTTAGGTCTATACTAAGTGAAGAATGAATGAGGGTTGATTTTATATTTGTAATAATCCCTTTGGAGAATAGCTCACATAAAATCACTTAATCCAACCATAGTTATACGTTTCATTTATAAATTGGATGATTTTAAGGCATTAGACACTTGTATTGGCATAGGTATTTGACTGGGATGCAAGTGTTCAAGTAGTTGGAAAATAGGTTTAGGTCTAAAACTTTTAGAGATAGAAGATAGGTAGGTTTATAACATTCTTGGTAAGATAAAAGGCATGGGTCATTAAAATAACATTTTTCAAACTAAGAGATAAGTAATAAGCACATAGAGATAGTCTATGCGAGCCTTTTGATAGTAGGAAAGGTCTAGAAACTAAAAGTACATCTGTGATATGTATTTTCCAAGTGTAAAATACAAAGGTGTTATATAATTCATAAATAATGTCTACATTTCCCCCTTTAATTTAGTAATGAAATTGCTAGTTTAAAGGAAAAGGAATGCATATCAGGGTTTTTATAACACACCTTGTAGATACTACATTTTAATCACTTTTATGTCAAAATTATAATCAAAATTGACTTTCCATAATCACAAAAAATCACTATTTGATCCAATTTACCCACACAGCTACCAATTTAATCTAAAATTGCAATGACACATCTCTAATAGAATAAATAGATCATATTAAAACATTAATCTTATCTATCACATTTCAAATCAAATCAATCCTTTACAAGTGTTATTATAAGACAATTAAATAAATATTTGATTGACAAAAGAACATTGCAATTGCACCTTTATTCTAATTTTCAATTAATCACCTTAATTAATTAGCCTAATCATTCTTCTAATGAAAAATTCTATGAATTGGAATTATCTATTTTCCATAAAGCAAAATAGATATATTACCTCACATTGGTGATGTCATAGGGGCAAGTCAATGGAATGGAGTGGATTTTGGGCAAGGTGGTCTATGACATGGCCACTTACACACTCTCTTACGCCTCTTACAAGAGCCTCTTACACACTCATCTATGACATACTCGAAAAGGACCATTCATTGCACTTCCCTTCCAAATCTCTTCCACACTCTAATAAAGTCTTAAATGGCATGTCTTACACACTCCATGTGTGCAACCATGAATTGGAGGATTCATTCTCTACCCTCCTTTTGGATATGAGATGGATGGTTCATAATCATTCTAAAAGTCTATAAATACATAGGCTTTTGGCCATTATAGACAAGCTTCTTCATACAAACTTACTCTATCAAATTATACAAGGAGCTTTAACATTCTCATGCCAAGCCAAGCCAAAAATCAAGTCTTAAATAAGGAGAGATGTTATCCACATGTGTAATCAAGCATTGCCAAAAACTTTTAGCCTACAATCCAAACTCAACCTCTTCAAACCAGTTTTCAATCAAATCTCCAAGGAAGCTATAAACATAATTTTTTTCTTCTAATTTGTATTTCTTCTTTGTTTTTCATAGTTCAACCTAGGAATTAGGCTTAATATGTTATGTTCTCAAGATTGTTTTGATTATATTCATTGATAATTAGACTTACCTCTTTCAAATTTTTAATCTATATAATGGCATACTTGAGGGGACACAACACACCTCACAAGTTCTTATAGATTATTTACTTCCTTCTAATGACCATAATTAGCCTTATAATCAAGTTAATTCACTCTATTTTCTTCAAAATTTCACTATTTTTTGTCACATGCCAAAATAGTGAAATCATTTTGTGTAACTGGTAAATCAAAATTAACTTTAAAAAAAGCATTACTTGCATCAACAAAATCATTGTTTATGCCTTAAATCTATTATGTGTAAGTCAACTTTGATGAAATCGTACCCAACTTTAATGAAATTATTATTTGCATCAATGCAATCATTTTATGATTTTTCTATCTAATTTTCTATATAAGCTCTAACAATGAAATTGTAACCAACCTTAGTGAAATCATTTTTGTTGCAGTTAAATAATTTTATGCTTTTCTGACTATTTTTTGTGCAATTCAACTTTGACAAAATCATCACTAACTTTGGTGAAATTGTTTTTTGCAGCAATGAAATCATTTATGTGCCTTCGTCTCTTCACTTTTCATCTTTTTATTGCCTTCTACATCTTCTTCTCTCTATTAATAGTCTTTAATTTCACTTTTTCCTATTTCTATTTTTTTATTTTCTTGATCTATCTTTTGTAGAATAATGAAATTGGAGGGGACTATAGCAAAATTATTTTCGATGTGGCAAAATCATTTTTCATATCTTTCTATTTTTTTTTGTGTAGGTCAATATCAGTGAAATCATCGATCATAAAAGAAAAAAATTATTATTATTAGTGAAATTGATTTCCAATATTTCTATATTCTATGGGGGTTGAAACAATGAATTCATTGGTTAGAGTGGTGAAATCACTCTTCAGAACTATAAAATCATTATGTGGTAAAACTAAGACCTAAACAAACTTATTTTCAAGCTCCTTACTAGTTTAAAACCACATTTTTCAAATTTATTATCATTTGTCTAGTAGGACCTTGATAAAAAAAGTGGGTTTTAATTCTAAGTAAAGCACATTTCTTTTCTACACATCTCGATTTAGGCTTAAAACAAATTCACATTTTATTTGGGTTATAAGAAAAACTTGTTTATTTTTCAAGTTATTTCCTTTCATACAAGTTTTTATTTCTTGTTACTTGATTGTCTTATGGGGTTCTTTGCATGTATGCTCTCCCTTTTTGGGTGACCCAAAAATGTAAGGTTTTTATTTTCCTAATAACCTTATTTTCCTTTGACAGTGTGAGGTGGAGTTCATCACCTTCCCGCAAGTCTTAGGGATGCATTGACTATGAAGTCACATCCTAGCATCATACCAACCCTATTATTTCATAGAGTATATAAATTTAGGTCATGTTAGTGTTATCTTAGCTGAAAGGTCCCTTAGAACTTGATTTTTCTGTTAGCACTTCACTAAAATCTTACAGCTAAAGTGGTTATGAAGGGACAAGACCCTTTGACAAATGCCCATTAAATCTCAATGTCCAATTGATGGTTTTTTGTGCCCATATATTGTAAAGTATATTAGGACCATCTATAAATCCAAACAAAACTTTTAGACCTTATTTCTCTATAGAACATTCATTGATGCAAGGGTGTAAATGTAATAACCCCCAAATATTACCTTACTCGTACAAACATTTTGAGAAAAGGGTGGGATTAAAACACCACCGATAACTACAATAATGTTTTAAAAAATCTTAAATTTTATAATCCTCTCTCAAGGTAATTATATTGAATCATCAAATGAATGTGATGCAAACACACATCAGTTATTAGAATTGCCTTGTAATGCTTGTGTGTTATTGCTTGATTGTTATGTCAAAACCTTATTTATACTTGAAACCAAAACCAACAAATTAAGTCAAAATCTAAACCATTCTTATACACACACAATGAGGCATTATTTTACCAAATTTTTAGGTCAACAAAAGTGATAAGTCAAACTTGGTCCAAATACATACAATTCTTGTCTAAAGCATGTTGTTATGTCATCTAATTTGAGTTAAACCCTAATTTTGATCAAATACCAAATTCCAATTTCAAACCAATTCCAAATTCCAATCCACTATTAGTTCAAATTCAAAACCAATTACAATTCAAATCCAAATTCTAATTTTAGTCTAATCAAGTCTGAAGTCAAACATGGTTGACCAAGTCAACCCAATCCAAATCTCAAATTTAATCAACTTTATAAATTGGATCAAGTTTAATTGAATCAAATGTTAAAAAAAATGCAAGTCAAACATTATCTAAGTTACACACCCAATCCAAAGTTCACGCAACTTTAAACCATACCACCATTCCAAAGCAAACTTGTTCAAAGCCTAGGTCAAATTTTACAATCGAATCAAATAGCCTTTTAAACCAACATTTTAAAAGTAAATCAAACTTGTTTAAAGCATTTGATGTAAAAAAATTTGTGTACCCTTTTGGAAACAAGTTTGATTCACACACCTCTTATATTTGGATACTTACATGAATAGTCCACTTTGACATTTGCATTAATAGACCAAATCAAGCATTCAATGTCTACCAAGGCCAACTAGAACTTTATAATCCAAATCAAGTCAACTTTGACCAAGGTACCATTCCAAGATAAATCAGGTTCATCTTAAACCATGTACCATGCCAATCAAATCCAAATTTGTTTCATTTCAAACCATGTACCATGTCAATCCAAGCCAAATTAGGTTTGTTTTGAACTACGTACCAAACTAATTCTAAAACCAAACCAGTCTAAGTCAAATTTAGTTCATCTTAAACCATGTGTCATATCAATCTAAGCCAAATATGGTTCATCTTGAACCATGTACCATGTTAATTAAATCCAAATTAGGTTTTTCTTGAACCATATACTAAACCAATTATCTACTATATCAGTCAAATCCAAATAAGGGTCATCTTGAACCATGTACTAATCCAATAGAGTCAATACCAAACCAAGTTCATCTTGAACTACATACGAAACCATTTTGATCCAGTCAAGTTTATCTTGAGCCCCATTTTAATTCTAATCAGGTTCATCTTAAACCCCATTCTAACTCTAATTAGGTTCATCTTGAAACCCCTTCCAATTCTGATTTAGTTCATCTTAAACCACATTCTAATATGACCAAGTTTGTCTTGAATTACATTCTAATTCTAATTCCAAATCAGGTCAACTTTGATCAAATTCAATTTCAAATATACATATTAGAACCATGTTAAATCAAGTCTATTTCATCCAAATCCCATTATTTTGAATCAATCACATGCCAATTCAAAATCACTTCTTATCTTTCCATTCAATTTCTCACACATATCAGTTGGGAATGACAAAAATATATCATCCATCCTTTCTTTCACTTGAACCAATCCAATATATTCCACCCTGGTTAGGGCAATTCTAATATAAGCCAATCTTCCCTATTTAGGGAAATTCTAATTTAGTCTATTCTACCCTAGTTGGGGGTAATTTCAAATATAAGACTAAGATTTCCCTTCTTTGGGTTCATTCCAATATGAATCAATCTACCCTCCTTGGGCCAATTATAATTAAGACCAAGACCACCCTCTTTATACCCAATCCAATTACATTACGTCAAGACTGCCCTCTTTGGGATAACTCAAATTACATTAAGACCAAGTCTGCCCTCTTTGGGGTCTATTCCAATCACATTGAGACCAAGACTGCCCTATTTGGGCCCATTCCAATTATATTGATACCAAGTCTTCCCTCTTTAGGGCCAATTTCTTCCAATCTACTCCCCTTGTATGTATCCTTGCTTTGGGGGATTAGTCTAAGGTTAATCAAAGTCATGGCATCTCATAATCCTAAACATGTTCTTGCATGGCCAGTCATATGTCAAGAAGTGATATATTAACTCACCTATATTATCCAACAATTAGACCACTTTACATCTACTTTGGACACTTCATCCATTGGTCCAAAATCTAATCTAGGCTTAAAACCATAATAGAGCAAACATTTTAGACCTATTCTACCATTACCCCTCCAAGGGCTCTTATTTATTGACAATCTAAGTGTGCCCAAGTCTGATAATTACTAGATTGGGATATGTAATGATCCCTTTTCCACACACAACTAGATACATCCACTTCCAAATCAAGATTAATGTATTCAAACCATTATTGACACTTTTGTAAAATCACCCATCTTTGACCAAATCCAAACCATTCATAATTCACCTTTATTTGAAAAAGGACCTCTATTTAACATAAGACCCATCTTCGATGAGTCCATATTCAAATAATTATTGTTGACCAACGTTTTATCTTGCATCTATTACCCGAATTCCCCCATTTTAGACAATTACTTCATCCTAAAATCTCTGACCAATCCAAACCATTCATGATTCACCTGTATTTGAAAAAGGACCTCTATTTGACATAGTACCCATCTTTAATGAGCCCA
Source organism: Torreya grandis (assembly GCA_037957365.1). Taxonomy (NCBI): domain Eukaryota; kingdom Viridiplantae; phylum Streptophyta; class Pinopsida; order Cupressales; family Taxaceae; genus Torreya; species Torreya grandis. The sequence goes on from JARHVA010000042.1 coordinate 857,487, forward strand.
TCTTCAAAGAACTATTGTTGACCAACATTCTATCTTGCATATATTACCAAAAGTCTCCCATTTTATATAATTACTTCATTCCAAAAGTTAAAGGTGAACAAGGTACTTGTGGACAACACAATTCAATATACCTTCTTTATGGCTACCTCAACATCATAATCATGTTTTATTTCAGAACCAATATTAGATTTAGCATCAAAAACATAATCAACATTAGTTTCAACATAGGATTAAAATCCCCTTGAGTTATAATTAGCTTTATAATTAGAATATATTAGTGGATATTATAACATTAGTTATAAACTTCTACCAGATCCACTTGAGTCTGAATCAGCTTCAGAATCATCACACATTAGTAGTTATTTTGACATTATCTACACACTTCTGGTATATCTAATTAAAAACATTTATGAGAATTCCATAATTTTTTAGGAAGCTTCCTTCGACATCAACACAATTTCTCCTAGTAACTTATATGAGGATTATGTTGCCTTTTAGCTTTTCATTTCCATTACACATGCCTTTACCATTAACTAGCCTAGTCATTGTATTAACATCCATCCTCCCATAAATATTGATTGAGACCAATAGAATCATGCATTATTTAAATATTTCCATGGAGATAGCTTAGTGGTATAATTTATGGGGAAGCAAGACAATATCCAAACATAAGAACAATCTCCTAGTGAAACCTCGTTTGAGGCACTAAGGGGAAATCTAAATCTAAACTCATCATATTTTAGTGAAACCTTGTTTGAGGTGGTAAATGATAAATGAAATAAAAAATTAGAATCCTGTAGTGAAACCTTTTTTAAGGTGCTAAGGGACAATCAAATGACTTATCAACGTCCTTTAGTGAAACCTTATTCAAGGCATTATTAGATAATCCAAATCAAAACAATCAAGTAGAATTTGCTAGTGAAAACCTCTCTAATGTGCCAATAGCTAAGTCAATTAGTCCCTCGTTGCTTGATGAAGACATTATTGAAGTCCATATCAGCCCTACCATAACCAAAATCAAGTTAAATCTAGAATCAACAACAATATGTGACTAAAAATCCCATTTTTCATTTGTCCCTTAAAAATTAAACATTTCATTCAAGGCCTACATTTCATTATCCAATTAGACCATTTATCTCATTCTTACCCTTCTTTAACCTTCCTAAAAACACTCTTTTTTCTAGATTATGTGAATACATCTTATCTAGACATTTGGAGAAAGTATAATCAACAACCAACGAAGATCAAGACAACATCAGTGTAATTCACATCTGCAACAACATCCTAATAGTGCAACCATTCCAAGTAGGTATTGATTAGATAGTAAAGGATCCACATTATGAATCTCATAATCCTCCACTAAGTTGAGTTGCTAACAAATCTAAAAAAAATCAAAAAATCAATTTAAAATACAAAACAATCAAAAGAGAAAAATAAATAATCCAACAGTTAAAACCATGCTTATGGCACCTTGGACAATTACTATGATAAAAACTAGTTTTCTGGAATTATGCATAAATAATTTGTAGTTTGAAAGTATCTTGACACTTGGGGGCAACATTTTCTTCATTATAGACATGTCATTCAAGCCATTGTAGACATTTAATCTTATTTCAGCCTAGCCCATCCTATTGTGACAACTAGTCTTCATGTTTTAAGCTTGTTATAGAAGTGGAAGGTATATTAAGACATGTTTGGGAAACATTTTTCCATATTATCCACATGATACTTTGATGACTAGACACATTTGACTTAAATATGACATGATCCATGGAGACTCTTAGTCCTTTCCCTCACTATCATCCATTTTTATCCAACATTATCCATTTGTCCTTTGTTCATTATTATCTTTCACTATAGGGTGAAACTACATTGACTTGAGGTCCATTTGGACTATGTAGGCAATGCTTAGTTTTTGAGGTCATGTTGATCAACCCTTTTCTATTCTCTCACCATTTTTTGAGCAACCTAAGCCATGATCTCATCATTTTGTGAGCAATTTAATCCATGTTGTCACTATTTTATGAGCAACCTAACCCATGTTCTCACCATTTTATGAGTTAAAACATTTTGCATCTTATAATTATCCATTTATTTGAGATGTTAAAAACCCAAAAACATTACTAAACATTTCAAAAATCCCAAAAATTGCAAAAAGGCTTAAAATCTTCATGAGAGATATAAATCCATAAAATTAAAAAACATTTTTCTTGACCTAAATCCAGTCAAGAATCCTTAATCCAATGTAATCCAAAAATATTGTTGGGATGTGTCCTTCCCAAACATACCATATTAGGTAAAATTCACTATTGGTTCTAATCATATCAGCCACCTTGAGATGTGTTATTCCCCTGCATGTATCCTTGCTTGGGGGCACCATCCATTTATCACCATTGAAGCCTTCAAACATGGATTTGACTTGGTTGAACAATAAATTATTTCTTTTGCCTTTATTTTGGTTTGTGTTTGCTTGCTTGTTTACTTATGTGTTTATTTTCTTTTTCTAATTTTCCCTTGTCTTGGTCCATTGTGCCAATAGGGTCATCATCATGGTGTTTCATGTCATGCAATTGTACTTAAGTCCATCCTTTGACACATATCGACATTGCCATCATGGTTTTTATCATTGACGCATTATTTTTAATTGTCTGTTAGATCAAGGGTCGATCTTTATGCACATTATGGCTTGGTCATCATGGTGTTTTATATCATGGTGCATATCATCATGTGTTAAATAAAAGATTAAGTACTAGAGGTCTAATGATAATGTCATAACAAAAAATCTCCTTTTATACTACTTATAACATAATCACTAGATCACATGACTAAGTTATATGTTGCTCATGATAAATCTAAGAATGAGCATATATAAAAATTCATAATCATTTCATTTCTATTTTATCTCAATTTTTGGGAGAACTACATTAGCCTGAGGTCCCTTTGGACTATGTAGATAGTGTTAAATTATGTTTAGTTTTTAAGGTTAGCTCAACCACCCTTATTTCATTTTTATTAACATCTATATTCTTCTAATCCAATCATATCATTATTCAATTATTATCATTCATCATTTTTTCATCGTTACCTTTGAGCATTCTTGTGTGCCCAGTTTTTTTGTGGATTTTTCATTCTTTGAAAAAATCATTATACCCTCACACCTAAATTTGTGTCCATTCATAATTAATCTATATAATATGTTACACCCTTGAGTTATGTTTGCCAACCAATTGAATAATTATATAATCATCATTTGTCAAAACAAAAATTTGACCTACTAAGGCAAACCATTTAGACTAATCAATGATCAAATCCACCCTACTAGGGTAACTCATTTAATCAACAATCAAATATACCATGTTGGGGCACATTATTATGATCAACCAAGATTGCCTCTTTGGGGTCAATTCTATCATTTAGTCTTTCTTCTAATTCTAAGCCTACAACTTTCACCCTATTTGGGGGAAGTCAAAGTGTGTCACTTGTTTTTGGATGTATCCTTCCCACTTCCCCTCATGTTGGGGCCAATTCAATTGTAATATTATCAAACATTGGAAATTAAAGCATGTAAATATTAGCTCATTTGGATTAATCTTATTCATGGGTTAATTATGCTCTTTTTCTTGCTTCTTCCTCTCTTTTTGAGATCCCATCCATGTCTTTTATCATTGCATACCTTCTTAAGGGGGCATCACAGGTCACTAATTATTTATTTACTTAATTTTTCATCTTCTTCTTAATGAATTTTTCATTCATTGAAAAGACATTATTATGCCTAGTGTCTCACAATGCCTTCTCAAACAGGGGCAAAATGTAGACACTACATTAAATCACTTCTATGTCTAAAATGCAATAAAGATCAATTTTCTATAATCACACACAAATTTTATCAAAAATCACTATTTGATCCAATTTACCCACACAACAACCAATCTAATCTAAAATTGTAATGGCATATCCCTGATTGGGGCAATGGGTCATATTAAAACATTAATCTTATATAACACATCCCAAATCAAATTAACCCTTTGTAAGTATTATTACAAGACAATTAAATAAATATATGATTGAAAAAAAACATTATAATCACACCACTTTTATAATTATTAATTAATCACCTTGAATAACTAGCCTAATCATTCTTCTATTGGAAAATTCCATGAATTATAATTATCTTCTTTCCATATAGCAAAATATATTTATTACCTCACATTAGTGATGCCATAGGGGAAAGTTAATGGAATGGATTGGAGTGTGGGCAAGGTGGTCTATGACATGGACACTTACACACTCTCTTACACCTATTATAAGATCCTCTTCCACACTCATCTATGACACACTCTAATAGGACCAATTGTGTGCACCTAAATTTGCTCACCACATCCTAATATTACTATTAGTCGATATTAATTCTGCTTATCTCATATAATCTCATTTATCTCTTCTAATTTTACCTCTTCTAGTCATTTTTCTAATATACCCCTTATTCATTATTCATATAATAACCTTATATCCTTCCAAATCATTTAATCTTCTTATTATTCTCGATTTTATCTTATCCTTCTCCATTTATCCATTATATAAGAATTTAAAATTCTCATGTCCCACCTACCTACCTACTCCTAGGCTTTCCTAAAAGCCTACTCCCCTAATCACATCCTACCATCTTCTAATCCCATATAACACTCATTTAACCTCCCCTTAATCTTCATTAAGTCTCCAAATGGATTCTAGAGCTATCCATCTCTAGAATCTTCCTCCATTCTCTCCATCCTTTTTATAAACCTCTAAATCTAGAGACTTTTTGGGAAATTTTGATTCCCATTTATTCCTTCCTCTTCTTTTATTTAAATAAGATCATCTTCCATTGAATCTAAATATTAAATTCATGAGATTCCATGTTAATTTCTTGATCATAATCCATTGGTATTTTGTCAAACAATCCTCTAATCCATGTCTTGAATCAAGTCAAATATCATGCTAAAATTCTAAGTGTGTAAGCAATTTATGATCATTTCATCTTTTATTTTTTGAATCTTGTTTAGAGAAATTAGCTTTAAATTTTATAATGTTGTTATATATGTTGATTTTACTTGCATTATAGTCTAATGGATCTAAATTCATAAAGTATATTTTAGATTTTAGTGATATTTGATATAATTTACAAATCATAATTAATTGCTAAAAATTACCATCTCAAATTTGACAACCATAGTGGGAGCCCTCCTCTTGAACTAACCTCTTTTGGTTTGAGTGTGATTAATTCAACTTGTAGGTCAAATTGAAGAAGAATTTGGGGATTGATTTTGAAAAAAATTTGTATTCTAGGAGAATATCAATCTTGATAAACTGAGTAGTGGTTGTGCCTTTTCAAGTCACAATTTTGACCTAAATGGTTGCAGTTTTAAGCAAACCACCAATTTAACCACTAAATTTCAACCTTATCCATTATCTAATAGGTATGTGTAAAATCACAATTAGAACTATACTTGTGATATTGATTTTATAGTTGTGATGTTTATTTTGACCTATGATATTGATTATTTTGACATGTGACGTTGATTTGCGATATTGGTTATCTTATTTGCAGTTTTACTTATCTTAGTCACAATTTTTCTTAGGGATTATAAGTTAGGCTTATTCTATACTATCAGGTCCTTTTGATCATATTTGTTGTCATTTTGCTAACTATCTAACTTATTTGGTTTTAGGTATAGGACAAAACTATGCCAGTTCTAAATTGATAAAATCTTTAATACTGGGCAAAATTGTTTATTAAAAATTGTGATTTTAATTTCAATTAGCAAATTTGACTCTATTAGTCATGGTTGACTTTTATTGCATACTAACTCTAATATGACTAATAGATATTATAATATGGTTTTCATTGGCTTTATTACTTTCTCATTGGTCTTTTTCACTTACAGGAACAAGGAGAATGTTTGGTGGTCCAAATTTTACAAGATCCTAAGTAGTGAGAAAAATTGCTTCTATCTTATAGTGATTTTGATTTTAATTTACAATTTGAACTCTATGATTTATAGTTTCGATTTCAATACATAAACTATCATTAATCATACTCTCAAGGGATTTAATTTGATTTTTTGTAGTTTGTGATTTTCTATCTAAACTATTGTGTTGCAGGGAACAAATAATAATTTTGCCAAGTGGAAATCATTACTTTCTGCCTTTTGCTCAAAATCACTTATAAAAAGTTATAATTTTGATTTTTAATAGTGGCTATGAAAGTTAACTTGTGATTTTAATTAACACTATTCTCATATACTTTTTGACCTGTAACCTGTTGTTATTAACTTGTATAAATTGCCCATTGTTTTAAAGGCATGACTATATGTTTATAACTTTTCACTTTATAGGATTAACATTAACAAACATAAATATCAAAATTGTAACTTGTAAAATGGAAATTTTGATTCATGTTTAATTGAATCTTATTTTGGTACTAAAAAACACTTTTGTATATAGTTTAATCTATTAAGGTCATAATCTAATACCTCATAGGAATTCCAAGTTTTCAATTAAATCCATAAATTTTGTAGTTATTATATGATATCAAAATCACTTGTAACTAATTATGACTTTGAGTTCTAATATAAATTTTGAAGAGGGTAGTAGCGATTTTGATTTGTCTATAATTCATACTTAGATATCTAGTAACATCTGGTATATTCTATATATAATGAAACCAAATTATTTATTGAATATATATTTAAGCTATTTTAAATATTTTAGTGTTATTATACCTTAGGATATTTTATTTTCTTAGGTATTGAAATATCGCTACATAGTAAACCATAATTTTAAAAAATGGTTGGGATTTTGTAAATGTTATTAATGATTTTGAATACTAACAGTACAGTTAATTTGATTGTCTATTGACTATGTTGTAACATCACTAATAGGGAATTTGTGAGTTTGACTATCTATTTATGGTTTTATGCCCCTTTAAGCAATTTTGAATCAACTCTAATTTTGTATTCTTATATTTGCTATTTTGATCAAGTTAGTAGCAATTTTGCTCTTTGTTTTCTAGAAAATTGTCTTTGTTGAGGATTTTTTTTAAGATCATTTTTGGTGAATTTTGAGTCATTCTGAGTATCCAATAAGCCCCATATAATTTTTGGTGTCAGGGGCTCTTCCCCTCAACCCTACACTATACCCTCAGACCCTATAAGGGGTATTGGCCCTTGACTCTATTGGGGGATTCTACCCCTAGACCCTCATGTCTTGGGCCCTTATTTAAAAATTAAAGGGCAAATCCCATGATATTTTTTTTAAATTTTTTTAAGGCTTATTGGACTAACATTTTGTTTGAAATTTCATAGGGGAAAATTTTGTGGTAGTTTTATCTCTCTTGATTCTATCTATCAAATTACTAACACATGTACTTGCAGGTCTGATCAAACCAAGGCCATAAATCTAAAACTACTAATTTATTTTCTTATAAGACGCTCATCAAAGTCATGAATTTAAACTTTGCTTTTTTTATTTCATCTTGTTTACTTTGTTCACCACATAAATCAATCAATTAATTAACTTTTTAATTTCCTAATTGTAACCTAATGGCCTTAATTGCATATGTTATCCCCTTTGTACCCTTAGGGTGATTATTGGGGGATCAAAAGCAATCAACCCTCCTTCCCTTTTTTTAATTTTTAGGGTGTTATGTGATATGGAATTGATAACCATGCACTATCCATTAGTCATAGGGGGATTATAACTGTGGATTTCACTACCATGCATAACTCTACACTCTATGTTTTAGCAGAGTTTAAATAAGAGGGATAACTATCATTAGGTAAAGCAGGAAACCCCATATAGGATCCTGTGAAAAGGAGGAGTTAATTATATGACCCAAGAATTAGACAACTCCTTATACAAATTTGGGCCCCATGTAGCTAATGTCTATTGGGTATGCCCTTAGTGAGCCTATATAGCCTATAATAGGACCATTGCCATAACAAGTGACTTGTTGTTAGAGTTAATATTAGCTCCCACAGTGAATGTTATGTGCAAACAAGGTTGAGAGGGTTTGGGATATTTTATAATGGGTCACTACCTTGCTACCTCACCTATGAATTCATTAGAAAGTACACTCATTGAGTTCCACTCTTGCATCAATTTAATAATCTTAAGTTTGTGCTTTGATTGATTTGGTGTGTGTTGTCCTAGATTAGTGTTGATTGTGAGTTGATTCAGCATTTCACCCAAACTTATACATGACTATCTAGGTCTCCTATATAGTCATCTTATATATCCTTGCCTATATCATATTACATTGTACATTCTAGCCTTAGCCCTTTAACTTGTACATTATTAGCTTAGCTCACCTCATCTTGTCTACTCTCATCACCTCTCATCCTAATCATATCCAAGTCTAGTCTTATGCCTTTTACACTAGTCAAAACCTCTATCACCTCATCTCTTCTTAACCAAATATAGTTTTGACTAGTTTATCCTAACCCTACCATGGTATTTCATTATCTTCCACAACCTAGTCATACCCTTACCTTGTTTAACCATACCACTATTGCCACATCATTAGTCTTAACCTTTAGTCTACCTAGATCACATCCTTATCTTGTATCTTATCCCAACCTAATCATACCCTCATTACCCCATCTATAGTCTTATTATCTAGTCTAATCTTACCTTGTCCATCATCACATCTTGTCCCACCATTATATCATCTCAAGTCATACCCCCTTCATATCCTTTAGTCCTACCCTAGTCATCCCTACATCATATTATAGCTATAACCTCTCATCTCTTTCATACATTCTTATCTTGTATAACCTAAATCATCTTGTGTATCCCCATCTTGTACATTTTTAATCATCTTTTACATCTTTATCTACTTTAATCTTCATCTTATCTTGTATATCCTTATCTACTTTATTCTTCATCATATATTGTACATCCTTAATCTTGTACATGTTATACATATTATCATCCAATCTTAGACATATCATAATCTAGTTTTAACCTTGACATCCTCCTATTTCTTTATCACCCTGTCTAGTACATCATTATCTTTCATCTCATCCAGTCTTACCTCATCTAGATAAACCCTATCTTACTTTGACTTGCTATTTTATCCTATGACACATCTAGTTGGGTCACACATTTGTCCAAACCATACTCACCATACCCCTAATCATCATTACATCACCAACCTTATATATTTGTCTTGATCTCAATCTTATCATCCTTGATCCCTCCATTTATTCCCATTGACCCTCATCACATAATCTTATATCCCTCCCACCTTAATAAAATTGGTCTAAGGCTTGAGCTAGTCCTTTTTTTGTCCTTACACATCATCTTATCACTCTATTCCACCATTATCTTTTCTATCACCCATTACTCTATCAAATTCCCTACTCTATCAATAACTTATTAACAAATTATCACTTTGTCAGTTTCAATATAACATCTAGTCATCTCTAATCTAGTCATCTTGTCTATTTATAACTAGCACCCATCTAATTGTCATCTTGCTAGTTTGAATACAGGCACTAGTTAAATGTCCATCCTTTTACTAGTTTGAAACTAGGAATTATTGATAGATCATTAGCACCTATCATACTATCAGTTTAAAATATGATCCTATACTAATATCATAATCCATTTAGTTTATCTTTTCCTCACCCATCACCTATCATACTAGCTCAATCATTCAGACTTACTTTGTCCAAGGACCATATTTTTTCCCAAGCCCTAATCTACCTTCACATAATCCCCCTTTTATTATTTGACTACCTTTTATCTATTATCCACTAAAATGGATATGGACCCAGTTATAATAGATAAATACCTACTTGCCAACAAATATGACATCCTTGTCTTAGAAATGGGTACCTGCCTACCTACAGACCTTAATCCCATCAATCCTAAATTAATGTCCCTTATCCTTCCCCATCACCAATCTCCATGTACACCTATCCTACATCATATCCCATTGTAGTTAACCACATTGTCCATTCATCATAACCATAGTCATAACATCCCCTAATATATAAGTGATGAGGTTGCCCTATTTCATAAGTATATCTTTGAAAATAAGGATGAGTAACTTTTAGGGCTATTGGATATGGGTTCATGTCTTCCAAATGATTTTGAACCCCTAAACCTAAGGTCACCTACGAAATAAGTGCCTCATCAACACTTATCCACATCTAATTATTATGATAACTAATCCTGATCTGATACCCCATCCACTAGTCCTAGTCTTGGTCATGACCTTTTTAGTCAATATACTAATAAAGAGATTGTCTTATTTAATAAATATCTTATTTTCAATCAGGATGCAGTCCTATTGTAGCTCTTAGAAATGGGTGCCCAACTTTCCATATGCTTTGACCTCATTCCACTAATCCTACCCCCATTTCATACCCATCCATAGTTGAATCCTCCATTTACCAATCATAGTCCATCATAAATCCCCCATCCTACTAGAAAAGGGAAGCCTAGCTTGTCAACCCCATATAATTTTAGTTCATCTTCTAAAAAATATCACACACCACCATCCCCCAATATCATGACATCACCATCACATTATTACGCCTTTAAATCCAATACTTCCATATCCAACACTATAGACAAGTAATATAGTCCTCTCCCAATATCCATGGAAGCCCTATTATGGAAACTAGAGACCATAGGCATGATTGTCTACCCAAAAACAAAACCTATAGATTTGTCCAAATATACATCCTCATGGTATCAATCAAAATAATTTTATCTATACCATAGAGTCCCTAGGCATTCTATTAATAGATGTTAAGCCCTATTATGGAAACTAAAGGCCATAGGCATGATTGTATACCCACAAATAAAACCTCTAGATTTTTCCAAATACATCTTCATGGTATCAAGTATAAAAATTTTGTCTATACCATAGATTCCCTTTTAGAGATTATGTCCAAAACTTAATTGATAATGGTGACATTAAAATGGAGGATGAATCCAATGCATCTACACCTAGGAGTGTGCAAAAAAGGGTATGCCAAGAATTTCTTCCTAAGTATGATGAAGATTCTTCCCTTCTTAATCAAGGTCATGACCCCAATTCTCTCCATGCCACAACTATCCCTATATCCCATCCATCTCAAATCCCCTCTTTTCATAAATTCCTTAATCCTAAGGCATCCATTCATAAACCTAAAGTGTGAAAGGTACTTGTAGATAGTAATGTTATTTAATAGGCCCTCTCTATGACCACTATCAAGTTACCATCTATCTTTGATATTACCTCATCAACATGTTTGTCAGAGTCAGCATCAAAATGGTTATCTACATTAGGATCATGTTTGACACTAGCATATGAATTAGAATCCACATCTCTTATAGAAAAAAAGTCATGTCGACACTTATCTCTTTGAGGATGTCTCTAATATGAATGTCAACTAGTCAGAAGGCATGACTCTTGATCCATCTCAAGATGATGAAATTATAACACAATTATTGGATGCTTCATCAATATTTAATCATTAAATTGTATATGACTCAACTTTATATGCTAATTCTATAAAGAATCTTAGTGATCCTTTTTAGATTCTTGAGGACACTTTATCCAACATTGAGGTTGGGTCTCCTAGTAGATTTTATGAGGACTATGCTACCCATCATCCCCTTAATCCACCCCTTTCACCACACATACCTAATCATCCACCTCATATTAATAATCCCTATGTCCCACTCCCTAAATGGGACAAATAAGAACACACATCATTGGATTCCCAATAACATGCAATCTCATGTGTCGAATATACAAGGATCCAAGCTAATAATCAATTAATAAGGCCGAATAATCAAGTCATCTATGATCCAAAAATAATCAATCAAATCCAAGAAGAGTTTTGTAATTGGCCAAGTCAAAAAGAATCATCTCCTAGTAAAAACATCCTTGAGGTGTCAGGGGATCATCCAAGTCAAAATAATCATTCTCCAAGTCTAAAGTTAAATACCCCTAGTGAAGCCCAATTACAGGCACCAAGGCAAAATAAAAATCCAATCAAGTCAGAAAACTAAGAAGTCATCATGGCACCTATTATAGCTTAAATTTTCACCCTTTAAGAGGTGGTTCAAGTCCTCTCATCGAATCTACACATGGGAACAATCCTAGGTTGTAGGTGACCTCAAGAATGGATTGAACCTCTAGATAATGGCTATCTCCCTTGATGCATCACTTATGACCAATCACTAATATACTAACTTGCAAGTAAAAGAGAGAGAAAATATGAACTAAGGGGGTGATACATAAATTTAATGACCAATACCACTGATTTGCATGTGCACTAAGACCTATAAGACTGTAAAAAAACATACACTTCTCCTAAAATAACCTATTACATTAATGATTTTTAAAGAGGTAAAGTAATATGAGACTATAAGGGAAGATATTTGACATGTCTAACCCATATGGAACCCCTGATGACACTCTCCATAACCTGCAATAGAGAATCAAACTACATGAAGGTAAGATGAATAGGACAACAAACTAGGTGATCTGAGTCTACACTTGATTAAATCAACCATTTAAGCTCCATACTACATACAACTTTAGAATGAGGTAAATCAACAGTCATTTATTGATCATAGGCATTTAAAAGAGTAGGGATTTTCCGTGCTCCTAGTGGATAATTTTTTAAGTTAAATCAAGCCATACATATAGAAGAGAATGAGAAGGATAGAGAAAATGGATTTTAGAGAAAGTCATAATGACTATAAACACTCATGAAATAAGTTACAAACAAGAAAAATACCAAATAATAGTTTAATAACATATTATTCACAAATTTTGCTTGATGTGATGATAACCTTCTCAAAAGTGGCTTAGGATATGCTTCATCACCTTGGTGACTCATCCTTGAACTCTTAAATTGTATTTTCTTGTTCTAGGAGTATATACAAGTTTACACTTTTTAACATGCCTAATTGGCCTCTTTGACACCTCATTATGTCATCTTTGGCTCCTTAATGGATTTTCCCATCTTATGAGAGTGTAACTTAGGTTCAGGCACCTTCTTATACTAGTCTTCATCATTGGAACCTGCAAGTTCATGTGTACAACTTCTTTGTCTCTATGTTAGCAAGAAGCAATCTTGTACAAGTCTTAGTATAACTTAAAAACTCATTTTGAAACCTTGAGAGCCTTGTGGAATATTGGTGAAGACCCACATACCTCTGCATAGGCTTAATAGACCTCTCAAAATTATCAAATAGTCTTTATATATCTCTATACCCTAATTTAGGCCTACAATCCCTCTTCTACTCCACACATGCCACCATCTTACTCCAATAGGTATGTTTAGACCTAAAAAGTTCATCCAAGTGTTTTTTAGGCCAAGGTATATGCATTTAGAGACCAAACACAGTCATCGAGTCTTTATCAGGGTTTTAAGAGGGTTTTAGAGTGTTTATTTTGTTAATGATTGTTCATAAAGTTGAGGCCCTAAACTTATGAACCAATGCTAATAATTTAGAGTAGGGATACCCTATGAACATCTCCAATATCATTTTTCACCCATGCAAAATCTCCTTCAAGTTTTGAGCATAAAACCATAACTTCTCAAGTTCTTCACAAGCTGAAAAGATGGTTTTTTAGTGATCTCCCTTCTTAGTGATCATTCATATCATACAAGCACATTTGAGAATAACCAATGCCACAAAATTTAAGAATTGGAACTCCTCAACATCTCCAAGAATCATTTCATACCATGCATTTCCTCAATGAGGTTATAGACTTCAAGAAGAAGCCTCTTGGGCTTGTTGGGACTGTATGTGTAGGCAGAGAGAGACTTTTGAGCAAATAGGTCCTCAAAACATTTTTTTAACTTGGAATACCTCTAAGGGATATATGTAGTATCCTAAATGGGGTATTTATATAAATATACTTAAAAACTAAAAATCGACATTCGACATCTATGGAAAGAACACATGAGATAATTATGGAAACACACACCAACTAATCTTTTTTTATTTTTATGATAGAAATAACATAATACATAAACAAAATCTCACACACAGAGATATAAACCACATTTAATCTAAAAACTCTCTAAAGATCAAATGTAATCTCTGAAAGAGATCACTTCCAATAACTATAGGGTTTTCATCCTTTGATTTTGTAAGCATCTAAGGGGTTTCATCCTTGAATCCTAAGTCGAGCACCCAAGGGGTTTTGTCCTTAAATCCTAAATGAAGTTGAATCACAAGTGCAACAAGCTATAGATTAAATGGTTGATTGGAAAAATATGGTTTTTATAATGGAGAACATGTTAATATTTAACAATTTCATAAAGAAGAGGAGAGAGAGAATATGGGATCATAGAATAATAAACCCATGTGAAGGGTTGTCTTTGGCTTCAAGTTAGTCAAAAGGTAGATCCCATGTTGATCCCTTGACTTGTATTTTGGTCACCCACTTTCCCATGTGCCTCCAAAGTGTCCTCTTCCTCACACATGTGAGATAATCAAATGATGGGTCTCTATTACTATTCACCATGTGCACACATGTGCCAAAGATGCTCTCAACAACCCACTTTTGACTTCTCTACAAGACTCTAATAATTACCCTCAAGGAAAATGTGTGAACATAAAGCCACATGACTTTAACATGAATCCACATAAAAATTGCTCCATCATTTCCTTTTCCACTTAAGGATAACCCATGTGATGCAAAAAGTGAATCTAATTTGTCTCCTAGGTGGAAAGGTACATCCCACTTCAATCACATGATATTAATCCATGAGATATTCTCTTATTGGGCCATGCCACCTCACTCAAAATCAACCTCACTACTACATCACTTGCCATTTCACCATGAATAGTGTTGGTGAATAGTAATAGGTAAATAGTGACCCACTCTACTATTCCCTTTCATTACCCAAATTAGCATATGGGAATTATATAGGCTAAGGTCTCCTACATATGTCTCATTCAGGAGAAGGGTACATGACAGTCCTCCCCTCTCAAAATTACTTGCCCATAAACAATTACAAGTTCAGATGTTCTAAACTTTCATGGCCTTTCCAAGTAACATCCTCAACTGGAAGATTTTTCCACTTGGTGAAATATTCTATCATGCCTCTATTTCTAAGATTATTCACCCTTGTATTAAGCACAACTTCTAAAATCAAAATTATCTTCCCTTCCTCATCAATGGAAGGTAGTATATGTAATCCAACTTATTTTCTAATAATCTTGTATGGACTATATAATATGGGCTTTAGTTTTTCCTTCCCACTAATTTTGATAAAAGATTGCTTATATGGTTTCAATCTCAAGTACACCATATCACCCAACTCAGATATCCTTCCTATCCTCTTCATGTTTACATATGTCTTCTATTGACCTTGTGCTTGTTATAACCTTTCCTTTAGAAATCCTAGGATATCTTGGCTATGGTTAACCAAGTCACTTACTGCATGTACTCTACTCTCTGAGAATGTCAAATCAGGAAATGTTAATGTATTATAACCATACAATGATTTAAATGAAGACATACCCATAGACATGTGAGGAGTTATGTTGTAACAATATCCTCCCATATGAAGCCACTTGATCCAAGTTATTGGTTGAACTAAAACATATCCTTCCATCCACTTGTTTTCACTTTCTATTTGCCCATCTGTTGGTGGATGGAAACTAGTGCTAGGAGTAAGCTTAGTACCTATCAATGGAAATAGTTCCTTCCAGAATGCACTAATGAATCGACTATCTCTGTCATTGACTATGTTTTAAGGTAACCCATATAATTAGAAGATTCTCTTGAAAAATAAATTAGAACTTGAATTACTTTTCAATTAGTAGAGATATCAAGGAAATGTGCATCTTTAGTCCATCTATATATTGCAATAAAAATGCAATATTTTCCTTGTACCTTGGGTAGAACCACAATGAAGTCCATGTAGATACCTTTGCATCCTTGTCCTAGAATGGGAAGTGGTTGTATAAGACCTATTGGAAACTCTTGTTCCCATTATTTTGTTGGCATGTTAAACATTCCTTGATATGCACAAGAACATCCTCTTTGAGATCCTTCCAAGAGAAACTTTCTCTAATCTGCTTGTATGGTTTGAAGAAACTTGGATGTCTTGCCAAAGGTGCATTAGGAAATGCTTTTAGTATTTTATTTTTTAATTTTGATTCAAGAACAATAAATACTCTATCCTTGAATGAGATAAACCCATATGGCATTGTGTACCTATCATCTTTCTTCAGTCCATCAAAAATGTTAGTAGTAAATGCATTCTTAGCATACTGATCTAAGTTAGAAATTTTCTAATCCATGGAAATAGTATGAATATGGAAAAGAGTAGGCATTATATAGAGTGAATGAGCTACTGTGATCTTCTTAACATATTTAATTTAAAAATCATATGCCCATAGCTTACTTACCCACTTATGTTGTTTTAGGAGGAAATTCAGACTATTAGGATCTAAATTTACAACAAGTTTTCCACATACCCAAGATTGCCTGAATTTCTATAATTCATGTACTATAACCAACATTTATTTATCAAATATCTATATCCTACTCTCATGACCCTTTAGATTTTTTATTTTGAAAGCTATGGGATGTCCTCTTTGAGATAGGAAAACCTCAACTCCAAAACTTGAAGCACCATAGTCTACAACAAAAGGAATTGAGAAATTTGGAATAGCTAGAACTGGAGAGGAACTTATTACCTCCTTTAATTTCTAATAATTAGTTTGTGTTTATCATGTCCACTCAAGTTCTCCCATTTTTTCCAACTCAGTAGGAGGAACTCCAAGCTGAGAAAACCTCTTAACAAATTTCTTGACATAACTACATAACCCAATGAAATCTTGAAGTTGTGTTAGAATTGTAGGAGGTGGCCAACCCTGAATGGCTTGCATTTTTTTTTGATTCCCTTGAACTCCTTTAGCACTAATATCATGGATCAAGTATAGGATTTTAGTCAATCTAAGATCACATTTTGACATCTTAGCAAAGAATGATTGTTCTTCAAAAATACTCAAAATTGTATCCTAATGCTTAAGATGTTTTTTCCAACTTATATTGTAACTCAAAATATCATCAAAGAAGATTAAAAAAAATTATCAAATGCTTACCCAACACCTTATTCATACTAGATTGGAATGTGGTTGGTGCATTACTAAGCCCCAATGGCATAACCAGAAATTTAAAGTACCCAAAGTAACACTAGAAAGCAAATTTTTGAATATGTTCTTTTCTCATGTATATTTGATGATACCCATACCTCAAATAAACCTTTGAGAAAATTACAAAATCATGTAACTTATCAATAAATTCAGCAATCTTGGGTATAGTCATATTATTCATGGATTTAAAATCTATTCACATCCACATAGTACCAACCTTCTTTTTCAACAATACTTCAAAAAATACAAAAAGGATAGAATTGGGTTTGATGTACCTCATATGCAGTAGTTCCTTTAGCACCTTATCAATCTCCCCTTTGTACACTTTTGGATAGTGGTATGGTGTAGTCATGGCAATCCCTAATTCTAGTTCCATCTCTATGATATGCTAAAATCCACTCTCAAGAGGTAGTCCTGCAGGTTTATCACTAAAAACCATACTATGTTTATTCAAAATCTTCTGTATGTCAACATGCATTGAAACATTCTTACCTTTTGAAGGATCTTGTGCTTTTTTCAAAAAACTAACAACCCATGAGGCTTGTATTTTATGAAATAACCTTTCCATTCTTCTATATGTAACTTCTTGTGGGACTCCATTAGTAATTCCTTTCAAAACCACCTCCTTCCCTTTAGCTTTAAACTTGGACTCCATAGTCTCATGATTTTTAGAGTACTCTCCCATATAATGTAGCCACTACACACCCAAATTCATATCAATATCTCTTAAACCAATGACATAAAAATCATTACGAAGCTAATGGTCTCTCAAGGCTAGATCAATATTATGAGTCTTGTTCTTACATGGTATATTGTACCCATTAGATAAAATGGTATTGGAGCCTTCAAACCTTTCTAATTCAAGTCTCCTCCCTTTCACCAAATCTCCATCAAATAAATTGTGTATAGTCCCACTATTAGTCAACATGGTCACTCTTTGTCCCTCTTATAAATCTACAATATAAGATTCTCCTTCAAAATTATCTATTGTGAACTACTCAACATGTAGGCAAGGTCCTTTTTGCTCTTGTTCCATCATCTCTTGTGGATCCTTTTCTTCCACTTATATAGTGTGACATGCCTCTGGTTCCACTTTTTCTTTTCCCTGCAAGCAAATCTCTTCCTCCACATCTTCCACACCATCATATTCTAAGGCATGGAGTGCCCTTGGTTCTTGTTTAGGAATGCATTTTTGTGGCTCTTCTTCTGATGTCACCACACCATCATCTTGTAAGGTAGGGAGTGCCTCTAGTTCCATTCTTTTTTTATTGAAATCAAAATTTCTCCTCTTTGTGTGCACTTATATGCACAACCTTTTGAGGTTTTGGTTCTTGTTCAACTATCACATTTGTCTTTATGTATTGTTCTATCACAAACCTTTTTTAATAAATGGTTAAATACTCATGTAAAGATATGACTACCTTATTTTTATCAGCTAGATTATCATATTCTTTACACTTATTAACATAGAATTTAATTACTCTTTTACCTCTTTTTTATTTAATGGAAATGTAGCCTCATTTTTTTGAGATGTGGCTAGAAATGAAATTTTCATGACATCCAGACACCTTTGAATTGAAGTGATCATTTATTCTTGGCTCCTCCACATTTATTCCTATTTATATGCATATTTTTTGTCTGTAAAGAATTTCAAGGATCCTCCCATGATTCAATCAACAAAAAATTATGGTAAGGATTAGCTTCCCAACATGATGGCAGGATATATGGCTCTAATACCACTGTAGTATCCCAAATGGGATATTTATGTAAATATACTTAAAATCTAAAAATCCACATTCAACATATATGGAAAGAACATATGAGATAAATATGGAAACACATACCAACTAATATTTTTTTATTTTTATGATATAAATAACATAATACATAAACAAGTTCTCACATGCATAGAGCTACAAACCACACTGAACCTAGAAACTCTCTGAAGATCAAATGTAATCTCTGAATGAAATCACCTCCAAGAACCATATAGTTTTCATCCTTTAATTCTATAAACATCTAAGGGGTTTCATCCTTGAATCCTAAGTTGAGCATCCAAGGGGTTTCATCCTTAAATCATGAATGAAGTTAAAGCACAAGTGCAACAAGCTATAGAGTAAATGGTTGATTGGAAAAATATGATTTTTACAATGGAGAACATGCTAATATATAACATTTTCTCAAAGAAGAGAGGAGAGAAAGAATATGGTGTCATAGAATAGTAAACCCATATAAAGGGTTGTCTTGGGCTTCAAATTAGTTAAAAGGTAGATCACATGTTGATCCCTTAACTTGTCTTTTGGTCTCCCACTTTCCCATGTGCCTCCAAATTGTCCTCTTCCTCACACATGTAAGAGAATCAAATGATGGGGCCTCTATTACTATTCACCATGTGCACACATATACCAAAGATGCTCTCAACAACCCAATATTGACTTCTCCATAAGAATCCAATAAGAACCCTCAAGGAAAATGTGCCAAATTCTCCTTTTTGACCCTTCCACATGACTTCAACATGAAGCCACATGAAAATTTCACCATCCTTTCCTTTTCCACTCAAGGACAACCCATGTGATGCAAAAATTAAATCTAATCTGTCTCCTAAGTGGAAAGGTATGTCCCACTTCAATCACATGTTCTTGATCCATGAGATATTCTCCTATGGGCCATGCCACCTCACTCATAATCCACCTCATTATTGCATCACTTCCTACATCATTTGTCATGTCACCATGAATAGTGACAATAAATAGTGTTTTCATGAATTGTGTTGGTGAATAGTAATAGGTGAATAATGACCCACTCTACTATTCCCTTTCAGTACCCAAATTAGCCTATGGGAATTATAAAGGCTAAGGGTCTCCTACATATGTATTTTTCAAGAGAAAGGGACATGACAATATGAAATGCTTCCCATGGTGTATTATAATTATTTATGCAAGGCATTTGATCCCCAAATAGCTTTAGAACTTGATTTGCCCATGAATGAGGATTTGTTGGTAGTTTAAGCATCTTGACCATAGTGGCCCTATTTGGAGGTTTTATTCTTCATCCCAAGGTTAAAACCATGGTGAATACCTTTTTCAAGACTCTCCCATCTCTCTTAACAATATAAACTCCACTTACCATACAAGAATCATATGATATCTTAATATTCTTAGAGGTAGACCTGGAGCTTTCCATTAGACCCATCTAGGCTTCTCTTAGCTATCTTTATGTGCATCTTACCTTTGTTGAAACCATTTATCACTCCATTCCCATGTAGATTACTGAAATATGTGGTGACTAACCCTCTTCTCATTCAAATAAGGCAAGGATTGCCTTAGGGGATCATATCAATTCCCTAATTGTAAGATTCTTGTCTTTTAATAAAAAATGTAGACCTATAGGCCTAACAGCCTATAGGTCTACATTTACCCCCATTTAGACTATTTACGACATAATATTAGGTCCCCTAAGCCCTATGATCATCTCATTAATCTTCTAAAACAATTTACAATATCAAAATCATCTTTGGAATATCTAAAATGTCTTTAAGTACTTGACTTGCTTGCAATCTCTAAACTAATGATCTTAGGTTTGTTACCTACAATTTCACTTTAAGAATGATTCTATAGGTTTTATTAATTAATGAATATTATTCTAATTCTCATATCCTTTCCCTAAAGTACTTCAATACACATTTCACTTGTACTATTTCTCAAAACCTCCATGATGTTTATTCATGTAACTATCTCTTTTGCCATGTGTGTGTGTGTTGAATTTATCTTTGAGCATGATGTAAGAAGACTTATTAGGATCCTTGAGGGTGTTATTTAATTTTTATCCTAACATTAATGATTTCAAAGATCCTATTGAGAAGATTGGATCAAGTGATGGGGTTTTGAAGAGGTTTTAGGGTAGTATAGCTCTTAATGATTGTTCATAGAGCTCTGCCCTCCCAAGTTTAGAACTTTTCCACATTTTATGAGGGTATATAGACACCTTCCTTTTCCTAAAATGTTTTCTCCAACATTATCTCTCCATCATGCACCAAGATAAAACTATTTGGCCTTCTTGGATTGCTTGGTTACCCGATGGAAGTTTTGAAGAGATTTTAGGCTTGTTTAGGCCTGTAGCTCGCCTTTTAAAAAGATTTGAGATCTTGATAGAACTAAAAGAGGTTAGGATAGGTCTCTAAAACTTTGAAATATGTCTCACTTGATCACTACTTTCCCTTACTCACCATGGGAAACCTCTATGACCTTATCAAAAGATTCTCCTCTATAATCAAACTTGTTTATTCGAAAGGATATTTCACATTAGCTGTGTACAAGGTGCTAATGGACTCTTTTGTACCTTAGTAGAATGATTTTAACATTCAAAGAATCTTATTACCTACCTTTCAAAATTCTAATCTTATACTTAAATGTTAGAACAACCAAACAAGAAGATTTCAAAAGAGATCACACATTAGAAATGAACTACTAAGACACTTTTACCAAGTATATAGGCAACCTAAAGTAAATCATGACTTGATAGGTGAAAAATTCTATAAATAATCTCTTTTCACTTCCACAAGTGATATTGTTTCCTCATACTTAATATCCCCCATAATGAAGCTACTTTCAACATTATAACTAATGAACCTCAACTTTCTCAAAATTGCCTTAAACCTTGTTAAATGTTTGAAATAACAATGTTTCCATCTTACCACCCTATCTCTAACTCTCACCTTCACCATAAGACATCATGTCACCTTATAAAGTTGATTTACTAATATTTTCACACATGGACTTATTATCAACAAAGTTTCACCCTTGAGGAGGATGTTGAAGCCTTCTCATTTAAGTGATAGCATGGGAACTCTTCAAATGTTTTGGGTAACCTTAAAGCTAAAGAGAACCTCTTGATAGGGCTATCTCCCTTAATGTCTCACTTAGGTGAGGAGGCTTGACCACCCTCCTCAAGGGTAAAACGTTTATTGATAACAGTTATGGCATGCTCGATGGGATAAGAGATTTCATCCATTGAAGAGTTATTGGTGTTGCTCTTCAATGTACCAGCCTTTAGAGGCATGAACATAAGCATCAGTGGTGACTCTAAGTTCATTCAATTGGTTTTAATAGAATAGGTATTCTTCAAGCAAGTACTCTTTTTATTTTACTTTTCTCATGAGGTTTCATGGCTAAGTTCAAAGTGAATTTCTATTTTACTCAAGTTGATTAGTTATATCAGTAGCATGTTGATCCTTATCATCCCCATGTTGAGCCATATCAAGCCTATGTTGATCCTTACCAATAGTATGTTTAGCCATATCAGCCCCATGTTTAGTCATACCAGCCTTACTATCAAGAATATTATCCTTCCTCTTTTCCTCAACAACCTTACTAAGTTTGTCAACCTTCATATTAATATAACCAAGGTTACCATCAGTCCTATATGCCACCTCTCACCCCAATTCAACCTCCTTGGTAGCCTATTCATTCCTCTAATTAGCCTTGTCAAAACCATATTTCCCTTAGTTAACATAGTTACATTTCTACTTAGTATATCTCAAGCTTCAAATAAACTCTTTTAGGCTATGAAAGGCATATGATAGAGCTCGATAAACAAAAAGAGTATGGTCTAAGTGTCCATATTCATCTCATTCAAAATATGAGGTACTCATTATAGTTGGTTAAGATTAAGTGGATGCCTATTGAGAGATAGAATCAACAAAGACTAATTAAGACATGTTGGATATAGGTGGCCTAATTCAATGTATAGAGGATAAGTCAATGATTCATGAGAGGTAGTAAGTTCAGTACCATCAACCTCGTGTGGCTTATCCAACTCCCCATTATCCCTCTTTTGCTCCACCTATTCTTCCTCAAAATATCAAATCAAGAGAGTTTCAAAGTCTCCCAAGTCTTTCACCCATTCCTTGAGTTGAAGTTGTACATGAAGACCAAGATAAATCAGAATTGAAGTGTTCAATTGTTGCTTGGAGGGAAAATAATGAGGCTATCTTGGCAAAAAAATCCCTTTCCCTTCCCCAAGAGTCCCCTAAAATGTCCTTTAATATTCCAAGTTGGAATAAATTGGTGAAGTCATGGGATAGAGAAAATGTAAAAATCTTAGATTGGTAAATTGAGGTAAAGAAGAACCTTTACCTATTCAATCCCCATCCATCTCTCCTCAAGAACCTCAAGCCTTCCCTTCATGGAGGTCAATATAATAAACCATCCAAAATCAAAAAAAGGAAGAGGTGTTAGAGGTCAAGTCAATCAAGTTTACAAGCTTCCCAAACCATTCATCCATCCCTCAAGTTGCAACACACCATCAAGAGCAAGCTCCTAAGTTCAAAGTTCTAAGTCAGAAGTAAGTGGTAGAGTCATTGGGGAAGAAGGATGAAAAATTCCTAAATTTGTAATTTGAAGCCAAAGAGGAACTTTTTCCTATATTATCACCATTCACATCTCCTTAAGAACCCCAAACCTTCCCATCATGGAAGTCTATCCAAGAAGGCATCCAAAATATGAGAGAATTCCCAAGCTTTAAGAGTGCCTACCTAATCCCCAAGACAATTCATGAACCTATTAATCCCACTCTATCAAATGAACAAATTTTACCTCCCACCATCTCCCTTTTAGAAAAAAATCTAGTTGTATGGAGAATAGATAGGCAGCCAAGTGTAGAGACTAGTACTCCAATTGAACATGATGAGGACTCTTCAAGTGAACATGATGCAGAGGTCATCATTGGTACTCCCCTTAGTGAAGAAAATAATAAATCAATCTTAAAAGATGAGGATAAAGGTGATCTTGATGAAGTGGTAGCATACTTTGAAGGAGAGAACACTCTTGAAGGTGAAAAAAGCTCAATTGAGATAGTTGTAGTAGTTGCCATACCAATTAGTCATCTCAATGAGATCATGGATGATTCAGAGCAATAGTTATTATAGCCTCTTGATAAATTTCCATACCAATTAGTCATCTCAATGAGATCATGGATGATTCAGAGCAATAGTTATTATAGCCTCTTGATAAATTGGAATAGTTGGATACAATAGAGGTGAATTTAAACATATTTCAAGATGTCTCAAATGGTAAAGAAGAGGTGGAATCTTGTCTTGAGTTCCCTTATTTGTTTGAGAATGATGACCTTCTTTATTGTTGAAAGGAAGAACTAATGAAATTGGATCCAAATGAACATGAAGACAACAAGGCAAATAAAATACAAGAGAATGACCTTAATTATTTAAGACAACATAAAGAAGAAGATCAGGTTACAACTAGTCTCAAAGAAGAAGACCTCCCAATTGAACAAGATGAGGTCTTGAGTGGAATTGAAATGGATTCTAATGAATAAGAAGCAAAGCTTGAGAGAGTGAAACTACAACTACATCATGACCACATGAATGAGTTTAAATTTATTGACAGTCCTATTGCTCCTAAAGAGAAAGGTGAATATGTGGTTCAGGTTATATCCTTTTAAGATGGTAGTCAAGAAGATGTTAAGAATATGAGATAGTAGTATTTGAGCATTTATAATGAATTTAAAGCTCTTAAAGGATCTATATCTCTTATAGGCTAGATTAAAGATGATGTTAAATTTCCTCTCCTCCTTGAAGATCAATGTGAGAGTCACCAAGAGGTCATTCAAGACAAAGCACACCATTTCATGGAGCCACCATAAGCAAAAGCTGATGTTACCCCTTTGAGTCAAGACGTGATCATTTTTGAGGTGTCTCGAGCCACAAGATGAGTGTGTTTTCATCAAAGGCATGTTTACTATTGATAACTCACTTGAAAGTATGCCAAAGGAATAGTCAAGAAAGAGGTCTGCTCCATCAAACAGCATGTTTAAGAGGCATCTTGCTCTACATCATTATCCATCTCATGGAGGAGGTGTTTGCTTAAAGTTTCCTTTTGATCCAAGAGGAAAATATCTTAAAGTTAGTTTATTTTAGTAGTGTTCTTGTGTTTTGATTTCCCTAAGTGATTCATAGCAAAAGTGTATGTGTGTCTTACTTTAGTGTGTTATTCCTATTTTGTTGTGTGTTTTGGAGGTATCGATTATCTTTGTTTGTTCAAGGCATTTTAAATTAGGTTTAAGGTTTAATTAGGTCTAAAGTTGAGTGATAGGTGACTCTGTATCAAAATGGATGGATTAGATAATTGCTCTAAGGTGCATAGCAGGCATGCAATCTCAGGAGGTGACCAAATATGTTAGAAAAAATTGTCTACCATAGGTGAGTCTAATTTAAAACTTGTTATCTAGACCATGTTTAACTTTATTGATAGCCCTTGGAGGTGTTGGTCTGGGTCATATCTTGTCTTGCCATGATAAAATGTGATATTATCTTAATAATATTAAGGTCTCCTAAGGTGGTATAGCCAAACTATGATGTCATGGTCTTAAAAGTGACTAACCAATGTTCATTACTTAATCCTTCATAAGGTGTTTAACAAAGTTTAAGGTGATTTTGGAAAGGTTAAGGTAATTGCTCATTTTGGTCTTATGTTAGCCTAGCCTTTTCATGTCATGTTCAAGTTGGTTCAAGGGTGATAAAGGTTTAGAGGGTATTTTTAGGCCATAAACACATGTAAAATATCATATTATCAACTCTCTTGATTTGTACAACTAACAAAATGATGCCCAACTCACTCTTTTAACATTATAATCCATTTCAAGTATTTTCTTTATCATTTTATAATGTGCAAGGAAGGAATAGTGTAAGAGCTAGCAGATAAAAAGTTTGAATATTCTATTTTCACATTTTTCGACCTTTGTATAGGCTTGAGGAGACTCTATGAACACTTGTTCCCCAGCTCCAATAGAGTTTCAAGCAAAATATGATTGTTTTCATTGTTAGAAAGGTGTCTATTGGGGCATTGTTGCAAGTTTTCCAGGTGAAAATGATTTCAAAGCACCTAAATGGATACCTCTATCCTCTTAAGATCATATCCATGTTTAGGAGTGTGTAAAAGGTCCAAAAATGGCAGAAAACCTATCCATTCCTCTATCAAGCTCTTTGCAAG
The DNA here is from genome assembly GCA_037957365.1 of Torreya grandis. NCBI lineage: Eukaryota > Viridiplantae > Streptophyta > Pinopsida > Cupressales > Taxaceae > Torreya > Torreya grandis. The sequence goes on from JARHVA010000042.1 coordinate 883,664, forward strand.
CTAGTGAGGGCTATTTTCAAACATTTGGTTCATGAAGGAGAAGGTCAGTTGGGTAAAACCCTCTTATGGGTAGATATGGGACCCTATTACCTCAATATTACATGCATTATTTTTATGTTATAGGGGCTTAAATTTATGAAGCATCATTAACAAGAAAGGTGCTCTAAAACCCTCCTAAAATCCCACTAACTCTATTTTAAGGTAGTTTTATGGAATTTTAAGGCTCATTGATAAGATAAAATGATTGTTTGAGGTATTTTAATATCCAATTGATCTCCAAAAATCATTCCTATCATTCATTTGGCATGTGTGAGAACTAAATAGGCAAAAAAAGGTTATATTGGTTGATTTGTAAAGATGGTAAGTAGGGTTTTGTTGATCTTGAATGTTTCTTGTCTTGATAAGTATTCAAAAATCATCCACAAACATCTCATTAATACTATAACTCTATTAAATAGGTAAAAATCAAGTTTCAATGGTAAATTTTAGTTGTGAGAGACTTTATGGTCTTAGTATTCTTCAAACAGGGTTTTAGTGTGAGAAAGAGAGTTGTATGATCTTATACTAAACTAGCAGATGAATTTGTGCTCCTACGAAGAGTCTTCAAGCTATTATAAGGGTTTAAATACCTTCCTCAATCTTCATATTATATATTTTGATCATTCTTGAATATCCTATGCTTAATTAGGACCATTGTAGGTCTAAAAACAATATCTTTAGTTATATGTTTGAATGGTTGAATGAATGCATGAGGTTGGGTGATCATTCATGAAAATGGATAGGTTATAAATCATGTTTAAACACTCCTTGATGATTCATATTCATTAAAAATATAATATTAATGGTTATAGATATGGCTACAATGAAATTTGGACTCAGAATAGCCCCTATAGTTCAGTACCTAGAGCACGGATGAAAGTAAGTTTTTTGTACTAAATGTGAAGATTGAAAGATAAAACAAGGTCTATGAAACATGGTTAAAGGCTCTATGTTTTATAAAATCCTTTAAGCTACTTTAACAAGAAAAATTCCCTTAGTTCTTAGATTGCAATTGAAAAAGAGTACTTACAACCTTCCAAGACAAGAAGATGGTCTTATGAGCAAGCATCATAGAGTTCTTGAGCCGTCGTGCAGGTGAAATTTGCATTGATATACTTCAAGATGGATATTTTAAAACCCTAAAAAAAAATTCACCAATGGATCAAACTCATAACATCAATCTTGAAGAGAATTACAAGGTACAAGCCTAAATAATATCATTTTAATGTTTGCAAGCAAAAATTAGGTGTGTGAAGGTGTTTAAGAGACTCCAAAGAGGTGTTTGTTCTTGAAATTTTTTATAAAAGTCTAAAGGGATGATTATAGTGTTTCAATAACCAATAATCATACTACTAATTACTTAAATTGAAAGGAATGTAGGACTACAGATTTGCAAACTGTAGGTCCACATCCTTAAGTAAGAGAGATAACCTTGCATAGAAGATGGTGTTTAAAGATGAAAATGAAGGTGAAATCCTTAATGATATATTAATATTGTCTATAGGGGGTATAAAAATGATAATTTTTTATTTAAAAAAACCTTATTTAAGGTCTAACAAACATCAAACCCAAACACGTCCTTCAAGCCTACTAAAGAGCTCTCTTTTGAAAGCCGATTATTAAAAATTCAAGAGAATGTGAAATGTTTTATTGAGTTATGGATTTTGTATTGATATAATAAGTGGGTTAGAATCATGATTAAAACAATTAAGGTGTTTAATATGCAAATAAGTTGATCAAAAACCACAACAACATCTACAACATGCTTAATAGTCCTAAGAGCACTTATAGAATTCTAAAAATTAGCAATTTTGAGAGATTTGGAGAATGTTCAAGAGAAAAAAATGGTTGGAAGAGCTGAGGGAAGATGGGGAAGACCTAATACAAGTATTATTTTTCTTTGAAGTTCCCAAAAACTCAAAATTTACAATTTTCTTTGCTCTGGGCCTCCTTAGGGCTATGTGTAGGCCAACCTAGGGCTAAAAGGTTATTTTTTGTATAACTCAAGTTCTACCTCTTGAAATGGAATGAAATTTTTTAAAATGATACTATTTAATGTGACCTATAGGACTTTTGTGTTTTTAGAGCATTATTTTATGGTTTTGTATGGTATATAGTACTATGTGCTTATTTTAAGCTTAATTAGGAAAGATGGGGGTTAAGAAAGTGGTCTGCCTTGGGAGTTGAGTCCTAAAATATTGAGAGAAGATGGAAGGGGATAAATAGTACTCAAATATGCCCTTATTTTTCCTATAAGTGTTTTAAATCACTCAAACCAAGGAACTTTGTATCCAAACAGGGCTTCAAGGAATATGCCTCAAGAGAGCAAAACATGAGAATTATGAGTGAAATGGCAGAACAGAGGTGGAAAAATGATTGGTTTTAGGTCTTAAACAAGTTTAAAAGGTAGTTAGGTTCCAATAACATGAATTTTCATCTCCTAATCACTTGTAATGGGTAGTTTCAAAGAAGATGGATGAGTCATGGAGGCAATGAAGCATCTCCTATGCTACCTTTGAGAAAGTTATCATCATACCAAGCAATGATTATGAATATAATGATATATGATTATATTTTGGCATATTTATTTATTATAACTCTTTTCTTCATGAAGTGACACTTTTTTAAGACCTCTCCTATGCCCATTTTCTCTTTCCTTCTCATTCTCTTCTATATGTATGGCCTGATTTGGCTTGTAAATGGATCCTTCCACTAGGAGTATGGTGTATCCCTACTCTTTTATATGCCTATTGATCAATTATATGACTATTTTTACCTCCTTATATGGTTTTTTGTAGTGTTAAGCTTTTAATGGTTGATTTAAGCAAGTGTATACTCAACTCACCTTGGTTTTTTGTCTTATTCTTCTTGCCTTCTTGCAGTTTCATTCTCTATTATAGGTTGTGAAGAGTGTCATCAAGAGATATAATTGTATTATAAGTGGAAAACATATTCCATTATATTCTCACATTGATTCACCTCTTTGAAAATCATTGATGTGATATATTCTTCTTAGGAGAAGTGTATATTTCTTGCAGTCTTATAGGCATTAGTGCACATGCAAATCAGTGGTAGTGATCATAACATTTGGTGTATCACCTCCCTTTTAGTTTATAGTTTTATTTCTCCATTTTCCTTACAAGTTAGTAGGTTAAGTATTTATCTTAAGTGATACATCAATGGAGCTAGCCCTATCTAGAGGTTTTATTTGGCTTTAAGGTCACCCACAACCTTTAAAGAGTTCCCATGTTATCACTTAAGTGAGGGGGATTCAACACCCTCATTAAGGGTAAAAATTTTGTTGATAACAAGAATAACATACCTTGAACTTTTTAAATTAACCTTAAACTCTGCTAAGATACCTTAACTTTTCTAAAACACTATGTATGACGATGATGACTGAAGATAATAGAAATTTAAGAGAAACAATGGATAAAGCTTTTAAAACACCTAGTTGATGGCAACCTAGCTAGTCAGTCATGGACACATGAAGCATGAATTAAGACCAATCATGATCATAAAATGGTTATCATTAAGTTAAGGGAGATTAGAGGTAAAGTTTTGAAATGTATTAACCCATGGTGGCTAATTTTGGGTAACAACACCAATTACCACACAAATCAAAAGTAATGTGGATAAACATCCTTCTAATATTTGGATCAAAGAGAAAAGAAGTCAAACAATCTTGGATTATTTAACCTTACTTGACATATGGCACCATTCAAAATATCCCTTCCACCATATCCAATGGTGTATGCAACTGTTGAACCCCATTTCCACTCTCCTTCCATGCATATTATCTATCATAATCATATCACTCAATCACATCCTATAGCCCACCATCAAAATCAAGACATAATCCCATCCATACCATACCTCAATTCCCTAGGTAACATTGTCTCTTGTAAGGGTAATGAATACACTTGGTCTAGATATTTGGAAAAGTCTAAATCAAGATTCAATAGAGGTCATAAGGACATCAATACATCTAGCAGTGACAACATGATCCTAGCATCAATTATCTTCAAAAGATGGGTTGGATTAAGATAAATAAAGAATTTTCATCTTGCATCTTTCCCACCTCTAATAAATCAAGATGACATTAAACATGTCCAAAAAAAACTCATTCATCCAATTGTGAAACCTAGTTTTCTAGCTTGGGCAAGTACCATGATGAAAATTGGTTTTTCGCTACATGGTAAAATAATCTATTATCTGCATTGTACCTCAAAACTTGGGGGAAAATAAATTTCATCCATAGAATATGCCTTTTTCATGCCCTCCATGTCATCCTTGTATATCTTATCCCTCTATTCATTATTTCTACCCATCATATGGCATCATATCATGCATCCTATTATGTCCATAATTTCCTTCAGTCTTGACTTTCATTAGGGAATGGAAGATGTCTTGAGACATGTTCTAGACTTATTTAGTTATATCCTCTAATGGACACTTAGGAAAATAAACATTTGGTTCCTTCATGATGTGGTCATTGGTAATTCCAATCCATTCTCCCTTGGTGATCATCCCCTTTTGGCTTCACCCTCATCCTTTTGTCATCCCATCCATTATTCCATTCATCTTCATATTAGTTTTTAGGCTTGGTATTCCCTTTGCCAATAATCCCCTTTATATAGTGTATATTCATATTCCATAAATCCCTAAAAATTAAAATATGTCAATTATCCAAAAAAATCATAAAATCTAGAAAAAGCCAAAAATATTACAAGATGTCTCTTTTTATGCCTATTCCCCCATTTGTATCTAGTTCATGGGCTTCTCTTTCAATCATCTTCATCTGATGCTCTCCTTAGCATGTATTCTTACCTAGGATATGTTGAAAACTTGTGGCCTTTTATCTTATAATCATTATGTTACGGTTGATTCTACCTTGGGATGTGTCGATAACCATGACATGGTCATTTCTACCCCTTGTGCATAAGTCTTTGCCAAGGGCATCATCACTTTGTAGCTTTTTACTAATGTCAATTTCATCTTCTTCATCATCAGTCCTCCCATCTATAATCATGACCCCTTATCTCTTCACACATCCCACCCCTTATTTCATCTTTCGAGTGGCTATCTGCCTCCTTCCTCCCTATATTCCCCTTTGAGGGGGCATCACATGTCCACTAACATCATTTACTAACATTCATCTATGAGTGTTTTTCTTCTTTGAAAGATCATTACTTTTTCCACTTCATTTAGTTGCAATTCCCTTATAAAGAGGGGTAAAATGTATCCATATAAATTTTCTGACCTCATCCCTCGTCACTAATATTACTATTAGTCAACATTGATTTTGCCTATTTTATCTAATCTCATTTATCTCTTCTAATTTTACCCCTTTTAGTCATTTTTTTATTATCCCCCTTCTTCATTCATCATCTACTAATTGCATATCCTCCCACATTAATTAATCCTCACATTATCCTCCATTTAATCATTTAATATTATCCTAACACCACTTATCCATTATATAGGAATTTAAAATTCCCATGTCCCACCTACCTACCTACTCCCAGGCTTTCCTAAAAACGTAGTCTTCTAATCACATCTTATCATCTTCTAATCCCACCTTATCATCTTATAATCCCACTTAACACTTGTGTAACCTCCCTTTAATCCTCATTTAGTCCCCTAATGGATTTTAGAGCTCTCCAACTCTAGAATCTTCCTTTATTCTCTCTATCCTCTCTATAAACCTCTAAATCTAGAGGTTTCTTGGGAATTTTTAATACCCATTTATTCCTTCCTCTTATTTTATTTAAATCAACTCATCCTCCATTAAATCTAACTATGAAATTAATGAGCTTCCATGTCAATCTCTTGATCACAATCCTTGGTCTTTTGTCTAACAATCCTCTAATCCATGTCTTGAGTCAATTCAAATATCATGCTCAAATTCTAAGTCTGTAAGCAATCCATAATCATTTAGTCTTTTATTTTTTGAATATTGTTTAGATAAATAGCTTTATATTTTATAATGTTATTATATATGTTAATTTTTCTTGCATTATAGTCTAATGGTTCTAAATTCATGAAGTAGATTGTAGATTTGGGTGATTTTTCATATAATTTGCATATCCTAATTAATTATTAATTGCTCAAAATTACCATCTCATAATAGTCATTGCACTTCTCTTCCAAATCTCTTCCACACTCCAAAAAGTTCTCAAATGACATGTCTTACACACTCCATATGTGAAACCATGAATTGGAGGATTCATTCTCAACCATCCATTTGGAGATGACATGGACAATTCACAATCATTCTAAAAGTCTATAAATACAAGAGCATTTGGCTATTATAGACAAGCTTCTTCATGCAAACTTTCTTTGCCAAATTATACAAGGAGCTTCAATATTATCATGCCAAGGCAAGCCAAAAATCAATTTTAGACAAGAAGAGATGTTTCCCACATGTGGAATCAAGTATTGCCAAAGACTTCTAGCCTACAAGCTGAGCTCAACCTCTTCAAATTGGTTTTCAAGCAAATCTCCAAGGAAGGTATAAACATAGTTTTTGTCTCATAATTTGTATTTGTTACTTGTGTTCCATTGCTCAACCTAGGAATTAGACTTAATGTGTTATGTTCTCAAGATTGTTTTGATTATATTTACTAACGATTAGACTAACCTCTTTCATATTTCTAATCTACACATCTTGCCTTTGCTTGATTCCAACTTGAGTGATTTATCAGTGACTAAATTTCAACCAAGATCATGTTATAATATATAATCAATGCATATAATCTAAAATTCAAATCATTGAAATGATTAAAATTGAAAGAAAGCAGGTTTAGGAGTACACCTATGAATTGATGCAATCGCCTTGCCTTTTGGTAATTTGATTTGTAATTATGTATCATTATGAATTATTAGAGTTAAGATTAGGACAAATATAAAATATGGAAAGTGTATATATCAAGAGATATAGATAGATATTGGAGGACACATGCCCCCAACCTCAAAGAAAAAGTGAGTTGATACCCAGTAGTTGAGATTAGCTCAATTATGCAACCCAATCATACTTATACCCTGGTGAGTGTGAGAGAACAAGTCAACTCACACTATAAAAATGGTGAGGTTGGATGATGTAATCAAGTACAACCTATAAACAAAGAAATATTGAGTGATTTAATCACCTCAATTATACCAAAAGTAAATCAACTACTATATTAGATTGGCTCAATACAATCCATAAAAGTCCAATCGGGTGGGTGATGACAGTCCATAACAGTGTTTGAAATCTAAAAGTTGGTTTGATTTTGTAAATTTTAGGTGATTTTTGCATAGAATATGCACCTTAGATATGTATCATGATGAAATTGTGTATAACAATGGTACCAATGTATAGAATTTACCATAAATGTGTTTTTGAATCATATAATTGTGCAATTTGGCCAACTTGTAAATTTTGTAAGTGTGGAGGACATGCTTATCATAACATTCCCCCACTATATATGGAGAAATATAAAAATGATATAAGTGTCAATGTTGAGAACATGTTTCTAAAGCATGCCCCTACTATAATGTGGGTATGTGGAATACTAAATAAGTACGGAGAACATGTTCCTAAAACATGCCCCTATTAAATCTGAAACTATGAAGAAATGGAGAACATGTTTTTAAAAAATGACCCCATTGTAATCATAATATATGAAATAATGTGGAAGCCATGCCTCTATGGCATGCCCCCACTGATATGCCCCCCCCCCCCAATTTTGAGGTGAGGGAAAGTATCAATTGGTAGTTACCTTACCTCAAAATGATAAGATAACCATGTAAACTATGAATGTACCATGTAACATATATAGGGAACATGTCTAGGTAGATATAGCATTGAAACATGAAGAATTTGATCATGCCAAGTCTTAATATATATGATATATATCATGGAAACATATAGAGAGTAACAATATAAGATCATTAAGTAATAAATCACACAAACAAGAGCATTCAAAATCAAATTAAAACACAATTATTCACCGAGACCACAAATAAGGGGCATGTTCAAATGTTACACAATCGAAGGGACATAACTTAGTCAAATGTCTACAAAATCAAGGAATGCCATATTCAAATGTTAACACACAATAAAGGATGACATATTCAATGTCAAAAGAGGCAAACAAAGGTACAAGAGCCACAAATAATAGAGCATATTCAAATGTTTAAACAAGTAAGATAATAACAAGCTAACACACTCAAGGAAGTGCATGAATGAAAGCATAAGAAACCAACATAAACATAACATACTAGTCCATGGATCATATGTGTTAGCAAAAAAAAATTAAGTACATAGCATATCAAGTACACTACAAAAGATATAAGCATGGATAAAGGCATGTGTGTTGACATGTATTTTGGCATGCCACCAACATTCTAGGCTTGGCTCATGGCTCACCTCTCTTGAAAGGATATTTTGGGGAATCTTACCAAGGTTTTTTTCAACTAGGTCATTGTGCACTGATCTTTGCTTAGTTGAACGTTGTGACAGTTCCAATTTAAGGGACCTGTGTTGGTGTGAAACTTCATTTTAATGGTTTTTAAGGTACTTAAACATTGTAAAAACTTTACATTTATTATTTTCACTTGAATCAGGGTTTCATGTAGAGGTTTTATAGGTGATAGAATATGAATTCATTCATTCATCAGGTAACAAGAAACCATATCACACCAATGCATTTTACAACATGCCTAATAACGAAAATCATCTCCCTAGGGTTTCATTCAACAAGTGTTTACAACTGATTTTGTGCATGTATTCATTCTATTTTGTTTAGTGTTTAGCATTAGTAGATTATAATGGAGAAATAGAAAGCAATAATTGAAATTCATTCAAGTGTACATTGATATCAAACACTAAATTAACCACTAATAAAATAAATAGAAAAAGATAAGGGAAATGAGAGAAATAAAAACCCTACAATAGTGAAAACAAATTTAAGATTTTGAATTTATGAGCTCGATAAACTAGCTATTAGAATAATCAATAGATGTACAATTGATTCCAAAGCTAGTGAAATCCTCTAGGAGCAACAAATGAAGAAAATACAATAACCACTATCAAATTCATGTGCAAATAGAAGTAAATAAATCTCTAAATCTTCATTGTATCAACAATCTAACATTTTGATAGTCATTTTGGAGCACATTACATTCAATCTCCCTAAATTTCACTAGTATAGTGAGGGAAAGAGTAAGAGAGAGAGAGAGAGAGAGAGAGAGAGAGAGAGAGAGAGAGAGAGAGAGATTACACTTAAAATATGAAAGAAATTATAGAAAATAAAGGGTGTGATTGGCCAAAACTCATGCAAGAGGAGAAAAATCCAACCCTTGGAGTGTCAATTGCATCCAATATATAGCCATGTGGTCTTCTAAGGGGGATATTTTCCATCCAAAACTTCATCTACCTTTATTAATGCCTCAGCTACCCCCTTCATCTCCCAAATCCTACCACTTTCACTATTCACTTGCAAAAATAGACCAAAAACAAGTTTAAAACATCATTTAAACATCTAGAATAGTGTCTTAGGTCATTCAAAATAAAATTGTTGTTCGATTATTTTAAATGATCTAAAGTTATTTTAATATTTTATTTAGTTTATTTTGTTAGTAAACAAAGTTGGTTACATGGGAAAAGTAATTTTCTCCCATAAACCACCCGTGAAGCGTTATAAGCTTTCATGTGTTTGCAAATAATTAACTTGATATAATACTTTATTAGATTTTTGTCAAAAAGCTTTGTTCAAAATGTAATTTTCTAATTTCTTCTTATTCGAGGGGCCAATAGTGGTATCAAAGCCCAGATGAAATAAGATGTGTAGGAAAATTAAAGATAGTTTATTGAAAAATTATTAGAGACATGACATGCAAAAGAGCATAGAAGAAATTTGAAAACCTAGTCCATGAATTATGTGACACATTCCTCAATTTGGATGGCATACAAGATTTCTACAAACTAGTTTGTAGGTTACATAAAAAAGGGTGCAATAGAATTGATTTTACCAACAAGGACTCTCCAAATGTTGATAGTGGTAAAAAATTCAAGTATTGAAAGTGAAGACAATGTATACACAAAATACAATGCTAAGCATATATTTTGAGTAAAATTTTAATTCTTTTGAATCCTCAGAGGGAGAATCACTTATACCAAGTGTTGTTTCACTAAACAAACATTGTGTTTCCTTTATAATCATGCAAGGTAGATTACTATTTGCCATGGCTACAGTGTTGGTGTAGGCCTTTTTCCTATGGGTTTTGGCTACATGACTACATTAGATTGCTTAGGGATCTAGAGGTTATTTAGGAAGATTAGTACCACATCCACTAGAATGTGGGGTTTCACTCTCTCTCCAACCTATAAATACCTCTCTCCCTTTTATTCTTAATTCAGTGAACTTGGATTCATTGAGCTTCTTAATTGTGAGTTGTGATAGCTTTGAGAGCTGTGAGAGATGTGAACTTCATTCTCTTTGTATAAGCAGTTCATCTCCATAATTGAATACATTGTGTTCAATTTCTGCTCTCTTCTAGATTTCTTGATTCAATAGTTGTGTGTGTTCACTCTATAGTCACCAATCTTGGATGTCTGATTCTGGACAACTCTTTCATGGTATTAGAACTTTGGGTATCTTGTATCGAACACCATTATTTTATGTTGTTCATTATTGAAATATTGAGTAGTTTTCTATTTTGTATTCTCCTTTAATTTCAGACAATTTTTTATTGGGTTTATGAAATTTTTGAAAATAATTACAGGGGCTTTTTTTGCATGTAAACTATTGGTTGTAGATCTAGTCAAGGTTGATGTAGAGGAGAGAGCATAGAACTTCAGATCTAAGGTATATCTACGTGGTTATTCTAAGACTATGTGTCTATGTATTGATCTGGCTATTATAGTTATTATTGACATTATTTATTGTGTGGTATTGACATCTTTGTCTAGAGATCTACTTGGTTTTGGTGTTTGGCATTAAAAGTTTGGAGTTTGGCATTAAAACTAATCTTGGTTGGAGAGAAAAAGAAGAGACCAAATTATTAGCATCATTCTCTTCGAATATTGCATCTTGTCATTTTCTACTCATTTATTTATGAGTTGAAATCTCATATCCTTTTTTGGCATTTTTTGAGAATTTCAGCTTGAAAATAGGGATTTTTTTTTTGTAAGAGGGGTGAAGATATGAGTTTGGAACTTAGATCTAATCTTGATGATTTTTCATTAGTGGTTTCAAGCCAAAAAAATGTGTTTTTGATCTTGGATACAACCTGCTCTAGTCTAGCTCATGGATTGCTTAGCATTTGAAGCTCATCCTCCTACCTCGTCGATCCACTATTGCCATCCACTATGGATTCTAAGCTAACTGTCATCACTTGAAGCTACCCACTACCATTAGAAACCTACTCTGTTGGATACAACTATCTATATTTCCATCAAGCCACCATCATTCTTTCAATATCTCCACCTTCAGGTCATCATGTATGTTGGCCTGGTGTAGTCCTCTAGTCAAAACCACTGAGTTTTTTAAATCCAAAACCACTGAACCACTCACAATTGGCTCTGCCATCACCACCAAGACAAATTGATCACATCTTATACATGCTAGAATTTTGCTTTTCTACCCAGGTATGACATGCCATTCTTGGTCCTAAATCAACAGTTTCAAAAAGTGCCCTGAGTTGTATTTTGAAACTTACAAAAATGAAATTATAGTTTCTTTCAAATTCATGGAAGCCACAATATTTTAAAGAAAACATGGATTTTATTATTAGTGGGAGATGGAGGTGGATGTAATTATTGGTGGAAGACAAGTCAATTTGCTGCACAGGGCATGACATCCATTTTTTGTTTTTTTTTATTAAAAACAATAGAGATTTTTCACTTGTTTTTTATATAAAAACATTATATATTGTAATTGGATTGGTAATTTACCTTGTATTTTTGCCTGACAAAGATGAAGGGTGAGGCATGGGTTGGCAAGAGGCCAATGCCCCCTCACAAATAAAACCATTGCATTCCTTATTTAGTATCAATTCCAACGGGTGGTTACATGGCATAGTTGGTGTTTGAAACCTCTTGAGCATTTAAATTTTAAGTGTAATTTAATTAAATAGGCCATTAATGATGGAAAATGTATTTTGCTATAACTTTTGACTGGTAACTCAAAACTGAGTGCCACTTTTTTCAAAAGTGCATATTTTTTATCCTCTTTCTATTGGTGTACTTGATTTTATAAAATGCACTAAAGTTATAAAGTACTATATTCTAGGGGGCTACCTGACTAGTTCACACTTTTACTTCTCCACAGATGCATTATCGATAGAGTTTGACATCTTCATACTTGGCCTATTTGTATTTCATGTTTACTAATTTTGTTAATTGCACTAATTTTTCGTTCTCATGGACACATTATTAGTTGAGTCTGATGTCCATTTGTTAAGATGTGCATTATCACTTGTGCATTATTTACGCATACTTATTTGGACATATTGTTAGTTAAGTTTGATGTCCTCACATTGAGCATCTTTGTAATTACAAACATGGGGGGTCACTATTGATTGTCTCAGGGAAGTTTGTAGTGGGCCCTACATTCTCTTTTGTGTACATTTAGTTTTTGTAATTTTTTACCTTGCCTATTTAATCATTGCTTGCACAGATTTCTCTTGTATTCCTGGATGCACTGTCAATAGAGCTTGACATCCATTTTAGTGTGCATTATCACTTGTGCACTATTAATACTAGATGAGGAGAGTCGTTTCATCTCTAGTGATCCTTCTTTGGAAGGACAAATATGCTTCATGGCATGCTTATATGAAACACTTGCTCACACACAAGAATCGTATTCTATTTCTATATGGTCATATTCTTGCACCCACTTATCCTATTTTGTTCAATAAGTGGGCTAATACATGTGATAATGTTTTTACCACTCTATTACTACATATTTCCATGGATCTTCATCTCCATGTGGAATAAATAGAGTGTCCATGCACTATTTAGAGCATACTGCATAGTATTTTTGAAGATCCAGATGAGACTTACATCACTCCTCCACTACCTATTGTCTCTTCAGAGACAATTATACTCTCACCTCTTACTTTTGTTTCTTATGATGACATATCCATGGTAGATAGTACTCTTCCTTATGTCGAGCCCCCACTACAGGATGAGATTTTGCTAGACCTCAATTGTTCTATTGTAGATTCTACTTCTGTTCCTATGCTAATTATTTCTCTTTCAGAGCCTTCACAGACTTGCACTTTAGAGGAATTCACTATTTATAGTATGAGTACACCTATTTTGAGCATCGATGACTCATCTCTTCCTATGGAATTTCTTTCTTCAATTGGTGAGTCATGCTCCACTATTCCCATGGACATTCTTTCATTGAATGTTCCACATCATTCTTCTAACTGGTTCACTTAAGTGGTATAACTTTCAGATTATGTGCACATTCTTACTAGACCTATGCCATAGATATGATTTAGACTACATTCAGAAATATTTGTACTACTACCTACATCTTCTATTATGGAATGGGCAAACTTTTAGTACACATATCAGGTTCTTCCTTTACCAAAGGGAAGAAACATTGTTCGATGCAGATGGAGCTTCCACAGTCTTCAAGTTGAGGATCTCATCATCAACCTTTATCATCTTACGAGTTGTACTTGGAGTATTGACTACTTTAATATCATAATCTGGGGGATCTTTTAGTCTCATCTTCTTTTTTTCTCTCTTTTAAGGGGGAGTTTTTTCCCAATGGGTATTCTCCCTTTCTCTACTTTATGAGAGATTTTTTATACTTGGGTACCTAATCAGGCTTAGTTGTTAGGACCCAATTCTTGTACCCACCTAAGTTGTGCTTAAGGGGGGGTGTTGGTGTAGAGTTTTACCCTTGCATGTGTTATTACTACACCTATTTACTTCAGCTTGCTTAGGAGGATAATTAGGCTAATAAGGTCTTTATGAGCCCAAGAGTAATTAATGTATTTTAATTATTTATTAAGCTTACTTAGGGTATGTCAAAATATGTTGTCATTATGTTGACATACCTACCTACCCACTCAGCTAGCCTATTTAGAGGCCTATTCTCCAAGGCATTCTGTATGGAGGATTTGGTTGGATTATGTGGAATATTGCTCATTCTAAGCCATTTTTGGCTTGAGCATTCAATGAGGCTTGCAAATATACATGGCCCTTATGTCATTTATATAGTGTGGTTGTAAGCCTTGTACATTATGCTACTTAGTTAGGAACTGTGTAAGCTGTGAGCATTAGAGCTATGAGCTTAGTGAACTGTAAGCTTTGAGTCATTGTAATGCATTCCATATCTATACATCTATTATAGTTTTGCTCTCTTTTAATTTATAGTTTCAACAGTTATGTGTGTTTGCTCTACAGTCACTAGTCTTGGACGTCTAATTTTGGATGATTTTTAATGTGTGTAATCATACTAGAAATAGTAGACTCCTCCAAAGTGCAAGTTTGTGAAGGCTCTAAAAGAGAAACAATCTACATAATAATAGATGAAGAATATATAATGAAATAACTAAGGTCTAACAGAATCTCATCCTATAGTGGTGGTTCGATAGAAGGAAAAACACTATCTACTATAGATGTGTCATCATAAGAAATAAAAATAGGAGGTAAGAGTACAACTATCTCAGAAGAGATGATAGGTAGTGGAGGAATAGGTATGACATAAGTCTTGGCTGGATCTTTGAAAAGAATCTGAAGAGTGCTCCAAATAGTGGAGGGACACTCTATGTGTTCTACATGGTAGTGTAAATCCCATGAAACATGAAATAATAAGTGACCATAAACACAGTCACAAGAGTTGGCCCAATCATTATATTGATTTGGGTCAATAGGAGTAAGAATTTGTCCATATAAGAATGAAATAAGTTCATGATCCATGAGTGAACATTACATATAAGCATGCCATGAAGCATAGTTGTCCTTCCTAAGAAGGATCACTAGAGTTGAAACAACTCTCCACATCTGGGATCTCTCAAGTGGAGTCGACATGACCACAACTAAGAGTAATAGTGCTCACTCTGGAGATGGACTTTAGACTACATTGAAAATGAGTCCAATCAAATGAGAGCAAACAGTGCACAAGTGATAATGCACACTCAAATGGGTGTTATGCTCTACTAATAATGCATCTAGGAATATAAGAGTAATTTATGAAAATAGTCACTAAATGGGCATAGGTAACAGTTATGAAAACTAAATGTGCACATGAAATAATATATGTCTCACAAAAAATCTCCCAAGATAATGTGTTGGTGTAGGCCTTTTTCCTACGGGTTTTAGCTACACAACTACATTAGCTTGCTTAGGGATCTAGAGGTTATTTAGGAAAATTAGTACCACATTCACTAGAATGTGGGGTTTCACTATCTCTCTAACCTATAAATATCTATCTCTCTTTGTATTCTTAATTCAGTGAGTTTGGATTCATTAAGCTTCTTAGTTGTGAGTTGTGATAGCTTTGAGATTTGTGAACTTCATCTCTTTGTATAAGCAATTCATCTCCATTATTGAATACATTGTGTTTAGTGTGTGCTCTCTTATAGATTTATTGATTCAACAGTTACATGTGTTAGCTCTGCAATCATCAATCTTGGACGTCTGATTCTGGATAACTCTTTCATACAGAGGTATCGATCCAAGAAAATTGAAATTTTTATTTAGAATATTCTTTTCTTCTCCTTATGATGAAGAGATATATAAAGGGAGAGAGTTTAATCAAGCAAAGCAATAAATGAATAAAACCCTCCAACAACATGTAAAAATATAAAAGGGCTTGGGAATGACAAAGACAACGGAAATTTTTAGTTCTTTTGAATATTTTTCAAAAATATTTTGCCATTGATATATAGCATAGTCATAATGTCTTGGAAGAGTTGTTATTCAAACCCTAATATTTCACTCTTCTACTTGGCGTGGATCCCACGAAGAAATGAAAGCATGGTAGATTTTTTGCATGCAAGAAAAATTATGGGTGAATTAATTTCACTTTTGCTTTTACATGCATATATTTTAGTGGGAATTAGAAATTTCACATTTATATGTGATATTATTTTCACTAAATTCTAAACTTGCTTTTGGAAGGATTGGTTAGTTTATTTTGTTAGTTACTTGACAAATGGAGGGTTCAAAACCCATTGGTATTAATTTTGGTCAAAATTATTTTTTACTTCATTTTGTATAAAGAAGTTACAAGGATTTTCAATGCAAATGGTGATATAAGGGTGTTTTTGAATTTTGCAACCAATATAATGAAATCAATGTATAAAGGTGCATTTTCAATTAAACTCGACACCTTCAAAATGAAAAATTTGATCGTATCACTTTATACTTGTGCTCTTGGAGACAATAACATCCATTACAAGTCCTAGGATCTTTTTTATTGACATTATCTAAATCACAGCTAGAGGTCGGAGGATTCTTTGGAGGTTGGAAGACTATTCCATTTCTCTAGTTAGTTATTTGCTCAAAGTTTGGGTTCATGCTTGAATAGTAATTTTGGCTTGTATTCTTACTTTATGTTCTATTTTTGGCTTTCTATATTTGATATTCATGACATGGAGTAGACAGAGTTATTTATTTTTGTTTCTCTTGATGCACAGCTTCTCACCTCTTGCCTGATAGGGGGAGAATATTTAACACTAGTTGGTCTTCAATTAGTTATCAGTGATAGTACAAGTTGATAGGATTTATTAACACCAATAGTGTTGAGCAAAGGTCCTCAACATTTGTTGGGCATCAAAAAGATGTGCCATACAGAGTATGGTTTGTCACTTTGATGGGTTCTTGTGTGGGAGCTTATGTGGGTCGATGTAGTTAGACATGCTTGATCATGTTCTACTATACTACGGTATGATGATCATCTGGGATGAGTAGGCCTTCCTCATGTTCATTAGCCATTTTTTCCATAACTCACATGGGTGGGCTTCTTTTTTATGGAGTGGCATTATTATTTAGTCAATTCTAGAGGTACAATGCTCCAGTTGCAGTTGTGACAGAGATCCTTTAATGAATTTAGAGTCATTGCTCCATATTATTCATCTATTATAACCTTTGGATCAAGGGGAGTTTGTTGAATTACTTTAAATGATCCAAATTTATTTTAATATTTTAGTTAGTGTACTTTGTTAGTAAATAAAGTTGTTTAAATGAGATAATTAGTTTTCTCTCAAAAACCACCCATGAAGCTTTATAAGCTTTCATGTATTTGTAAATAATTAACTTTATATAATACTTTATCATTTTTTTGTCAAAAATCTTTGTTCAATATGTAATTTTCTAAGTTCTTCCTATTCAAGGGACCAACAACTACCCTTAAACTAGGAGGATTTGAGAAAATCAAAACCAATATGATGACCGAGATGGAACCACCTTTTCAACGAATCAAATGGTTCAAAAAATGGATCCCTAGTTTGCAAGATACTGACAAAAACATCCCCCATATCACTTTAAGTCACCAGAGTGAGAAAATATTCAAAATTGAACAAAATATTAATTCTCTATAAAAATGGATAAATAAATTAATTAATTTTAATTTATTACTATTAAATTAATTTAATATTAATTTTAAATATTTCATTTAATTAATTTATTTTAATTTAAAATAAAATTTAATTAAAAAACCAAAAAAATATATATATATTTTAAAACAAAAACAAAAAATAAAATAAAACAAGAATTACATTGCAACTAGAGTACCTATCATCTACCACCTGCAATGATGTGATGTGCAGTGGAAGGAGTGGGTGCTAACTCGGGAACTACGGCTTCACATCAGTTGCTTCCTAAAATTATTGTGTAGATGTTGAAAGATAATGTGATAAATAAGGTGAAGTTGTTTGATGCAGATGGCAACATTCTCAAGACTCTTGCAGGGACTGATATTGAGGTCATGGTGGCCATTCCTAATAACATGTTCCAAGAAATGTGTGACAGCTATAAGGCTGGAAAGAAATGGATGGAGAATGTCACCAGATATAGCTTCAATAGTGGTGTTAATATCAAGTATGTTTGTTGTCTATCTCTTTGGTTTCTGTTATTTTATGGTGGCATAATGAAGTTATTACAAAATGAGTGAAATAGAAGGGTAAGACAACTACTTAAGCGGTGGGGGAGCATGTCACATAAACTAAATGTCAATGTCATGTTGACTATTATGTTCAATTATCATATATTTAAGATTTCTAGTCTCACATGGTAGATTTTAATTTACTATTGAAATGTCAACATATTGTATTAAATGATTTAAAAAATAAAGAAGCCCATTATGTTACTGATAATTGTGATAACTCAAATACAAAGAAAGGGGAGCATAGTTTAAATGTTGAAGATTAAAATCCAATAGTGTATAATGATCAAGACATGAATCAGATTGGAATAATGGAATAATAACCCTCTAATCAAGAATATGTGTCCACATATCCTTATGTTTTTTGCTATGGATAATAATAGGTCCATATTGAGGGCAGATTTGATGACCCTTACAAGGTTGGTTTCCCCAAGCTTCACAGAAATATGGAATACCCCAAAATTATCATTTGATGTCAAATAGTCTTTTGCAATAGATTTTGGAATTTTGATGTCATAAAATTACATTTTGTGCAAGGAAGGTTCCAAGATCAAACCATACAGGAGTTTGGATTACAAATTAGAAAATGGATAATTAAAAAAAAACTAACCAAAAATAATACTTTATAGGATAAAATAAAATACCTCATTGTTTTAGTATGTCATACATCCATGAAAGGACATATTGGGTATCAAAGCCACTATGGCCCTCAAATTATTGACCCTTAAAACTGTGTGTTTATAACCCAAACATCAAAATGCATGTACCCATGAAGAAAGAAATCCGTTCAGTAAAAATAACTTGGCCAAAGTGCAGGTCAAAAAAAGAACTGTAGGGAGATGGTAAAGGAAGTGGAGCAACATAGTAGGTCATTTAGCATAGGAGGAAACACTAATTAGGATTTGGATAAACCCTGTGTCTACCATGGAAGAACCAAAAACTTACCATAATAGAAGGAGAAGACAACATTTCTTACCTGAAATATATCATATTCTTTGCATGCCTTTGCTATTTGTGCCATGATATTTTCTCTATCTTTTCCATTCAAATTATCCATGTCAATGACTAGAATCACCATTACCATCACTAAAAAACAAAAATTCAATAAATTCCTTCACAAGTAAATGAAAAATAAAATTTAGGTAGATATGTTGTAACTCCATGAAGCCATATGTATAAAGATATAAAGGTCTCATGTTGTATTCACACTTCTATATCCATTTTCTCTAAACTAGAAAATGAAAAGAAAGATCAATGAAATGTATGAAACCATTACACAGTTGTTAAATCTTGACATTTAACATATTGTATATTTGTTATTAATTTACAAACATTTTTGTCCACCATGAAGTAGCCAAATTGACATGACTGACAGAAACTTAGTGTTATCCAAGTCTGTAATTAGGTGGTTCTGGTATAAACTAAGACTTGTCAGTATCTGATACGACACACATGAAGAAAAGTTGAAAAAAAGTGGGAGGACAATGAAAATGATAAAATGATGGTTGTTACTTATGATTTTTTTCATTTCACTCAAAATATTCTTGCCTAATAAATTTAATGTGTCTAAACCTCCCAATTCCTTGTATAGTAGAACAAAGAATGAAAATGATATTCACCTGTAGAATGCTTAGCCATTAAATATAAAAACTGACATGAAAAATTTAGTCAAATGGTTTTTAACGACTCAAAAAAGAGTTATTCATCAAAAAGCTTGTTGTTACATGCATGCGAATGTCGATTAACTTTTATCCACTTCCCCTGCAATGTGCTTCCGCCATAGAAGAACCAAAAACTTACCAAATCCAACTACAAAACATGTATTCGCAATTCTTGCATCACTACCTAAAGCTTGTTGGAGCAAGCCATGTAAAAAAGAGCATCTATCGACCAAAGGAACATGGTGTAGGTCAGGGTTCATTGCCATGTTAATGTGTAGAACATAACTGGCATTTTCTTGGAGACCCTTTAGCAAAACATCAGTTGATATCATAACATGTGTCAATTTCCACTATAATTGCATATAGATCACTTACCTATGGTAGTTATGGTAAATATCTATAATCTTTGTGTTATCCCTGAAATGCTTAACAAAAATCAAATAATATTATTGGCCACAGTATAGAGATATTATTGCTTATTTAGTGGTAATGAAGAAAGTTATAAAATATTACTATTTGCTAATAGGGTTTTAGAAATACATCTTTCAATTTGAGCTATTACGAATTTTCATTGGCTACAGATGGCAAACAACATGAATTAATTACTATAGGAAAAAAGTATAGTACCTAGCCTATTGTATGTACTAATAATGGGAGGATGCATCCCACCCCCAACACTACTTTACAAAATAAAATTCACAAGGATGACCCACGAGAACATGAACCCCTGGGGTAGCTACTCCCATAAAACCAAAATACCATGAAAACTAAGGACCCCCTTCCATTCCACTTTCCACGTGGGGGCATAATTCCAAAATTTTATTTTAAATTCCAACCCTATCATTATTTTAAATTTTGACTTTTGGAAAGTGAATGTTTTTTTAAATAATTTGAATTTAGACCAAGGTCTTGGGATCCTTAGAGTAGGTTGTTTCATCGAAAGATAAAGAGTTCAAATGACATTTTTAGGCAATATGATAAACATGAAAGTTATCCACAAGGATAAGGCCAATCTAACTGAGGCAATTTTAAGACCCCATGATGCACGTAAATCAAATAAAACTCAAAACAAGGTAATCAAATGTGAGTGGGTGACTGATCAAGCAAGACTTTCAAGACAAATTAGGAGGTAAAGACCCCATTTTCATGTTAAATGTAAATAACAAAATTAACTCACATAGATGTGGTCTTTCCAAAGGTACTAGTTTTAAGTCCTAGTTTGGCATGTAAATTGAGATAGACCACTAAGGCAAGTTGTAGTGCTGAGACCCATAAACTATGAGTGCATGCAGGAGTAAGAGTGATAGGGCAAAACAAAGGTTCCTTAATTTTTAAAATAATTAAGACGTGTTGTATAAGCAATAACAATGTGTAAGTATATAAGCTCAAACATGATAATGTAAAATGTGTAATCATACTTCTTGTGACCCTACTAATCCCTATGATTACACATCAGCTCACATGTAAACTACCGACCATAGTTATCTCATATGGAGAAGACCTTTCCTACATGATATTCTCATCCCCTACACATCCTCAGTCCATCTCGACCCTTTTGCACACTAGATGAGCTCTCTAGGCACCTCCTGGGGCCCTTTCAGACACTCGTTGACCACCCTAAGTGGCTTTTGGACCCAAGTCATGGCTTATGGAGGAAACCCATGACCTAAGATGTATATTTCCTTCACAAAAGCTGAGGCCTAGGTAGAACACGTGCAAAAGTGCCTTGTTGGGTCTCAAACGGCTAGAAACAGTTAGCTTTTGGTCTTTTGGTGGATGGGGTTCAGATATATGTCTTTATCCTCATTCATTTGAGCCTTTAGATTCACTATCTCCTTCATTATTACTCTGATCTTCCCACTTGATCATCACATTCAAAGCTTGGCCACCTCCTTGAATCTCTCTTGGTTCTTGCTTGGCATCATAGCTTTCATTATGACAAGGGATGCCCTACTCTACTGTAGCTATTCTTAATGATTCAAATTGTTATTCACAATGTTCTTAAAGCTCGTGGGTTGTTCCTTGCTCCCTTAAGACTCCATTGCACCTATATCTCATGCTCCTTGCATTGGTTCTTCCATAGATTGGTAGATTCTCCTTCATCTCCTCTACAACTTTTGGCTCTTAATCTGGACTCAACTCACACATAGCCTAATCCTCTTCCACTCTTGCTTCTTAGCTTAGATAATCAGTTGGTAGAAAGTCTACATATCTCTCTTGAGTTTGATATGAGGGAACTTTGCTTTGAAAAGTGAAACTCTTTGTTTTTTATAGTAGTATACATGCTAGGCTTTGATTTGTTTTAGTGATGTAGTTGTTTTGTGCATTATTTAGAATAGTTTATGAAGTTTATGCATTGTATATGGTTGATATATATCTTCATTAGTTGAAATATTAGCCATTATATGTTATATTTGCATTGGAAATATTTTTCATTACATTTTAGAACTCTACATGCTCAAAATGATATATACAACTTGCTTAAACAATCTATCTCTCTTGCTAAACTAGAACATTCCATTATTAGAAAATAATAGTGTTGAAAGTGAAAGATAGCTCAAACCTAGACTAGGCATGCTCTTAAACCCTTACCTGAAAATGTTTGTATCACTTAAAATGTCTTTCATTTGGCTTGAAAGTGCCTTAACTTCTAGATTTACATTTTAGTCATTAGCTCTCTTTATTTGGCATTGTTGTTTCCATAATTTGTGTGAAATCAATAGTCTAGTCTTAGCTACTTGTTTTACTATGGTAAGATCTGCTAGATATACATGTGTCCTTTGTGCACTTGATCATGCTAGCCTTAACATGGCTTACAAGTCTATCTATAACTTGGTGTAAGCTTACAAACCGGATAGCCACTATAGATATCTTGTATCCCATAAAATCCCCAAGCCTTTTATCCTCTTAGTGGTTTTATTTAGTACCCTATGTATCCCCTACCAAACATTAGTGGTTCCATTTAGATTCTTAGAGCTACATTCTAGCATCCCTGATGGGACACCACATATAGTCTCACACTAGTTCTATCCCGTTTAAAGCTCTCTTATCCAAATCCCCTTTGTTAACCATTAGGCTTTTTTTTATTTGTGTTTTGGCTCTCATCTTGGTTGTTTTCTCTTGCTTTGGTTTTGTGTTATTCTCCTTGTTGGCTCCCCATCAGTTTGCCTTTTCTATTATCTTTCATGTTGTTATTGCTTCATTACATCCATAGTCAGTCTCCCACCCTTGGGATGCCAATCTCATTGAATTCAAGGTCTCATCCTTGAACTCACTCATGAGCAAGTCACGGCTACAATGGAATGCCATAGACACCATAGGATCTAGGAGGTTCCCTCGACCCAACATGGTAGTCTACACCCTCTCACATTCAAAAGGGAACAAGATTGGTAAGACTATAACCAATGGACTTGGTCTCCTTTTTAGTAGTCCAAGATTTATTCATTGTATGATGTTTCCTCTCATCCTTATGTCCCATCTCATTCACTTATTCAAGGTGATGAGGATCCCCTTACACGACTGGGGCCTGTTGACTTATGTACGATCATTGATGAATACCATAAACACCTTTAAGTGAATGAAGTGCATCTTTCTCCCCCTAGGAGTTGATAATGTGCTTCCTCTAGAAATAAAGCTTTTACCCACTCAATTTCAAGTGCCTCAACTAGTTCTCACATAAGATCCCCACATCTTTCTTGATAAGAGACTCCACAATAAGAACACCCTCATATCCATGTTGTGGGTCATAGGTATTCTCACTCAGTGAGGTATCTTCATCATGAAGATTATTCTCATCTTCCTAGCCCTTCCTTTAGAGTTTTTGATGAGCATGCTAATTTTAATCACCACCTATGGACTAGAGATTCATGGGATGCCTATCAGGAGCATCAATTTGATTGACCCTTATCTAATGGCACATGACCAACATCATGGAGACATTGGTCATCATGACCACTTTTATGAGTATGTTATGTCTTCCCATCATCCCCATGGGTCAACGTTACCCTTATCGTGTTTGTTCCCCACCCCATGGGTCAACGTTACCCTTCTCGTGTTCATTCCCCACCCTGTGGTAGATATGATTTTCACCATATGCATCTTCCCTATCAAGAATTGCCTTGGCATCATCCCCTCTGTGATCATGGTCATGATGATGTATATGGGCATAGGAAACATCATTACCATTATGAGCTCCCTCTTAGAGCTCATCATCAGCCCGTTATCAATCATGCCTATGAGGATCTTTGTCAGAATCGTATAGCCCCTTGGGTAATTGTTATTCCCCTTCCTACTCCTATCCTTGAACTACTTAATTTTAATGGGACTCAGGACACCAGTCTCATGAAGCATATTATGAGATTCATGATGGTGTGTATGGATTAGGAACATGATGAAGGCATGATGTTGAAGCTCTTCACTCATTTTTTGGGAGCCAAAGTTCTTGTTTGGTTTTAGAATCTGCCTCCAAATTCTTTCTCTAGTTTTCATCTCCTTTTGGATGACTTCCTCCAGTACTTTGATATATCCACACCTTTTAACCTTGGCATCCAATCACTCACCTCCATGGTATATGCCAAAGGTGAGATGAGCTTTGATTTTGTGCATAGGTGGCATTTATCCATCCATACGTGAAAAATAAAGTTCTCAGATGATCAACTTTATGATATGTTCACATGAGCATTGAGGTAGGAGGTTCACCTTGAGGTCCTCAAGTGTGAGCCCACCTCGTACGATGAAGTTGTTAATGAGTGTCTAAAGATTGAAGTATTTAAGGTGTACATGGGCATTTGACCCATACCATCCTAAAAGTCATCCTCTTCATGCGATAGTAATCACAATGCAATCAGTGATGGTGTCATTGATTCTCCTCTTGAGAAGAAGGAAAGAAGGATAGTTGTGAGATGAACACTTTGAGTAGGAAGCCAACTAAAAAGAAGGCTTTTGAATTAAGCACAACAAAATAATAGATGGTGTTTCCATATGACCCCACCATTTTTTGCAATTTCCATCAGATGAGGGGGCACAATGATGCCAATTGTACCACCCAAAAGTCTAGTGCACAAGCCTCACCTCCATCTCAGAGTTCTTCTCTTGCAGAACCCAACTATAAATTGAATGTGTTCAAGGAGCCTCTGCCTGACCATGACAAGGAGAAGAAGAGAAAAAAGAAGAAATCAAAGGCTAAGGCCCCTCATTCTCCTTCTTGTTCTTCTACCTCTTCTGATTCCTCTTCCCAGGCTGACCTAAGAGGGAAATCCAAGCATGAGAGCAGCAAGGTCATTATTGTTATTGACACAGTATCTATTAGGTATGAGTGCTTTGTCAACACATGCTCAGGTTGGGTCATCGACCCTATTAGAGAAACTAGTGGTGTTGGGCCTCCCATCTAGCCCATGGGGGTAGGGAATCCCAAAGTCAAATTTGACTTTGAGCATAACATCCCTCCCCAAGCTAGACAACATCCATACTCTTAGAGGATTTATAGGGCCTCTCAGCTAGGATCTCCATTTGGGACCTTCTTCACCTTTGCCCTAAATAAAGGGGCCTCATCTTTGATGAGATTGGTTTCTCTAATGAAGGTCCACTACATGATTATGTTGAAGTGTTGTTCAACTTCGATGTATATGAGTACCCTCATCCTCCCATCTTATCTTTCAACCTTGCCTCTTTATCAGATGCTTTAATTCTTGTAAAAAGGGCTTGATTCCCTTTCTATATCAAGACCTCCATTAATGACTACCACATTAAGTAGTGCATCATTTAAGAAGGAGCTACATTGAATATCATGCCCCTGTATGTGTTCAATGAGCTTAGGATTAATCAAAAGAAGCTCTTTGATTTTTGCCATAACTATGTTGGTTTTAACAATGACACGATTATGCCAGTGGGGAATGTGAAGCTTCGAGTCAAGTTTATCCCCAAGATAGTCAAATTTGATGTTTTATGTGTTATACCTTGATCTTTCATATAAAATGGTTCTTGGTCATCCTTAGACCATTGCCATATAGGCTATTGTGTTGGCTATGTTTTTCATGGTTCAGTTCATGCATGAAGGTAAGGTTCATACTATGGAGGTTAACCCAAATCCCTAGGCATTGTTCTGTGCAAATACAAAGCCCTCAATAAAGGATTTAGATGTCTCCTCATAGGGCTTGGTGGACTCCCACACACCCCTAACTTTTGAGTCTCACTTTCTCAAGGATGAACATTGTGATCCAATTGAGTATCGAGTAATGTTCACTTCTTCAGAGTTTAACACACATCAACCAACTCCCTCTCTAACTCTGTGATGCTAAGTTGGCTCTTCCCTTCTTAGAGACCTCTCTTGAGATGTCTCCCTAAATGTTGAGCTTCCCCTCTTGTCATGCTTCTCCCATCAGAGTATCAGCTCTCTCAATGCATCTCTTGTGGAGATTGCTAGAGTCACTAAGTTTGATCTTGAGTGTTATGTCATCCATGGCATAACACGTAACCTAATAAATGAGAGGAGATATTACAATAAGGTCATGCCCACACATCTTATGCACATCCATCCCCTTGTTTAGGTTCAGAGGTCTCGTTCACCAACACTGACACCACTTTCAGCACTCATGTGTCTCAGGTCATGACTGGTGAACCTAAGGATATGGATTCTCCATATCTTTATTCCTACCTTTCCCCCATTGTTTGGCATCCTCATAGGCTAAATAGTGGCCTACCTTAAGGTTAGGCCTCTAGTCAGGGTGAAGTGGTAGCTTGCCCTCAAGGGCAAGCCTAAGCTTGAGCCTGTGGTGCTTTGATGAGCATCAGAGCTTACCAGAACACCCTCTATAAGCCCTCCTTTGGTAGATTACCCCTCTCATGACATCCAACATCAGACCTTATGAGTCTTCATAGCCATTTATCTTGTACACTCTTCCTTAGATGCACCTCAAAATAGAAGCAAAGTCTTGTGCTTCTTTTAGTTGGTTGGGCTATGCCTGGTGGTAGCTAGTCCTCTATCGACTCCCCCTCTCCTTCTTTGTAGTGCCTATAAGTGGTGTGGGTGAGTGGATGTGGTTGCTTTAGACTTTATTTGGCCTTCCATGACTAGTATTCATCTTACATAGGCCTCCTACCACCCCTCTTCACCTCTCATTATGGTTGGCATTGAGACACTCTCTCACGGTTGACCCCTGCATAGTGATAGTAGCTCTACCGACTGAGATGCCTTTCTTGCCTCTAGCACTCTGACTCATCATATCTACACAACAAAGCAACATGACCATAGATTAGTCTACATGCTTTAAAATGAAAAAGACATGTTTATACAAGTTTAATAACTATTTTTCTCATCTCCCTCCCTTCCTAGCCTTTCTAGGCAAGTTTTGGGCCCTACGAGGCTCTCAAGCCCTATTTTTGGCCTTTAGTAATCCAAGCCACAGTTTTTGGGCTAAACCATGGCTTGGAAATGGGCTAGGTTGTGGACCCCACAACTCGGCAGTGGTCCAGGTCATGGGTTTGCCTAGGTAGGTCATGGCCTAGGCCTAGGGCCTTCGTTTTGCCCCCTCTCGACCTCCATTTCACTCCATTATTATTTTTGAAACCACATAACCTTCATCTTAGAGGTTTGGGCACATTTTAGATGTAATGGTATAGTCCATTATTCTCTTTGATGCCTCTTCAAGTTTGTTTTGGGACCATTTTAGTCTCTTAGACCCCCAAGTCCTCTAGCCTATCATCCCTGTGTACTCTTTGTTGGGGTACACCTTGGGATATAAGTTGATTTCTCTTCTTTAAATCAGTAGTTTTTTTAATCATTCATAGCCAATCCCTACTGACTCCCTCTCCCTCTTTCATTATGGTTTTTATAGGTGTAGGTTTGTGCTCGTAGATGCCCCAAGACTTGTTATAATCTTCAACAACTGGTCTTTGCCTCTTCATAGACATTTTACCACCCTTCGTCACTTCATCCCATAGTTAATATTGGTCTTCACCCCTTGATTACAACTAGATTGTGTTATTTGTCTCCTTTTGACAACTCGCTTGTCTTACTATATGTCAAGATAATCCTTTTGTAGCATCCTCAACCCCCATCATGGTACACCTCTTAGTGGTGATTCACATGGATGGTGGTAGTTGAGACAACCTAGGACCCACCACTAGTGCTTGGATTATCAATGACCCATGGACCCATGAGCTTGTTACAACTAGTTACCTCCTTACTAGTGAAATGAACAATGTAGTTGAGTATCACACAATCATCAATGTTTTGACTGATGTTCATGTGATATACACGTGTTATGTGCAGTTGTTCTCCAACTCACTTTTAGCCATGTCTCAACTCATTGATGCCTAGGCTATCCTTACCTATGAGTCATTCCCCCTCTTTGAGGTGATGCACAATTTGCTCTCCTTCTTTGAGGATGTCTAGTTCACCCATATCCCTCATAAGGAGAACACTAGGGTTGATACCTTAGTGAATGTCATTCTGGATTGTATGATTTGATTTGATATCACTTGTATCCCTTCTTTGTAGGAGCTAAAGCTAGAATTAGATTTTGGATTACACATCATTTGCACTCTCACCTTGGATCGTGTCATCAACTTCTTCCACCACCATCCTTATCTGGTAAGTGCATGTAAAGTTCTCTTTTATCTTTTTAGTTATTGCTTTCCTTGGCTTGTGTGTGGCTTTCAGGTAATGCAGATCACTCCTTGTTTATTCAAACACCGACTGCTTGTACCTTAATGGCATATGTAATTGTACTTCTTGTGACCCTACTCCTCCCTATGATTACACATTGGCTCGCTACAGAATATTGACCCTAGTTTTCCTACTTGGAGACATTTACCACTTGCTTAGACCTTTCTTGTATGATATTCTTGTCCCCTACACATCCTCAATCCATATCAACCCTTTTGCACACTAGATGGGATGTCTAAGCACCTCTTAGGGCCCTTTTGGAGACTCGTTGACCACCCTAGGTGGCTTGTGGACCTAGGTCATGGCTTAGGGAGGAAAACCATGGCCTAGTATGCAATTTTCCTTCACAAAATTCATGGCTTAGGCTGTGGCCTGGGCAAAACATGTGCAAAAGTGCCTTGTTTAGGCCTAAACGGCTAAAAATAACTAGCTTTTAGTTTTTTGATGGATTAGGGTTGAGATATATGTCCTTATCCTCATTCATTTGAGCCTCCAGATTCACTATCTTCTATATTCTTGCTCTGATCTTCCCACTTGATCATCACACTCAAAGTTTGGTTGCCTCCTTGAATCTCTCTTGGTTCTTACTTGACATAATAGCTTTCATTGTGATAGGCGATGCCCTACTCTACTATAGTTATTCTTGGTGATTCAGAGTGTTCCTGTAGTTTCTAAGTTGCTCTTTACTCCCTCAAGTTTTTATTGTACCTATCTCTCATGTTCCTTGCATTGGCTCTTCCACAGATTGGTATCTTCTCCTTCACCTCCTCCATAACTTTTGGATCTTGGTCTAGACTCAACTTACACATGTCCTGATCTTCTTCCTCTCTTACTTCCTATCTTGGATAATCGTATGGTATAAAGTTTACACATCTCTCTTGAGTTTGACATGAGGGCACTTTCCTTTGTAAAGTGAAACTCTTTATTATTTTCATTCGTATACATGTTAGGGTTTGATTTTTTTTAGTGATTTAGTTGTTTTTTGCATTATTTAGAATAGTTTTCGAAGTTTATGCATTGTATGTGGTTGAAATATATCTTCGTTACTTGAAATATTGGTCATTATATGTTATGCTTGTATTGGAATGTTTTTCATTACATAGTAGGACTCTACATGCTCAAAATGATCTATCCAACTCACTTAAACAATATATCTCTTTTGTTCAACTAGAACATTGCATTGTTAGCAAATAATAGTGTTGAAAGTGAAAGATAGTTCAAACCTATACTAGGCATGCTCTTGAACCCTTGCTTGAAAATGTCTTTATTGCTTAAAACACCTTTCATTTGGCTTGAAAGTGCCTTAACTTCTAGATGTACATTTCAGTTGTTAGCTCTCTTTATTTGGGATTGTTATTTCTATAATTTGTGTGCAACTAATAGTCTAGTCTTAGTTACTTGATTTACTATGGTTAGACCCACTAGAGATAATTGCATCCTTTGTGTGCTTGATCGTGTTATCTCTAACCTGGTTTACAAGTCTATCTATAGCTTGGTGCAAGCTGACAAACCAAATAGCCACTATAGATCACCTATATCCCATAGAAGCCCTGAGCCTTCTAGCCTCTTAGTGGTTTGTTTTAGTACCCTATGTTCCCCCTTACCAAACACTAGTGGTTTCATTCAAATTCTTGGAGCTACAAAATGGACATAGAATGATATAACATAGATATATCATGATCAAAGAAGTAAATGGCCCAATGTCCATATGACATGAGTAGAGGGAAGACCCAACATCTATAAGTGCATAGATAATGTATCTATGTATGTCTGAATCACACTAAAATGATGTGTGAAACATGTGTCTATATAAAATACTAATATGTCATCTTCCAACATGGAACCAATAATATAGATGCCAAGGAGCTAATAGAACATGTAAATGCGAAAACATATTTTTGGATTTTTAGATTTATTTATTTTGATTTTTTTGATATTTTGAAATATCTCAAGCAAGATATTTATGCAAGTGCATGATATTTATTGTACTCTTCACAAGTTTTCCTTCAAGTGTAGTTATCTAGTACACACCTTTTTTTATTTTTTCTATAACAGTAAATGGTCCCAATCAATTTGGTTTGAACTTTCCTTTGTCTTTTTTGGCACTAGTGTTATTTTGATTTTTTTTTTCAATACAAGGTTACCCACAACAAAGTCTCATGGTTGAACCTTTTTGTTATATGCACATTTAACGTGATCCTGATAAACCCATAATTGTTCAGCAGCCTTTGTGCATTTTTCATTCAATTGTTCTAATTGATTCAATCTCTTTTCATAGTATTAATTATCCTTTATTATGTCTTTGAGAGACACATGCAAGGAAGGGATCTCCAATTCAATTGGTAACACTACCTCTGTACCATAAACCAAAGAATAAGGTGTGCCCTAAGTAGGTGTGTGAACACTAGTGCAATATGCCCATAAAACATACACCATCTACTAGTGCCAATCAATGTTGTATCATTTGGCTATTTTTCCAAGTATTTTAACAATGGTTTTAGTTGTTGCCTCTACCTATCCATTAATCTATGGATAATAATGTGTTTAAAAGTTATATCTAATTTTTTATTTACTGCAAAACCATATTACTATCTTGTTTTTGAATGATGATCCATTGTCGTAAATAATTATTGAAAGTATGCTAAAACAAGAAATAATATTGGTCATCAAAAACCTACATATGTCAGCGCTTATAGTAAATCTAAGAGGGATTGCCTCCACCCATTTTGTAAAATATTTTGTAGATATGATTATGAACATGTGTTCACTAGTGGACACTAAATTTATATTGCCAATCAAATTAAATCCCCATATGGAGAATGACCATGATGAGATAATTGACTGTAACTCGAGAGATGGTATGTGGTTCAAATTATTATATTTATAGCATTGTAAATGTAATCTAACATGTTCAATACATTATTGTTCCATGGTAGGCTAATAATAACCTTGACATAAGAGTTTTTAGGACATGGCCCTACCACTAAAATGTTTGCCACACTCACTATCATGCATTTCTATAATGTGGTATGTGCCTCATTTGTGCTTAAACATCAAAGGAGGTGTCCATAGAGACCTCATTTGAATAAATCATTCCTAATAAGAACATAATGAAGGGCATTATGTTGTAAATTATGTTTATCATTCCATGTAAAGTGGTCTGGTATATAAGCTTCATAAAATAAACTATAAATATCACTGTACCATTTTGTGTTCGTAGAAATGTGAGTAATAACAAGAAAAATTAAGGCATCCATTGTGTCAGAAGAAATGGAAGCCTCTTGTAACTGGTGTATAGTAAAGTTTATATGATCATCATTGATATCAAAGGGCATCAAAGATGTCGCACTATCCATTGCATCTGCATGCCAATTATCTTTACAAGGAATACTATTAATAAAAAATTTATCAAATGTTTCTTTTAGTCTGTCCACCATTTATTTATATGGTAGAAGATATTCTTCTTTAGTTTGGTAATGATTGGTAACTTGATTAACAATCAACTAAGAATCATCAAAGCCTTGAATGTCCTTGATATGAATCATTTGTGTTAATAATAACCCAATTATCAAAGATTCATATTTTGCTATATTATTAGTGCAAGAAAATGTTAATATGTAAGAGAAAGGAATATATTCACCCTCAAGGGTGCAAAATATAATACAAGCACTCACTTATGTACTACATCTAGATCCATTGAAAAACATTTTCCATGGAATTGAAGATATATTGTATGCCTCAAACTCATCACAAAAAACATCATTAACTAGAAAAGGATCAGGTGATGGAGTGACAACCAATTGGATGGCTATAACTTGACCTCTTATAAACTTTTGGGACACAAATTTGAGATCAAATTCTATAAGTTACATCACCCATTTTATGATGCGACCGATGAGATGCATTTTGTTCATAAGGAACTTGAATGGATCTTCTTTAATTATCACATGGACCTCATTGTTGATCAAATAATGTCATAGTTTTTGTGTACAAAAACCAAGGATAAACATAATTTTTACATTGTTGTATGTTTGTCTTCACAATCAACCAATTGATGACTGATGTAAGAGATTGCCCACTCTTTGTGATTATCATCATATTGTGCTAATAGTACTCCAAGGGCCTCATTAGTGGCCAAGATATAGAGAAGTAATGGCCAATATGGAATAGGAAGGTATGAATACCAGTGAGTTTGCTCAATATTCTTTGATTTTATCAAATCTTTGTTGACAAATGTCATCCCATACAAATTTGGTGTCCTTTTCTATCAAATGCATGAAAAGAATTATTTTATCAACCAACTGAGTGATGAAGCATTAGATAGCCTAAATTCTACCTCGTAAGCACTGTAATTACTTTATATTAGTTGGCAGTGGCATCTTAATAATAGATTTGACCTTTTTTAGATCAATCTCGATGCCTCATTGAGAAATAATGTACACGAAGAGATTTTCAAAAGACACTCCAAAAACACATTTTGGGGGATTTAAACAGATGTTAAACTTGTGTAAGCATTCAAATATTTGTCATAGATCATGAGCATGGTCTTGTCGATGCTTGGATTTTGAAAGTAAATTGTTGAAATAATCCTTAATAGTTTTGTGAATAAAATCAATATGTCACTCTAGAATTTTTAAGTCCAAAAGACATGATCATATAACAAAATGTGCCCCATGGAGTAGTAAATGTAGTTTTCTCTTGATCTGCTAGGTTAATTTTAATTTGGTTATATCCCACAAAACCATCCATTAATTATAATGTCTCATATATCTATATAATCAACATTCATGTCAATATTAGGTGATGGAAAGTCATCTTTTGGACAAGCCTTGTTTAAATCACAATAATCAATGCAACATTGAATGTTGCCATTAGGATTAGTAATACTATAATGTTAGATACCCAATTATATTGTGTAAATTCTCTAATGAATCTAGTAACTAAAATATTTTGAATCTCTTTTTTGACTAGCAACACCACTTTAGGATGCATTTTACGCATCTTTTGCTTACCAAGTTTTGCATTCAGATATAATAATATATTATGAATCATTGTTAATGGGTCAATCCTAGGTATATCTAAGTAAGCCCAAGTAAATAGATATGGGTAATCATGTAGGACTTGTCGATAGGCCTTGCCTTCATCATCCTACATCATTGTTGCAAGTAATATGGTTGAGAATCTTTATCTATTCCATAAATAAATTATATTGTTTCAGCAGTGTAGACTGCTCTATGATAAATGATGTTGTAGGAATAGTATTATGTGTATCATTTTATAGATTGGTGTCATCACTCTCACCAAAATAAGCATGAATAGAGGTGGCATTAGGAAACCTATTCTTATGATAGAAGGAATCGAGATCCTCATATGCCCTCAAGTACTCTAATAATGACTGATCATTTGAGAACTCATCTAATGTCAAAGTTTTTGGTGAAGCATTTTTTTCAATCAAATGAGGATTAACCAAAGGTAGATCTATTGTGGAAGTATGCATACATTGAGATTTGGCCTTATGAAAACAAGGCTTGTTGCAAGTAGATTTATTATGAGTTATAAATTTATCTAAAAAATCCAATCCTTGTCGATTTGTGTTATTTATGTCAGAGATGGGTTAAGGTATATCCTACTCATGTTTTCCCAACCTTTACCCTTTATATCTATATTCGAGTAAATATTGAGAACCAAAATCAGGTTTATAAGATTATGGTGTAGGATCATTTGTTTGTTAGACCATTGTACAATGTTTGAAGGGATTTATATCCATTGGACATCTATAAATAAATCCATGATGGATGAATTTCAAGCATGCAAGAAAATTAGATGGAACCACATACATTTCATGTATCGAAAGGCATCCCAAGAGTATATTATAGTTTAAATCATTTGGTATAACTTGACACAAAGTAGGTAGTGTATGGTGTCTCATAGTAATGTTTAATGTTATTTTACCCTATGCTTATCATGAAATATTATCAAAAGTTTTGATGCTCATATTGTAAGGTTCCAAATCATTAGTCCTAATGCTAATTAAAAAAAAAAGGGATATGTTGCAAATGTTAAGCCCTGAACCATTGTCCACAAGGACACTTTTTACAATTTTATTGCACACACAAATTTGAATGTATAATGATAAATAGTAATTTATGAGGTCTTAAGATGGTAGATCCTCCTTTTCAAAGGATATATTATGTTTATTTCATTTGATGGAACTTATCATAAAAGCCACATATTGAGGTTCCACATTACTTGGTAAAAATGTCATGCGTAATGCATCCAAAAGAACATCCTTGTAATGGGAGGAAAGATGTAGCAAGTCCTAGATTGAAGTTTTAGCTATAACATCATTGGAAGATTTTGTGGTATGGTGGATAGAGCAAGACTATTTCATGCACTCCCTTTGGCATTTTGTAGTAACTGGTAGGAATGCACTGTAAACATTATAACAAAAGGGGCCATGGAAGAATACATTTGATTTGCATTAATTAGATTTTGAAGCCCTTATAGATTAGATTGATTTAATCATGTATGAAACATAACAATTAATAACTACCATGAATTACTATAACACAAAGTAACTAACACATATATCCATATTAAACATGCTTGTGAAAAAAAAGAAAAAGAAATAATCTTTTTTTTTTCAAATTTGATAATTAGAAATCAGAATGTTGCAAAAAATAAATATAAAACCCCAATCCACCTAGGGTTTCAATGGTCGAATTCACCAAATGTTTAACTCTAAAATCTAGCTTGGGAAATCTAGGGTTAAAGGGGTGGAGATAGCCTAGGGCATAAGGGTGATAAATTATCTCTATAGCAAGCCAATTATTTACAAAACTTTTATAAAACTTATACTGAATTTATTATACTAAGATATGCTAAAAATGAAAAGTACAACTATGCTAGATATTGTAATGATAATGAAAACAAGACACTTCATTGGTTTTGATGTTAATATAGATCTAGATTTGGAATAGGTAGAAAGTACACTAGATTTATATTCTAGATTAGTCACTTGATTTTGGAAATTATACATTTGTAACCTTGGATAGTTGCATCGACCTTGGACAGTTACATCGATGCTTCTATCTAGATTAGATACAAGTGTCTAGTATAGAATACTTACTAAAATTAGATCCAACCACATGCAATATTATAGGTTCTATGTCACCTTCACTCTGGTGTACTCAAATCTGGGTCATGGGTTGTCACTCCTTATCAAATAACAAAACCCTAGTTATTCATCTTCATATTGGCTATGGAAAAAAATGGATTACTGGGCACATAATGTTGAGTTGTCCCAAAGATCCCTTTATTAATGAGTGTTTCCTACATAGTTAATACTCTGAAGAGGGCCTTAGATTTATGTAATTCTCTCCTACGTGTTGACTTGTGTGTGAATCATGCAATGTGTGATAAGCAAGTGCAATAGTGACTTAGCTTGTAACCTAGCAAATGTGGCTCATGGGATGCTCCTTCAATACTTTAGACCTGTAAATGTGTTATCCGTATGAATAATATGGAAATAGGATCAAATAGAGAATATATACTCACTCGAGTGCTTGATTGAATAATTTTGGTAAGTTGCCTTTTGAGTTGTTAGGTCTATGTTAGGTGAAGAATGAATGAGGGTCGATATTATATTTATACCAATCCCTTTGAGGATATATCACATAAAATCACTTAGGCTGACCATAGGTATATGTTTTATTTGCAAATTGGATGACTATAGAGCATTAAACACTTGCGTCAATGTAGGCATTTGACTGGGATGCAAGTGTCTGGACAGTTGGAAAACATATGCAGGTCCAAAACTTTTAGAGATGGAAGATAAGTAGGTTTATAGTATTCTGGGTAAAATAGAAGGCCTGAGTCATCATAATAACATTGGTTGGACTAAGAGATAAACAATAGGCACATACAGATAGTGTATGCAAGCCTTTTAGTAACAAAAAAAGTCTGGAGGTTGAAAGTGCATCTATGATATGTATTTTCTAAGTATACAAGATTGAGGTGATATATAAGTCTACAACAACATAGCTTGTATACTACAAGGTGTATTCATTCCTATGCCCATGTTTTCTATTTTGTATTCACTACAACATTGATATGACATTGAATACTTGTTGCAGTTGACCATTATTTTTAGGCATTACTCAATTCATCCATCCTTACCTAGGTTATGTTAGATTTTTATAAGGTGATTAATTCACCATAGACTTTATTGTTTATTTGTTTCGTTGTTTTTACTCATGAATTCCATTGTGAGTTTATTGTTATTGCACCATCCTATATTTTAGGATATTATTATGTTATTATTTTGGCTATTTAATAGCCCTTTGTAATAATTATTTGTTAGTTGAATATATTATTATTTTAAAGCTCTTACATTTGGTTTCAGAGTAGATTTATTTTTTTAGACCCTCAGAGAAGTGAAACCGATGGGTGGAGCCTCGAGACACCCTCTCTCTCTCCTTTTTTTTTTGTTCTACTACTGCAATTAGCTGGGAGAACCCTG
The DNA here is from genome assembly GCA_037957365.1 of Torreya grandis. NCBI lineage: Eukaryota > Viridiplantae > Streptophyta > Pinopsida > Cupressales > Taxaceae > Torreya > Torreya grandis. The sequence goes on from JARHVA010000042.1 coordinate 920,666, forward strand.
TGCTCCTCCATAGCATGGATCTGAGAAGAGGCATAAAAAAAAGTTGGCACCTGAGTGCCATCCAGGAAAACATAGCTCTTGACATTTTGGTGTTATTCATTCAAAGGTGTCATAATAGATCTAAAAAAAAAGAGTGTTAGATTCAATCAAGGCTTATTCGCTGTTGTCCATGAGTGTGTTGGAGTAAAGCGTGAAGGTTGGCATCACATCAAAAAGGTTGGTTTGATTTGTTTTAATATACAAATTAAACAAAATTTCAATCTATACATTTTTAGTATTTAAAAAAAACAAATCAAGATCAACATTTATTATTGAAAACCACTCATTAAACCTCAAAACTGCTTTCAAAACAACCCATAAAATTAATCCTTTGCTAAAATTTTTCCCAAAACTACCTTTCTATTTATCAAAACCGCTTACATAACATTCTCTTTGCTACGATTTTTTCAAAAACCACCTCTCAAGCAAACTCATGGTATTGGCTAGGCTAGTGGTTTTGTCTAAATAATAATAATTTTAAGTCTTTAAATATAATTTTTGTCTTATTAAAACATGTGTTAATGCATAGGTGAGTTGGTGATTAAGTTCTTTAGTAAAGTGGAGGTGGGAAATTCAAATCCTCTCAAATTTTTTTTAGCAATCCCTCTAAATTTGGCAATTCTCGCAAATTTACCTATAACTAGCTAAATTTGGCTAGAAATGTACTAAAACAACCCAAAAAAATTACAAAAAGGGGGGAAAGGCAAAAGAAAATTATATATAATATATATATATATATATATAGTCAAAAAGAGGCCAAAGAGTCCAATTTATTTTTAAAAAACAAAAACAAAAGAGGGATATTATTTTGAATAATGAAATTATGTTTTCATATATTGTATTTATTTGCTAAGCAGTGTAATTTTACATCTTTTTCAAGCAAATAAATCACAAATCATGAGTTTTTAAACTCAATCGCAATGTTCGATATAAACAGTGCTTTTGACTCACGTTTACGAGTAAAGCTATCGTGCTTGAGTTAATGTATCCATAGCCTAACATAGATGCAATAATGATGTATGAACATCATCCTTTTAAATCATCAGGGAGAAATAAGGGCACATGCACTCATAGCCATCCCTTCATCTATCCATTCATTTCAATCGAAGGGCATAAATCTTGGCTGGAGGTATTTCCAAGTATATAGTGAAGTTACATGTGCATATATGAAAATCCATCTAAGTAGGTGATAGTGATTGAATGAAACCTTTTTAGTACTATCTAAGTACCGCATACTAGACTCTTTCTCGTACATTTACATTTTTTCCGCATACCATCGGGTATACAGAAAGGGCAAACTTTTTCCATGTACCAATGGGTATAAAGGAAGGGTGCGTATAAAGAAAGGTCTTATATAATGGACTGGCGGTATATAGAAAGGAAGACCTTGAAACCTGGAGTGATAAGGAACCAATCCATCACCTTTGGTTAGATTTTACATAATGATCGAAAATGGGCCAAAATTCTTTTTGCTAGACTCACAACTTCATTGCAGTGACAACTATGCTACTTGGAAAAATAAAATCAAGACACATTTAGAATTTGAAGACATTTAGCTTGTTGTAAATGGCCCTCTTACCTGACATGCTACTGATGTTGACCATCAAAGTAAGTTTGACAAATCCAATCAAAAGGCAAAGTTGATAATCATGTTTAGAGTATCAGATGAGGTAAACCTCATATCTGTGAGGCCACAATAGTAAAAGACACTTGGGATAAGCTCCAGACAGTCTATGAGACCAAAAATAAAGGAACCATTCTTCATTTGCAGAGTCAACTTCATTCCCTTGAATTGAAGTACAATGAAAAGTTGGAAGCTTTTATACACCTTATTGCAACTCTAAGGGCTTCACTCCAAGCATTGGGTAAAATAGTGTTAGGCACATCTTTTGTACCTATTGTCTTGAGATCACTACCACCCTCTTACAAGATCTTCATGACTACTTTAACAGTCATAAAATAGAAATGATCTTTTGACAAGTTGGTAAACATGTTACAACAAGAGTAGTTTATGCATACAAAAGAAGAAGAATAAAAAGAACATGTTCTTGCCTATAATCAACAGTAATGTAAGAAGTAGATCAAGTCATTTAAACCAAAGCAAGGTCAACAACATCATTCATAGGGGGATAAATAATAGAAAATTTGCCTTATATGTGGAAAAATAGGCCATGAGCTAACGAATTGTTGGTATAACTCATTTACACAAGGCTCTTCAAGCAACAAGAAGCCCAATCACCAATAATCATCTCATCCACATAAAGGACAAGGACAAAAGAAAGGACATTGGAAGAATAAATTCAATTAGCAAGGCAACATTGTTGAACAGGAAGACACCCACTCAGATGAAGACTTCTTATATGTTACACGGTCTATCTGGTACATCGACTCATGTGTAACTTGGCATATGATTGGAAGAAAAGATTGGTTCTACAACATGATTGTGACTTCCCTAAAAAATCATGTCTCTTTGGGTGATGACTCATCCTACCAAGTTCAAGGCATTGGTAATATTTCCTTACCACTTGGATGATATGATTACAAAATCTCAAATGTCCAGTATGTCCTAGGACTCACAAATAATCTTCTCTCAGTCAGTTAGCTACTTGACCACAAACTCAAGGTTAACTTTGATTACAAAAGTGGCAAAAAATGTGTTTAATCAAAGATAAGTGAAAATGCTTGAGAATTGTTGCACGATCCTCAGGAGGAGGAAAATTATTACAACTTGAATTTGCACAATAAAACAACCAAGCACTTGTAGCTCAAGATTCAGACTTAGCCAATATGTGGCATCGAAGATATGGCCATGTTAGTTTTAGATACCTCAAAGCACTTAGTAATCAGAACATGGTCCATGGACTTCCTCAATTGAAGAAAAATACAAATCTCTGCACTGGTTGTCTAACAGGGAAACAACATCGAACGTCTTTTGGTCAAAGTTCCTCAAGAGCATTTGGTAAGCTTGATCTATTGCATATCAATCTATACAACCCCATGAGATCCAGTCACTATGGGTTTTAGTATTTCATGCTCTTTATTGATGACTACTCACGCAAGATGTGGGTCTACTGTCTAAAAACCAAAGACCAAAACTTTCATACTTTCAAAGAGTTCAAATCAGTAGTATAAACTAAAACTTATCAAAACATCAAGGCTTTCCACTCAGATCAAGGGGAAAAATTCACCAATAAATCTTTTTCTACTTATTTGAAAGAACATGGCATTTATCAACAAATGACTCCACCATACACTATAATAGAATGGTGTTGTAGAATGACAACCACACTATCATGGAAATGGTGTGTAGTATGATTGAAGATTCAGGTTTGACATGCACATATTGGCAGAAGTAGTGAAAATAATAGTTTATTTATTGAACAGGTCACCCACTGTAGCTCTTCATAATATGACTCCACATGAAGCCTGGACAGGGTATAAACTTTCCATTTTTCATCTTCAAGTTTTTGGATGTAAGGCTTATATGTATGTTCCTAAAAAGAAGAGAAAGAAACTGTATACTATATTCATGCCTTATATCTTCTTAGGGCACATTGAAGAGTCATTAGCCTACAGACTAATGGATCCTAAAATAAATAAGATCTCCATTAACAAGGATGTAGAGTTTGATGAGAAAAGTAAAACCAGTTTGCCTTCCACAAACTCACATGATTCAATAATCAAACCTCTAGACAATTCAAAAGGTCATAACCACACTGAAGGTGACAATGATGATGAGGATGATCAATCAATTAATACAGATCAACCCACAAGAATAGTGCAACATATGCCTAAATGGTATACAAGTACATTAAGAGATGCTAAACTGGATAGAGTTCTAGACACATTGACCACTAGACCAAGGACTCACAACATGACTCAAGATGAGGTCAATTTGGCTCTAATGAGCATAATTATAAAATTACTAGAGCCCTCAATAGTTCAAGAAGCCTTAGAGTCTAAACTTTGGAAGGATGCAATAGATGCAGAATATCAATCATTGATGAAACATAAAACATGGTAGCTTGAAGATCTTCCACCAAAGAATAAACCAATCAGTTATAAATGGGTCTCAAAATGAAATACAATGCAGATGGTAGTATTGACAAGCACAAGGCATGACTTGTATCAAAGGGTTATGCATAGAAGGAAGGCATAGACTATGAGGAGACATTTGCTCCTACATCCAAGATCAAAACAATTAGAATGATATTTTCTTTGGCTGCACAATTTGGATGGAAGATCCACCAAATGGATGCAAAAAGTGCCTTTCTCAATGGAGATCTACAAGAAGAGGTTTACATGACACAACCAAATGGTTTTCTCTCACCTGGTAATAAAGGAAAAGTATGTAAATTCATAAAATCTATGTATGGTCTCAAACAGGCTCCCCGAGCCTGGTACATAAAGATTGATGAACATATTATCTAACTTGGATTCCATAGATGTCTTTACGATCCAAATATCTACCTAAAATAATAAGGGGGAGAGATTGTAATTGTTGTAGTATATGTCGATGATCTAGTCATCACTGGCAGTTCAATGGAGATGATGATACAACCAAGAAAGATCTTAACCAATCATTCAACATGATAGATCTCAAGCTTCGACACTATTGTTTTGGATTAGAAGTATGGCAAAAGGAAAACCACATCTTTGTGTCCTAGATGAAATATACAAAGGCAATGCTTGAGAAATTCAAGATGATGGACAGTAATCCAATTACTACACCTATGGAGATAAGGCTTCATTTGTCTTGTATAGATCCATCACCACAAATAAATATAACTCTTTATCGACAGTTGCTTGGGAGTCTTATTTACTTAACATATATTAGGCCAAACATCAGCTATGCAGTCTGCTATCTTTCAAGGTTCATGCAGGAGCCAACGATGTCTCACTAGAAAGCAACAAAGTAAATACTAAGATATATCAAGGGTACAATGGACTTTGGCATAGAATATAATAAGAATGACAATTTCTTCTTGATAGGATATTCTAACTCAGATCATGCAAGAAATATTGATGACAAAAAATCCACTTTCGAATATGTGTTCTTTTTAGGATCTGGTCCTATATCTTGGGGGAGCAAGAAGTATAACTTTATTTCTTGATCTTCTACTAAAGTAAAATATTGTGCTATAAGAGGAGCTATCTGTGAAGCAATATGGTTATGTCACATACAGGCAGGATTGGGAGTACCACAAAAGATACCTACCATCTTGTACTGTGACAATGAGGGTGTTCTCAAACTTATTCGCAATCCAGTCTATCATTAATGCATAAAACACATTGAGGTGCAAGTTCATTTCATTCTTGAATATTTACAACAACATAACATCCAACTCTAGTACTGTTCGTAGAAGAACAACATGCAAATGTCATCACTAAGTCACTTACACATGATAAATTTGAGGCATTTATAGAATTTTTCTCCTGTTCACTTAAACCTATGCTGAATTAAGGGTGGGAATGTTAGATTTTAATAAGGTGATTAATTCACCACAAACTTTATTATTTATTTATTTTGTTGGTTTTACCCGTGAAATCCATTATGAGTTTATTTTTATTACACCGTCCTATATTTTAGGATATTGTTGTGCTATTATTTTGGCTATTTAATGGCCCTCTGTAATAATATTTTGTTAGTTGAATATATTATTATTTCCAAGCTCTTACAGGTGAGTCAAGGTACATGATTCAATTTATTATTATTTTACTTTAATACATTTGTGCATTCACTCACATACACATATCAAGACAAAGACATTATTTAGACACCTAGTTTTGGTACAAGATCCTTTTTCATAGTGTATTTTTATCATTTTATCACATTTGATCTTGTGTATATTTGGTTGTTTTTAAGACATTTTATATCCCACACTAACCTCTCTCCATCCTTTGAGCCCTATACATGTCTTCAAAATTCATCAGATTTATATTTTTCATCTTTATGTCTAATTCATACATTTTCTAAGCTACTTTTCACATTTTGGGCATTGATTTCTCCTAAAACTAATATGATGGTCTGTCATAGCTGTTTGATGCGCTATTGTTGGTCCTTCCTGCTTTGGCCTGATTTCCCATGCCACAACTTTAACTTATCACACTTTTCCATGGTCAACCTTAGTGTTTGTCATGTCCTAAATATCCATATATATACCAAGTCATCCATAGTAATTTGTTAAGTATCAACAATGTATCACATTTTGCATAAAGGAGTCCTCCATTCATCAAGTTTGAACCAACAACGCCACACCTATTACTACACTCACCAATGAAGATTCCTACCTTGATACTTCAACATTATTCAAGTCTTGTGATATCATCCAACTGTACCAATGGAGGGTTTAATTGAATGTTTATGTAGTTCTATTGCACATTTAGGGAAGGGAAGGTGAAACCTTACTCGATATTCCATTTACATGGCACAAACAATTACAATGGGTATGATTTTAATGTTTGAGATATGTAGTTGTAACTCCCTCGAGGTTACTCAACTCATAACCTTTTTCTTGTTCTTAATTTGTGCATTTATGGCGAATTAGGCCAAAGAGACAAAGAAGATATCAAATTAGACTTTCTGCCATGAATTGAAAGAAGCAAAGACACATGATTGTACAACATCAGAAAACACATCTGCATAAGAAAACTTAACGTCCATAACACAAAGTAGTACAAATTTGGCACATCAAAACATATTCAACATAGAGACATACATTCAATGACAAACAGATAGGCATCAAATCCATCCTTGTAGAATCATAACTCCAGATTCCACACAGAGCTAAATTATCACTTGCACAACCCAAATCGAGTTCTCGAATCCCAAAGTTATACCAAGGTTTGTTATTTTCATGACTTTTGCTATTTAACTTAGTTCTTTGCTTGTCAAATGTTTTGTTTATGCTTGTTATTTATTTTAGCACATTACTTAGATTTAAATCTATTTTTGAACTTCTTCATGTTATATCTACCCTGTGTAAGTTCATTTATCTTTATGTGTCATGTCCCCTTTTCAATTGACATGTTCTGAGTACATGGTTAGCCTATTATGCGACCTTCGTAGGCTAATAAGATGGATAGAGGGTCATAATGGAGCTTGGCTCGACTTTGATTCACATGATTTCTTCATTTGATTTTCATTCAGGGTATTTCAGACACAATTGGCCTGAGCTCCTGCTTTTTAGGGATAGTTGATATGCAGCGGAGCGCCTTTATTGTGGCATGGTTATGTGCGGAATCACTCCCTGATTCACTAGCTTCGATCGGTTCGTGGATCCGACATGTATTGAGGGAGATATTAATATTTGATTGATTTAATCAAATATTAATTATTTAGCCTATTTTTAATTTAGAAACCCTAATTCTAATTTAAGAAACCCTAGTTAGGGCAAGCATATCTTTTGAGGGTATAAGGGTTTCTCATGGAGGCCATGGTTCATTATGCTATTGATTATTGATTATTGAAAATTGAAGAATTTCTTCTGTGAAGACTGAGCCTAGGGTTCAAGGATTCCATTTGCATTGGAGAACGTTCTCTCTTCAGTGTGTGCAATTAAGAGGCTGTGAAATATCAGCTGATCTATTGCCAAAGTGAGAGATAGCTTCATCCAGAAGTTATCACAGAATTTCAGGTTTGAGAGATAACTTCACACATAAGTTATCACAGATATTCCAGGTATTTATTGCTTTATGTTTTGATTCAATAAATTATACAGCTAGAGATCTACTGTGCTAGAGACATATATATTTCAGATCAGGGGTTGAAGACAGGGAAGTGGTGCTTAATTTGCGGCCGTACAGAATCCGTACGGGTTCGTACAGATCAGTGCAGGAACCGACATCGGCAGACAGAGGGTTTCAGTGACCGGCATCGGTCGACTGAAGACCGACGTCGGCAGAAATCCGACCGGAAGAGACCGACGTCGGCGATATATCGACCGACGACGGCGACTGTGTGTCGACACAGAAGGGCCGAGACTTTCCAGAACTCGATTTGCACTTCCAGTTTTTCAAAGCCAGGGTTTTCAAGACTGTATTTCATTTTTATATGCATATTAGAGGACTGCAATTGTAATAATTTACAAGGACAAGTGATACAAGCTGTAATTTGTTATTAAAAGACTATATTATTGTGATCTTTCTGAATTTATTCAACAGCGATTATATCTTGGTTCAGATTTTTTGTGTTGCTATATTTCCTGTTTAGAAGGGGATATTACATTATGTTAGTGGTAAATCACCTTAGTGCTCCTGTCAAAGTTTTTGATTATTTTTTATTACACGACTCTTTTCTCCCCCTCCCCTCTTTCTCTCTCCTCATCTTCATGGTTTTTATGTGGTCCCTTCATGTTTATACAATGTATATTTATGGGTCTTTAAAATTTATAGTCTATAATTTTGGAGGAGGTGGTGGTTTGGGTCCGTTTGGGTGCACCCATGTGATATGGTCTTATTTATTGATTTTTTACTTATTGGGTTTCAGGGCCAATAGAGTCTTAATTTAATTTCAAGAAGACTATAAATCATAGGTGTATTAATGCATCTAGAACATACAATTAATTAATGCCACATATGTAATACATATACTATATATGTGCCAAACCAATTAATTCAAGTATTTAGAGTAGAGGTTCAAGAATAAAAGTAGATGTGAAGTATTTACTACTATGCCATACATTCATTCTAACACAAAAAGCTATAAAGAGTAGATAATGTATAACTGAACTCCCTGACTAAACATATAATATATTTGGTGTGTTATTTTTGAAATTATACAAGCATTATAAGAACATAATAAGAATCACACCGAAGATAACCTAGGTTAAAAAATACATCCCATTTTTTCTCAAATTCTTAAATAAAATTATCCCACTAAAATTTTGAAGAAGAGGATCTACATAAATTTCAATAGAGCGAAATTTCCAAAACCTAAACATGATGAATAGAGTTCTCAGAACACTTTCTCCCTATCTACAATTTTACAAACAAGTTGTCAAAGCGCTTTCCCTGTCTACAGTTTTAGAAGCAACATGCAAGATGCATTGTACAATTCTCCTATCTTCGTTTTGATTAAATTTATTTGCCGGGTGTATACGTAGATATATTGCATGTTGATGTGAAATCCACTTTCCAATAAAGCAGATGATACATCATCCGTGACGCTTTCTGCTAATGAGCAAAAGCCAAAAAGCAGAAGGAACAATTTTAAAAATAAAAAAATCCGATTCCGTGGACCACCAAAAAACACCAATTGGGCATATCTATTAGCGGAAATTTATCTTAAAATTGCTGCCATGTCAAACTCGAGCACCCAAATGCTATTTTAACACGACAATACAAATGCCGAAGCTGTCTTCGACAACTGTGGTTGTAGTAGGGATCCATTTCCGATGGGATTGGCCTTGCAAACCTCGTCAAAGTTCTTGCAGCATTTTAAAAACGAGGCTAGTAGAGTTTTGATTGAATTCGAACAGCGACAGGTATGCAGAGAATCGTCTTAAGGGTATGTTCTTCTTGCATATTTTTAAGCCACTGCTATGTTGAAGTATATTTGCTTCGGTAGATATTGGGATAATTTCAATATGTTGGTCACTTGGTTCGTTGATCTTTGGGGTGCCTCTGGTTTTGTATTTGGGTATTTGGGTCGTTCAGATTTTTGAGTTTTTTGAATACAAATCCATGATTGGCAGCACGGTTATTTGGGTGACTTCTTAGAGTTAGTTTTAGATCCCCTTATTGGTACCCAATTCCATTTTTATATTATTTGTTTCTGTTGGACCTGTATAAAAATTCTTTCAGAGGGCGTCCAATTGGGTAGGGCAATATCTCATGCAGAGGGCACGGAGGTGAGACTATTAGGCTTTTACCTTTCACAGAGTTAGGGTAATTTCTCCTCTGATTAGGTGTAATCCCTAGGTCACTAGGATTGCCTGGCCTCCGGCAACCACTCCAACCAGTGTTTGGGAGTAACCACTCCAGCCAGTGTTTGAGAGCTTTGAACTCAGACATTTTATAAGTGCGGGTTAGTATTTTAGCCTTGAGCCTCATTGGCTCACAATTAAATAATCCCATCTCCTAGTCGTGGTTCTTTTGCCCGTTCATTCTGGGTGGAGACGTTGAGTGTATAGGACCAAGAAATGGGTACTGATATTGGGGCTGCGGAGAATTCAGATGTTGATGTTGACGACATAGGAGAGGGAATGGCCGAAGATGATGTTAGCGACGAGGAAGTTGATTTTTATGAATTGGAGAAACGAATGTGGAAAGACCGGATCAAACACAGACGGCTTAAAGAGCGACAGAGAATTGCAAATGAGCAAAACAATGGCAAGCCAAAACACAAACAATCTTCGGAGCAGGCTAGAAGAAAGAAGATGGCCCGAGCTCAAGATGGTATTTTAAAATACATGTTAAAGATGATGGAAGTCTGTAAAGCACAGGGATTTGTGTATGGTATAATACCTGAGAAAGGGAAACCTGTAAGTGGTGCTTCGGATAACATGAGAGCATGGTGGAAAGAAAAGGTGAAGTTTGATAAGAATGGTCCAGCAGCAATTGAAAAGTATCACTCTGAGAACTACTCTCGGGGTATACAAGAGAAGAATTTGAATGCTTCTTCAAATTCTTTTTCACTTCAGGAACTTCAAGATACTACTCTGGGTTCCTTGCTGTCTTCTTTAATGCAACACTGTGAGCCTCCACAGCGAAAGTTTCCTTTGGATAAGGCTATACCACCTCCTTGGTGGCCTTCAGGGGATGAAGATTGGTGGCCTCAACTGGGCTTGCAAAAGGGTCAAGGCTCTCCCCCTTATAAAAAGCCTCATGATTTAAAAAAGGTATGGAAAGTTGGTGTTCTCACAGCAGTGATTAAGCACATGTCTCCTGATATTGCAAAGATTAGAAAGTTAGTTAGACAGTCAAAGTGCTTGCAGGATAAGATGACTGCGAAGGAGAGTGCAACTTGGTTGGGAGTTTTGAATCAGGAAGAAGCTCAGACATGGTCAGCAGATAAAGGCCACAGAGCCTCCAACAACTCTAGCATCCAGACAGGAAGTAATAGAAGAGGGTGTACAACAGCAAGTAGTGCAAGTGAATATGAAGTGGAAAGTTTTGATGATTTCCAAAGTTCAGACTCTGCAAAAGATGATTCTCGAATCAGGGAGGAAGAAGTTAGTCCTTTTGACTCCAACCTGAATTTGAGAGGAGGCCTTGTGGATTCTGAAAGAGAGATTTTAAATAAAAAATCTGCAGACAAATCATCTGTGGTTGTTCAGAGTGGAGTCATGACATCAGCTTCTAAAAATAAGAAAAAGAGGGGTCGTGGAAATAGTTCAATCCAAAAGCAGCGGACATTTGTGTGCCCTTATGAAGGATGCCAACATCAGGATCAGAGAAATGGGTTTTCTGATATCAATCAAAGGAATGCACATGCAAATATATGTTCTTATAGATCTCAAGCACATGGAATCATGGGTGAGAATGCTAGGATGAATCAAGTAGAATTGTATACAGAGACTTCAGATAATTTACTTAAGCAAGATGGCAGCAGGGAAGTCATTTTTAAAGCAACTATGGCTGACAATGAAGTTGGTTCTCAATGCACTTCTGACTTTTCTTTGGCGCAGACGGATTCTCAACATATTAATGGGGAGGGTGAACCCCATAACTTGTTTACAAGTTTCCACAATACTGATGTACATTCTGCAGGTCAACATATTATAGGTAGATTCAGTGAACCAGATGGAAGTTCACATACTAAACAACAGCTGCAACCATGGACCAGCGGGATTCCAGTAGGACATGAAATTGCTGAAATTCATAATGATGCAAGTCCAGTATTTGGACCACCTTTGGTAGGGGACAGCGGTTCAAATGGGCTCTGTGGAGATATAGCTGATTGGCAGAGGGATGGATTCAACAGTGACACTGGAAAATTTGTTGGGAACCACTTTGAGTCTCCTGATGATTGCCTAGCAGTGGATTTTCTCGGTAGTCCTTTTAATTTTGGAATTGGTGGTGCTAGCTACCTGGATGCTGACTTGAACTTCTCGTTTGACTCAGAGGACTACATTCAGTATTACGGAGCTTAGAATAAGGAGCCCTTTGAAAACTCCACAAATTTAACTTAAATAGCTCACAGGTTGAAATACTACAGAATCTGTATTTATTCCCTACTGGTCGCACATGTTGGGTGATATTTGCATTTTTTAGGAAGTAAATGCCTGTGAGTTAAGATTGTTCTTCTTCTTTTGTATAGATGTCTGGGGAAAAGTCAATGGGAACACATATGACTGCATGCAGGCTCAGTAAAGCAGAGTTGTTGCGAGGGTGAGGAGCTGTGCAAGGTATATGAATAATTTTAAAGCTTATGGATATTGACATCCTCAGCTTGCTATATAATGATTTTCAAGCATCCCAATTTCCATTAAAAACAATGTTGAAAATATTTTAGATAGATCTCAATGGGTCTCTATGCCTCCACATAGATTCTGCTGTGCAATATTGTTCATTTGTTTATTGATTTTAGGAAGATCATAACTCTATAAAAGTTGCAGGAAAGATGTTTGAATCTTTCCTTGATTTCCTCTGGGGGAACATTAACACAATTGTTCAATTTTTTTAATTTGATCAGTGAAAAGAGAAGCACTATTTATTTGCTGCCCAATGGCATAGGGAAAACACACAGTCAAAGTGGGGGTATCTATTCTATCAAAAATCAACTGGGACATGCCTGCTGCCTTGTCTGCTGCCCCACATTATGATAGCCAATTGCTTGTGGAGCATGCCTAGGAGGGTTTGAACTTGGGTTATTATCATGGCAATTGCTCAGCTGTTGCCACCATATCTGTACAATAACTGTTTTTATTTTTGACAATTAGCTGGACAAGCTGAGCTGTAACTTAGGGAGTTTGCTCTTCAATTATGGTTTTCCTATCTTAATTCTTTTATAGATCACCTTGTTATGGTACTTGATGTTTTGTTGACAGCCTTACGAATAGAATGCCTTACTTTCATCTTTAGCAGACGTTATTTTCTTTGTTTTCCTATTGTGGGGCTCACTCCTTTTCTTGCTTGACTGGGTGCTATATTCTGTTTTTCTTGTAAAACGTTACATAACCTTATGCCCCTCTGTGTTTGTTTGTGTGTGTGTGAAGCACAAACGCTGCTTTGTCAAATTAGCAGCACCACTGCAAGTATGTTTTCAGATTCAAAAGTTTATGGACTTTCACATTGGAGTCAGTTTGACATAGCTTTCGATAGCACAATAAACAAGTTTTAGCATTAAAGCAAAAACCTTCGAACAAATTTTTAACCATAAGAAATATTTTGTCATCTGAAAATAAAAATGCACATTTTATGCCTTCCCAGCCTTCTGCTTATGTTTCACTTCAGTTCAAAAATATATTTCATAAACAACTATATTGCTTGTTGAAGAATTCTTCCAAATACTGTTGTGCAGTGATTTATAAGATCTCTCAGAGTGCTTCTGCAATGGTAGGCTTTGTGATGGCCTTTGTTTCTCCTCTGATGAATGTTAATGGGCTTTATTTCCACTGAAAATTCACTTTAAGTCAAGTTCATTCATCAGATTATTCTTGTAATTCCTCATTTGCTTTTTTCAGTGCCTTCTATTCTGGCTCTGGTAAAGCAGAACTGATTTCAACTAATGCCTCTAAAGGTTTTTCTCGGGGAGGCTTTGATTGTTTCTCATTTCCTTTAGCAGGTTCCTGGTGTCCCGAGTTTTTCTTTACATTTAGGTATGCCTTTTATTTAAATTTTTTTAATTTAGATTTGTTTTTGAAGAAACGCATCTTATATTACATAAAAGACCAATATAATTACAACAGCTGGACGCTAGGAATGCAAAAGATCTCTTCCCATAAAAGCTAAAGGATAGAGAATGCCTGAGACTGATCCCCAATAGGCAAAGAGTCAACATCTGTACGAAAACAAACAAATCTTACTTTGACAAGTGTAACCAAGTCTCGTCATACAAGTCCTTTCTTACATAGTTATAAAATGGCTTTCTATTGCTCCACTACCAATCTCTCTGATAAAGGTCTGATCCTTGTAGTTGCAATTTGAAAGGCGACTTTCAGGAATCATTTTGCATAGCTCTTGTTAGACTGGTTTGTCTGTCCTCTTCAACCTTTGGTCTCAATCTAAGTGGTGCCACATATGCCACTGATGCAACTCATGGTTCCAAAGATTTTTCCAATCAAACAACCCTTTTCTTGCCAATTGTTGCCAAGAAATGAGGCAAGTGGCCTCATGGGCAAGAGGCCAAGCTGAACATGAGGGGTTTGAAATGTCCAAATGGATTGTGATGCTAGATCCCAAACATCTCTTGGCCCCTCATACTGCCAATGAAGGTAATCAGAGACTAATTGCGAGGTAGCTCAGCTTCATTTGAGAGGAGCTGATCCATCGAGCACGAAAACCTTGTAATTAACAATTATATCACAATGTTGAAAGAGGTCCCTGATTTCTTGAGTGTGACTAGCAAACAAAATTATGTAATGGAGAATATTTATCAGGGAGCATCTCTTTCCTAACTCTAATGATCCATTTACCTGAAGAACTGCTTCTTGAGCTCTAATATTAGGTATTCCTAATCCATTTGATCCCTTGGATGAGTGCAGAAACCCCAGACTACTGAAGGGTTTTCTTTCACCCTTCCTTGCATTACCCAAATAAAGTTTTTGAGATTTTTTTCAAACATGTTACAAGCTGCCTAGAGGGGAAAAGGCAAGAGTAGTAAAAAAAATGTGCCTTATTGCTAAAATTATGTTAACTATTGTTCGCACCCACATTCTAAGAAACTTTGTTGTTTGCTGGATGGCTGTCTTCCACTGAAAGATCCACCCCTCATCCCCTTTTGGAGTAGGCACCAAATTCTAAACTCTTGCAATAGATCCCTAAAACACATCTGACTTTAGAAGATAAACATTTGGCTTGAAGGAAGACTGGGTATCCATCTTGAGTATTTGCCTCAAGCAACTTAGTAGTGGAAATCAGATAATGATCCTGGTCTAGTAATGCAAGTGCCCACATGCATTAATCTTGAGTCACTGGAGAAGAAAGTGACAAAATTTAGTTTGTGTAACAACACCTGTCTAGTATTGCTTGTGCTTGATTTCTTGCCACCCATCTATTGAACCAACTATATTAGCCTTCTATTGCAAGATGCTTTTGTTCCCAAACAATGTCCGCCACACACAGAATTCTGTTGCAATCATTGCAAGCCTACCTTTCTTCAATCTGAAGAGTTGTTACATGGTCCCCGACACAATCACCATCCCATTCAACCATACTAAAGTCTCCACCAAGGACAGTCAACAGGGGGAAAACAATGGGCCATCCAATGTCAGAGCCGGGTTCTGCCAATTAGGTCATTGGGGGCATAAATCAAAGAAAACCTCACACTCTGCTAGTTTTTATGAATTTCATCCAACTATAGAATGCCAATTTTTTTTTGGTGATGATCTAACATTTTGCTCTGTTTGATGGCTTGTTGGAAAGCAATATGATGCTTTGTTGGACGGCAACATGATGCTCTTCTTCTTTTCCTTCATTAGCTGGAGTTAAATCAAGCACTTGGAAGGGTATTATTTACACTAGACAGCATTGTGTCGTGTGTCTGTTCTGCATGTCTTCCTCTTTCGCCTCTTTGTTTTCCTTCTTTGTTGGATTTTTCCCTCTTCCATCTTTCATCATTGAGCCTCTTTGCATCTTTGCGTACATCTATCCCTATCTCCCTCCATTTCCTTGCTTGGTTCTTGATTCCTTGGACAATGTCTAGCTACATGTCCGTGTTTGAAACACATTCTGCATTTAAACGGTTTTTCCTTATAATAAAGCAGCTGAACTCAAGAATGATTGAAGGCCATGTAATCATTGCAATCAATAGTGATTAATTTCCCACTCTTGAGTCAATATTTGCTTGTGAAACTCACATAAATCCTGAAACTTGGTACTGCCCTTTGTTCCAACACCTAATCATCTAAATCCTGTGTGCATAAATATCATCAAAAACCAAAATCTTTCTGTTTAATATATTATTTCATTGAAACAAATTTATCTGTTCAAGGACTCAGATTGCTCGATGTCTTACTGATTTCTCCACCTGTTCTAACCCTAATACTGGAAATTACAGTAATTATACAACACGGAGGGAATCAACTGTTTTCCAATTGCTCAAAACTTTTGATCCTTCCATGACTAGTCCATCGTTTGGTGCCAACCCTCCCTGGTGCTGCTTTTTTATTGGTGGTGCTGTTGGCTTTCTTTTACATTTTGACATCAAGCACAGGATTTGGTGGAAAGTGTTTTCCTTTGCTGTCAAGTTCATGCAGACCACTTTTAGTGCTGTCATAAACACTTTTTGATTGTAGTAAACTTCTTATTGATTAGAATCTATCCTTGGAAGTGAGAAAATTTATGCACCACTTGTGATGTTGATTGAATACTAATGTGCATCATTATGATAACTCACTCACCCTTCCTCCTAGTCCGATATAGCATGACTTGATAACTCACTCACCCTTCCTCCTAGTCCGATATAGCATGACTTGACTGTACTGCACAGTTCTAATCTCAAGTTCAAGATGCTTTCTCGCTGCAACATTGTTTGAGAATCCAACACTAAGTCCTCCACTCTGGGTAGAATGGTTGCTTCGTTGTCTTCATCATCTGTCTACATTCATTACAGGGTGGATGCCTGTGTAGATTGGAAAATCAAGCTTGACAACTATTGTGACCAATTTATTGTATGATCTTGAACCACCACTCCAAATCAACCTTAAATTTTTTCCGTCACTTTTGAACTGCTCCTTCCCTAGTTAGAACCATACCGTGTCTTACATGAAATTTATGTGCCACTTGGTGTTGTCATGACAAGCCTTATACTTTGCCTAAGTTTGCATCAAACAAGCCTTTAAATGAGCCTGAATTTGTTGTATGTGCTTCAAAAACTTGGTGGTTTTTTTTCTTTTGGTAAATGAACCGACATCATGTTTGCCACTTTCATCAGTCCATGACTCTGCAGGTGAAATGCAATTGAGCATTTCACCTTGTGTGTATCAATCCCCAGGGCACAACGCAAAATCGTCTAAGGTATTTGCGATCACAATTTGAATCAGTGGATTCTGACAACCCAAAGTCCACCCATATCTTTTCAGAAACAAAATTGTCAGTGTATTGTCTGCTAGTAGTTGTTTTGTATCTTTCTAAACTTGTTGACTGCTATGAAGTGATATCCATTTTGTGTCGCGTTCTTGACGCATCACTGATTATGTCCATGGAAATACTTTCCCATGTTTCTTAGATCTGGTAATGATGCGTACAAGTCTAGTTTTTGGTTTGACAATTTGCTTATGCTTCACAACTGAAAACGTTAAACAAATGTTGCTCATCAATTTGCATCACAACTTAAAATTATGAACAACTGTAGCCCATCACTTTGCATCACAATATGAACTCGAATTAACATTGCTTGCCACTTTGCAGTACAACTCAAAACTTTGAACAAATGTTGCTTGTCACCTTGCATCTTTGGCCAGCAGGCATATAGTTGCAACTGGCTAAGTATTTGTCTAATGCCAAAATGTCTTACCAGTTTGAATGCATGAACTTCTTGCAACAACTTAGCCCTTTCTTCTTCAGTCAGTATGTAAACCTGCAGTCAAGATGCTCTTTCTATTTAAAGTTAAAATGTTTACACTATTGCAAAGGAGAGTAGATGGCATCAAAGTTATATCCCATATACTGTTCTTCCAAGTCGTATTGCAAAAATGGTGTCAATTGCATCACCAAACCCAATGCTAAAACTCTCAGCGCGGGCATGCCAACATGTTTTACCACTTTTATGCTAACCCCTTGTAGTTAATCAGAGATTGAACTACTATATAAATGCCAATTTAATTAATGCATCTGCAAGAACAGTGGGAGTTTGTGGTCAGTTTTCACTACAATCTCCTTTCCATGTACATAATGGTGCCAATGTTACCCCGAGATTTATTGTTGGATACTGCTTGGGAATAGGTCATGAGTGATACACCATAGGTCAGCCTTGTTGCTTAAGTGCCACTCTTAGCGCTTGACCTGAAGTGTTTGCTTTGATCTCAAACAACATCTAAAGATTTGACAAGCCAAGTGTTGGCACTACACAGATCTGCTACTTCAACTTGTGGAAGGTTGATTCTTGTGCCTAAGCCCAATGAAACTTTCCACCTCCCTTGGACAAGACATTTCGTGGCACTGCAATGTCTAGGAATTTAGTGAACCTACAAAGTTATTGAGCTGATCTTGTGAAACTATGCACCTCCACCAGATTGGCAGGCATTGGCAAAGTCTTGATCATATGGGTCTTGCCAATATGAATCCTAGATCTCTGTGTCCCAAAATGAAATCTATGTATACTAATGACTACCATGTGTACATGCAGCTTGTTATATTCTCTCATGGCTGATTCTAGTACAAGGTTTATCAATTCCAAATGGCCCAAATGCTCTTTTAACATCTCAATTAACACAAGCATGTCCTCAAGATGCATTATTACAGAGTGTTAAATATAAAGACTTTAAACCTCGTGCATGAGCCTCATGAAGGTATATGGAACATTGCATAATGCAAAAAATATATGAAAACCACTCACACAAGCTTTGCTTGGTCTTGAAGGATGTCCTCTAGTATCCTCATCATAAATCCTAACTTCTAAGTTGATAATATCTCGACTACATCTCCAATTTGGTGAACTACTTAGCTTTTCACAACTAAACAAAAAAGTTGTCTATCCTTGAAAAATTGTATTTGATTCTTGAGGGCGATTTTTTTCAAGGCTTGGAAATTTATGCACATGTGCCATGATCTGTCCTTCTTAGGAACAAATACAATTGGTGACCAACGTGGTGGCATGCTTGACATGTTGGCATTGCATTACTGCCACATCAAGCTCTCAAGAATAAAACCTTAAAAGGGTGAAGATACAAAAAATGCACTTACATTGGTTCCATTATAAGGCCAAACATTACCGGATAGACAATGTGGGCACACTGTATAGATAAGGTAATTCGAAAAAAAGGGCATAGTGACAAGAGCTTCATAAGCAAGTGAGGTTAAGAGTGGGTAGAAGAGAGACATATCCGGGCTAGAAGAATAGACCAATTGTGGTGATCCATGTGGACTTGATTCTAATCTCTGGTTGTGTGGAACTATGTTATTATAAAAACATCATCAACCCCAAGCTTGAGCGTTTGTCCTACTCACATAAGGCTGTAAACTTGCAAAGAAAAAACGATTGCAAAACTAAGAACTAATTACATGGTGAAATTGGTAGATGGACACTCCCAAAAACACCTTGACAAAAAATAAATTTTAGGATGCGTAACTTGAAGTAAATAGAAGATGAAACACTTGCCCTTAATAGAAAGCTAAAAAGTAAAGGTAGTTTCTAAGGTCACTGCCGAGTGAGACACCAATTTGGTGTATGAGACCCACTTTGTGGAAGCCCACAAGGGAATTGTTTTTCCATTTACCTTGTATATCATTCAAATTTTGTACTCTTGGGTATTGACATCATGACCACGCTCAATACTAATCTCAAATTTTCTAATTGACCTACACCCGGAGTACCTTATATAATGATATTTGACATAAATAAACAAATAGTTGCAATTATAATCTTGTTCATGAAATCCAAAACCAGAACTATCAACCAAAACTACATGATTTTAAAATATCTCTCTCTCCCTCTCCCTCCCTCTCTCTCAATTTTGTTTTTGTTTATAATTATTTATTATTTCACCAATAGGTTTATGATTTGTTACTTCTCATAGCACTCCATAATCAGAGATATGTGAAGAGACGAAGGTTAAGGAGATGGTGAAGGTTGTAAACAATGAGGACAACTCCAAGGATATACTTTGTAATGGGGCTGAAGATGAAATACAATTTCTACACA
Source organism: Torreya grandis (assembly GCA_037957365.1). Classification (NCBI taxonomy): domain Eukaryota; kingdom Viridiplantae; phylum Streptophyta; class Pinopsida; order Cupressales; family Taxaceae; genus Torreya; species Torreya grandis. The sequence goes on from JARHVA010000042.1 coordinate 940,671, forward strand.
CTTTGATATGTCATATAAATCAATTTGGTTTAAGGACGTTAAAATTCTTACCATTGGAGCTCAAGAGGAAACGTTTAGAGACAAAGTGGGCTGAAGGAGGAGAACATGTGCGCCAATGATTACAAAAAGAAAGAATAAGCTAAGCAAATCAATGCCAATATCAGAGCTAGAAAATAATAAATCAACAATTGTTTTCAGCTTTTTAACAGTTGCCACCCTTGCAACACAAAGGTTAGATCTTTACCTTTTGTTTTAGCAAGCTTTTCTAGCAAATATTTTGCAGCAGCTCCATGGGGGTGCAAATCTCCAAACTCACAAAATGGAGGACCTGAAGGCCTATTTAAAGACTCATCATGAATTTTGGAGTCTTCCTCAAAGGGTAGGAGGGACAAGGTGGTAATCCATGAGATGGGGTACGGCCCACATTATTCTTTTTCATAATGTGTATGACGTAACTGCCAGAATGCGGAATCTCACCTCTGGTTTCAAGATATTACCTCCCATCATCATTCAATGCCATATGTTGGTATTGCCATATGAGTGACAGTTTTGTCCAAAAGGGTTAACTAAAACAATGACCACGGACGACCATCAACCATCATGTGAGGGAGCAGACAAAAAGTAAGAATGAGCGGAATGGGGCAAGAATAGATGAAATGTGGGCATGGTGCATGGGAAAATGGACGGGATTTGCAGAATGGCTTTAGTGATGTGACAAAGCAAATGCTTTAGAGCTGCGGGGAGTCGTGTAAAGCTGTCATCATTGGATGCCTTATTTAGCATTGCGGGATGTAATTCCGGGTGCATACAAGCTCCTTGATCAAGTAGTTCAAACAATCACCATTTGATCTCCTTGGATTCTAGAAATGAAGTCTTGTATAGGCCAATATTTCATAATTTTGTGTCAGGGAGTAGTTTAATCTCACCCTCCGTTTGGCTGTTTAGGGAACAACCTTTTAGGCCCTTGAAACATTTCTTTGCATTTCAAAATGAAATCTTCGTTCCCAGGCTAGTAGAGTGTTATCATGCTTGTCGTCCTTAGGTCTCATTTTCAGGAGCACAAACTTCTTGTTGGAGTTAATCAACTTCTTCGCATGAGTCATTGAGATCAACAAATTTCTCCTTGCCTTTGTAAGTGTTTTGCCATATTGTAGGATTTTTCATATTTGATCAGTGGTTACTTTTGCAGTTGAACCAATTAGTCATCCATCCTTGACAAATTGTATTGATTCTTGATGGTGATTTTAATTAAGGCTTGGAAATCCTCCCACATGCGTCATGAGCTGTCCTTAGGAACAAGTATAATCAGTTATCCACATGGTGGCACACTCAGCTTGTTGGCACATTTGTCAAGGAGTTCCTGCAATCATTGTTTGATACCCTCTGATTTAGAACTGAAGTCCTAAATAGACCAATATTTGGTAATTATGTGTCTGGGAGTGGTAAATCTCATGCCCTATTGTGCGTTTAGGCAACAATTTTAGGCACCAGAATGACTTCCTCATGGCACATAATCAAATCATCTTTCTAACCCCTTTTGTTCAATGCCAAGAGATTGAAATGATGATTCTGCATTATCCTCCTTGTCATTAGGTCTCATCAGTCAGAAGTACAAAATTCTTGGTGGCATTAATCAACTTATTTGCATGACTAGTTGAGAACAACAAATATCTTCTCCTTACATTTGTCAGTGCTTACTATATAACCTTACCTTTGATCACTTGTTAATTTCATATTTTGTTGTAGAAAATAGTGACATGGTCCCACAAAATCAGACTTCTGATCGCTGCATGGCACATAACAAGTGGAATGATGTCGTATTCAATATTGCCAATGTACTTTGCCAAAACTGAAATTTTGATTTTTTTACTCTTGGGTGACAGGCAACTCAACATCCTAGCCATTTCAATGTATACAAGTATGGATGCTTGAATTTTCTTCAGTTGCACATTCTTGACTAGTGCTTCAAAGATCAAAATTCTTTGGCTTCTTGAGTCAAATATGGCAAAAGTATCGATTCCTTAGCTTGAATCTTGACATTAAATAACTCTTCTTTGGTTTGAGTCTTTGCAATGTCCATCTAAGGTCATGGCATTAGCTTTTAAGGCTCCGCTGACTTGCTTGCCCCTTTTGGCTTAGCTACCTTCATTGGCTTTGTGGTCTTTCTTGTGCATCAATGCAAGGACTGTGATTTTCTTATCTACTTCACCTCTCATGGTTTCTTTGTCTGTGCCTTGTGAGCCTTGCAACATTAGAAACTTCTTGTGAGGATGTTCTAAGGAACAAACTCCAAATGCAATGCTTGACATGGTTCCTTGGTGTGGCCATTCTTATGGCAATGATCACAGGATATATGCCCAATGTGCTGTCAGGTTTCGTTTACTTCGTGTTTGTAGTCATTTTTTGTCTCTTTACCACCAAATTCTTCTTTTGCTCCTCTTTTTGCCAAAATGAATTGAATGATCATCAGGACCCACAAACTTTTTGCCCTTGGCCTCAGTACATAGGTTCATTCTTAATGGCTTCGTCCAACGTCTTGACGTTAAATCTCTCATCCATGCAACTTCAATGTATTTCATCAATGTGTCATGGTCCATCAGTGCCCATTCCAAAAGAATTGATTATCATATCTCTGATATCTGTTTATAATTTACAAGCGGTTTAATAGAATGGCATGTCCCATTGATGGTATTTTGCTCCACATAAATACACACTCTCTCTTTCTCAATGTTTACGAAATATCAAATTGGTCTTACACAAATTGGCACTGTAATTTTTAAGCTACTGCCACCTGATAAGCCAATCAGATAGAACTGTCTTAAGTCGGTGCTTAAACTTGACCATATTTGCTTCTAGAAGGCCTTTGTATAGTTTTCCTACCAGATCAATGCACAACCTGAATTTTCTGCTTGTCGCCATAAATCCGAAAGACACTTCTAGTTGATGCATCCAGCTATTGACATTTTCGGTATCGGCTTGACCATCATAGTGGGTTATCCAATTTTGGCCTCCACTTGAAACAACAAATAAGAGGTACTAGCCCAGGGTACTTTGATGTCCCTAGTGATTTAAAATGGATTGGCTTTAGGAGCTTCCTTGGTCCACAGATCTTTCTATGTGTTCCCTCCATACCTCTTCATTACAACAAACACGATATGCACAAACATCTCTGTCAAAGAAATTATAAATATATTGTAATTTGTTCTCAATCCGAGCAAACCACATCTTTATTTCCTCTTCTGTACACTCATGGTCTCCTTGGACCTTCCTGTATCTACCCACAGTGTTTTTCTGCCTGCTGCAACTGTTAACAGGTCTCTGTTATGCACTCTCTTTTCCGCCTCCAGTATTTCAAATAGCAACGTGTGCCAATCACCTAATCACCTAATTTACCAATCTGTTCTGATACTAATTGATCTGGTTTTAGGGACAGAGTAAATATTGGTTCTCAAAAGTCACAATCTTCAAACTTGGTATCGACCAACTGTCCCAACATTTAATCTACTGAATTTAATGTGCATCAATACATATGCTTATTCATTTCAGAAGATAAATGTTCTGAGCAATTTCATAAAATGTCAAAAATTGAATATATCTGTATTAGCACTTGGATTGCTTGATATCCAATCAATTTCCCCAACTTAATTTAACTCTTGCTACTGGTAGAATTTACAATGTTTAAACTTTATACAATACCAAGAGAAACGACCACTATCCAATTTTTCAACTCCAAAGTGTCAGTCAGCTACAGGACATAGTTTCAAAAGCAGTTTCTTGAAAAATGTCAGTGTGTTGAGACAGTCTTAATGTCACCGCCTTTTCTCTACATCTTGTTTTTGCCCTGAATTTGTTGATGCCAAACTTAGGCTTCTTCTATGGCCCGGGTTCATCTCTGTTCTTCTGCAGAAGAATTTGGGCAAATCCGGGTCACTCAGGACAAACTGGGGGTAGAACCCGGGCAGAATCCAAGGCAAAAACGTTTAATTTTTTTTCTTATTTTTTCTCAAATTTTGACATAAAACAACAATTAAAAATTAAAAAAACACATTGCAAACCCACAAAGTTAAGGGAAACACATTGCAGTATCAGTTGGCTTATATGGTAATCTGCATTTGAGTTTGCAAATAACACCATTTAAAACTGATGTACATATATGCTGAAAGTTATGCAAATACAAATTTATCCTCGACTTTATCATTCATCTAAAGCTTCCTTTCACTCATATTAAGGTTTCCACTTAATCCATTGAATTACTAAGTGTTTTCAAAATTTACATACTATTTTATGCAAGAACAGAGTACTTAAATCCTTCCAGATTGATCAACTCCACAAGAAATGTAATGAGATGCAGAGAGGGAGAAGATAACAGAAGCTGTGGATGGTACACACAATGTAACAACTTATCACCTTATCACAAAATGATCAAGTTGATCTAAATGAGGCACAACCCTCACTTATTTATCCAAAATATATCACAAAAATATTGAGATAAGCTCTGCGATATAGATCCAAAGGATGTTGACTTGGATGCTTCCATTTTCCATCACTCATTGGTTGACATTGACACTTTTTGGCAAAACATAGCTTAGCTAGTGGGAGTGGTGGGACTGGAGGGACTTCTAGTCCTCGTGGTTCTAATGCACTACATCATAATGTTGATGCTCTCGATGAAGAGCAAGATGACCATGAATATTAATTTTAATGTAATTAATTATTATTGATATTTATGATTATCATGAGGTATTTGGTTAATATTCTGTAGTTATTTTGTTTTTTATATGCATACTATGTCGTTAATGTCACTAATTTCCTATTTATTAGGCTAGAATTTTTGTGTTTTTTATTTTTTATATATTTTTTGTATGGCTGAACCCAAGCCTTACCCAAGGCAAAGAAAAAATCACTGTACTGGCGAATCCGGTTCTTCGAATTTGAACCCGAATTAGTAACTTAGTTGCCAAGTGATGCTTGATGTCAAGTTTTCTTGGGCCACTTTTGGAGCAGACCTAAACACTTTTGGTGCTAAATCTGGACAATTTAGGGATTTCAATCCGTCACACACCAATATTTAATTTTTTTAAGTCTCAAGCTTGACAACTTATCACTAGAATTCAGCAAATAGCTCTCTTTTAAGTGCTATGCAAATTCTAGCATACCGAACAATTTGTCTTCATCCACGCTTGAACAATCAAATGGATTCACTATGCTATTGTCTATCTTTTTGAAGATGCTGTTGTGCCAAAATTCCATGGCAAGCTGTTAGTCTTACGCATATTGATGCAGATGGAGTGTCTTCAAGAGGGGTTGAATCTGATGGTCCACTCTTTAATAAAGAGGCCCGCTCCATAAACCAAGGGCCTCCTTCAAAGGCATTGCCTCTGTCTTGCGATTCGGATGAAAAAACTACAGAATATCCTGTAGAGGCTGGTCATCTTGGCGGGACCATGCAACTCCTAATTTTGATGTGTCTATTTGACAATTACTTCATGTGCAAGCCACAAGCCAATGGAATGGCACTAGAGCATATGATCTGAGGGCCTAGAATTTTCTCCATGAGGTAGTTTAGCATTCAAATTGATGATGGGGTCTTCTGGTTTCTTAATGATTTTTTTTTCAACCGAAGTGGAGGCGGCTTCTGTTGAACTTTCTTTTTGAGGAAGGTTTTGAGATCCTCTATGCTCGTACCAGGGAGGGAGGGGTGAACACTTCCTTGGGTAAATATGCTCTTAAAAGTTGAGTCAGAGAAATGAGTTGCATACCCCACGCAGAGGAGGGTGTCTTACCTTGAAATGAGTTTGCAGCTGATGAGGACACAACCGTCGCTAATTGAAAATTTTAACACAAGCGAATGATTCCTTCTGCAATCTGTCTGCTGCAGTGAAAGGAGAAAACCAAGCTGCCACAAGACGGCAGGACCCGATGCTTTGATCACAAGACTGCCAAGACGCTATCCACACTTGCCATCAGAATTGCTTCAACAAACTTTGCCATCAAAGGCCTCCAGACATAAATTAATAAGAGGTAACTAACAATGTCTATGTACTTGGCACTAACATTTTTGACTTCAAGCTTTTGATTTTGCATATGGCTATTTTGTAATTGATTTGATATGCCTGCTTTCATGCAACCTGAATTTTTTAATACTTGCCAAAGGATGGTTTTTAGCTGCAAGACATGATGTAGAAACTTTTATGTCATAGATATGAACAGGACATTAGATTTCTTAGGCATTCCCATTGTGTAATGTTCTTTTAATATTTTCATTAGTAGTTGAGTCTTCTATAACAAATTTTCAGTATCCTATTTTTTTAAAACCAAAAAGCCCATGTGACATCTATAGAAAGTATGAAGTATGAAAACGTCCACCTGTGATAATACAAAATAAGTAGGACAGAACATAACCAACAAATTTTCAATGGCTTAAGTATGATCATTGTGTAAAGCCCCAATAAAATACCACCCACGACTAACGAAGACAAAATAGAGTAAAGAAGTTAAAAAATATTACTAAGGCTATTATACACCGCAAGACAGTCAAGTATGTAAGATATCATAGCTTAGCAAGAGACTGTCAAATTACAAAATATGTAGATAATGCTTATTAAAATGGGAAATAGCTGGCAGCTGGTAACAGATCCTTGAGAAGAGTGCAGGCATGAGTGAGCATTCAGATCTGGAAACCGCCACCAAGGTTGCAGGAGACCCTTAACCAGTGGGCCCCTTTGATCCTCCATTGTGGCTTGGTATCTTTCTATGATCTATTTAAAAAATTCATTAAAAGTGACAATTTGCCATGGTTTTATCTGCTAGAGATTTGTGCACACAGGTTTTCTTAGAGGTTCATTAAGTGAATGGTAATTTTCCCAAGTTATTTTTATAACATCAAGTACAAGAAGGCGCCTAACTGGCCTGGCCAAACATCATATATTGAGCTTGGACAATAGTCTATATTCTAAATGCATTCAATAGTATAAATGGTGATGCAAAATATCAAACAAGGCATTATAAAAGGATCTAAAAGCTGAGGCAAAAACACTTCATCTGTCCAACACAACAGCCAGCATACTCAAACATGACGCAAACATCAAATTAATAATAGAAGTATAAAGCTGACCTGAAATGCCATTGAACATTAGAATTAAGTCGCAAAACAAGTGAAATAAATAAATGTAAATTGATGATTATACTAGGTGTCAAAATCGAATCTTCCCACGTCAACATAAACTTATTCTTGATCTTGGTTTCTCTATCAGTGAACTAGTTGCAGCATAAGAAATATCCTACGTAGTTGCAAGATGTACTGTCAAATGCTGCATTATCATGAGCGGAGAAAGTAACCCAGGAGAAAATCTAAATGTTAGTGGTCCGCTGCTTCTGAAGATGGGCAGATTCCCAACTGTGGAATCTAGCATGAAACACTTCACAACTGGTTAAGGCTGAGTGCATTTGTTATCATGCATTGTACTATCCATGGAAATTGTAGTTGCAAACTTGCAAGGTAGAAAATGTGATTCATTGTTTTGAGTGAGGAGAAATCCAAGGAGGTTTGCCAAGGATTGTATTAAATGATCACGAAACAATTCTATACCCATTATGCATTAGCATTCGAATTCAATTGTAGTTTAAAACACTCGACGAGATGTCTATGCAAAATAAATCTGTAAACATTGTATATTGAAAGTCTAAATTTGTAAACTGACTTGGTAGGCATTTGAATCGTACACTTATTGCTTAAAACCTTTTGTCACTGTAAGAACTCCTCACGAGTATAAAATAAATCTGTAAACATTGTAGATTGAAAGTCTAAATTGGTTAACTGACTTGGTAGGCATTTCAATTGTACACTTATTGCTTAAAACCTTTTGTCACTGTAAGAACTCTTCACGAGTATAAAATAAATCTGTAAACATTGTAGATTGAAAGTCTAAATTTGTAAACTGACTTGGTAGGCCTTTGAATCGTACACTTATTGCTTAAAACCTTTTGTCACTGTAAGAACTCTTCACGAGTATATTCTCTTGTGAACAGAAATGGCTGTGTCTAGAATTTGAAAATAACTGTTCAGATCGTGTGATACTTTGGCAACTGATATGTTAAAGAAGGAAATAGCATACGACTTTTTTTTATTGAAAAAGACATCCACAAGAAGCATGCCAATGGGCCTAACTAACCATTCTAAACATTGCATATTGAGCCAAGTGGACAAGCTCAAAGGGTTTCAACTACAACGTTCCAATAGCCAAAATAGGCGTGTAGAATATCAAAAAAGCCATTAGAAAAGGATCAAAAGACCGAGGAGAAAGCCCGTTTAACAGAGAAGTCTGCAAACACATACATGACATCATGTTAACCTAAACGGCCATGTAAAACATCAAATAGGTAGCAATAGTAGAACAATTTTAAGTGGAAATGCCCTCTCAAACATTGGACTTCAGACCTAAGCCTATAGAAGCAAATAATTTAAATTAAAGATAGCAACATAGGTTTATCATAGGTTTTAACATAGGTTTTTTAATATATAGTTTATTCAGATAAATGTGCTTAGATCAACATAGGTCTATCAATGAATCAGATGCAACATCATAAACCTCCAGTCTGTTCACAAGCTTTATTGTTATGTGTTGCATTATTGTGAAAGGAGAAAGTGCCCTTGGGAGCAAATGCCAATGGTTTGCTGCTTCTGAAGGTGCATTCTCTCCTTGGCTGAGAATTCTGTCATAATTTGGTTCACAATTGGCTGAGAAAGTTCCTAAATTTGTTTGTGATCGTGCAGTACTATCTGTGAGAATCATAGTTACAAATTTGTAAGGTGCATTCATTAGGCAAGTTAAAACTAATAAGATGGGAGTCAACATTTTTCGTAAGGAGAAATCCAATAAATTATGCCAAACAATTTATTACATAATTGGAGAAACAATTCCTTACCTATCTGTAGTGCATTTAAGCACTACCTTTTAAAGCCTTGCTTTAGATTCTACGTTTTGCTTAAGGCATTGCCTTAGGATGTTCGAATGAAGCCTTGTTGGATGTATGTGATCATCATCTTGGTTTGATAAGCTGCAACATTTTTTTTCTCCCGTGAACTGTCCATTGTATTTATGTTTAGATCGTAGGGCCGATGAATCCCAAAAGGTGGAGTAAAAAATGGCATACCAGCTCAGAGGTTTCAGAATCTGACCATGCATCTCTTTGCAAGATGGACGGTGATCGGACGTTTAGAGCATGATAGAGATCTGACAAAGTCATAAAGCTCCCATGTTGTTGATGCACAATGATCAATGCCCCCGAAAAGGTGATGCCTTATTGACAACGATATTAATATCATTAGGCGACAACCTTTATTAAAGTGTCTTGGCGAGGCCAAGCATTGCAAAAGCATATAAATAAAAGGCATTATGTCATGTTTCCCTCTGCACCATTTGATCAAGCACCACCTTGTAGTGGGGACTGACACAAGATTAACACATCCCAAATGTTCCCCTTGCTATTGATTTATTTAGGTCAATGACACGAATACATGAGGGAATATACTCCAATATTAAAAGATGACAACATTGATGTGGATATTTAGTGCTCTCCTTGAGGGAAAATAAATGAGAATTGTAGCCATCCATGAGGAGGATGATAGAAGCTCCAAGGATTTGTCAGAGCTTGTTGGCTGCTTGGGTTTCCCCTGTTATTGATCTCTCCATGTTAGGCTCGATCCAACGGTTGGGGGCCTCTATAAGTTTTGAAGAAACAATGCTTGCTATTGGATGAAGAAGACACATGGTGACTGATCATTGGTCAAACAATTTGGTAGAGGATACGTCCAACACGCGAGATTCAATTAATGCCCTGTCCAAGCAAGATGAGGAGGAATTTGAATGCAAGGATAAGTATCATCTCCATGGAGAAGTTATGGGTCATTGATACAGGGAAATGCATATTATTCGACATGAGAATATTATGCTTCTTAATGGCCGACATTTGTTCCTTGTGATAAAGTTGCATGATGGAGATTTGTGTAGGGGGCATGCTCTTATTCCATCAATATGAATTTTGATTGTATATATTGAGCTCTAGGCTCTATATGGGGGATATCTTTTTGTACTAGGAATTTTCCATCTCTCATTGAGATTTTTTCATTGTGAATTCTCAATTAGAGCTTTTATTTTATGGGTTTAATGTTTAGCTAATCTTTGAGCTATTTACTACTATGTTTATTTTGGAAGCATTACATCAATATTTTGTGGTTATTCTTTGCCCTTGGTATGAAATTATGTGTGGACAATTTTACCTACTCGTAGTGTTGATTTTCTTACCACTTGCATCTAGTTATGTGTGATTGCTAACATTAGGTTGAACTGAGTAATTGTACTATTTTGGCACATCACCTCATTTATTTTATACTTATATTATTTTTATTTCACTCTTTACGACCCAAGTATTTGTAGATAACATTGAAATTGAAGAGCCACCCTGATCTGTAGGTTGTCTTAGTATAACACTACCGACACTTGAATTGCGGGTGCATTAGTTTTCATTTACATTTTGACATTTCATTTCATAGTGTAAATAGTTTTTGGCATGCCTAGTGGGACAATACAAGGCTTTCCACGATTATTTTGTCTTATGCAAGTTTATCAGTTTCAAGACTATTAGTGGAATCTTTAAAAACAAATCTAAGAGAGCACCATTTTATCCACTTCACGACTCTGTTGGTTAGTAGAGTTGGTTGCACATGAGAAGGATCAAAACAAGGAATAATCAAGGACAAGATCCTATAAATTGTCTACATTTATCTCCATGAAGAAGAACAAGATATGCGGCCAGATCTTGAACCCCATTACATAGAACACACTACTTGCCTCCTTTAAGAGAGCCCTAACCGATTGTAACATTTGCATTTCCTCGAAGGAATGCCATGGTAGTCCCTAAAACTTAGAATTTTGGAGCTTGGAAATATGATAGTTTATTAAATATGAGACATTGGAATGATATCTCATCATTTGCCTTAAAGACTCTAACCTACTTTTCTGGTGAGGTTTCTGGTGAGGGTTCTACAACCACTAGAGACCACATTCAAGATGTGACAAATATTTGTGTTGTGCACCATGTTACAGATCACAATCGAGGCCTCAAGTTATCGATCCTCCAAAGGAAAGGCCCTATATTGGTTTAGAACAACAAGGTCTACATCAATTTCTAATTGGGATGAATTGGGTGTTCTATTGCGCAATCAGTTCAAAGAAAAAGGACACACCCTGTCTTTAGTGGAGCAACTCACTACCATCAAAAGGGTCCCCATGAAATCAACTCAGAGTTCAACATTAAATTTATAAAGATATGTGAAAGGACATCAATAGAAGTTCATCCTTTACTAGTTATGGCCCCCTCACATTTTTCGAGAGTTTTCAACCCTAAAATATCCATAATTATTCAATCTAGGGAGGGGGGGCGGGGAGGCGTAAGGCGAAGAAGTCTCACATATGCTTATGATATTTTTGTCTTAGTTAAAATTAGTCTTATTCAGGGTGGAAAACTTGCTCCCAGACATACAATGCCCTTGTTTTTGTTAGAGTATGTTATTTACCTTTGGTCATGTTCCCTAGGTGTTTTATGTAGTTAAGCATTATTTGTTGTTCCCACCCTCTTAGGTGTAAATATTAATGTTTTCTATTTAGGCATAGTGGCTTTCTATCCCTAGGTTATCTCTTAGGTTGATCTTATGGATATGGTTGATCTTTCGAACTATATATGCAATGTACTTTCATTGTACTTGCATGAAATTCTAGAGATATTATATGATATTGATCTTTGTTCTATATATCGATTTGCAAAGCCTATGCTTTCAGATTCTCCTTATAATGTTTTGTTTTTCATTCCTTTCATGGTATCAAAGCGGTATGTGTTGCAGCGATCTATTTGTGAATTTGTTGCAAGTTTTTTTCTTCTTCTATATATCCAGGTGAAAAACAGAGAACTCCATTAGAATTCAAAGATGTCAAAACCCTAGGAACGATTGTAAACATGACTTTGTTTCGTCATAGTCTGTTTTTACCATTTTGGAGGGTTTGAAAGCAATTGTTTAGATTTCACTCATATTTGTACCATACGGTGGTAGAAAAGCGAAAAAGTTTTATTGGCTTTTTCTAAAACCCTAGTGGGTATTTTTGGTTTTTAGACGCAAAACTAATTTTTTAGATATGAGGTTTTGTGTGCAGGTTTGGCATTTTCGCTGGGTTGATGAGGTTCCCTGGGTCTTTGCAACACGTGGATATTTTGACTTCGCTGGATTGTACCCAACTATGAGTTTGATTTCTACCAACCTTCTTGGCATGCCCTGGATCTCCATCACCTCCTGCCTTGTGATTGTACCTATGGCCAGTTGTACCTACGACACAATGACCTAGTTATTTCTTTCCCAATGCGACCTACCCATTCGACTGTACTTGTGAGATTGATTGACCCATGCCTTACTTGGACCTTGTGACTTGCGGAGCACGTGAAATTCAATTGAGTGAAGCACAACTCTATTCATGGGCAGAGCACTCATCCTCACCTTTAGTCCCTGATCACATGGGAATTTAACCCATGGTCACAACCAACCAAAGGGGGCTCAAATTTTCAATGAAAAGTTCAGTGAAATATTTTGCAAGTCCAAAATTTTCATTTTGCAAGGTGAAGTTTTTTCAATTTCAAACTCATAATTTTCAGCGCATAACTCTTTTTTAGGTGCCATTTTTTTATAAAAGTGTATGCTTTAATGCCCGATCTATTGGTGTCATTTCTTTTGTAAAACACACTCAATTATAAAGTACTAAATTTGGAGGGGCCTAATAAAATAATATTTTAGGGGTTGTCTTGGTGCTTATTTGAACATTTTTTTTGCATTTTCTTACTCTGATGATTTTTTTAGAATGATTTTTTTAATATTAAATCAATGTGAGTCATTAACGACACATAATTACCACACATATAGACCATTAATGAAAACAATCATTAAACACAAAGGATTATGGATCTTAATGACTTAAGTACAACCAATGTTCACTAGAGAATATGAGAAATTTTAGCACTAATGCAAATTTGATGAGTGTATTGAATTTGATAGGAACTTATATGAGTATTTTATTTCATTTGGAAGTATATAACTCTCCTTTTAAAGTATGAGCGAAATTGAAGGGTTTATTTGGTAAGGTGGATCACATGAGAGCCATGCAGTTTAAAGTAGAGATCACTTCTCTGAATTTTGAAGATTTTTCATTTATTGTAGACTATCTTACTAAGTTCAAGCACTTGTTGACACAATTGAAGGGGAGTGGAAGAGATAAAAGAGACAAAGCGTGTGTTTATTTATTTATTTATTTTCAAGTTGAAAGGTCCATCTCAAATCTTTGCTTTTACATTTTTCTCTATCATGGATGCCTTGGGTGCCACATCCAAAATACCCAATTTAGAGTTATTTTTTAAAAGACTTACGAGGAAATCAAATTGTCTAACTTTGAGTTTTCCACCTTTCAAAAGGCATTAGTAACATCTAATCCTAAAGGCAAGAGAAAATAAAAAAATACACCCAAAGCCACTTCATTTCAAAGTACCACTAAACACAAAGAATAAGTCTAGCCTTTCATGCTCCTTTTGTGGGGGGACTAGTCTTGTAGAAACTAGGTGTTGGAAGATAATGCAAGCCTTAAAGGATGCAATCATAAAACACAAGATCTCTATCTTCACTCCTCCCAGTGAGCATGGCAAGGCACTTAATGTTGTGGAGAGATCTCATTCACCTCTTACAGATATTTGGGTTATAGATTTTGGTGCTTCTCTATTGCCAAACTAGAGGTTCCAAAGACACAATATAAATAAAATGGAGTAATTCGTATTGAGTTTTCGAGGCCTTCTTATACAATTGCTTGCTCCTAGAAATATGGAGTCAAGACTTATCACATTATTCTCCTTTAATCCCTATATTTATTCCCACATGTTTATCTCTATGAGTTATGCATCACAACTATTTTGCACACTCATGTATTATTTAAATATTAAATAATATTAATATTTCAATGTTCACACTATGAACATCTTTTCTCTAACAGTCGCCCCCTTAGTGTGAACATGGGGTAAGCTCTGTCTAGTACCTGCTCATATTTTATATGGTTTTCCTGGCTAACTAACTACTTTGTAGATGATTTTTTAAGAGAACCAACAACTCCAAAAAATGGTTTTCTAGTGGAACCACCAACCACTCCCTAATAGCGTACATGTTTGCTCACTCATTTTTACAAAAGGGAACAATATAAAAAATTATGCTCCTAACTATAAACAGGGAAGTTATATTTGTTCTTATTACCACACATGCAGAAAAAAAATGCATAAAAGATAGATGATCACCATTACAATAAAACATTCTCATTGTTGGTGACTAACAAGAGATGCTATTTGTCCTCTTATCTTCTTTTTGCATCCTTCCTCCATGAGTCACTGCTAAGTATAGGAAGTCTTCTTTATCTTCCTCCTTTTCAAGTTCTTCTTCAGTGTCCTCCACAACAATTACATTGGCCTCATCCATTTTAAGTTTTCCTTTAATGTCCTTGGCACGAGTAATACAGAAAGAAGATTTATGTCCTTTTATCTTGCAATAAAAACATTTTAATTCCTCTTTGTTATTTGGAAAATTAATATGCCTCTTTTTTACATAAAAAACAATTTCTACTTCAATGTCTTCTTTTGTTCATTTCTCCTCAGCTATGAGTGCAAATATCATACCTTCAAGCGATTGTGTTGGTATTTGACCAATAGTAGACACCTCATTACTATATTTTGGAGGTAAGCTATTTAATAAAATTGCTTTTGCATCTTCATTATCCACTTGAGCTTGAACTTTTGTTAATTGTTTTAGAAAATACCTTAGTTCATTAATGTGACTTGACATTGTTGCACTATCATTCATTCTCAATTTAAATAACTGAAATTTTAGTGTGAATTTAGCATTCACAGCGTTAGCACCAAATATTTGACTTAGTAGGTCTCATATATCTTTAGACTTCTTTTGCAAGTCAACATAATGCAACTCAGTATCAGATAAAACAAGTTCAATAATAGATTTTGTTTTGTCATTCCTGGTTTGCCATTCAAGTAATTTCGCAACATCAATTGGTTCATTTTCTTTTCCACTCACAATCTCCTAGAGGTTCATGTTCATTAGTTGCATTTGTATTTTCACATTCCATGTGTGAAAATTTAATCGAGTGAACTTATCTAATGGAATTTTCATTATGGGTGTCGAACTCTGTCAAAAGTGTACCCTTACAATGATATTTATTTTAAGCAAAGTATTTAAGAATATCTAGATAAAGCACTAAAAGGCTTAGATACACTATAGACAGATCTAACTTATTATACTGATAACCGAGGTTGAAGGTGAACAATGGTGTCAGGTTGGCAAGCTCGAAGGACACCATAATCAATGAAGAATCCCACACTTGAGAATGCATGATCCGTTACATAGATTGAATGCCGTTGTATTTCAAGAGCACGTTGGAAGCTCTGATAGAAAATATGGGGTTGATGTGCATAGATTAAGGGATCGAAGAAGCATTGGAATACTATCAGAGGCCTGCATGTGAAACTCTGAAGTGAAAATGAAGGATGACTTATCCATGAAGATAGAATGTAACTAGATTGAGCTCAAAAGCAGGTTTGCAGGCTGAGTTTCGACAATACACCAAATTGACAAATCAATGACAATGACGGATTTGCCTATGTATCGATATTGCCTATTTTGCATGAGAGAGCTGAGATGCAGATCTACAAAAAAGAACATCACAAAACTTAAACAAATCACTTTCTCCTATGGTCGATGTCAATCATTGTATGCATAATCGAACCCAAACATGGCAACCATAAATGTACAGAAGAATGTGGCATCTACAGGTCATGTACCTTTGATCGATCTGAAGGAATACTTAGCTAGTGATAGACTATGCACGATAGCTCCACATTGTGTGACTCAGACTTTGATCTTCCGCAATGAAATCGTCGACAATAAAGCATACTGATCTACCCTAGGCGTATGAGAATCCAAGGAACGTAGTAGATTGACGCATATAAATCAAGGGCCAATTTGAAGAATTCTAGGTCAACAACGGATGGAAATAATTCTTTAGATCTGAACACCTTCGGAGCTCCTACAGACTCTCATGGTGGTTTACCCTGCTCTAATACCACATATTACCAAACTAAAGGTTCCAAAGACACAATATAAATAAAATTGAGTAATTCATATTGAGTTTTCGAGGCCTTCTTATACAATTGCTTGCTCCCATAAATATGGAGTCAAGACTTATCACAATATTCGCCTCTAATACCTAGATTTACTCCCATAGGGTTATCTCTATGAGTTGTTCATTACAACTATTTTGCACACTCATGTATTATTTAAATATTAAATAATATTAATATTCTAATGTTCACACTATGAACATCTTTTCCCTAACATTCTCACCACATAACTTCTTCTAAGGAGTTTTTTCTATCTCTTAGTTTGAGTTTTACTTCTAAAATTGAAGTTGAAGATTATTCTTTTATTTCTGTTAAGGAAAAATGTGACATACAACTTACTAGTGTGAATAAGGAGTTTGACTTATAGGGGAGATTAATATCATGTTAATCAAGAAATCAAATCAAAACAAACACACTAAAAACTAACACCTCTAGCTTTAACACTCAAGGAGTTAGAGAACTACACAATTAACTAACAAAATTAAAGTAAAACAAGAGAACTTACCTTCTATGAGAGCGAGTGTTGTGAGTTTGCCATGAAATGATGTGCTCGAATATGTGATCAAGAAATTTTTGTCAATGAAGCTCTATTGCTCCACTTCTCCTTGTCACCTAGGTAATGTTGAGTTTGCTTGGCTTTGGCTTGGCATGTGAAGCTCTCTTATAGACAATTTTGCATTAGTTCTTTGCACTAACACGCTTGGTTTAGAGGTGTCTCAATATTTGTATTTATAGGTCTTAGAACTAACTCTAATCCTAGGTGGTTAGGTTTAAAACTAACTTTGGTTGAGTTAGTCTAACTCTGATTTCAGTTAGACTAACTCTACATTGAGTCAAAGATAATCATGAGGGCCATGTGAGAGACATGGGTCAAGAATTATTGTCTCCCACCCAATTCTTGATATTTTACAAGTGGATTGATAACTCATAAAATGTATTTTAGTTGAATTTATAAATTTATAAAAATAGAATTCCATTAATTCTCCATGATCCACTTGACCACTTGTCACGAGAGTTGATGAATAAATTTAATTAGTAAATTTAGAAAATAAGAAACTCCAAAATCTATGGATTTTAGATATATGTGTGATATCATGATGATGTCATCAAATTCGGATTTATGAATTTATAAAAGTAGAAATTCACTAATTAGTCATGGACTTTTCAACTATGCATTTAATTGAGTTTAATCAATTAAGTAATTTTGATCCAGTTAATTGCATTTTTTAAATTTATGTAAAGGTTATCCCTCACTCTTGATTGAAAATGTCAATTTGTTAGGTCGCAATTTGATTGGAGATGAATTGGAGATAGTTTATTGTTGCATATAGGGTAATACCCCAAATATAGATGCCTCAACACAATCCATGGCACTTATGTCCAATGCATGGACGAATTTGGGATGAACAATGATTTTTATGTTTAATTTGCGTTGTTTGCAAGAAATCAGTCTAATGTCCATTTAGACACAGAAGTGGTCAAAAATGAGTGTCTACAGTTGATGGTCGCATCAATGATGTACTATATGTCCCTGACAACACTTCAAATTTGCTCTTTATTTATCAAATTTGTCATTTTGATCAAGGCAAGACAATAACTTTCATACCACAAGGCACTAAAATTTAAACCTTGTTGGAGCCTCATTCACTTGTTACACAAGGTGGTGTTGATCATAATTCCTAACTATATCACTTTGAGCATTTGGATAACACTTCTTCTACATGGACATGTTTGGTTTCTCATGTCGATACTGAAAGTAAGCTTTGGTATGAGAGATTTGGATATCTTAATTATATATATTTGAAAGAGTTGAGCACTCATGGCATGGTTGATGGTCTTCTTAGAGTTTTTTGTCTTGATAGAGTTTTCACCTAACTGTGCATTAGGGAAACAACACCAAGATCTATTTTCAAAGGGTATGTCCAAGAGAGCTTCTTCACCACTTGAGCTTGTACACAGTAACTTGATGGTTTTTCTTACTCTTTCATTCAATGGAGCTAAGTATGCACTTACATTTATTGATAATTTTTCAAGTTGTACTTGGGCTTATTTTCTCAAGTACAAGAAAAGTTTTTTCAAACTTCAAAGTTTTCAAGGCTTTGACCGAGAATCAATCTTCTAGTTGCATAAAGAAGCTTCACACTACTAATGGGGGGAGTACTTCAACAAAGGGTTGTCTAATTTTTTGGTAGCTCATGACATTGTTCATCAACATTTTGTTTTTCATACTCTACAACAGAATGGTCTTAAAGCCGATGGCTAACTACATGATGCATTTTTTAGATTTACCTCCTACATATTGGGCAAAAACAGTTAATTGTGCAAACTACATTTAGAATCACACACCAAACATAGCACTTGAGCATTTGACTCCAGAGGAGGCTTGGTCTGGAACGAAGTCCAATGTCTCATTTTTTTGATTTTTTAGAATCCATGCTTGGGATTTTATACCAAAGAATAAAATGAAACCCTTGGATAACAAGGGCAAACCCTTGATCTTTGTAGGGTATTATGAGGACATAATAGCTTATCGACTTTTGTGTCAGGGTCTACACAAACAGAAAGCTCTGATACCACTTGTCAGGGTCTAGAACACATAGCGCTGATACCAGTTGTCAGGATCCTCCTTAGAGTACAATTAATTACTTTTGTATAAGCAACCAAACACGGAATTAAATCAGAAGTAATATGTAACTAGAATTCAGAAACAACACAGAATATAAGATACGAGAAACAATACAATATGTATTAACACTCTTCCAAAAAAAATACAATGAAAAAATCTCACTCTTCTTTTCACACCTCTTGGACGTACAATAATTCTCCCTCAAGAGTTCTCTCTCTCAATCAATTACAAACCAACTCAACACTGAGTTGTTCCCTTCACCAGTCAGTGACAATCAACCCAATGGTTGTTGTTGCCTACTGTCAGTCCACCAAGTCTATCCTTGATCTTGCATTTTGTTGTGTTGCATATCTCCTTGATCTTGCTATCCCACAGATCTAACTGACCTTGCACACACACATCCGTAGATCTAACTGATCTTACTTACCATGTAGATCTCCCTGATCTTGCTACCTGCAGATCAACTGATCTTACACCTCTTGAGACACCCAACCCAATTGTTGTTCTTGCCTTCAAGTTGAGGATCTAATCCTTCTTAGTCATTCCTTGTGTTGCAGATCTTATTGATCTTGCTACCCCGCAGATCAACTGATCTTGCACACAACCTTGGCACACTTGCATATCTCTTTGATCTTGCTACCCTGCAGATCAATTGACCTTGCTTTTTTGCACACTTTACAATACAGCCCCATGGGTCTCTTAAATAGATCCCAAAACAAACAATAATTAGAAAAGTGGATTCAAGACTAAAATTAGTCTTTATATGCAAACTGACTGTTCGTCTAACTAACAGTTCTGAAAACGCACATGCGACCGACGTAGGTTCTCGTCTGTCTGGAGATGACCGACGTCGACTGATGCCTAATCGATGTCGGCAGCTTTCGGTTGACCCTAACTGATGTCGGTTGGTCCTGACCAATGTCGACGACTGTTTAACTCCAGCAACCTCTACATTTGCATAACAGTGAAGCTTTTAGCTCCACAACCTAACAATCTCTTATTTAGAGATAAACAACTACACCTGTACCTGTATAGCAACATCTTCTAATCTATTTCTGGCTTGTATCCCTCTTCAAGTTCAGTCTTGAAGACCAACAGAAGTTGAATGAAGATTCAACTTCTCTTTTGTTCCCAACTTTGTTAACATTTCTGTAGGGTTCTTATCCTTGCTAGCCACCGTGACTGCAACAACCTTCTCCAACTCTGAAATCCAGCTAACCGCCGTTTCACCAACAGTGAACACATATTCTATGGTGCTTTACCTGTCATCCAAGTCCTCTGCCATTTCTGAATCTACATACCCATGTAGAGGAGTGCTTGACCCTGCATAGCATAAATACCTGCTGTTGGTCCCTCTCAGATATCTGAGAATCCACTGAGCTGCTTTTCAGTGCTCTTTTTTTGAATTAGCCATAAACTTGCTAACAACTCCCACTACTTGGGCAAATTCAGGTGTAGTACATACCATGTACTCAACCTCATCATGTGATTTATGACACTGTTCATAGCTCAGCTTGAACTGTCCAACCATAGGTGTGCTTACCGATTTTGCATCCTACATATCAAACCTCTCCACTATCTTATTCACATAATCCTCTTGAGACAAAATCAACATGTAATTTTCTGTCTCTAGAAATACTCATGCCAAAGATTTTCTTCGCTCCTCCTAAATCCTTCTTGGCACATCTCTGAGCTACTTTTACCTTTAGCTCAACAATGCCCTACATGTGTGTCTTTGCAACAAGCATATACACTACATACAGTAACAAGATAATGTAGTTAATATTATCCACCCTGGTAAAATAAACATAATAGTCACATTGATATTGACTAAAGCCATGCTTTGTCATAAACCTATCAAACTTCAAATACCATTGTCTTGGAGCTTGCTCAAGACCATGTAACCTGGCCTTCTGTCTCACCTGTCCATTCTCTCCTTTCTTTAACCTGTGAATTCATTCATCTTTTAGTGTTTTCTTTCCGGTTGGCAACTCTACTAAATCTCACATTTGGTTCTCTTCTAAGGAATCAATTTCTTTATTCATGCCATGCTCCCATTGTTTTTTGGATTCTACCTGCATTGTCTTTTCAAAACTTTTTGGTTTTCCACCATCAATGAGCAACAAGTAGTATAAAGAAAGGAAATAACGAATTTGAGGCTTACTTACCCTTTCAGACCTCTTCATGGACGTTTGAGACTCTTTGACAGCTTGCTGTCTGCCTAAATTTCGTTTTATTAGTGACCGATCTCGGTCATCTCTTAGTCTGCATCCGACCGACGTCGGTCCATGCGACTGTCCTGACCGACGTCGGTTCTTACATAATCGACGTCGATTTTTACCTGCCCGACATCACCGACTTCAGTCTTCTCCTGATCGACGTCGGTTCTTGCTCGATCGACGTTGGTTCTCACTTGACCGACGTCGGTAACTGTGTTTTCCTGTGAGTGATGACTTTTACTCGCGAGCTCATTTTGGATCATAACCTTGTCCAAATCAACATTGCCTTGCTCAGAATTATTCAACCTCTTGAGCTAATCTCTGTCCATCATCTTCTCCTTGAAAACTAAAGATTTCCAGTTTTTAAATATGTCAAAAACATTAGATTTTCTCTTTATGAAATAAACCCAATCTTTTTTTGTAATATCATCAGAAACATAACACTGTGATCCTCCAATAGAAGCTCTCTGAGCTGGTCTCCACACACTTGTGTGAACAAGCTCCAACTTGTGCTTTTTGTTTGTTGACCCAGTTGTGAGAAACCTCACTTTCACCTATTTTTCAAACATACAATGCTCATAGAAGTCTCGGTCTATCAAATCTGAAAGCTTACCATTTGACTTAAGAACATCCATTCCCTTCTCACTCATGTGATCAAGCCTACATAGCCACATCTTTGCATCTACATATGAAGTAGATAAAATAGAAAGATAATCAGTAATACAAGTAGATAGATAAAGTGTACCTACTTTTTTACCTCTAGCTAATACAAGTGCACCTTTGAAAATTTTTCAAGATTTCGCTGTGAGAGTAACTGTGCAACCCTCATCACCCAACTTTCCTGCAGAAATTAGACTCCTCTTCAGGATGGAAACATGCATGACATCCTTCAACACCCATATGTTGCCAGTCTGCAATTTCAGCTACACTTTTCCATTGCCAACAATTTGACAAGGCTTACCATCCCCTAAATATTTTTTTTGACAGTCTCCATAGACATAATCATGAAAAAATTCTCTATTTGGGGTTGCATGGAAAGAGGCACCAGAATCTAAAACCCAAGATTCTACTTTATCCAAGGAACATATAAGAGCATCCCGTGCAACAATACCTACATCATTTGCTTCTTTATTTCCTTCATGCTGATCTTCTACCAACCAACAATATTTCTTTACATGTTTTTTCTTTTCATAATTTCAGCAGATTATACTACCATTCCTGGATTTGGATTCGCTGCTTATTTTTGACCTTGATTTCTCTTGCTTGCCCTTCTCTCTTTACCATCCCCTGCTTTCAACACTTAAAGCATTACCTGATGTCTCACCTGTGCTTTTTATGTGAATTTTTTCATTCAAGATTACACTAACAACATCATCAACTTTCAAGATATTTGAAGCAGACGCAGTGTTACTTACTGCCATAACCAAGCTATCCCAGCTTTCCGATAAAGAGCATAAGATTAAGAGAGCTTTAATTTCATCATCAAAAACTATTTTGACTAAATTTAACTGGTTTACCAAACCATGGAAATCACTAAAATGACTATATACTGATCCACCTTTCAACATTTACAAATTAAATAATTGCTTCATAAGAAATACTTTATTTGACGCTGAAGATTTTTCATATAAATTTGCCAAAGATTTCATTAACTCTACCGTTGTCCTTCCCTGAGATAAGTTGGAAACCACAGACGCTGCCAAGGTCAGCCTTATAGCTCCTAGAGCCTTTCTGTCAAGAACCTTTCATTCTTCATTTTACATACATGTGGGTTTACATGAGACCCCACCCAACGGTAAGTACAGATCTTTCTGATACAGATAATCCTCTATCTGCATCTTTCATAATTGATAATTTTTTTCATTGAATTTTTCTATTTTTAGCATACTTTCTTCTGCCATTGCTATACTCTCACTCAAACAGAAACTTCTGTGAGTGACCTATAATCAATAAACACTTAACACACTCTGAAACCAAGGTGTTAGTGAACCAAGCTCTGATACCACTTGTCAGAATCTACATAAATAGAAAGCTCTGATACCACTTGTTAGGATCTAGAACACACAGCTCTGATACCAGCTGTCAGTATCCTCCTTAGAGTACAATTGATTACTTATGTATAAGCAACTAATCACGAAATTAAACCAGAAGTAATATGTAACTAGAATTCAGAAACAACACAGGATATGAGATACGAGAAACAATACAATATGTATTAACACTCTTCCAAAAGGAAATACAATGAATAAATCTCACTCTTCTTTCCACACTTCTTGGGCATACAATAATTCTCCCTCAAGAGTTTTCTCTCTCAATCAATTACAAACCAACTCAACACCGAGTTGTTCCTTCCACCAGTCAGTGACAATCAACCCAATGGTTGTTGTTGCCCACTGTCAGTCCACCAAGTAGATCTCTTTGATTTTGCATCTTGTTGTGTTGCAGATCTCTTTGATCTTGCTACCCCGCAGATCTAACTAACCTTGCACACACACACCCGTAGATCTAACTGATCTTACTTAACATGTAGATCTCCCTGATCTTGCTACCTGCAGATCAACTGATCTTACACCCCTTGAGACAACCAACCCAATTGTTGTTCTTGCCTTCAAGTTGAGGATCTAATCCTTTTTAGTCCTTCCTTGTGTTGCAAATCTTCTTGATCTTGCTACCCCGCAGATCAACTGATCTTGCACACAACCTTGGCACACTTGCAGATCTCCTTGATCTTGCTACCCTGCAGATCAACTGACCTTGCTTTTCTGCACACTTTACAATACAGCCCCATGGGTCTCTTAAATAGATCTCAAAACAAACAATAATTAGAAAAGCGGACTCAAGACTAAAATTAGTCTTTACATGCAAACTGACTGTTCGTTAAACTAACTGTTTGTCTAACTAACAGTTTTGGAAACACACAGGGGATCGACGTCGGTTCCAGTCTGTCTGGAGATGACCGACGTCGGCCAATGCCTAACCGATGTCGACAGCTTCCGGTCGACCCTAATCGATGTCGGTTGGTCCTGACTGATGTCGGCGACTGTCTAACTCCAACAACCTCCACATTTGCATAACAGTGAAGCTTTTAGCTCCACAACCTAACATTTTGGGCCTTGATATTCATGATTTTTTTTTGAACACATGTTCAATTTGATAAATGCTTCTCTTCTCATCATTCTTCATCTTCTTCCATGTCTTCTTCTTTACTCCCATATCTTGATGATTGTTTACTTCATCTTGAGAATCTTGTATACAAGAGAAAATGTAGATGATCTACAAATCAATTCTAGCTCAGAGAAGATAAATCATACTTACACTTCCACTTGTTGGTATATTTAGACAATTGGGGTCATGACCAAGATGGATCCAATAGACCTAACCAAGGGGTTCCTTACCACAATAATAACACTAGAGAAGGTTCAAAATCTTTTAGTCAAGCAACACTAGGGAATAACTCTAGCTAGGTCCTATGTTTTCTATATTCATAAAGTAAATGCAAATTGAAGTAAAAATTTAACCTGGTGCTCACCAAAGCTTGTGGTACAAAATGGGAGAAATAAACATAAAATTAAACATGCATAAAAGATCTATACTTAAGTCAATGTATAAGAAATCTTAATGCTTAGAGAATCATATAAGCTATCTACTTTATCAAAGGAGGAACAAAGCTAAGAATACTTACTGTTGAAGATGAACCTATCGAGCTTCAATCTCTTTCTTGGCTAAGTTGCTTCAAAAGAGGTTGTTGTGGTATTTAAACATAACAAAGATAAGTCAACTCTAGGCTAGACAACTTTTCTATGCATCCAAAAGACTTCTACACAAAACAAGATCCGTATCTCCAAGTGTAGTATTGAAACCCTAAGCAATGCTCCTCAAGTAGAATGGTGGATAAACAAATGTGTAGTATATAAAAATTTTCTTCTCCATCTGAAATGGTGGAAATGGATGTGTATATATAACTAGATCTAAGCTTAAACCTTTCTGAAAGTTTAACTGACAGAGTCAAACCAATCGACCATGTTAGAAAGAAAAATAGTAAGGCCCAGACTAAGTTGGCCTACACTAACCTAGTCGAACATGCTCAACTCTCAAAATAGAGTTAACCCTCGATTGTGTCTGTGGATGGTAAAATAAGATTTTGGCTTAGGCAGGGGCTAAAAACAAGGAATATAAATATAAAACAAATAATTAAGTATAAAAACCTATATATGTCTAAATATCAACTTATACTTTAAGTTATATTTTATATTTATACTTCCAGGATGTTTGAGAGTGGTTTCAGACCTTTAGGAGCTATAATGCAAATTATAGATTTTGGAGGGTCCTATTGGATTTCAGACTTAGCCATATTTTGGGGTTCTAGGATTTCAGACTTAGCCATATTTCAGGATTCTAGGATTTCAGGGAGGTAAATTGATAGACACTAATAAAGTTGGACAAATGGTAGGAATGATACAAAGCCACAGCAATCTTGTAAGACACCAATGCTCTGCTCACCCCTTTCCCAATGCAACCTTTAAGGTGTGCACTCAGATAAATTAAAATTTGAAAGGTTCCTACAAGAGAGAAAGTGTTAGTAAGTGGTAAAGTTAATAAAAATATTATGTGTATATAGATCCCTTTTAAACATGATTCACCTACTGTACTTTGGTGTGACAACCAAAGTGTAATTCACATTTTTCACAACCCTGTTGAGAATCAGTGGACCAAACATATTAAGATTCACATGCACTTCATTCAACACATTCAGGATGGAGTTCTTTGTTTAGAGTATATTTTGATACAACGGGGTTTTGACATATTTACGAAGTCTTTTGCATCACCTCATTACCTTGAGTTGTGTGGCATGCTTGGGGTTTTATAAGTTATCATTGGGGGGTGTTCGTGAGGGCATCTTCCTTCTTCATTTCTTCATGGATATATTGTACATGCATCCCTGATCAGAACTTGTTATCGGGACTCATACTATGGATATGCCACTTTATTTTTGGCCCATAACTTCACTTGAGGGGGAGTGTTAGAGAAGGTTATTTACCTTTGCTCATGTTCCCTAGATGCTTTATGTAGTTAGGCATGATTTATTTTTCCCACCCATTATGTATAGACATTAAATGTTTTCTATTTAGGTATAGTGGGTTTATATCCTAGGTTATTTCTTAGCTTGATCTTAAGGCTATGATTGATATTCCTTGCGTATATATGCAAGATACTTTCATTGTACTTACACAAAGTTTTGGAGATATATTATATGATATTGCTCTTTGTTTTGCATATTGATTTGCAAAGTCTATATTTTTAGGTTCTCATTGTGATGTTTTGTTGTTAACCCCTGAGATCTTTGTGGTTTGAAACACTTTGTTTTTTTTTCCTTTCAGTTTCTTGAGATTTACAACCCCACTCAAGTTCGCCAATGCCATTAGGGCACATCTCAAAGCCTTGGTGAAATGGAGAAGCTTAAAAATATGATGAGAAGTTTTCCAACAAACTATTGACCATTGAAAAACAAACTGCCCAAAATATTCCTAAGACCTATTATGATAACAACATTATCAATGGAGAAGGGTATCTCCTCATTTCCAATAATGATATGCAAATGAAGATGCATGCTGCATATAACACATACACATCCATTCTTTTAGATAAATATCACATTTATTGCAACATAAATAAAAACCCTATTTTTTTGGTACAATACTGGATTACTTTACATTTCAAGCCAAACTTAGAAAGTTCCATACATATTATTGGTGAAGAACAAAAAAGAGAAAATGCATTCTATGATGAGAATCCACCAACCATAAACATGAATATTTCAAAGAGTTTTTGCTCTTAAGAATTCAGTTTGATGATCTACATGAAGCACGTTGATTTTCATATTATGCTGATGAGTATATGAAAAATGAATAACGATTTGGTTACAAATAGGAAAATAATGATATACATACATACATACATATAGATCTTTCCCACGTTACTTAGAAAATTCAACTATTTTGCACTCCCCATGGATCGATTTGTTCAATTTGGTGGCTTCCATTATCTTTTGGAAATAAGATGCTATGCATTATGGGGAGGAAATGTGACAAAATTTCAATTTGTTGTTTGTCATTTACTTTTGCATTCCTAGAAATATACATGGCACTAGATATGGCTCACAACTTGTTGTTCTCAATATTACCCGGATGCCATTGGATTTTGATAAATCATAAGCATAACAAGACAAATTTTCATGGGAGACAAGAATCAAATTATACACTGTCAAGTTGTACTCAATGATCCCAATCCCATTTGTATAAATCCAATTATGGCTTTGAGATGTGATTGTGAACTGATCCTAATTTGGCTAGTGTGGATAACGTTTTCATACCCCCAGATGGAGAAGTGCCATTCCTGACAGATACCATAATACTTTCAATGGTCGAGAGTTAGGTTTATAGTTCAAAGGTGATCTAAAAAATCTCTCTTTTGATTAGACAAGACTCTTCACCGCCTTTTGTTAGAGACAAATGAGAGAGGTGTTGGTTCCAACATTCTCTTTATGGATGCATGCTACAACGAGCTTTTGGATCACATTTAACTCATTAAAATGGAAAAGAAGTTTTGCAAGATTGGAAGCGTGTGTATCCACCTTGTCCCCTAGACATGAGAGATAACCATTGTCCTTGATAATGTGAATTTATAGGTTTGGTATTATAGAGAAAAAAGTTTCACTGCCTTGTTACATGCCATTGTTCCGAGCATTGACCAAGAGTGTTCTTAGTCGGCTAGCTCTTCTTATTCTATTCATTCTATGAGTTCCTACAAAGATTAGCGGGAATTATGATTCTTTCCCTACATTTGAGCCTATAGTATCCCAAACATTGGAGAATGATGATGCATCGAATGTGCTACAAGGATAATATTCATTGGAGAGATGTTTGTATGCATGGCTTCCTCGTTGACCTTGCACAAGAGACAACATATTAATTGTGCTTCCAACATGGCATTGTTAGGTAGGAGGATAAAATGCTTGACAAAACAATCAATAAGTGATAGAGGCCCATTCATTCCTTGGCAATGTTATCTCAACAACTTTCAATATCCACATTGAGCAGGTGAGCATTGATTTTGACTCTAGAAATGTAGTGCATTAAAGAATTACTTTGTAAAGCCTTGCTTTAGATTCTATATTTTGCTTAAGGTAGTGCCTTAGGATGTTCAAATAAAGCCTTGTAGGTGATATGAAGATCATTGCCTTGGTTTGAAAAATCACAATAGTCTTAAGCACCAATGGGTCATTGATTTTATTTATGTTCACATGGTAGGGACAACAAATTAACAAAGGTGGGTAGATTTAGTGCCCCTTTGTGGGGAAATAAATGATAGTTGTAGTTATCCACATCAACGATGTTTAAATCTATAAGGATTTGTCATAGATCATCAATTGCTTGGTGTCCCCCTATCGTTGATATCTCCACATTAGGGTGATCCAACGAATAGTGACCTCTATAAGGTTATGAAGAAATGTCTGTTGCTATTGGACAAAGAAGATGCATGGCGACCGATCTTTGGTCTAAGAATTCAATAGATGATTCCTCCCATGATATAGTTGCAGGATTCACTTGAATCAACGTCCAAACAAGACAAGGAAAAATCAAAGTGCTAAATGTAAAAAACTGTATATAGTTGTTATTAATCCTAGGTGTCTAGCTTAGGTGTCTAGATTTTGTCTTATTCAATAAGTTCTCCATTCTCATAGGAATAGGAAATGTCAGTTTTGGGAATGTGAAGAGGACAATGTGCTTGGTTTATTTATTATAGTGTTTTCTCTCTTCATTTATTAAATCGTGAAATATAATTTTATTGGCATTTTGTATCTGCCCTGTTATTAATAGTAGAGCCTAAAAAATTAATTTGTTTTTCTTCTCCTCAAATGCAACATAGTCATGTTATCATTTAGTAATTTGTTCTAACCTAACATTGTGCAATGAATTCTCTGTTAAAGGAGGCATCCCAGTTGCAAAGGGGCATTTTTTGTTGTTAAACTGGTATTCTGACCTGTACGTGGAGTATTTTGTGACAATATAACTGACAACTATACCTTGGATTATGATTTATTTTTATATTCTCTGACTGCATATTGGAGACTATGTATTACTATTTTTATGAGAAGCATTGGTTATTGAAGAATTATTTTGTCATTTTCTACGTACCACCTCAAACATAGAGGCGTATCTGCTTTGACATTCTCTCAGCATAGAGAAACTCTGCTCTATGCTCCAAAAAAGGACGTGGCAATTAAGAACAATTGATTGGAAGTTCCTTCATCCAATGTGGAAGGTATAATGTCTTCTAATAAGAAAACATAGGCATTAAGTCTTCTCACAATAATAATTTCAAACAACTCATACATATGGCATAAAATATTAGAGGGTGAATTTTTTCTTAAAAAGAGTCGTACATGTCTATTTCAAATATTTGAATTATATAAACTAGATAAGGAGAAGGAAAGGAACTTTGCTTTTTAATTTTTTTTTTTTTTCTAAAACACAAATTTATTTTATATGCTATTTTCAAAATTTGAAAGCATTTAGATTTAAAATCATTTGAAGCATTTTTTCATTTGAGAATGCCACTATAAGAAAATTTGGTAAACAACAACAAAATTTTACAAACTTAAAGAGAAATAAGGAGAGGTACTCTTCCACCCATTCACTTCTATCAAAAAATGAAATCTAAAAATCAAGAAACACTGAGTATATTGATGTATGAGGTTTTATTGTTAAGCCAGTGTTAATGACATGGTGAATCTTTTTCATGTGCCACCTAGGTATCATGCACCACTCTGCTCTTATGTACCTTAAAGTTTCTTTCATGCACTATTGAGTATATAGAAAGGGCCAACTTCTTCCACATACTGATGAGTATATAGAAAGGGTGGGTATATAGAGAGGTTTGGTAGATCGGTCTGGTGGTATATATAAAATGAGATCATTTTGGAGTGATAAAAAATCAATTGGGGTTAAACTCAAAACTCAAAATATAAATTGAAATCTCAAAACCACACATTCAATCAAATCTATAGTTGACACAACATTGACTGACAAAGACAGTTAGTTAGAATGGTCTCGACAAGTGGATAACACACTCATCTTCAATGATCTATGGTTTGATATTTATGATGAAGAGGAACATCTAGTTGAGACAATACAAAATGCAAAGGATATTAAGACATGGAAGCATAAAAACTATAAAGCATTGGCATTGATGAGGGCCTCAGTCAAAAGAGACGTGTTTCGTCATATTCAGGGGTGTAATACTCCATAGGAAGCATTTTGCAAATTGAAGGAGTTATATGATTCCTACTCAAAATTGAAATTCATTCAGTTGTAATTGAAGTTGTTCAACCTTCAGTTGAAAGATGGTGATGTGATGACATTGGTTTCAAAAATACATACTATCAGGCATGATGTATATGCAATAGACGTCAAATTCAACATCTGTATGAACGCATTCATAAAATCTCTTTTTCCCAACTATTCAAATTACTTGGAGTCTCTACAAACAAGTAGTTATTTGAAGACTCACACTTGATCAATTGGTTGAAAAGATGGCAAAAAAAAAGGCCTTTAAAAGAAAATCTGAGTCTATAACAAGAGAAAGTGTGTGCTATGTCAAAACAAATTCTTCCAAAACATCTAACAAAGCCATGTCTTCTAAAAATAAAGGTAATAATAAGTACATGAAGAAGTACAAGGAAAAAGGTGGCAAAAATGAAAATCAAGATAGTCAAAAACATAATGATAAAAAAAACCTCTACTGTGAATCGTGTGATAGAAAAAAAAACCATGAGACTCACAAATGCAAAACTCCATGGGAGAAAATTGAAGCATACCGTAATAAGAAAAAAAAAATTAAAGAAAACAAAAGAGTCAAACGTTGATGCTGTGGATTGCACCTTTGAAAGAAGGCTAAGCTTCTCTTTTCCACGTGGCACAATGGAGACTCCCCTCTTGCTGTGGGCTTGAAAAAATTGAGGGGAGAATCTCTAGATAAGGGCTAGCTCCCTTTGATGCATCTTTGAAGTCTTTTACTACTACTCCTAACAATGGGGGGGGGTTGAAAAGGGAGAAAGAGACAACCAAAATAGAAACTAATCTAAGTGGTGATGCAGCAAATGATTTTGATCTACCCAGCTATTCACACTTCAAATCAGAAGGGGGTGAACATACACTTTATCTGGCAAAAAGACCAGACTGTAGGGGTATTTTAACAAGGGGTTTAATGGAGACACAAAAAAAGGAACTTACCACAGGTGCTATAAAAAACACGCTGTCTGATAGCTACTCTTCTATCTCTACACTCCAGATGAAGCACTTCTGGTTAATTTGTAAAAATGGCTTTGGCTATACTAGGTATGTTGGTGTCAATCTTGTGAAAGCATTAAGCTAAAATGACTGAACATAGAATTGATACATAGACACACTCAAAAGCATAACCAGTCAGATAGAGGTAAAACACATTCTTATTGATCAAAGGTGAAATTTGGCAGGGCTTCGCCTTACAAAATGAGAGATATCTTCCTCTCTTGAGAGGTTATAATATATAGTATCAAGAAGAAGACTTTGGCGCTTTCCAAGAATAGGTGGCCTATACTGTGTTGAACACATTGGAAAGAGGAAACTATTGAAGGAACCATGCTGTAGGTGTCGCAGGTCTTGACTTTGGTGCTTAAAGCGTATTAAATGTCACTACAAAAGCATGGGTCACTACAAATATCTTCCTATACTGATGCTTTTTGTGCCACCTGGATTCTTAATTCGTGTCTATGCTTGGTTGGGTGCATCTTTTGGAACATTCCAAATGTTTTTGTATGTGTACGTGGCTGTGTTCTGGATTCTCTGTTTTGTTCCCTCTTTCCTTGCTATTTCTTGTCTCTTTCTAGCAATTTTGAGCTCTCGGACTATTCTTTCATCTTTTGCTGGCTCCTCGAGCTCCTTTCTCGACCGACGCATCCCATCAAAATTGATGTTTGCGGGCCCGTCATTATTTAAAAACCAACGGCTATTTCACCACCTTGAATTTGACATTCGCGCACCCGTCACCCGACGTTTGAACCTCCAATGGCTAGTTTGCCATGCTGAAATTGACATGCTTAGACCCATTATTACTTTGGTAATTCCTTCAGCTTTCTTGAAACTGAACCTTCATCTTTTTGCAATTGAACTTTCTCAGAGGGAAGGTGACCTTTCAAAAGAACGGAAATGGTTCCCTTTCGGTCATTGAGAGCCCTCCGCAAGGGCACTTGCCCTTCAAACTCCTTTGGGCTCCCTTGGTCATCTTAATTACTTTGAACAAAATGTCCGAAGGAAATCCTTCTTTCGAATGATGCCCTTTCTTTTGGTTTTTTCCTTTTGACAAATTCCTTTGGATAAAAGTCTGAGGGAATTCCTTTGGGCCTTTGTCCGTAGGAATTTTGCCTTGGTTCCTTGTGAATTTCTTCGAAGAAAATGTCTGAAGGAATTCCTTCAGGGATTTTATTTAAAGGAATTCATCCATTGATTCTTCCTTGTATTTCCTTCAGATTTAAGTCTAAAGGAATCCCTTGTCTTTTCCTTTGGATATCCTTCAGACAGAAAGTCTGAAAGAAATCTTTGTCCTTTGCCTTGGTCTTTCTCCAAAGGAAAACCTACCTTTCAGACTTCTTCTTTAATCCCTCTGCAAGTGTTCCTTGCCCTTTGCAAGGGCACTTTGGGCCCCAAGTTGCCCTTCAGAGCCTGTTGAAAGGTCCAATTGGTCACCTGCCTACCCTCCGCAAGAGCACTTTGTCTTTGGAGCTTTGTAAAAAGACTTGCATTCTTTGAACTGGTCCATCCTTTTGCCAAAAGGCTTGTCCAAGGCAATTGCCCAAAGCGAAATAAGACCCATATTAAGCCGAGAACTTACAGGTCTTAGATATTTAAATTTTTCATAAGGACAGGGCTACTGTAAAGGAAAATGGAGCATTTATAGTAAGGTGGATGCATCCAAAACTGACGCCTCAGAAAAGCAGGGAAATAAGGAGATCAATTTTTGGCCTGCAGGACCAAAATGGTCAACATCAAACTCTAGCCAATTCACTAGTGAATGTGTGTTTTTCAGTACAAATGATGAATCAAATAATGTCTCAGTCAGTTCTTCATGATTTGATGTTTGGGTTCTTGATACTAGTTCCACTCTACTTATGAATTTTTGAAAATACTTCTTTGAGGAGTTCGGTGAAGAAAGTTGTGGTTCAGTATACCTCATAGATATATCAAGTATGCAACCACAAGAAAGAGGTACAATATAACTCAAGTGTCATGGGCTTCCAGATTTCAAACTCCAAAATGTTCTCCACCTTCAATTGGAGCAAAAATTGTTGTCCTTAGTGCTCATAAGAAAGTAATTTTATTCCATTCTTTTGGATAATGGTGATGTCACAATTAGGTGAAAAAATGATAATACAGTTGTCTTGACTGGATATGAGGAAGGGAAACTACTCAAACTTAAGGGCGAGCCATTAAATTCAAAGAATTATGCTCATCTCGTGGAAGACAAAATGTCTCCAAATATGTTATGACATGCTAGATTTGGGCACAATCACTATAAAAACATTTGTATATTGTAAAAGAATGGTGTTGTTGGGATGCCTACATTGCCTACAAAATCATATGAAAAGTGTGAAGCTTGCATCTTGGATAAAAATGCAAGAGAACTATTCCTGAAATCACATTGAAACGCTGATAAAAAATTACAACTGGTTCACTCAGACTTGTGTTCTCTTCCAATCCTCTCTACTGGTGGTCATAAATACTTCATGTTCATTAATTAATACAACATGATGACTTGGATATACTTTCTGAAGAAAAAATAAGAAGCCTTTGAGACTTTCCAAAAGTTTTGAACCATGATTTAAAATGAATATCAAACCCATATTGAGACATTTAGGACAAACAATGGTGGTGAATACAATTTAAAGAATTTTGAATCATATCTTGAGCAAAATGGGATCAAACACCATCTCACAGTTCCTCACACTTCACAAAAAAATAGAATTGTATAGAGGATGAACAAAACTATGATGAATACGGTTCATGCTATGTTGTACTACAAAGGGATAAATCTGCACTTTTGAGCTGAAGCAACTAAAACATCAATATACCTCTACAACATATCACCATCAATAGATTTTGAATTCAATATTTTGTATGAGATGTGTGGTATTATTCCTTCAATGTGATATCTTAAATTTTTTGGATCCACTTGTTATGCATTGATTCCAAAGGAAAAAAGAAATAAGTTGTACCATAGGAGTAAAAAAATCATCCACTTAGGATATTATGAATCCTCCAAGGCATACATGCTATATAATGAGAAAGAGAATAAGTTTCTTGTTGCAAGAGAAGTTATCTTTTTTGAGACTGTAAAGGACAAAGAGCATATTGATCAGTAGTTGAGTTGACTTGACAAGTATGCAAAGTTTGATGTGTACAAAGAGAGTGATTTGGATGTTCCAAATAATGAGTGGGAGACACACAATTGGGAATCTATTGATTTTATATTGTATCCTATACATGAGATTGAAACTCCTCTTGAAGGAGAGTAAAAATTTATCAGACAATGAACATGAAGCACCTAAAACATATAAACAGATACCTAAGTGGGTCCATTCAAACATTAAAAGATATGAACCCTGATGAAGTTGGAAAAATAGGCACTGGAAGTGCAGATGCAACTGCATCACAATCAGATAAGTCTCTTGAAGAAATTCAAAACATAATTAAAAAACTCACCTTGAATGATTCTCTAGAAGAATAACTCAATGTTGCATTTGATTCATAACCAACATCTTCTCAAAACGCTGAGAAGCTTGAATCTTGGAGAAAAACAATGAAATATGAGTATAGTGCATGGGTTAAAAATGGGACTTAGAAATTGGTTGATCCTCTATATGGTTGCAAACTAATTCATTACAAGTGGGTATACTGCAATAAATACAAGGTTGATGGCTCACTTGACAAGACAAAGAAAGGCTTGTCACAAAAAGGGTATGCTCAAAAAGAAAGAGTTGACTACAATGAAACTTTTGCACCTACAACAAAATGGACTACCATTCAAATCATGTTGGCTTTGATAGCTCACAACAGATGGAAAGTTTACCAAATGGATATCAAAATTGCATTTTTGAATGGTGACCTCAAGGAAACTTTGTACATGACACAACCCAAAGGTTTTACAATAAATAGACAAGAACACGAGGTGTGTAAATTGAAAAAATCAATGTAAGGTTTGAAACAAACCCCTTGAATATGGTACAACAAACTAGCTAAGCACCTCATGAACATGAACTTTAAACATTTTGAGTTTGAAAATGCAACTCTTTTTTTCAAAACAATTTACAAAATAATTATATTTGCGGTGGTGTATGTTGATGATTTGCTCATCATAGGGAACAATAAACAACACTACAAAGTTCAAATCAAAGTTGATGAAAAGCTTATAAATGACTGATTTGGATTATTTTCATTACTATTTGGGTATTGAAGTAATTCAAAAACCAAAGTATTTATTCATCACTTAGCAAAAGTACATTGATGACATTCTAATAAAGTTTAAAATGAAAGATTGTAAGCCTCCCAGCATGCCTAGGGAACATAATCTCAAATTGACATTTAAAGATTCAATAGATTTGGTTGATGCCACTAAACACAAATAACTCATTGAAAGTCTGATTTATGTGACCATAACTCAACCATATATATCATTTGCAGTTGGTGTCCTCTCAAGATTCATGCAATAACCCAAGGACAATCATTGGGTAGCAGAAAAAAGGGTCATCAGATATCTCAAAGGAACACATAAGCTAAAATACTCTAGGGCAGGAGAATTGAAACTGGTTGGGTATTCAGATTCTGACTATGCTGGTGATCATGAAGATGGACAGTCCAAAATGAGTTTTTTGATGAATTTGGAAACATAAGTTATTAGTTGGATCGCTAAGAAGTAATTAGGACCAAAAATTTCTTCAACATAAGAAAAATATATGGCTGCTTTAGAGGTAACTAGAGAGATGTTGTGGCTCATAAGGGTTCTTTCAAATTTACAGGAGCAATAAGTTTCATCAACACCTCTCATGGTTGAAAACACTTGATCCATATGTCAAAGAATCCAGTCTTTCATGATCAAACCAAACAAATATCAAATTTTATTTGATTCGACACTATGTGAAAGATGACAGTGTCAAATTGAAACATCGCCTTACAATAGAGCAACCAAGGACATCCTAACAAAAGTGCTTGGACAAGAAAAAATTGAAAAGTTTATAAGAATGCTTGGTTTGACAAAGACCCTTACAGATTAAGGGATGGATGTAACAATATTGTATATAGTTATTAATCCTCGATATCTATCTTTTATCTTATTCAATAGGTTCTCCATTCCCCTAGGAATAGAAAAAGGTTAGTTTTGGGAATGTGAACTGAACAACTTTCTTGGCTTATTTATTGTAATGTTTGCTCTTTTTATTTTTTGTACGAAATATAATTTCATTTCCATTTCATATCCGACCTGTCATTGGTATTAAAGCCTGGAAAAATTAATTTGTTTTTCTTCTCCTTGAATTCAACATAGTCATGTTCTCTTTCAACAATGTATATTTTATGTCTATTCTCTGCCTTTGGTAAAAAATCATGTGTGGATAGTTTTACTTGCTCACAATGTTGAACTTATTACCTCTTGCATCTAGTTATTTGTAATTGCTATTATTAAATTAAGTTGCATAATTGTTGTGTGTTGTCATTCATTTGAAAAAGAAAAATATAACACTATTTTGGCACATTTCCCCATTTATTTTATGCTTCTATTATTTTTATTTCATTCATTTCACCCCAAGTATTTGTAGATAGTGTTGAAATAGGGGCACTAACATGATCTAGAGTTTGTCTTAGTGTAAAACTCAAGACTGACCTATGTGACACTAGAATTGTGGGAGCATAAGTATTGAATCCTACATGGAGAGAATTGAGGCACAAATAAATACACTATATGGTCAAATCTAAAGTGATATACAAAAAAAACCATGAGGGTATCTTTCTAAGATGCTTAAATTGAGAAGAAGCAAATGAAGTGATCATTAATTTTTCAAAAAATCTTGTTTGTGGTCATCCTTCCAGTAATACCACAACACGTCAATTTTTAAGAGTTGGATACTATTGGACTATAATCCTAAGTTATACTCATGCCCATGTATAAACATGCCACATTTTCCAGACTTATGCTAGGACGGAAAAGAACACAACAATGCCTTTGCAACCAATAGTTGAGAACAAACCCTTTACTCAATGGGGGCTTGATTTCATAAGGCTACTCAATCCTACTCAATCCTAATTCTTCATTAGGACACAATTATGTCATAACAATGACTAACTACTATACCCAGTGGTACAAGGCCATCTATACAAAACACAACACTGCTCAATAGGTGATTAAGTTCTTGGAGGAAAACATTGTCACTAGATTCAACGTGCTTTTCTCATTAGTGTGTGACAATGGCCAAACTTTGTAGCCCATTGAGTTTACTGCATGGACTTATGACTATGGGATAACTTTGAAGTTTTCTTCAAATTATTTCTCCCAGGTAAATGGATTAGTAAAGTCCACCCAAAAAACCTAATTACTATAATCAAGAATACATCAGACATTTTTTTTAGATCATGGCATTTGTTGCTTAAATATGCACTATGGGAAGACACAATAAGGTGTAAGGTGATACTAAAGACCTCACCATTTCATCTAGTGTATGAGAAATACCTATTATTTTTCTTTACCTTTAGTTTTCTCACTTGCTGAGTTATGTAGAACTACATGAAAAATAATGACTGAGTTCTTGCCAAGTTACTCAACATAATGCGATAGAAAAAGCTAGAGATGAAGTCTTAAGTAATTTCAACATACATTATTATGTCATTAGGTGATGGCTTGATAAAAGAGGAAGAGTTAACAATTTCAAAGTATTAGACGTAATGATATTGTGGGATAAAGTCCATGAGAATAAAGGGAAACTCGTGCTATTGTGGGATAAAGCCCATGAGAAGAAAGGGAAACTCGTGCTAATGTGGGGCAAAACCCATGAGATGAAAGGGAAACCTGTCAAACTAGATCCTCTGTGGATGGGTCCATATCAAATCTTATAATTAATATGCATAAATGCTTTCAAACTGAAGGACACACAAGGACAAGAATTACCATTCCCAATGAATGGACAATACCCAAAACAATACTTTATGGCCACCTTTTCCTTCATAGTTAGAGTGGAGTAGTAAGTTTGTTATTTAGTTTATTTGTTTTTCTATTTCATTTTGTTTTAGGATATTTTTATTTTGTTAGTATAGTTTCCATTTGTTGCTTTTTTTTTTAGGAATAAGGTCACTTGATTAACTAACTCATAACCAACATTGTGTTGAGGTGTGGTGTTCACATTATTAATGTAATGATGTAAATATTATTATAACAATATTACATTAATAGTTTATGGGTTATATTTATTAGTGTGTGTTAGTTACTTGAATATATTATTAGTCACAATATATTCGTATATAGTGGGTTGTTAGTTGGGAGTTTGTTTGTGAGAGATTTACAAAGATTGTATCTCTCCAATTATAGAAAATAAATTTCCTATATATTTGTAATCTTCTCATATGAGTTTAAAATGAAGAATATACTTATGGTGTATTGAAATATTTGTCTCTATGTATTCAGATCTTTTATTTATTGTACATAGATCTGAACCAGTTATATTATCTGGTATCAGAGTATTTATGATCCTGTGCAATGAGAGTTTAAGCACTGTCCTACAACTTTGTCAATAACCTATGTTCATGTGCGTCAGTCAGATTAATATCAATATTATGTTGTAAGTCCAAAATCATTTTAGCATATTAGATCAAATTTGATGTGCACTTACGTATGGATTAGTTTGTGTAATTTTCATGTAGTTTTATTATGCTCACAAATCTTGACTCAATTCACTCGGGTATATATGGTAAACTGCACATAGATGTTGGAGTTCGGTGTTTTATGATTTAATTTATAGTCTCCACACAATCATAAGTCTATAAGTTATGCTTGATCTGCACCTGCTACTTTGTGCCATCATTCTCACCATCCCACATCTGCAGAATCATGACAGTTTGTTGATCCACCAAGAGTCACCTGGTCTTGCATTTGTTACAAGTTTTTTTCATCGATCTCCCAACCATGTTTCCTCCATGTAGCAACACTCAATTAAATCTACATCACTATGAATGGTTTATCTTCTAACCTAAATTCTCTACATTGACTAGTTTATTCGATAGATGATTCGATGCATTAGGTCCCACATTCATGACACTTCTTGACTATAATTTGCCTCAGATCCATGCATCCCTTCTTAGTCACTCCATGTTGGACTCAACACATACAATCATCCTCCGTATGGCCTTCTACCATTGAATAAAGCACTGCAAACTCTGAAGTCTTTGTATGTCTCGACCAATCTTTGTCCAGCTGCCTGACGAAGACACTAGAACTTTGATCTATGAAACCAAGTATACTTAAAGTGTTGAAAAGTGTTAGATCTTCTTCACCTATTGTCGTATGAGTTGGGTTCATTCTCTTCTCCACTGTGCAAGTACTGGTACATTTTTTTATGT
Organism: Torreya grandis; assembly: GCA_037957365.1. Taxonomy (NCBI): domain Eukaryota; kingdom Viridiplantae; phylum Streptophyta; class Pinopsida; order Cupressales; family Taxaceae; genus Torreya; species Torreya grandis. The sequence continues at coordinate 980,471 of JARHVA010000042.1, forward strand.
ATGTCAAGTCTTGGCACCAAAGTGTCTTTTCTGTGTCATATCAGAAGTTCATGCTATTGTCATATTGGTTATAAAGATTTTAATTTTTTTTAGTTAAATGAAGTCATAGGTTAAGAGTTTTGTTTTATTGTCTAGACATTATTAAATTAGAGTTTAGTTATTAACAAATCCTGTATCATTATTAGTATTGTCCAATATAGGTTTAGTCAATAGAATTAAGCTTATTGTTATTCGGATTTATAGTAAACCATTTTGAGTCGAGGAACTTATATATGTTGTCAAAATTGTATGTTGTTTTTAAATAGTCATAGTTCTTTTAGTCAATGGTCCATGTCTTATGTTATAGGTCATTTTTAAGTAAAAAAAAGTTGTATTAAGTTTATGTAGTCATGTCAATTTAATATGTCAAAAAGATTCAAGTAAAAAATTAAAAGTTTTTAAATCGCTTTCTCAAAAGTCATTTTGTCAAGAGTCATATTTCATAATTGAGTCATTTTTCCAAAAAATGTAAAAATAAAAAAATAATTTGTAAATGATGCACTATCACTTGTATGTGATGTCCTAAGTTAAATGTCGAATATGTCAATCTTGTGGGGGGGACCCCATTCCATTCATATTGACATATATTTGAGCTTCATCAACATTTTTACTAAGTGAACATCTTTACTTACTGGAGGAAGGATGAAATGAAGGTTGGAGGTTTCATAGCCTCTCATTAGCCACTAGTGACGGGGTTACTTTTTGCTTTAATGACATTTTTATTTTTAGTTGTGTTGTATGTTATTTTCAACATGATATGGTTTGAAATAAGAACATATGATGTATGCCTATTCACGTTTGTCATAAGTGAACTATAGATTCCTATGTAACTTGTCTGAAATATGATAATGATGAGAGCTAGAAATTATATTGCACATCGTGATGTAGTTTATGGTAAGCCACTTGTAAAACCATTGTTTTATGGTTTATGGTTAGCTACTTGTAAAATCAGTGCTTTGTAATTTGTGGTAAGCCACTTGTAACACCATTATTTTTGGTTTTTGGTAATCCATTTGTAAAACCAATCTATAATGTTTGTGATTGTCTTCTAAAAATCACTAAATCATGAGTACAAGTGCAGATATGAGAGAGTTTCTAGAGGTACAATCATTGAGAGGGGGTGAATTAGTGAACCCAAATATTTGAATTTCAATTGTAGTCTTTTAAACTATTAACCAATCAACATATATCAACTTGATCACGAAGCATTAATAAGAGAGCTCATACATTCAATGCATATACAAGATCAAACACATAACACATAGTTCCTATGGGAAACCCTCATAAGGAATAAAATTCACTCTCAAGCCTGCACCACAAATGGACTACTGCCCTATAAGAAATTACAAACAAAAAATTGATCAACTCCTCTAGACCAACAAATTTTGATCATATCCTCCTAACAAAAGGTGTTTAGTGAAACACCTATTTCAAAAGGAGCAACTACCCCTAAGGAAGACTAAGTCTTTTAGACACTCCCTTGAACACCTCCACCTTAAAAATGATGTCTTCAACACCTGATGATGGATATCTATTTTATACCTCTGCATAAAATCTCTCTTTATCTCAAATAAGCTTCTCACATAGGCATGTCACAATCTCTCTCTTTTACTTAAACTATCCTCATATGCACACTCAAACCTCTTCGCATATCCTTAAGCTATAAGAGCACTATCCTAACATTAAGAATATGACCTAAAAGTCATACACACATTCAATAAATTGTTCTACTCATTAACCCAACCAATAGACACACTACCTATCCTTCCTTCTTCGCTTTAACATATACTACTCATACAAGCCTTCTCTAAACTCTCGCATGCATATCTAGAAACCAACACATTTAGTTTCACTATGTATAGAGAAATCATGAATTAATAAGATAAAAATATTTTTTGTCGACCACAATACATGCCTTTAAACTTAAGGCATCTCACATGGGTTAGATTTAAGCACAATCCACTTTCAAATAGGCCTAAGTCACTTTTAGCTCCTATGGAGACCCATTCAGCTCTTTAACATATTTTTGAGAAAATTAAGAACACATGAAAAGTTTTACAACTCATTAACCCATTACACATGATCTATTATCCTCCTTAAGTGTCCATATCCATCACAATACCCTTTTGCGTAAGCACAAAATGCTTAAATAATATTTTGTGCACACAGTCATTATGAACGAACACACAGTCACCTTCTCAACCATTTTCATACTACATATTAATGGTAAAACCTTAATATTTAAAAAAAAACATCCTCATGGAGTATAAAACACTCAATAATATCAAATTCATCAAGATATATCGAAACAATATCAAAACAAGCTTGAATAATCTTCTCGAGTCACTTACTGTCCATGCACGAACACACAATCAAATTTGAACCTTAATATTTTTGAATTTACACACTTTCAAATCTTAAAATTAGGTTCATTATATGAAAATGGAGTCCTATTCATATTTAATTTTTACAACATGAGCAAATTCTATCTAGATCAAAATATATGGCCCAAAAATCAGACACTGGTCTTTCCCTTGTTAAATTTGAATATTTAAATGACAACAGTCACAATTAAACTTTGACCACTTTTCTCGTATCTCATATCATCAATTTTAAGATAAATTATGCACCATTGATCTTATCTAAAGTTTAATGTATAGGTCCAATTGCCAAACATTAAACATCTAATAGTTGACCTCATCTCGTGTAATTTGGAAATTTTGACTCAACGTGCTCCATCAATCTCTGTAGATCAGCGAGGTATTTGACTATCAATGCTCACAATTTGATTAATTTGTACAAACACCTGATCTAAATTGGATTCTTATCCTTTACCTTTACTCAGCCATTAAATAATGTGCACTTCTTACCATCTTGCTACTCCCTGTCATCTTGGAACACACAAGCTCCGTTGATCTTCTGTAAGATGCTCGATCTTTATTTTTGCTAAACAAATGTCATACTGACCCATTTGACTCTATGCATACCATTAGATCTAGAAATATGAAATCCCATAAACTATTGGATCTTCACTAGGTCTAGATCTTTAACATCATGCAAATTGACTATGGGAACGAACTGCAATATGTCTACAAAGCCTACTTTGGACCTCAATAACTTTTGTTGTGCTTAGATGCATGATTTTGAATTTGGACCACATAATCACCTTTCAAAGGATAATCCATTTATATAATAAACTAATCTTGAAACATTAGTGTGTGTGAGATATAATGCTATTAATATGCTCACTCAGATTATTCTACCACAGAGCCAACTATGTCAAAACCTGCCTAAAAGGCTAACTTTACACTTGCATAACTTTTGACACACTTCAGTGCATGACCTAAAATTTATCAAAAATAAATTAGGCTCAAAACTGAATAAACCCATATGATCATCTTATTCTAAAAAATCCATACTTGTGAGATATTTCATCATAAAAATGCTTACTTGGCTCTTCTTACCACATTGCAAATTTGGCTAAGTATGGGAAAACACTGTCAAAATGTCTGAGAGCCCGAATTTGAACCCACATATATTTGACTATGCTTAGGCACATGAACTAAGCTTTAACACATATCAAATAGATACTAATGTGATCACAATCATATGACCAACTCCCTTTGACTCATTCCTACGTAGTAATGGCGATGTCATCAAACTGCCTACTCATATTTTCTACCACTAGACTCAAACTGTTTAGATGAAAACTATGGACTACTAGATGAATTCCACTTATGCACATAAGCAATCAAAGCTTAGAAAACATATTTTAGACTTTTTAAACATAATCAATACTCCATACTCATCCCTAAACATCTCTAGCCATGCCATAACTAAAGATCAACCAAGCCAACTTCATCAAACACACTAGGAGAAGCACATTGCACACTTTGTCATTGTCACTTAGGCTATCAAAAAAATTCGTCGACTCACCAGAACACATCCATTAACATCACCATGACATCATTAAAAAATATCCAACAATCTTCCATTTTATCATTAATGTCAACAAACATCATTCATCTCACCTTTTCTCTCTTCAAGCACTCTCACATTAAGAACTTTCTCCCCTTTTGACACAATGACAAGTGGGCACCTAATGATTCTAAGGACCTAAAAATACCATCAATAGGAAAATAAAATTTTATAAAGATGATAGAAACTCCCTCTTACCTTTAGCCAACCTCTTCTTGCCTTGACACCTTCCTCTTTCTCCATGCCAGCATTCTCTTCTATCAAGCATTGCAACAAATAAAGATAGAACACACCAAACATTGATATCTATTGGAACTTACTAAGAGACATCTGAGAGAAACTCCCCCTAAGATTTCTGAGCCATTGCACCACTTGATCATCTTTATATTTCCACATATAATGAGGAACCATCATACAGGCTTACTAGCCTTCTCTCTCAAACCACCTCCATGACCACCAATCAAACTTCATGCTACACACCAAACAGGAAACATGCTCTAAAACACCCTAAAAACTCACCTTGAAATACTCATGCTTTGTTATTTTTGAGAAACTAAACAAAGAGCACACTTCTTCACACTAGTCCTGTTTAGTCTCCTTGTAGCCCTATTTGGAACTTGCAGAGCCCAAAACTTTCAGTAGACACACATTCAATACCTAAAAATTCATATCTGGGGCACTCTCATATGCCTCCTCAATCACACCAATTTGATCTAGTAGAATGACCATATAAAACTATCAACATCATGACATTATCACAACATATCTTTTACTTGGATATACTTGTTCCAACTGAGAATACTCATCTCTAGCCTTCTAAGACCTTATAAATAACATCACAACAACAATTGATTCTCCACTGAAAGGAGTCTCTTAAGAAGCATCGACAGAGACATCCCTTGCACTACAATGCTCTAAAACAAAGTGAAGTTAGGAGTGGCCCACATCTCCTCAGTAACCACATGAATCCTCTTATGGCTATAAGACTTTTTGCTCTTGTTTTTATTTTTCTTAGTTTGAACTATGACAACTGGTTCCTTTTTTATATCACTTTCCTTATCTTCTAAGATAGATTTGACAACACATGGAGAAACTATGGAATTTTGACATACCTTTTCATTTGAAGAATCAACCTTTCATCTTGGAACCTCATTACTAGGCACAAAAAATTGATGTACTCTGCATGAAACATGCTAAAAAACAACAAGATGTTCACTTGGATCCATACTTACGTCAGAACTAGCCTCAAACAGTACCTTGGTCTTCTCCATGAGCTTGGTCTCTTCATTCTCAACATGATCAAACAATGAGAGCTCTTAAGACTCTTCAACTTTAAAAACATTCTTAACCATAACAAACATATTACTTGGACCTGCAGACTCATCATAATTCCCACTTACCACCTTTGGTCTCCATGAGTTCATTTGCCTTCTACCTTGCACTCTAGGAGCCTAATAAAATCTATTTTGACTTAATGGCCTTTGCTTACGGAATCTAGCAATGTGACCACTCTATTCACATTTGTATCAAACCATACTCCTTGATGGAAACTCAGCTTGTCTTGCCTTGTTCAAATAAAAACTATCAATGTGTCCAATGTCATGATAATTAAAACAAACTACTATTTTTGACTGATGAACCCCATCATAGTCCTATGCAAACTCATTTTTAATAGGTCTTCTACGTTCTTTAGCTCTATGCCCAAACTGATTACAAGTATAACAATAACCATTGAAATTTTCATACCTCATGGCATTTAGTTGTTTAATTTGATTTGTCTTTATTCTTCTAGCACCTTCATTCCTTGTTTGATGATTTTTCTTCAAAGGCTTATCCACCTTGTTCTTATTGACATTCATGTCAACTTGAGAAGTATCTTTGGGCTCTTCATTCAACCCAATCTAGATCTATCACTAGCTAACTTTTGACTCTTTAGGAGATCATCCAGATCATTCGAAATTTTATCAGAAGCATACCTTGAACATTAATCTTCTTTATCTTTCAGGGTTGTAGATAGGATTTCTAATTGACAGCTGAAATGCCTGACCATATCTTCATGCTCCTTGACATCTTCATTCATTCTTGACTTAAAAATAATGAATTGTTCCTCATAGTCTTTGAGTTGAGACTTCATCTTCTTGTTAATCTTCTTTTCAATCTTTAGTTCTTTAAGAATATTTATCAAAGCAATCTTATAGTCCAACTCATTTTCATCATCATCTGAATCACTACAAGTAGACTCTTTTTGATGTGAGCAACTCCCTTTCTCAACCATGAACAAAGTTTCATCTTCAATAGTATCATCATCTTCATGATCATACTATGAGTCACTAACTTCACTCTCATCTGATGAGCTGCCATCTTCTTTGGTGTAGAGACTCTTCTTGTCATTAAATTACTTCTTCTTATTGTCAAACCATCTGAATCCCTTTTTGATTTTATCAGATCTGAATGATTTTTTGTCATCATCATGACCTTGATTATGCTCTTTATCATCATCCTTCTTATACTTATGAGGGCACTTATTAGAAAAATGTCCTATCTCACCACAATAAAAGCATTTGAGGGGTAGTTTACCTTTATACATTCCTGAACTATTTTCAATTTCCTTGAAATAAAAACAATTAGTTCATCTTTATCTATATCAGGAATGTCATTCTCCTTAAGTTTCTTACCTTAGAACTTATTCTTTGTCTTCATTTTAGTCTTGAGAGTTGCTTCCTTCTTTGGTGCTATATCATAGTTCTTCCTCATCTCATAGGCAGTAAGGGTGCCATGCAATTGATTTATCTTCAACTGAGTAAGGTCATGAATCTCTTTTATAGAAGATACTTTTAGATCAAACTTGGGGAATAAAGACCTCAATACCTTTTGAACTACAATAACTTATTCAAGGTTATCTCCAAGACCTTTGATGATGTTCAAAATCTCATCAACTCTCTGTAGAAAGGATGCCATATTATCTTTTTCATTCATCTTGAGACTTTCAAATTGTTAGGGTGTGGAGCTAAAAGCTTCAACCTTTGCAAACTAGGAACAGATGGTTGCTGAGTTCTACAGGAACCGGCGTCGACAGCATGACCGACGTCGGCAGGATCCAGTGCAAAAGGCAACCGGCGACGGCAGGAAGTCGGCCGACGTCGGCAGAACCAGACCAGCAGGGACCGACGTCGGTCGCCTGTGTGTTCCCGAAGTGTTCGTTTCACGGACAGTTAGTTAAGTGAACGATGAGTTTGCATGTCAAGACCAGCCAGAGTCTTGGGTTGCGAGGATAATTGTCTAAATTAAGAGTCATAGTTATTGTTTGAGTTAGGGATCTATTTATAGACCCATTGGCATGTATTGTTTAAGGCATGAGATAGAAAGGAAGAGTTCCTTCTAGTTGTAAGATCTATGAGTTGCAGGTTGTTGCAAGCTCATTGGTGATCTACATGTAAGCTTGGTCTTTGAATTGCAGGTTGCAGGTTCATGAGAGATCAGCTTGAAGTGCTATAGAGTGCTTGGTGTACCGGCAGGGTTATTACTGACTGGTTGGTGAGGTGAACACCAATTCTGTGTGTGAGTTGGTTGTTGGGACCGTTTTTGTGTAGGAGAGTGTGTGTGAGAAGAATTACTGTACACTTGAGGTGTGGCGAATCTCTGTAAGGTGAAAGAGTGTGGCGGCTCTTTGATGTATTCTTTTCTGTTAGTGTTAATACAAGATAGTGTATTGTCTCTCATATTCTGTGCTATTGGTGAATTCTAGTTACTTGTGTTTCTGGTTATTTCCGCATATTCAATTGCTTATATATTTGGTAATCATACTGTGCTCTATCTGAGGAGCAAGATCCTAACGAGTTGAGTCAGAGCATGTTTGTTGTTCTAGATTCCTGACAAGTGGTATCAGAGCCTTGGTTGTAGGTTCTTGAGCTTGATACCAACAAGTGGTATCAGAGCTTTTGGTTGGGATACTCACAGATTGGTGTAGATCTGGGTAGTGTGTTTTGATTACAGGTTACTCACAGGGTTTCTGTTTGAGTGGGAGTTGAGCATTGACAGAAAGCAGTCAACTACGAATGGAAAAATTCAATGGCAAGAAGTACCAATTATGGAGGATGCAGATTGAGGACTATCTGTATCAGAAAGATTTGTACTTACCGTTGGGTGGGGTTGCTAGCAAACCCTTGGATATGAAAGATGAAGAATGGGAGGTTCTTGATCGGAAGGCTCTGGGATCTGTTAGATTGAGTTTTGATTCATCTGTGATTTCCAGCTTATCACAGTGTAAGACAACGGTGGAGTTGATGAAATCTTTGGCAAATTTATATGAAAAACCCTCAGCTTCAAACAAGGTATTTCTTATGAAGCGTTTATTTAATTTGCAAATGTTGGAAGGTGGATCTATTCATAGCCATCTTAGTGATTTCCATGGTTTGGTAAACCAGTTAAGTTCAGTTAATATTGTATTTGATGATGAACTTAGAGCTCTCTTAATCTTGTGTTCATTACCTGAAAGTTGGGAAGGTTTGGTAATGGCAGTTTCTAATACTGTGTCTCCTTCAAAAGTCTTAAAAGTGGATGATGTTGTGAGTGTGATCTTGAATGAAGAGATACGCAGGAAAAGCACAGGTGAATTATCTAGAAATGCTTTGAGTGTTGAAGGAAGAGGAAGGCCAAGAGAGAGGACAGAGCGTGGGAGATCAAGGTCGAAGACAGGCAAGAGATCCAAGTCCAGGTATGGCAGAATAACCTGCTGGAAATGTGGAAAGCAAGGGCACTTAAAGAGAGATTGCAGATCGGGTGAAGATCATCATGAAGAACATGGAGAAGAAGCAGATGTTGCAGGCTACGTTGCACAGGATGCTCTGGTATGTTCTTTGGATAAAGTAGAATCTTGGGTATTAGATTCTGGTGCCTCTTTTCACGCATCTCTACATAGAAATTTTTTTCATGAGTATGTCCAGGGAGACTTTGGAGAAATTTGTGTAGGGGATGGTAAGCCTTGTCAGATTGTTGGCAAAGGCAAAGTGAAGCTGAAATTGCAGACAGGTGACACATGGGTGTTAAAGGAGGTCATGCATGTCCCAGTTCTGAAGCGGAATCTGATTTCGGTTAGAAGTTTGGGTGAAGAGGGTTGCACAGTAACTCTCTCAGCGGACTCTTGGAAGGTTACCAAGGGTACACTTGTTATAGCTAGAGGTAAGAAAGTAGGTACGCTTTATCTATCTACTTGTTTTACTGATTCTCTTTCTGGGTTATCTACTTCAGCTGTAGATTCAGAGATGTGGCTTGATAGGCTTGGTCACATAGATAAGAAGGAGATGCTGGTTCTTGAGTCAAAAAATATGCTTTCGGATTTGGAAGGCATGGATCGTGGTTTCTGTATGCAGAAGAAGAAAGTAAGGTTTCTTGAGGAATCTGATGCTAGTGACAAGAACGGGAAAGCCTTGGTTTTCAAGGAGAAAGTGACGGACAGAGTTCAGCATAAGGTGCAGAAAAATTCTGAGCAGAACAAGGGTGATTTGGACAAGGTCTTGATCCAAAAAGAGCTCGCGGGAAAAAGTCAGGTCTCACAAGAAAAACACAGAGACCGACGTCGGCAGGAAAACCGGCGTCGGCGTCCAGACAGGGACCGACGTCGGCTATGTGAAGCCCGACGTCGGTGACTCAGGGCAGACAGAGACCGGCGTCGGCCAGGGGAAACCGACGTCGGCAAAGAGGCAGTCGCAGGAACCGACATCGGTCGGCTGTAGACTGAGATGTGACCGGCATCGGTTATTGAGACGAATTTTGGGTGGACAGCTAGTTGTCATGGAGTCTCAAGCGCCCATTTGGAGGACTGAAGGTGTAAGTAAGTTCTTAAATTCGTCATTTCCCTTCTTTACACTACTTGTTGCTCACTTATGGCATAGGACCAGGAAGTTATTGAAGAAGCAGAACAGGTAGATCCAGGAAACAGTGGGAGCTAGGCATAGATGAGGATGTGATTCCTTGGAGGAGAACCAAACAGGTGTTTTGGGTAGTGTTGCCAGCTGGAAGTAAGCACTGAGAGACGAATGGATGTTGAGGATGAAGAAGAGCGAAAATGGATACGTGAGATGGAAGATCAGGGTATATGATCTTGTTTTAGCTGCAGGGCAATGGAGGTTTGATCATTGTGTTTCTCTTTACTAGGTTGGATAGTATTAGCTACACTATTCTATTTTCTGTATGATGTGCTTGTTGCAGGGTTACATATACAGGTATTTTTGAACTAAAGGTAAAGATAGTTCAGGTGTTTGTCATGGAGAATCTGGGAGCAGCAAGATTCTTTGGCATGAGTGTGTTCTAGAGACATGGAGGTCTTGTTGACTTTGTTTCAGGATGATTGTGTGAAACCGGTTAGCACGCTGATGGTTAGACAGTTCATAGAACAGGTGTCTTGATTCACATAGTGAGGTTGAGTGCATGGTATGTACTAAACCTGAGTTTTCCCAAGCAGTGGGAGTTGTCACAAGTTTGGAGTCAATTCGGGAGAGTAATACTGAAGGGCAGTTCAGTGGGATCAGCAGCAGGTGCACATGCTATGCAGGGTCAAGTTCTTTTTCTACATGGTTGTAGATGCGGATGTGGCAGGTAATTTGGATGACAAATTTTGCATCACGGATTTTGTGGTGGTTGGTCTTCAAGAGTGATCTTGAGGAGGGATACAAAGCCAAGGAAACAAACTAGACGGTGTACAGGTACAGGTACAGGTTGCAGCTGTTTATCTCCAAGTGGGAGATTGTTAGGGTGTGGAGCTAAAAGCTTCAACCTTTGAAAACTAGGAACAGATGGTTGTTGAGTTCTACAGGAACCGGCGTCGGCAGCATGACCGACGTCGACAGGATCCAGTGCAGAAGGCAACCGGCGACGGCAGAAAGTCGGCCGACGTCGGCAGAACCAGACCAGCAGGGACCGATGTCGGTCGCCTGTGTGTTCCCGAAGTGTTCGTTTCACGGACAGTTAGTTAAGTGAACGATGAGTTTGCATGTCAAGACCAACCAGAGTCTTGGGTTGCGAGGATAATTGTCTAAATTAAGAGTCATAGTTATTGTTTGAGTTAGGGATCTATTTATAGACCCATTGGCATGTATTGTTTAAGGCATGAGATAGAAAGGAAGAGTTCCTTCTAGTTGTAAGATCTATGAGTTGCAGGTTGTTACAAGCTCATTGGTGATCTACATGTAAGCTTGGTCTTTGAATTGCAGGTTGCAGGTTCATTAGAGATCAGCTTGAAGTGCTATAGAGTGCTTGGTGTACCGGCAGGGTTATTACTGACTGGTTGGTGAGGTGAACACCAATTCTGTGTGTGAGTTGGTTGTTGGGACCATTTTTGTGTAGGAGAGTGTGTGTGAGAAGAATTACTGTACACTTGAGGTGTGGCGAATCTCTGTAAGGTGAAAGAGTGTGGCGGCTCTTTGATGTATTCTTTTCTGTTAGTGTTAATACAAGATAGTGTATTGTCTCTCATATTCTGTGCTATTGGTGAATTCTAGTTACTTGTGTTTCTGGTTATTTTCGCATATTCAATTGCTTATATATTTGGTAATCATACTGTGCTCTATCTGAAGAGCAAGATCCTAACGAGTTGAGTCAGAGCATGTTTGTTGTTCTAGATTCCTGACACAAATTGCCTTTTGTGAGTTTGCAACTTAGCAAGCTTGACCTTTGAATCTCCTTCATAAATGATTTACATTTTGTCCCATATCTCTTTAGCAGAATTGCAATGGATTACCTTAGTAAAATTAATTTCTGTAAGACCACATGTGATGGTATTCATTGCCTTATAATTATTCTCAAACAACTTCTTATCTACAACACTATATGGAGGAGTAGTAGGAATGACATAACCATCCACAATAGATTGCCATACATCAAACCTTAGAGACATAATGTATGTCCTTATCCTGGCACTCCAAACTACATAATTGGATCCATTGAATATTGGTGCTTGCTTAGTAGAAAAACCTCCTTGATGACTACCATATTTTACCTTGGATCACTTTCAAATTGTTAAGCCTTTACCAAAAGATCTGATTTGATACCAATTGTTAGAGGTACAATCACTAAGAGGGGAATGGATGAATCAGTGAGCCTAGATATTTCAATTTAAATTGTAGTCCTTTAAACGATTAACCAATCAACATAAATCAAATTGATCAAGAAGCATTAATAAGAGAGATCATACATTTAATGCATACACAAGATCAAACACATAACACAATTCCTGTGGGAAACCCTCATGGAGAATAAAACCCACTCTTAACGTTGAAACACAAATGGACTATTGTCTTATAAAAAATTACAAACAAGATTATGATCAACTCCTTTAGACCAATAAACCTTGATCATATCCTTTTGACCAAAGGTATTTAGTGAAACCCCTATTTCACAAGGAGTAACTACCCTTAAGGAATACCAAGTCCTTTAGAGCCTCCTTTAAACACCTCCACATTAAAAATGATGTCTTCAACACTTGATGATAGATCTCTATTTTATAATCTCTGCACAAACTCTCTCTCTATCTCAAACATGCCTCTCACATAGGCATGTCATAATCTATCTCCTTCATTCAAACTATCCTCATATGCACACTTGAACCTCTTCGCATATCCTCAAACTGCAAGAGCACTATCCTGACATTAAGAACATGACCTACATGTTATATACATATTACACAAACTATTTTACTCATTAACTCAAATAATAGGCACACTACTTATCCTTCCTTCTTCTCTTTAACACATACTACTCACACAAGCCTTCTCTAAACTCTCGCATGCATATCTAGAAACCAACACATTTAGTTTCACTATATATAGAGAAATCATGAATTAAAAAGATTATAATATTTTATGTTAGCCAAAATACATGCCTCACCCTTAAGGCATCTGACATGGGTCACACTTAAGCACAAACCACTTTCAAATAGGCCTAAGTCACTTTTAGGTCCTATGGAGACCCATTCAACTCTTTGACACATCTTCAAGCAAACTAAAAACATTGTAGCCACCAAAATTGTTAGGATGTGGAGCTAAAAGCTTCAACTGGTGCAAACATGGAGGAGGTTGCTGAGTTCCACGGAGACCGGCGTCGGCAGATTGTAGTGCAGAAGAAAACCGACATCGGTAGGCGTGCGCTGAAGACAATCGACATCAGCAGGAGGTCGGCTGACGTCGGTCACCTCCAGGCAGATAGGGACCGACGTCGATTGCCTGTGGCGGTTCCAAAACTGTTCGTTGCACAGACAGTTAATTCGTTGAACCGAGAGTTTACATGTAAAGACTAATTATAGTCTTGAGTTGCGTGTCTAATTATTGTAATTAAGATAGTCTAATTATTGTAAGCATGAGATCTATATATGGACTCATGCGCTGTATTGTAAAAGTGTAGCTAGAGAGTAAGAGAGCAAATAAGCTCCATCTGAGAGAGGAGAGCAATGGTGTGTTCCTCCTAGTGCCACAGTACCAAGGTGGGTGCTGGTTTGGAGAATCAGAAGGGTTCTTCGTATTTGTATGATCTTGATCAGCAGGTGAGCATGGCTTCTTTTAGAGATCTACAATGGTGAGTAAGGTCTAGTGATTTACAGGTAGCAGCAGAGAGCAAGAGATCTACTTGAAGTACGGTTGTGTACTTGACATATTGGCAGCGTGTTACTGACTGGTTGGAGAGGTGAACATCAATTCTGTATTAGAGTTGATTGTTGGGACCGAGAGAGAGAGAGAAGAAGGTCTTGAGGTGTGACGAGCCTTTGAGGTGGAAGAAAAAGTGGCATCTTCTTTATTGTATATTTTTCTGAGTGATTATTAATATAATTGTGTATTGTCTCTCATATTCATGTGTTGTTTCATATTTCTAGTTACTTATTGATTTTGGTTAAATTTCGTGTTTAGTTGCTAATACAAGAAGTAATCATATGTGCTCTAATTGGTGGAGCAAGATCCTGACAAGTTGGTATCAGAGCCTGGTTGTAGGTTCAAGAGCTGATACCATCAAGTGGTATCAGAGCTTTTTATTAGGTTGACTAACATGTGGTTTAGATCTGGTAGTGTTTTTGATTACAAGTCACTCTTAGGGGTTTCAGATTGAGTGGGAGTATAGCAATGACAGAAGAAAGTAAGCTATGAATGGAGAAACCGAATAGCACGAATGGTCTGATTGATGTAAAGAAGGAGCAGGGAAAGGGAGATTGTTGGTTGGTAGAAGATCAGTGTGTAGAAGCAGATGTTGCAAGGAATGTTGCACATGTTGCTCTGGATAAAGTAGAATCTTTGTTTACAGATTCTTTTGCCTCTTTCCATGCAGCCCGAAATAGAGCATCTTTTCAAGGGTATGTCTTTGAAGACTTTGGAGAGATTTATTTAGGGGTTGGAGAGCCTTGTCAGATTATTGACAAAGGGGAAGTGAAGCTGAAATTGCAGACAAATGACACACAGTGGTTGAATGAAGTCATGCAGGTACCAGTCTTGGAGATGAGTATAATTTCTTCAAGAAATTTGGGTGATGAGAGATGCACTGTAACTCTCACAGCGGATACACTTGAATTAGATGGTGGTAAGAAAGTAGGTATCTTTTATTTATCTACTTATATTACTGATTCACCTTCTGTTGCAGAGATGTGGCTTTGTAGGCTTGGTCACATATGTAGGAGGGAAATGCAAGTTTTTAGGCGGAGGTCAGATGTCTTTGACAAGCTAAAGAATTGGAAAGCCTTGGTGTTCATGGAGGAGATGACGGACAGAGATCAGGTGAGGGAACTAAATTATTCTGAGCAGGGTTGTGTTGATTTGAATAAGATCTTGATCCATGGAGAGCTCGTGGATAAAAAGTTATCACTCACAGGCGAACACAGGTATCAGCATCGGTCAGACAGTAATCGACGTCGGCAACAGGAAGACCGACGTCGGTCATGAAGGAACCGACGTTGGCAGAAGGGATACCGGCATTGGCATAGATACCGATGTCGGAAGTCAAGGTTAGCGCAAGGAACCAACATCGGTCGATTATAGACTGGGAGATGGCCAAGATCGATCACTAGAACGGATGGTGGGCAGACAACAAGCTATCAATAAGTCTCAAAAGGGGAAGTGAAGCTGAAATTGCAGACAAATGACACACAGTGGTTGAATGAAGTCATGTAGGTACCAGTCTTGGAGATGAGTATAATTTCTTCAAGAAATTTGGGTGATGAGAGATGCACTGTAACTCTCACAGCGGATACACTTGAATTAGATGGTGGTAAGAAAGTAGGTATCTTTTATTTATCTACTTATATTACTGATTCACCTTCTGTTGCAGAGATGTGGCTTTGTAGGCTTGGTCACATATGTAGGAGGGAAATGCAAGTTTTTAGGCGGAGGTCAGATGTCTTTGACAAGCTAAAGAATTGGAAAGCCTTGGTGTTCATGGAGGAGATGACGGACAGAGATCAGGGGAGGGAACTAAGTTATTCTGAGTAGGGTTGTGTTGATTTGAATAGGATCTTGATCCATGGAGAGCTCGCGGATAAAAAGTTATCACTCACAGGGGAACACAGGTATCAGCATCGGTCAGACAGTAATCGACGTCGGCAACAGAAAAACCGACGTCGGTCATGAAGGAACCAACGTTGGCAGAAGGGATACCGGCATTGGCATAGATACCGATGTCGGAAGTCAAGGTTAGTGCAGGGAACCAACATCGGTCGATTATAGACTGGGAGATGGCCAAGATCGATCACTAGAACGGATGGTGGACAGACAACAAGCTATCAATAAGTCTCAAATGTTCATATGGAGGTCAGAAAGGGTAAGTGAACTTCATATTCGTTGTTCACCTTCTTTATATTGCTTATTGATAGTAAAGAATCAGGAAGACGAGAAGAGGCAATGCAGGTAGAATCCAGAAACAGTGAGAGCTTGGCATGGATGAGGAGTGAGTCCTTGGAGAAGAATCAAACAGGTATTTGTTGGTGGAGTTGTCAGCTATAAGAAAGCACTGGATGAGAGATGGATTCCCAAGTTAAAGAAGAGAGTGGATGGATATGTGAGACGGAAGGCCAAGGCATATGGTCTTGAGGTAGCTGTAGGACAGTGGTACATGTTTGACAGGTGGATGACTAAGCATGGCTTCAGTCAATGTCAATGTAACTATTGTGGTTTTGTCTTACCAGGTGGATGATGAGTAGCGACATTATCTAGTTACTGTATGTGGGTAATTTGCTAGCAGATTTTGTACATATAAGGATTTGCTGAGCTAAGGGTAAGGTTAGTTTAGAGGTGTGTCATGAAGAATTTGGAGCTGCAAAATTTTTTGGCATAAGAGACATAGAGATTTTATCTCCAGTGGGAGCTGGTGTGAAGACGGTGTTGGTGGGGTTCATGATGCAAGATGCAGAATCAGAAAGCACACCAAGGGCTGAACAATTCAAGCTGAGCTTAGAACAGGGTTTGAAATCACATGAGGTCTAGTGTAGACCTGAGTTTTTTCAAGCAGTGGGAGTTGTCAGAAAGTTTGGAGCTAATTCGAAAAAGAAGTACTGGAGGGCAGTTCAGTGGATTCCTAGAGGGACCAGCGGCAGGTGCACATGCTATGCAGAGTCAAATTATTTTCTACAGGGGTTTGTAGATGCGGATGCGGCAAGAGATTTGGATGACATGTAGAGCATCACAATGTGTGTGGTGGTTGGTCTTCAGGATTAAGCTTGAAGAGGGATACAAGCCAGGAAATAAAATTAAACGATGTAAAGGTACAGGTACAGTTGCCGCTATTTATCTCCAAGTGGGAGATTATTAGGATGTGGAGCTAAAAGCTTCAACTGGTGCAAACATGGAGGAGTTTACTGAGTTTTAGGGAGACCAACGTCGGTGGATTGCAGTGCAGAAGGAAACTGACATCGACAAGTGTGAGCTGAAGACAACCGACATCGACAGGAGGTCGGTCGACGTCGGTCACCTCCAGGCAGATAGGGACCGACGTCGATCACCTGTGGCAGTTTCAGAATTATTCGTTGCACAGACAGTTAGTTCGTTGAACTAAGAGTTTGCATGTAAAGGCTAATTATAGTCTTGAGTTGCGTGTCTAATTATTGTAATTAAAATAGTCTAATTATTGTAAGCATGAGATCTATATATGGACTTATGGGCTATATTGTAAAAGTGTAGCTAGAGAGTAAGAGAGCAAATAAGCTCCTTCTGAGAGAGGAGAGCAATGGTGTGTTCCTCCTAGTGCCACAGTACCAAGGTGGGTGCTAGTTTGGAGAATCAGAAGGGTTCTTCGTATTTGTATGATCTTGGTCAGCAGGTGAGCATGGTTTCTTTTGGAGATCTACAATGGTGAGTAAGGTCTAGTGATTTGCAGGTAACAGTAGAGAGCAAGAAATCTACTTGGAGTACGGTTGTATACTTGACGTATTGGCAGCGTGTTACTGACTAGTTGGAGAGGTGAACATCAATTCTGTATTGGAGTTGATTGTTGAGACCGAGAGAGAGAGGGAAGAAGGTCTTGAGGTGTGGCGAGCTTTTGAGGTGGAAGAAGAAGTGGCATCTTCTTTATTGTATATTCTTCTGAGTGATTATTAATACAATTGTGTATTGTCTCTCATATTCCTGTGTTGTTTTATATTTCTAGTTACTTATTGATTCTGGTTAAATTTCGTGTTTAGTTGTTAATACAAGAAGTAATCATATATGTGCTCTAATTAATGGAGCAAGATCCTGACAAAAATTGTGTCTACTCGTTGGTCAACCCCCCCTTGGTCTCCTTGGTCCACTTCTAAATATTTCTAATCCACACACTTATTAATTTAAAATAAATTACCTATTTTAAATTAATAACACCACCCTTGACACATCACCCATGACACCTCACCTTGCCCTTGGATACCCCCATTTATCACCCTATGACAAATCTTAATTACCTAAGACCTATTTCAACCCTCCCACTAATCCTCGCACCTATTAAACCCGCCATTCGAACCGTTCGCCAATGGAAGCTGAACTTAGCAAACGGAGGAACGGGTAAAAGGCTAAAAATAGCCTTTTTATCCATCTTATAGCCGCTGATGTCGGTTACCCGTCCGCTGACGTCGGTGGAATTGCCGATGTCGATTGCTTAAAACCAAATTCTCTCGAATCACAGACCCGAATGCTAATTCTCTTGCTCTTGAAATTCGACATATCTTTCTCTCTGAGATGCACACCAAGCATCACAGGGTACAGAAACTCTGCATCAGTCACTCCACACCTAATTGAAACATTGCAAGAAGTCTTCTATATCAACCGCATCGGGAACAAGCGTTCACACCTCTGATTTTTTAGCAAGCAAGAGCTAAGTATTCTTCTATTTCATTTCAGTAATTTAAAAAGCATTAGCAATTAGCTTCTATTTAGTATTTCTAAATATCATCAACCAGACCTGACTTTCTTCTTGGAGACGTTGAGAGGCCTTCCCCATATCCTTACTCCTTTTGACAACTTGTCCTCTACCCCTTCTCCCTCTTAATAATCTATTGACTTCCCTGCAATCTTGCATGAACCTCCAAACTCCTACAGACCTCCCAGACTCCTTTGTCGCCCATAAACCTGTCTAAAACCCGTCTAAGGCCATTGCCATGACCGACATCGATCATTGCCCTTATCGACGTCGATAGACTAATCGACGTCGACAACTTTGACCAATCGACGCCGACAGAACTACCGACGTCAGCGAGTGTGACAGACTGACAGCAGAATACAGGTACGCATTATCTCTATTTCTTTTGTTTAGTCTTTCACCATTTCTCTTTCTAACAACACTCTTTTATCAACTAGTAGACTGTCATCCCTCAAAGAAATCTTTGCACTTCTGGGATCGAGCTTTGTTTGGCAGTCCACCATATATCTATCTAACATTTTCTTTGTTTAAGACTTTCTTATCTATAGGTGTCATCCTCCATAGCCAAAGAGGAGCTCCTTCAATCATCTGAATACGGTGCGCAACTTCATCTGGATATCATCTAATCTCCGACCATTACCTTTTAGTTTCTTATTTCTTTTGAATGTGAAAAGCGAAAAATGAGTAGAACCATTCTGGCTTGTGAATGTTTCTACTCATTTTTCGCTTTTTACATTTAGAAGAAATAAGAAACTAAAAGGTAATGGTCAGGGGTTAAATGATACCCGGATGAAGTTGCGCACCGTATCCAGATGATTGAAGGAGCTCCTCTTTGGATGTGGAAGATGACCCCTGTAGATAAGAAAGTCTTAAACAAAGAAAATGTTAGATAGATATATGGTGGACTGCCAAGCAAAGCTCGGTCCCAGAAGTGCAAAGATTTTTTTGAGGGATGAAAGTCCACTAGTTGATAAAAGAGTGTTGCTAGAAAGAGAAATGGTGAAAGACTAAACAAAATAAATATAAATAATGCGTACCTATATTTTTCTGTCTGTCTATCACAGTCGCCGACATCGGTAGTTCTACCAGCGTCGATTGGTCAAGGTTGTCGATGTCGGTTAGTCTGCCAACGTCGGTAGGGGCAATGGTCGATGTCGGTCAGGGCATGGCTTTGGACGGGTTTTGGACAGGTTTATTGGCGACAGAGGAGTCTGGGAGGTCTGTAGGAGTTTGGAGGTTCGTGCAAGATTGCAAGAAAGTCAATATAGTCTTAAGAGGGAGAAGGGGTAGAGGACAGGTTGTCAAAAGGAGTAAGGATATGGGGAAGGCCTCTCAGCCTCTCTAAGAAGAAAGTCAGGTCTAGTTGATGATATTTAGAAATAGTAAATAGAAGTTAATTGCTAATGCTTTCTAAATTACTGAAATGAAATAGAAGAATAATACTTAACTCTTGCTTGCTGAAGAATCAGAGGTGTGAATGCTTGTTCTTGATGCAGCTGATGTAGAAGACTTCCTGCAATGTTTCAATTAGGGGTGGAGTGACTGATGCAGAGTTGTTGTAGCCTATGATGCTTGGTGTGCATTCGAGAGAGAGAGAGAGGTCAAATTTTGAGAGCAAGAGAATTAGCATTCAGGTCTGTGATTAGCTATTTTGGGGGTTAGAACGTGGTTTTAAGCAATCGACATCGGCAATACCGCTGGTATCGGTCGACGGTTGATCGACGTTGGCGGCTAGAGAATGGAAAAAAGACTATTTTTAGCTTTTTGCCCATTCTTTCATCTGTCGAGTTCAGCTGCTATTGGAAAATGGTCCAAAGGGCAGGTTTAATAGGTGCGAGGATTAGTGGGGGAGTTGAAATAGGTCTTAGGTCATTATGATTTGTCATAGGTGATAAATGGGGGTATCCAAAGGCAAGGTGAGGTGTCATGGGTGATGTGTCAAGGGTGGTTATTAATTTAAAATAGACAATTTATTTTAAATTAATAAGTGTGTGGGTTAGAAATGTTTAGAAGTGGACCAAGGGGACCAAGGGGGGTTAACCAAAGAGTAGACACAATTTTGGTGTCTATATTTTTTATTTTTTGTCTTGTTAGTTGTTCTTGACGAACTGCAAGACAAAAATAGGAGTAAGTTGTCTAAAGTATGGGATAAGGTCATTTTTGTTTTGTTGGTTGTTCTGATGAACTGCAAAACAAAAAAATAAGTGTTGGCTGCCCCAGCTGTGGGATGAGGTATTCTCCCCTCAAAATGAGAGTCGAGGGAAGGTAACCTGATATCGGGTGTCGATTTGATAGATAGTGGATGGATATGGTGAAGTTTGAGTGTGAACGCTGTAAAAATTGAGATTATGTGTATACCACTTCACGTGATAGGTAGGTCAAATTGTAGCAATCAAAGGTCGAAGAGTGTTAAAATTAAAATAATCGATCCCCAGTATTTAGTCGTAGCTGATTGGGTTAAACGATCCAAGCTGTAGCTCCAATGGTCATCGTGTTCTAAGTATTCTGGGCTCAAGAAGTGCTCTTAGAAAACATGAAAATGTCACAAATATTGGGGATCAACTTGCTCACGATCCAACAATACGTGTGAGGGTCATAATGTGGGTTGCACACAATTTTGCTAACTATTCGTGAGGTAGCATACATGCAATCAAAACAACTAAGGCATAGTTGTCTCAAAAGTGGTCATGGTCTGAGGAGATAGTCGCGATCCCTAAGGTCATTGGTCGAGTCAGGCTGAGTCATGGTATGATCTCAGGTGGCGTGTGTTGTGGTCAGGGAGATGTACGTGATCTCCAATGTGCCCCATGAGAAATATAAGGTGACTTCTATAGTGTCAGGGCTGGTTGTTTGGTCATAATTTTGAGTTGGTATAGATAGTTGGTCCATTAGATGGATGGACGAAGGAATGGCCGAGCTAACCTCAGAGGACCCCATGTCAACTGAGTGCTGCTTACATAGCCCCTATTTGAAGGGCCTCAAGCCAATGTAGTTCTCTCTAAAAGGGAGGAAGAGGGTCGGTTATGGATGTGGGTTGGACTAGGTTAAGTCATGGTTAAAGGGTAAATGGTTTGTCCATCAAGTAGATGAACAAACGGATGTGGCTGAGCTAACTCCACAAGACGTCATGTCATCTGAGTGCTGCCTACATAGCCTCTGTTTGAAGGGCTTCAGACCAATGTAGTTCAGGCTGGTTGATAGGTTGGTTTGGTCAGGTTAGGGTTAGCATTTTCCATATGTGTGATGGTACATGCTTGAAATGATGAGTGTATGATGATGTTACAACCTTTTTCATATTATGTGATGGTGTATTCTGTAACATTGGTGATAGGGTTTTCCATCCCTAGCAAGTGTCCATATTAGTGATGGATATATGCTAAAAATGAAATGAATTTATTTATGCTTCAGCAAGTAATGGATTATGCTTGACATAAATTGAGTGATTGATAGTTTCCATGTGTATTGGTTTCCATAGAAACTAGTGTGAATGGGCTATGTCATGTTAGTGGTCTGAAAATGTTTGGTTTGATTTGGTTGGGTTTAGAAAATGATTTGGTTGGATTTGAATTGGTTGTATGTGACGAAGATATAAGAAGTGAAAGGCGTGTTGCTCTTTCATTGATAAGGACCATAATGATAGCATAGATATGGTTGTTGCAAATAAAAACTCTATTCATGCATTACGTCGTTGACCATTGTTTGTGTTAGAGAAGTATTCAAATCACTTGATGTTAAAAGTGAGCTGAAAATCCCTTGGGTATGTTGGGGTAATAGGTTTGATTATGTGAGGTGCGAGGATATCGTAACCCTTTTTAGCAAAGATAACTTTGCCCCTTTTATAGGTGACCCTGAGAACGACTATAGGCAAGTCCATGACTTAATATTTTGTCAGTCAATTTTTTTTTTGGTAGACTGATCGATGCGGGAAGTCTACGTGGAGATGTTGTTTTGTTTTGTGGTCATATGTGAAGCTGATCGATGCGAAAAGCTTTTGAGAGAGTGTTGTTTGTAGCAAAATTTGGGTATAGCTATCCTTCGATAAAGTGGTCTATATTCTGCTTTGTATGTTTTAATAGTTTTGGATAGCTGTCCTTCAAGGGAGCAGTCTATTAGTTATAGCAATTATGCAGCTGTCCTTCAAGGGAGCAGTCTACATTTATATTTTATGACCTTTGAATAGGTATCCCAATTTTTTATATTTTATATTATTATTTTATTTTTTTATATTGAACGTTTGGTCATGGACTTGACTATAGAAGTTTAGAGGTTTCCCTTTTATTAGGACAAAGAATTCATGCTTGACAAAAGGGTTGTTTGTAAATAAAAAGGGTTGAAAGGAATGAGGATGACGGGGATGATGGAGTTGCTCAAGGGACGAGCTCAAGATAAACACCAAGTGAGTGATTAGTTGATTAATAGTAGAATGGTCGTAGATGCAAGGCATTAAGGGGCTCAGATTCTGGCCGGTCTTCAAGAGAAGACAGATGATAAATCTCTGATTCATACTTGTGTGTTATGATATAAGGTCCGAGCCAATTAGGAGCAAACTTACCACGTTTACTTCTTTCCAGATTGGTCACGTGTTGGTTGATGCTTGGTTGGTTGATGTTTGGTTGAAGCTTGGTTGGTTTATGTTTGGTCAATGCTTGGTTGGTTGGTATTTGGTCGATGCGTGGTTGGTTGATATTTGGTCAATGCTTGGTTGGTTGATGTTTGGTCAATTCATTTAACATAACCTGCATTTTCGAAGGAAGCGATCGTTGAATGAAAGAGTCATCTGCACCCATGTAGGTGAGAATGGCGTCATCGTCTACGCATTAGACAGTGTTGATGGTAGCAGATTCATCGTCTATCATGTTTGGATAAATGAGAGGGAGAGACCTGGATACCCCACCTAGTTGATAGGTTAGGGGTTCTAAGCGAATGGTATTTATGAAAAAAACTAGGAGGGATGGAAACCACCGACTCTGTAGGTGAAGATGGGGGAATAGGCGAGTTTGGTGGTGATTATTCTATGATAGGTTTGGGGCAAGGGTTTTTAGAAGTTTCAGTAGGTTCTTCAAAACCTAGGCCATGTCGCTTTTTGGCATTCTTTATGGCCTCGTCATTTGGTGGTTCGGCGGGCTGGTGGGAGCCTTGTTCACAGCGCCCAAAGCCAAACCCTTCCATGCACACCTATAAAGATAGGTATGAGCAAAGTTTGGGTTGCCAAGAAAAGAGAAGTCAGACGCAAATAATTGGGGTGATGAAAGATGATTCCCATCAGTGGGAGCTCGATCTAGCCCTCCATAGATGAGATTTGTTCAAAGATTGGGAGGACCATAAGGGACGACCATTCTGATACGATGGTCATAGCTAGGATTGTGATGAAGTTGTCCATACTCTTGAGGAGTCTGAAACATGTTCAAGGTGAGTAAACGATACTCCCCAAGTGAAAGACATTGGAAGGTATCTTCCATAGGGTCTTTTATTGTCACTTGAGGAGGGGGTGTGGGTGTAACCGCCGTTTGCGTACTTATTGAAGCTTTTGCGGGTGGAGGTGGTGTTTGGGTTGATGTCTTGAAAAGAATGAGAACGTCGTTGGGTTGATAAGTTGTGTTGCATGTCTTGAAAGGGGAGGGGTCTGTGGGAATGACATGGACTTGACTGTCGTGTTCAAATTTGACACAACAGTGTAATGTAGAAGGGACACAGGACATGGCACGGATCCAAGGTCGTCCTAATAACATGTTGTATTGAAACTCTCCCTCGATGATGTAGAAGAGCTCTGGGATTGTTCGTGGGCCAACATGAATATGTAAGATGACGGTGCCAATGGTAGTGGTGGTGGAGTCATTAAAAGAGTGAATAATTGCATCGGTTTTTGACACACAATTCTTTGGGAGGGCTAATTGGTCAAAGACATGGGTGGAAATGATATTGATGCTGGCGCCCCCATCAATCATAACTCCCTTAATGTGAGTTCGATCAACGTAGGCTGTGATGAAAAGGGCAG
Source organism: Torreya grandis (assembly GCA_037957365.1). Classification (NCBI taxonomy): domain Eukaryota; kingdom Viridiplantae; phylum Streptophyta; class Pinopsida; order Cupressales; family Taxaceae; genus Torreya; species Torreya grandis. The sequence continues at coordinate 1,004,835 of JARHVA010000042.1, forward strand.
CATCTTGATCTTCCAAGTTGGAGGTAAGAATTTCAGAATCACTAAAGGTAATAGAGGCGACGGTGGGTAATGATTGGACTAAGGCAGCTAGTGGTTGGGGGTCCTCGGGTTGGACCTCCGCTACCTGTAAAGCTTTGATTAAAGCTTGACGATGTTGTGGAGAGATTTGAATGAGATCATATAAAGTCATCTTCACGAGAGTTTGGTGAAGCTGTTTCACCATAGAATCACGGATTACCTCTGAAGAAGTTGGTTGGGATGTACCCAAGATATAAATATTGGATTTGGGTGGTTGAGCAGGCTTGACAAATGGGTAGGTCCAAGGAATGGCAGCTTTCTCTTTTGCTTTGTCCTTTAATATTTGTGACCTCGTGGCCACATTAATGGTGTTAATCTTGAATAAAGGGGACGAATGAGATAAAGGGACCATAGTCTGATGATGGGATCCCGATGAAGGTGGAGAGGTTGGAGAGACATTAGACGGTGTTGGAGATTCGTTGACAGTATCTTCAACAAGAAGGGTATCTTTCTTCAAGTATTGGTGAATGACAACCTTGAGGGCACAACAATTTTTAGTGTCATGTCCAGGTGTGCGATGATATAAGCATATTTTAGTGTCATCAAACTATAATAATTTTGATCCGAGAGGTTGAAATGGTTTAATAGGTAGAAGAATGATGCTAGAAGTTTGGAAAAGTTGGCATAGTATTAAAGCATATGAACCCACTAATGGGTCCGTCCTTGTTGATGCACTAGGTGTTGATGATTTTTGTTTTGGAGTTGTTGAGGGAGATTTTCGTACCGCTTTTTTGATTGGTGGTGTGGCCACTCGTGTAGATGACACTTTCTTTGTGAGGGGTGCCGAATTTTTCAGAGGAGGTATGTTTTTGGTGGGTAAAGGGAGTAATGGAGGCAACTTGTTTTGGTTAGGTGTCAGAGTAGGGAGCACTCCTATTAAGGTAGAAGGATGTGGGCCCAAAATGGAGGGCAATGGTGATGGTGGAGGAGGAGTTCTCCGATGTAGTTTAGTGGCCTTCTGTAGTTTGGTTTGAGGACCACTATTATGGGGGGTGAGATTCAAATCGACCTTCACTTGTAGGTGAGTGAGGTTCAATATGGGGTGAACACCAAGGGATTTACGCTGTTTTGGTATAGTAGAAGTTTGTGAGGGTTTAGGCTTAGATGTGGATGGTTGAGCTTCTAAAGATTTAGAAGTAGAAGCATGGTCCTCGTTGGAGACTTTGGAAGATTTTGTCGAAGGAGGGTCATCAGTATGAGATGAAATGAGAAGTGTAAGATAAGGAGCTTTGAGTCGCTCCCATAATGCCTCATGTTTTAAGTTCTTTGAATGGTGAAATCTTAAGTTTTCAGTCAGTCGAGAGAATGGTTTGGAAGATGTCGGACGAGGCTTTGGTTTTTAGAAGATGTGGGTGGTTGTGAGACCGAAAATGTGTTAGATGTAGCGATGTCGGGTCAAAGACGAGAGAGAGCCATTATTGGATCCTCTTCGGTTGAAGTAGGTGAAGAGACAAGTTCTTCTCTTGGTGGATAAGAAATTGTAGAATGTGACTCTTCAAAAGGATAGAGGGCAGGGATGATCGTACCTTTTACTTTAGTTGAAGATCAGAAAAGGTATGGTCCTCCATTGGTAGTAGGAAGGATGAAGGTGGGGCTAGTGGCATTGGTATGGTTAAAGTGTCTTCCAATATAAGAGGGGTAGATGGAGGACTATTAAGAGAAGAAGGCTCTTCTTTCTGTGAAGGAGAAATAGGAGAAGAAGGTTCTTCTACTTGTGGTGGACAAATAGGAGAAAAATTCTCTTCTACTTGTGGTGGAGAAATAGGAGAAGAAGGCTCTTCTACCTGTGGCAGAGGGATAGGTTGACTAACCTCTTCGATTTGTGGAAGAGGTTGGTTAAGGATGGAAGGCGAAACTATGTTGACTGTGCGTATATTATGCTCTTGGGGGTCATCGGCCATGGTCTGAATGTTATTTTGACTAGGGGGATGGTTAGGGAAAGGTTGTCTAAAAATGTTTATGTTTTGGTTAAGTGGCGCATTTGGGTTATCCAAGACAAGAACACCTTTATCTATCATGTCTTGGACAATGTTTTTGAAGGTTTTGCAGTTGTTTATGTCATGGCCTTTGACACGGTGATAATGACAAAAGTCATTTTCCCTATACTATGTAGGGATGGCTTTTGAAGGGTTGAATTGAGGTGGTGGTCGAATCATTCAGAGAAACTTGTACTTTCACAACCTGACCACAAGGTATAAAATGTTCATCCCTGGTGGTCGAAACATTTCGGCACGCCTGGTGGGACCCCTGGAGTTTTCCTTGGGTTCATCCTTTTTCTTCTAAAGACAAACATTCATATAGGTGCATTAGATCTCTTCTTGCATCCTTTCCTTATATCTCTTTATTTTGGAACGACACCGTTAGCACAAGTTAAAAAGAACTCTTTCTTCTTGTCACTTTTTTTCTACATCTTAGAGTAGTGAAATTCATGCTCTTGACCCTTTCCTCAATTGTTTGCATCCGAACAAAAACATTTCAATTTGGGCTAAAATATATTGCATCTCATTCCTGCTTGAATGCATTTTTAGCTCATCTAGTAATTAAAAATGCATTATGAATAAAGCGTAGTACACATATGTTACACAACCTAACCACATTCACAAATTAAACATCTAAACATATCTGAGACAAGGCCCGACTAAGATTTCATCATCTAGCGGATACCTTACCCTTCTTGGCAATCCCACTTGGGCTTCACTACCAAGGGGAGAACCCACTCTATTCTCTGGCAGAGTATAAACTCTAGGAGAAGTATATACTGGCTAAGCAACCCAGCTAGGCTCTGGGATCGTGAAGTGAGGGGAGCAAGTTTCTAGCACCAGGCCATGTACGAAAACTTATACAGATTTTGAGCACCAAAATTTAACCCGAAACCAACCTTAGACTGCCTCTTTTAGTACCCATTCTAAAAGCCCAACTTCTCAAACATATTCTTCTAAGGCATAAGCCAACACGATTCTAAAATTTATTCTTAGGAATTAACGTTTAGAGGTTGCTTGCCTTCATCTATTTTTCTGTCTGTATCTGATTTTTTGAACTGGTGAGGTCGCGTTCTGACATCTAAAAACAACTCAAAACTTTCTTTTTTATTCCAAATTTTTTTAGTTTTTTGGGTTTTTGAAAACACACAGTAACCGACATTGATTTTTCCACCGACATCGGCAACTATCTTCACCAACATCGGTTATCTGACCGACATCGGCAACTTACTTCACCGACATCGGCTTTTCTATTGACGTCAGTCACTATCAAAAATATTTCTTCTCAAACAGCAAGCTCAAAACCCGACTCTTTTGCTGTCAAAAACAAATTCTGGTTCTTTGAGATTGGAAAACACAGTTTTTAAGACCTGAACCTATTTTGCCTTGAATGGTTTTGACACGTAGTTAAACCAAAACTCTTGTTGACCACGCAAGGCAACAACCATTCCCACCTTCGCGTTCTATATCAAGTCCCCAAATAGAGTATAATTCAAAAACTGAACGTACTCCTATTCAATCAACTCCAAATCAACCCTCAATTGTTTTTGAATGGGACCAAGACTTTGAAAGGTTCCTTGACCTCAATGCCAAGGCTCTTGAGCACTATCTCGTGAGAAGTCAAATGTGAGATCCTTCAGACAACCCAGTTTATGGGATGCAAATATTTTTAGCTGATACGACAATCATATCAACGGCCTCTGTAACTCAACCCATAGACACCCAGGCCATTGCCTCAACTAACAACCCGACCATGATCAATCTTCAAAGTATGGCCTCTCCTTCTGTTTTTAGACCTACCTCTATTGGGGTTTCTGTACCCCCTCAACCACAAACCATTCAACAATGTTCTATGCCATTCCAGGACTTAATTGTCTCCATCCCACCTACTCTTGCACCCATAAATACAAGAGTGGATACTTATCCTTTGGCTAGTGTTGCCACCATCCAACCACTTTTGGCGACATCAGGCCAAGTTGTGCCTTCTAACTTTATGACACAACCACCCTTGACCTCAACATCAGTCCCTATGACTAGTTACCAATATGTTGCGCCTATACAAGCACAACCAACTATGTCATATGCTCCATCTAACACCTTCCAAATGCCTTACAACCTAGGGGGCGCCCCACCTGTAAATCCATCAACTGATCTAATCAAGATGTTGATGGATAATGTGTCTAATCTTGAGACATCCATTTCTGGTTCAAGAAATGTTTTCTCATATAAACAAGTCTATAATGAACCCATTCATCCTTCAGTCCGAATCCAACCATATCCTAGCCAGTGGGAGTGTTTCTAATGCAAAATTGCTTTCTACATTCAAAGAAGAAATAAGAAACTAAAAGATGGTCAAGGCTAGAAGTACCTGATAAAGTCGTGCGCACCGAAATCAGACGTTGAAAGATTCTCTTCTTTTGCTGTGGAGGAATGACACTTGCGAAGAAAAGGCTAAAACAAGGAAAAACGTTAGTCAAAGATATGGTGGGCTGTCAGGCGAACGCCCGATCCCGGAAGTACGAAGACTCCCTAGAAGGATATCAACTCACTGATAAAAAAGCAGAATATCGGACGAAAGTAGATAATAAAGACAGAAATAAATGACAGAAAATAAAAGTGCGTACCTGATATGCAGCACTGTTCTGCACAGTCGCCGGCGTCGGTCTCTGTGGTGCCAGCGTCGGTTAGGGAAGGTGCCGACGTCGGTTAAGGTGCCGTCGTCGGTCGGGGTAGTGACCGGCGTCGGTAGGGGCAGGTTCTGGGAAAAGGTTCGGGACAGGGTCTGAGAGAGTTGGGACAGGTTCAGGGATGTAAACGAGGGACGCTGGGTCTGAACAGAGTCGGGACAGGGTCTGATAAGGTCAGGGTAGGGTTTTGGATAGAGTCAGGATAGGTCTGAACAGAGTCGGGACTTTTCTGAACAGAGTCTGGGGGGTTTTAGTCTGGACAGAGGCAGGGATGACATAATTGATAAATAATAACTAAGAAAGAAATGAAATAAACAGAATAATACTTACCTGCCAGAAGACGCGATGAAAGCCATAGTGTCAGTTGTCTGTGCAGATTAGTTGATGCCGAGAGTGTTGATGTCGTAGTGTTGATGATTGCTCGGGGTTCGCAGGTTGATGGAGGAATTCGCAGGTTGGTTGCTCGGGTTCGGTTGATCAGCGTTCGGGGATAGCGTTCGGGATCTCGTCTCGAATGGTTGGCGGAGGTTGATGAAGGCGGGGGACGGGGACGGTTCCAGAGACGGTTCGTCAACCGTTTCGGGAAACCGAATGGTAACTGATAACGGACAAGGGGAAGGTGACCGACGTCGACAGGATTGCCGACGTCGGCCGATAGGTGACCGACGTCGGCGACATCGGCCGGGTAAAGACCGTCGTCGGCAGATGCATAATGGGGATAGAGTCTACCTTTAGCTCTGTGCTCATTTTTACATGCTGCCAGGGTCAAGGTTGGTGGAACAAGTGATCGACAAGGGTTCAATAGGCGAAGAAGAATAAGACGGGGAATGACCAGGAGAGTCGACACGATTTCGGTGTCTATATTTGCCCCTTTTTGTCTTGTTGGTTATTCTGGACGAACTACAAGACAAAAATAGGAGTGATTGCCCCAGGTGAGGGATAAGGTTGATTTCGTCTTGTTGGTTGTTCGAATGGACTGCAAAACAAAAATAGGAAGCGAAATGCCCCGAGTAAGGATAAGGTATTCCCCCTCAAAGTAGGAGTCGAGGGAAGGGAACCGGGAATCGGGTGCGGATTTGACAAAGAGTGGATGAAAAAGGAGTGAGGGTGAACGCTGCAAAGGTCGTGATTGCGCGCATACCACTGCACGAGAAGGTCAGGCCAAAGTGTCGCAGGTCAAGGGTCGAGGAGTGCCAAAATTGAAGTAATCGGGCCCCAGCATTTAGTCGTCTGCTGATCGGGTCACTCAATCTAAGCTGAAGCTCCAAATGGGTCGTCGCGTTCCAGGTATCTCGGGCTCAGGAAGTGCTCCTAGAAACACGAAAAAGTCACAAGTAATGTGGATCAACCGGCTTGCGATCCTATACTTGTGAGGGTCCAAAAGGTCTGCGCACAATTCTGCTAACCAGTCATGAGGTAGCATACATGCAAAAACAACCAAGGCAACAACGTCTTGGAAGTGGTCGAGGTCGGAGGAGATAGGCATGATCTCCAATGGTTGGTGGTCGATGGATGGATGAATGGACGAAAGGATGCGGCCGAGCTAACCCCAGAAGACCCCATGTCAACTGAGTGCTGCCTACATAGCCCTGGTGATAGGGCCTCAGGCCGATGTAGTTCTCCCTAGAAGGGAGGAAGGGTCAAAGGGATGGTGAGGAAAAAAAAAAAAGATGTTGCAGCGTTTTCCAAATGGTGTATTCTGCAACATTGGTTGAGGGGTTTTTCATCCCTAGCAATATTCTATACGCGTGATGGATGTATGCTAAAAATGAATTGAGGTCTATTTATGCTTCAGCAAGTATTGGTTTATGCTGAACATAAATTGGGTCGAGTCGATAGTTTCTATGTGGATTGGTGTCCATAAAAACTAGGGTGAACAAGGTAGGTCATGTTGATGGTCTGAAAAGAGAGTTGAGCGAAGTTGATTGACAAGGGTGAAGGTGAATGTGACCAAAGTGCAGAAGAAGTGAAAAGCATATTGCTCTTTCATTGACAAGGACCAAAAAGATAGCATAGATAGGGGTTATGAGAATCAAGAGCCCCATTCATGCGTGACGTCGTTGACCATAGTTATGTTAGAGCGGTAATCGAATCACTTAGACATTAAAGTGAGCTCGAAGTCCCTTGAGCAGGTAATAGGAGGAGGATAGAGGGTAACCCGTTTTAAGAGTGGAGATAACTTTGCCCCCTTTTATAGGAGACCCTGAGACAACTACAAGCCAAGTCCGTGACTCATTTTTTTTTTGCGCAGACTGATCAATGCGGGAAGCCTGCATAGAGATGTCATTTGCTTGGTGGTCATGTTGCGAAGCTGATCAATGCGGGAAGCTTCTAAAATGGTGCTGTTTATTGCCAGATTAGTCATAGCCATCCTTCGAGGGAGTGGTCTATATTTTTGTTTAATAATGTTTGATAAGTTGGCCTAGCTGTCCTTCAAGGGATCAGTCTAGTAATACAGCAATGATAGTACAGCTGTCCTTCGAGGGAGCAGTCTGTTTTTTTTTTTTGATTTTGATATTGATATAGTGACCATGGATATGTTTTGACATCTTGATTTGTTTTTATAGAAATGTGAGTCATGGACAAGATTATAGAAGGTCAAGGGCTCCCTTTTATTAGGACAAAGCATCCATACATCATAAAAGGGTTATAGGAATTGTTAAGAGGAATAGGGTTGAAAGGAAGTAGGATGAAGAGGACGGGGATTGCTCAAAGGACGAGCTCAAGTTAAGTGTCAAGTGGACGAATACTCGACTAGCAGTAGAATGGTCGCAGATGCAACGCATTAAGAGGCTCAGGTTCTGGGCGTCCATCAAGAAAAGACAGACGGTAAGTCCCTGATCCATACTTGTGCGTGATAATAAAAGGTCCGAGCTAATTAGGAGCAAACTTGCCTCGTTTACTTCGCTCCATATTGGTCACGTGTTGATTCTCTTTGAGGACAAGGTCTCCGATGTTGAAATCTCGTTCTCGCAGATTTTTGTCATAGGTGCGCTTGATGCGATGTTGATAGACATGGAGATGATTAAGGGCAGCAAGACGGCGTTCGTCAAGTAACTCAAGTTGAGCTAAGCGATCTTGACGAAAGTCATCGTTGGAAAGGATATCATGTAGAGAAATGCGGAGAGACGAAATCTGTACTTCGAAAGGTAAAACAGCCTCTGTTCCGTACACAAGAGAAAAAGGGGTAGCACCCGTAGAGGTTCGGATGCTAGTGCGGTAAGCCCACAAAGCGAAGGGAATGTGAATGTGCCAATCCTTGCCTGTGTCACTGACCACTTTCATGAGAATTTTGGTGAGAATTTTGTTGGAAGCCTCGGCCTGCCCATTTGCTTGTGGGTAGTAAGGCGAAGAGAAACTGAGTTTGATGCCGAAGGAGTCGCATAGCTTTTGGACAGTTTTGTTTTTGAAGGACTTGCCGTTATCAGTGATGATTTTATGAGGGACACCGAAACGACAGATGATGTGGGTGTTGATGAAGTCGACGATCTTGTCGGCTTTTGTGGAGATGAGAGGAATGGCTTCCACCCACTTGGTGAAATATTCAGTGGCTGTGATGATAGATTGATGACGAAAAGACGAATGAGGGTTAATCTCACCGATGAGATCTAAACCCCACTGAGAAAAAGGCCAGAAATCCTGAGCAACTTGTAAGGCGTGACTGGGGAGATGAAGCAAGTTAGAGTGCTGCTGACACTTGATGCAACGCCGAACATAATCGCTACAGTCTTGATGAAGGGTAGGCCAATAATAGCCCAGACGAAGGATACGCTTGGCAACCGAATTTCCACTGAAATGTCTGCCACAAATCCCGTCGTGGACTTGCTGAATGGCGTGAGATGCTTCAGTGGAGGTGAGACAACGAAGAAGGAGGCCGTCGAAGCCTCGCTTATAGAGAAGACCCCCTAGCATGGTATAGCGAGCAGTACGCTTGATAAAAGCTCATCGTGCATTACTAGAGAGGTTGGGAGGAATGATAGAGAGAGATAAGAAGTCCACAAGTTGCTTATACCAAGCATCTTGTGGACTTGGGTCTATAGTGTTGACATGATGAATGTGAGGAGAGATATATGAAGGCAACGGCACACGACGCACCGTGACAAAAAGTCTAGATGCAGATGAGGAAGATGGGATATGTGAAGCGAGAGAAGCCATAGTGTCAGCAAACTTGTTCGTGGATCGAGGAACAGTCTGCAAGAGGAAATGGTCGAAAGATGCAAGGAGAATGTCAGCACGATTTTTGTACCTTCGCAAAATTTTATTTTTACAAAGGTATGAACCGTTGACCTGATTGACGACGAGCTGCGAGTCGCCGAAGATGTTGATGGACTTGATGCTGAGAGAGAGGGCAGTTTGAAGTCCCAAAATTAAGGCCTCGTATTCGGCCATATTATTGGTACAATCAAAGTCGAGTTTGAAAAATAAAGGCATGGGCTCCCCTTCGAGTGAGATGAGAATGACCCCAGCACCTCCACCTAGTTGACATTTGGATCCGTTAAAGAACATAGTCATCTGATAGGTGGTGTCGTCGGAGGAAAGCGCAGCGATAGACTCGTCAGGGAATTCACACTGCGAAGGTTGAGTGTCAGGAAGAGGGGCATGTGCTAGTTGATCAGCGATGGTTTGCCCCTTGATAGATTTCTACTGGATGAATTCGAGATCGAACTCAGCAAGCAGCATGAGCCATCGAGCCATACGTTGATTCTGATATGGCTTGGAGTGCATATATTTGAGAGGGTCGGTGTGGGTGATGACAAAGGTTTTGTGACTGAGAAGATAGTGGCGAAGCTTAATAGCAGCAAAGACTAACGCTAAACAGAGTTTCTCGATATGGGTATACTGAGTTTCATAGTCGACTAGTGTTCGACTGATATAATAAACGGCTTGCTCGCGGTGATGCTCGTCTCGGTGCGCGATCATGGCACCTAACGAATGGTGAGTGGCTGAGATATAAAGGTAAAAGGGTTGGTCGTCTTTAGGTGGAATGAGAACTGGTGGAGAGACCAGATAGCGTTTTAAGGCTTCAAAAGCCTCTTGACAGTCCTTATCCCATGTAAAAATGACGTCCTTCTTAAGGAGATGATGAAAAAGTTGGCAGCGGTCAGAAAGCTGCGAGATGAAGCGGCGAATGGACTGGAGCTTGCCTTGCAAACTGCGAAGCTGCTTGAGATTGGTCGGGGGAGGCATTTCGAGGATAGCGCGAATCTTGGCGGGATCTATCTCGATGCCACGGAAGGAAACGATGAAGCCGAGAAGCTTGCCAGAGAGGACCCCAAAGACACATTTCTTGGGGTTAAGACGGACATTGTACTGAAGAAGATGAGAAAAGATGATGTTGAGAATGGTCAGATGGTCACGGCGAAATTTGGATTTGCCGAGAAGGTCATCCACATAGTCCTCCATGATTTTGTGAAGGAGATCATGGAAAATATAGGTCATGGCACGCTGATAAGTGGCGCCTGCGTTCTTCAAGCCGAAAGGCATGACTCGATAGCAAAAAGTCCCCCATGGGGTGATGAAAGTAGTCTTGTGCTGATCTTCCGGAGCAATCAGGATTTGATTGTATCCTGAAAACCCGTCCATAAGAGATAGCATCTCATGGCCGGCCGTAAGATCAACGAGCTGGTCAATGTTAGGAAGAGGAAAGTCGTCTTTAGGACAGGCTAGATTAAGGTCACGATAGTCTGTGCAGATCCAAATCCCCCCAGTTGCCTTGGTGACTGGGACGATGTTAGAGACCCACTGTGGATAATCGATGGGCTAGATGAAGGAGACAGAAAGGAGACACTGAAGCTCCTCCTTAACAAGGAGGGCAACGCGAGGATGCATCTTTCGAAGCTTTTGCCTGACAGGCTTAGCCTCTGGTTTGGTGACAATGTTATGGGTAACGATGGTGGGGTCGATGCCAGGCATATCACTGTAAGTCCAGGCAAAGGCCTTGCTATGGTCGGAGAGGAACTGGGTATAGTCAAGCTGCTCCTGAGCGTCTAAAGATTGGCCAATCTTTAAGACATGAGGAACATCAGAAGAAGGAAGGTTGATGTCAATGGTTGATTCATTTAACATAACTTGGGTCTCAGAAGGGAGGGAGCGCTGGATGAAAGAATCATCAGCGCCCATGTAGGAAAGAATGGCGTCATCGTCAACGCAGTGAACAGTGTGAATGGTTGCCAACTCATCTTCGATCATGGTGGGAAGAATGAGAGGGAGAGACTTGGATACCCCATTGAGCTAATAAGTCAAGGGGTCCAGGCGGATGGTGTTTATGGAAAAAAAAAAAACTAGGAGGAATGGAAACCACTGACTCCGTAGGTGAAGGTGGCGAAATAGGCGAGTGTGGAGGAGATTGATCAAGGATTGGTTCAGGATAAAGGTCTACAGGGTCTTGAGTGGGGTCGTGATATCCCAGACCATACCGTTTCTTGGCGTCGTCATTATTGAGCGGTTGGATAGGCTGATGGGAGCCCTGCTCATAGCGTCCGAAACCAAAACCCTTCCATGCACACCTGTAAAGGTAAGTATGTGCAAAGGCGGGGTTGCCAAGAAACGAAAAATCTGATGTGAAAGGTTGGGGTGAAGAAAGAGGATTACCGTCAGTAGGAGCTTGATTAAGCCCTCCATAGACGAGGTTGGTGCGGAGGTGAGGGGGACCATAAGGTATGATCATCCCGATCCGATGGTCGTAGCTGGGGCTGTGATGAAGGCATCCATACTCTTGCGGAGTTTGGAACATGTCTAAAGCCAGCAAGCGATACTCTCCCAATGAAAGTCTTTGGAAGACATCTTCCATGGGGTCTGTGGTTGTCGCTTGAAGGGGAGGTGTAAGGGCGACCGCCTGTTGCGAACTGGTTGAAGCTTCCGCGGATGGAGGCGGTGCCGAGGTTGATGGCTTGATAGGAATGAGGACATCGTTTGGACGGTAGGTGGTATTGCATGTTTTGAAAGGCGAAGGGTCAGTGGGAATGGTGTGGACTTGTCCGTCATGCTCAAACTTTACACAACGGTGCAGGGTGGAGGGGACACAGGCCATGGCGCGGACCCAGGGTCGGCCCAGCAAGATGTTGTATTGGAACTCTCCTTCGATGATGTAGAAGAGCTCCGGGACTGTGCGTGGACCAACGCGAATATGAAGGATGACTGTGCCAATGGTCGTGGCAGTGGTGTCGTTAAAAGAGCGCAAGATCGCGTCAGTTTTGGAGACGCAATTCTTGGGAAGAGCCAACTGATCAAAGGCATGAGTGGAGATGATGTTGATGCTAGCGCCCCCATCGATCATGACGCGTTTAATGCGTGTCCGATCGATGTAGGCAGTGATGAAGAGGGCGGCGTCCTAATCTTCTGTGTTGGATGTAGGGATCTCAGAATCGCTGAATGTTATGGAGGCAACAGGGGCTAAGGAGTGGACAAGGGCAGCAAGTGGCTGGGGATCCTCAGGTTGGACCTCCGCTGCCTGCAGGGCTTGGATGAGAGCTTGACGATGTTGGGGTGAGGTTTGGACGAGATCGTAGAGGGACATCTTCACAGGCGTCTGGTGAAGCTGTTTCAACATGGAGTCGTGGATTGGTCCGGAAGAGGAAGAAGAAGAAGAAGAGGGTTGAGGCGCGCCAAGGATAGAAATCTTAGGCTTAGGCGGTTGAGGTGGATTGACAAAAGGGTAGGTCCAAGGAATGGCGGCTTTTTCTTTCGCCTTATCCTTTTGTGACCTAGTGGTGATGTGAATGGCATTGATTTCAAAGATGGGAGGTGAAGATGATGAAGGGATTGTAACCGGTTGATGAGATGTGGATGGGTTTGAAGAGGTTGAAGGGTTATGAGAAGGAGTCGGGGGGTGGTCGAAAGTGTCCTCAAAGAGAAGAGTGTCTTTGTCCAGATAACGGCGAATGACAGCCTTGAGGGCACAACAAGTCTCGGTGTCATGTCCTGGGGTACGATGATATAAACAAATCTTCGTGTCGTCGAACCAGGAAGGTTTAGACCCGAGAGGTTGAAAGGGCTTGATGGGTGGAAGAGTTATGCTAGAAGTTTGCAAAAGTCGTTGCAAGATCAAAGAGTATGAGCCCACTAAAGGGTCCATGCTCATCGATGTATGCGATGTCGGTGACTTTTGCTTGGGCGAAATGGGAGGAGGTTTTCGTACCACCTTCTGGGTTGATGGTGCGATGACAGGCGGAGACGGTACACTCTTCGTGAGAGGTATCGCCCTTTTGGGAGAGGGTAGGCTAGCGGTAGGTAAAGGAAGCAAAGGAGGCAACCGGTTTTGGTTAGAGGTTGAAGCGGGAAGGACTCTGGTTAAGGTTGAAGGATGCGGGCCCAAAATGGAGGGCAATGGTGACGGAAGAGGAGGCGTTCGCCTCTGTGGTTTGGCAGTCTTTTGTGATTTGGGTTGAAGACTACTATTAGTTGAAGTTTGGGTTAAGTCCACCTTCACTAGTGGATGAGTGAGGTTGGAGACGGGGCGAACGCCAAGTGATTTGATAGGTTTAGGCGGAGTAGATGAGGGTTTTGGTTTTGATGAAGTTGATGAAGATGTAGACGGTTTGGAAGTGGAGATCTGATTTTTGTTGATAGTCTTAGGAGGTTCCGTCATGGGTGGATTAGCAGCATGAGATGAGAGGGCCCGGGCTTGTTGAAGAGCTGTGAGACGGTCCCACAATCCCTGATGTTCCGCTTTCCTAGAAGGGAGAAGTTAGAGTCTCTCCACTAGTCGGGAAAATGGCTGAGAAGATACGGGATGATGTTTAGGCTCTTGAGAAGATGCCAATGGTTGTGGGACTGAAGGTGAGACGGATGTAGTAGTCTCGGGCCCAAAGCATGGTGAAGTTGTGACAGGTTCATGTTTGGTTGGAGATGAAGGAGAGATAGGTTCTTCTCTGGGTGGAGAAGAAACTGGTGAATGAAGCTCCTCAAGCGGGTAAAGGGCAGGGATGATAGTGCCCTCCACTTGTGGCCGAGGAGTAGGAAAGGTTGGGTCCTCCATGGGCAGCAAGAAGGAAGATGGTGAAACTGGCGGTGCTGGTAAGGTCAAGGCGTCCTCCAAAATGAGAGAAGTTGAGGGAGAACTAGCCGGAGAAAGAGGTTCGTCCACATGTGATGGACTGATGGATGAACTCACCTCTTGGGGTTGGTTAGAAATGAGGGGCGAGACCGTATTGACTGTTCGAATATTATGTTCATGGGTATTGTCAGTCAAGTTCTGGACGTTGTTTTGGGTTGGTGGATGATTAGGGAATGGTTGTTTGAAGATATCGATACCCTGGTTAGGAGGGGCGTTAGGATTGTCGAGGATGAGGTCACCCTTTTCCAACATGTCTTAGACTATGCTTTTAAGGGTTTTACAGTTGCCCGTGTCATGACCTTTAACACGGTGGTAGTGGCAGAAGTCATTCTCCCTATACCACGCAGGGATGGCGCGTGAGGGATCAAATTGTGGTGGAGGTCGGATCTGAGGGAGATTGATGGCCCCTTATTTGACGAGTTTTTCCAGCACAGACGCATATGATTCTCCAAGTGGAGTAAACTGTCGCTGTATGTATCTCTGCTGAAATTGGCGAGTGGCGCTCATGGACGTGGATGGTTCAGGTTGATTAGTTGAAGGTGAAGAAGAGGAAGATCTAACAACCACAGCATTTGCTGAAGCTTTAAATTTAGGATTGGACGAGGAGGGCTTAGAAGAAGGGTCATTGGTTTTGGAGTTGGGATTCTTACTCCGCAACTTGACTTTATTCTCCTCAACGGCACGTAACTCAAGTTTACGAGCCATCGTGAAGGCTTCGTCAAAAGTGCGGAAGGTTTGAACCCTCAAGGTAGAAGAAATATGTTTAGCACAGGCTTGAGAGAAAAGTTCAATAAGCTCAGGCTGAGGTAAAGAAAATGAAAGTTGATTGATAAGGCTCCTCCACCGAGCGACGAAATCAGCAATAGATTCATCCTCGAACTGGCGAATAGAATAGAGGTCTGTGATAGAGACCTTCTTGGTGATATTGATGGAGAAATGATCGAGGAAGAGCTGGGCCAGCTGAGTGAACGTGAGGATGGAATGGCTGGGAAGAGAGCTGTACCAGTCAAGTGTAGCACCCGAGAGAGACATGGGAAACGTGCGTAAGAGCAACGCATCGTCGTGGGCGATAAGGTAACAGGGATGTCTGAATGCCCGTAAATGTTGTTGTGGGTCTTCCTTGCTCTGGAAATGAGAAAACTTAGGAAGTTCCCACTGGTTGGGATATGGTCTGATGGGGACAGAAGGATGGATGGGCTCGTTACAGATTTGTTTGTACGAGAGAGTGTTGCGTGAGCCGGTAATGGAGGTCTCTAGGTTGGACATTTTATCCATCAGCATCTTGATAATATCTACTGACGGATTGGCGGGTGGAGCACCTCCTAGATTGTGAGGCGCTTGAAAGAGGCTGGAAGAGGTATACGACGTAGTCGGTTGTACCAATAAGGGCGCAACGTACGGATGACTAGTCGTAGGGACGGAAGAAGTGACTAAGGATGATTGGATGGCTAGGTTTGATGTTGTCATGGGAGGTTGGTTAGAGGTAACATGGGCTAATGGATGGGTAGCCACCCTAGTGTTGATAGGAGTAAGGGTGGGCGGAATAGAGACGACCAGGTTTTGAAAGGGGGTAGAAAGTGGTTGAGTGGACTGAGATTGATTGGGGGCCGAAACCCCGGTGAAAGTGGGCCCAACGACGGAAGGAGAGGCCACACTTGGATGGTTGGTGAAAGGTTGGTCATTGGTTGAGGCAACAGCCTGGGTGTCTAAGGGTTGGACTACGGACGTTGTTGATACGGCCGCCGTCGCGAGGAGAGAAGTCGGCATTCCATAAATTGGATTGCCAAAGGGGTCTCGCGTTTGGCTATTCGCGAGATAGTGTTGCAGGGCTTTGGTATTGAGGTCCAAGAATCGTGCGAAGTCTTGGTCCCCTTCTGGAATAATAGGCGTTTGGGTCGGAGATGGTCTGGTAGGAGTTCTTTCAGTTTCCGAGTTGAACTCCATTGTAGGGTTGGTTGTAGGTGGGGTAGATGGAAGAGGATGATGCCTCGCATGATCGACTAGAGCCTTGGCTACGAGTCAGAACCATTCAAGGCAAGGGAGAACGTCCTCACAAGCTCAAACAAGCAGATAAGAACCAAAAAGATTGAAGACACAAGCAGATCCTAAAACCCTAGAAGTAAATTATTAGGATTATAGTGGCTTATGCCTTAGAATATGTGTGTAGAGGAAGATTGGCTTTGTGAGTCGGGTCCTAGAAGAAGCAGTCTATGGATGGTTTCGGGTTTTGTTATGGTGCTCAAGAAATCTGTGTTAGCTTCCGTACAGGCCTGGTGCTAAGGAGCAAGCTCCCCTCACTTCACGATTCCAGTGGTTAGCTGGTTTCGCTTAGCCAAAATATACTTCCACTAGAGTTTATCCTCCGCCAGAGAACGGAGTGGGCTTCCCCCTTGGTGATGAAATCCAAGTAGGGTCACCGGGACGGGTAAGGTATCCGCTGGGGGATGAAATCCCAGTCGGGCCTTGTCTCAGGTAAATTTTATGTTTGTTTTGTGCAGGTAGTTTGGTCGTGTAACATCAAGTGATCTAGATTAATTCAATATGCGGTTTAATTACTATGTGTGGTCTAAAAGATGCAGGCAATCAGAAATGAATGCAAAGTGTTTTAATGTCCAAGTCGAAATGTTTGTTCGTATGAAGACGAATGGAGAAAGAGTCGAAGAATATGACTTTTAGCTAGTCTAGAAGTGCAAGAAAGAAAGAAATGTTCGTTTTAGTTCTGTTTATGATGTCGTTTAAGAAGAGACAAAAGGAGACGAAAAAGAAGAAGCACCTAAATGAACGAAAGAAAGAAAGAACCCAAGGAGGACCTAGGGTCCCACCGGGCGTGCCAGAATGTTTCTAATGCAAAATTGCTTTCTACATTCAAAGAAGAAATAAGAAACTAAAAGATGGTCAAGGCTAGAAGTACCTGATAAAGTCGTGCGCACCGAAATCAGACGTTGAAAGATTCTCCTCTTTTGCTGTGGAGGAATGACACCTGCGAAGAAAAGGCTAAAACAAGGAAAAACGTTAGTCAAAGATATGGTGGGCTGTCAGGCGAACGCCCGATCCCGGAAGTACGAAGACTCCCTAGAAGGATATCAACCCACTGATAAAAAAATAGAATATCAGACGAAAGTAGATAATAAAGACAGAAATAAATGACAAAAAATAAAAGTGCGTACCTGATATGCAGCACTGTTCTGCACAGTCACCGGCGTCGGTCTCTGTGGTGCCGGCGTCGGTTAGGGAAGGTGCCGACGTCGGTTAAGGTGCCGTCGTCGGTCGGGGTAGTGACCGGTGTCGGTAGGGGCAGGTTCTGGGAAAAGGTTCGGGACAGGGTCTGAGAGAGTTGGGACAGGTTCAGGGATGTAAACGAGGGACGCTGGGTCTGAACAGAGTCGGGATAGGGTCTGATAAGGTCAAGGTAGGGTTTTGGATAGAGTCAGGACAGGTCTGAACAGAGTCGGGACTTTTCTGAACAGAGTCTGGGGGGTTTTAGTCTGGACAGAGGCAGGGATGACAGAACTGATAAATAATAACTAAGAAAGAAATGAAATAAACAGAATAATACTTACCTGCCAGAAGACGCGATGAAAGCCATAGTGTCAGTTGTCTGTGCAGATTAGTTGATGCCGAGAGTGTTGATGTCGTAGTGTTGATGATTGCTCGGGGTTCGCAGGTTGATGGAGGAATTCGCAGGTTGGTTGCTCGGGTTCGGTTGATCAGCATTCGGGGATAGCGTTCGGGATCTCGTCTCGAATGGTTGGCGGAGGTTGATGAAGGCGGGGGACGGGGACGGTTCCAGAGACGGTTCGTCAACCGTTTCGGGAAACCGAATGGTAACTGATAACGGACAAGGGGAAGGTGACCGACGTCGGCAGGATTGCCGACGTCGGCCGATAGGTGACCGACGTCGGCGACATCGGCCGGGTAAAGACCGTCGTCGGCAGATGCATAATGGGGATAGAGTCTACCTTTAGCTCTGTGCTCATTTTTACATGCTGCCAGGGTCAAGGTTGGTGGAACAAGTGATCGACAAGGGTTCAATAGGCGAAGAAGAATAAGACGGGGAATGACCAGGGGAGTCGACACGATTTCGGTGTCTACAAGGAGCTTCCCAAATTTACTCGCTTTCAGTGTAAAGAGGACTTACAGCAGCATCTACGAGCATTTAGACACGTTTGTTACCTTATAGCACATGATGATGCGTTATTACTACGCACATTTTCTATGTCGCTTTCTGGTGCTACCCTCGATTGGTATAGTTCTATTACCAGTCACTCTATATTTTATTTTACTCAACTAGCCCAACTTTTCCTCGACCACTTTTCAATTAACATTACTAAAAAGGTTTCCATCACGGACTTATACTTTATCAGACAATTCGATGATGAATCAATAACCAATTTTGTTGCTCGATGGATAAGTTTAATCAACCAACTCTTTTTTTTTTTACCTCAAGCTAAGCTCATCGAGCTCTTTTCACAAGCATGTGCCAAACACATCTCATCTACTTTGCGGGTCCAAATATTCGACACATTTGACGAAGCTTTCACCATAGCTAGAAAGGTTGAACTCCGTGCTGTCGAATAAAATAAAGTCAAACTGCGTAGTAAAAACCCCAACGCAAAATCAAATGACCCTTCATCCAAATCTTCTTCTTCCAATTCCAAATTCAAGGGATCAAAAAATGCTGTGGTACTTAGATCATCTTCATCGACCACAACTAACCAATCCGAACCTTCCACATCTCAAAGCATTACACGACAATTCTAACAACAATACATACAACGTCAATATACTCCAATAAGAGAATCATACGCGTCCATGTTGGATAAACTCCTCAAATAGGGAGTCCTCAACCTCCCCCAAATTCGACCACCACCTTAATTCGACCCCTCAAAAGCCATCCCTACATGGTATAGGGAAAATGACTTTTGTCATTATCACTATGTCAAAGGCCATGACATAAACAGCTACAAAACTTTCAAAAACATTGTCCAAGACATGATAGATAAATGTGATCTTGTCTTGGATAACCCAAACGCGCCACCTAACCAAAACATAGACATCTTTAGACAACCTTTCCCTAACCATCCCCCTAGTCAAAATAACATTCAGACCATGGCCGATGACTCCCAAGAGCGTAATATATGCACAGTCAACACGATTTTGCCTTCCATCCTTAACCAACCTCTTCCATAAACCAAAGAGGTTGGTCAACCTATCCTTCCACCACAGGTAGAAGAGCCTTCTTCTCCTATTTCTCCACCACAAGTAGAAGAGGTTTCTTCTCTTATTTGTCCACCACAGAAAGAAGAGCCTTTTTCTCCTATTTGTCTACCACAGGTAGAAGAGCCTTCTTCTCCTATTTCTCCTCCACAGGTGGAAGAACCTTCTTCTCCTATTAGTTCTCCATCTAACCCTCTTATATTGGAGGGCGCTTTAACCATACCAACGCCACTAGCCCCACCTTCATCTTTCTTACTACCAATGGAGGACCATACCTTTCCTGCTCTTTAATCCCAAGTAGAAGGTACAATCATCCTTGCCCTCTATCCTCTTGAGGAGTCACATTCCCCAATTCCTTCTCCACTAAGAGAAGAACTTGTCTCTTCACCTACTTCGATCGAAGACGATCTAGTAATGGCTCTCTCACGCCTTTGGCTTGAAATCGCTGCATCTAACACATTTTTGGTCTCACAACCACCCACATCTTTTAAAAAACCAAAGTCTCGACCAACATCTTCTAAACCATTCTCTTGATTGGCAGAGAACTTAAGATTTCTCCATTCGAGGAAGTTAGAGCATGAGGCATTATGGGAGCAACTTAAATCTCCTTATCTTACACATCCCACTCCATCTCATATTAATGACCCTCCTTCGACAAAATCTCTCAAAGTCTCCAACGAGGACCAGGCCTCTACTTTCAAATCTTCAGAAGCTCAACCATCCGCATCTGAACCTAAACCCTCACAAACATCCACCATACCAAAATCGGTTAAATCCCTCGATGCTCGCCCCATATCTAACCTCACTCACCCATAAATGAAGGTAGACTTGAACTTTGCCTCACACAATAGTGGTCCTCAAAACAAACTATAGAAGGCTACTAAAACACGTCGGAGAACTCCTCCTCCACCATCATCATTGCCCTCTATTTTAGGCCCTCATCCTTCTACCTTAATAAGAGTGTTCCCTACTTCAACACCTATCAAAAACAAGTTGCCTCCATTACTCCCTTTACCCACCAAAAACATACCTCCTCTAAAAAATTTGGCACCCCTCACAAAGAAAGTGTCATCTACACGAGGGGCCCCACCACCAACCCAAAAGGTGGTACAAAAATCTCTCTCAACAACTCCCAAACAAAATTCATCAACAACTAGGGCATCAAAAAGCACAGACCCCTTAGTAGGTTCATATGCTTTGATTCTACGCCGACTTTTGCAAACTTCTAACATCATTCTTCCACCTATTAAACCATTTCAACCTCTTGGACCAAAACCGTCTTGGTTCGATGACACTAAAATTTGCCAATATCATCGCACTCCTAGGCATGACACTAAAAATTGTTGTGCCCTTAACGTTGTCATCCGCTAATTCATAGAAAATGACGCCCTTCTTGTTGAGGATACTGTCAACAAATCTCCAACACCATCTAATGTCTCTCCAACCTCTCCACCTTCATCGAGATCTCATCATCAGACTATGGTCCCTTTATCTCCTTCATCCCTTTTATTCGAGATTAACACCATCAATGTGGCCACTAGGTCACAAACTTTAAAGGATAAAGCAAAGGAGAAAGTTGCTATTTCTTGGACCTACCCATTTGTCAAACCTGCTCAACCACCCAAACCCAAGATTTCTATCTTGGGTACGTTCCAACCAACTTCTTCAGAGGCAATCCATGATTCTATGGTGAAATAGCTTCATCAAACTTCCGTGAAGATGACTTTATATGACCTCATTCCAAGCTCTCCACAACATCGTCAAGCTTTAATCAAGGCTTTATAGGCAGTGGAGGTCCAACTCGAGGACCCCCAACCACTAACTGCCTTAGTCCAATCATTACCCACCGTCGCCTCAATTACCTCTAGTGATTCTGAAATTCTTACCTCCAATTTGGAAGATCAAGATGCTGCCCTTTTCATCACAGCGTACATTGATCGAACTCGCATTAAGCGAGTTATGATTGATGGGGGCACTAGCATCAATATCATTTCCACCCATGCCTATGACCAATTAGCCCTCTCAAAAAATTGTGTCAAAAATCGATGCAATTCTTCATTCTTTTAATGACTCCACCGCCACTACCGTTGGCACCGTCGTCTTACATATTCGTGTTGGCCCACGAACAATCCCAGAGCTCTTCTACATCACTGAGGGAGAGTTTCAATACAACATGTTATTAGGACGACCTTGGATCCGTGCCATGGCCTATGTCCCTTCTACATTACACCGTTGTGTCAAATTTGAACATGACGGTCAAGTCCATGTCATTCCCGCAGACCCCTCCCCTTTCAAGACATGCAACACAACTTATCGACCCAACGATGTTCTCATTCCTTTCAAGACATCAACCTAAACACCGCCACTACCTGCGAAAGCTTCAACAAGTACACAAACGGTGGTTACACCTACACCACCTCCTCAAGTGACAACAAAAGACTCTATGGAAGACATCTTCCAACGTCTTTCACTTGGAAAGAATCATTTACTCACCTTAGACATGTTCCAGACTCCTCAAGAGTATGGACAACTTCATCATAATCCTAGCTATGACCATCGTATCGGAATGGTCGTCCCTTATGGTCTCCCACTCTTCGAACAAATCTCATTTATGGAGGGCTAGATCGAGCTCCCACTGATGGGAACCCTCTTTCATCACCCCAACTATTTACGTCTGACTTTTCTTTTCTTGGCAACCCAAACTTTGCTCATACCTATCTTTATAGGTGTGCGTGGAAGGGCTTTGGCTTTGGGCACTACGAACAAGGCTCCCACTAGCCCATCGAACCACCAAATGACAAGGCCATAGAGAATGCCAAGAAGTGACATGGCCTGGGTTTTTAAGAACCTACTGAAACTTCTAAAAACCCTCACCCTGAACCTATCATAGAACAATCACCACCAAACTCGCCTATTCCCCCATCTTCACCTACAGAGTCGGTTGTTTCCATCCCTCATATTTTTTTCCATAAACGTCATTCGCTTGAAACCCCTAACCTATCAACTAGGTGGGGTATCTAGGTCTCTCCCTCTCGTTTATCCAAACATGATAGACGATGAATCTGCTACCATCACCAATCTAAAGCAACTTCGCAGCCTGCAAGGGAAGCTTCAATCTATTCGTCGCTTCATCTCGCAGCTTTCTGACTGATGTCAACCCTTTCATCACCTCCTCAAGAAGGACGTCTCCTTTAATTGGGATAAGGACTACCAAGAGGATTTTGAGGCTCTTAAATGTTATCTTGTCTCTCCCCTAGTCCTTATTCCACCTAAAGAAGGTCAACCCTTCTATCTTTACATCTCAGCAACAAATCATTCTTTAAGTGCCATGATCGCGCACTGAGACGAACAACATCGTAAGCAAGCAGTTTATTACATAAGCCGAACGCTCATTGATTATGAAACTCGGTATACTCATAGCGAAAAACTCTGCTTGGCATTAGTCTTTACCGCTACCAAACTCTGTCATTATCTTCTCAATCACAAAACCTATGTCATCACCCACACTGACCCCCTCAAATACATGCATTCCAAACCATACCAAAACCAAGGTATGGCTCGTTGGCTCATGCTTCTTGATGAGTTCGACTTGGAATTCATCCAACAAAAGTCTATAAAGGGGCAAACAATCGCTGACCAATTAGCGGATGCCCCTCTACCTGACAATCAACCTTCTCACTGCGAATTCCCTAACGAATCTATCGCCAGACTTTTCACTGATGACATTTTCTATCAAATGACAATGTTCTTTGACGGGTCTAAATGTCAACACGGTGGGGGTATAGGGTTCATTCTCATCCCTCACGAAGGTGAGCCCATGCCCCTATCTTTCAAACTTGACTTTGAATGTACCAACAACATAGCGGAATATGAAGCCTTAATTTTGGGACTTTAAACCACCCTTTTCCTAGGCGTCAAGACCATCAACATCTTTGGCGACTCACAACTAGTCGTCAATCAAATCAACGGTTCATATCTTTGTAAAAATGAAGTTTTGCAAAGGTACAAATACCATGTTGACACCCTGCTAGAATCTTTTGACCATTACCTCTTGCAAACTGTTCCTCAATTCATGAACAAGTTTGCTAACACCATGGCCTCTCTCGCCTCACGTATTCCATCCTCATCATCTTCATAAAAAATCTATGTTACGGTACACCATTTGGCATTACCTTCATATATTTCCACTAACATCAACTTTGTCAGCACCATAGACTCTAGCCCACATGATGTTTGGTATAAACAACTTGTGGACTACTTAACTTATTCTATTGTCCCCCCTGATCTCTCTAGCAATGCGCAATGGGATTTTATCAAAATCACAGCTCAATATACTATGCTAGGGGGTCTTCTCTATAAACGAGGTTTTGATGGCCTTCTTCGATGTCTAACCTCCACTGAAACATCTCACGCCATCAAACAAGTCTATGATGGGATTTGTGGAGGGCATTTTAGTGGTAAACGCGGTTGCCAAGCGCATCCTTCGCCTGGGCTATTATTGGCCCACTCTTCATCAAGACTGCAGCAATTATGTTCGGCGTATCAAATGCCAACAACACGCTAACTTACTTCACATCCCTAGCCACGCTCTACAAGTCACTAAAGATTTTTGGCCTTTTTTCCAATGGGGCTTAGATTTAATCGGTGAGATTAACCCTCATTCATCTCTTCGACATCAGTCCATTATCACCGCAACCAAATACTTCACTAAATGGGTGGAAGCGATTCCCCTCGTCTCCACTAAAGCTGACAAAATTGTTGACTTCATTAACACTCATATCATCTGTCATTTCAGTTTACTTCACAAAATCATCACCGATAACGACAAATCATTCAAAAACAAAACTGTCCAGAAACTTTGTGACTCATTTGGCATCAAGCTCAGCTTCTCCTTGCCTTACTACCCATAAGCAAATGGGCAGGCAGAGGCTTCCAACAAAATCTTAACCAAAATCCTCATGATGGTGGTCAATGATACTGGAAGGGATTGGCACATCTACATTCCCTTCGCTTTGTGGGCCTACCGCACTAGCATCCGAACCCCTATGGGTGCTACACCTTTCTCTCTAGTGTATGGAACAGAGGCTGTCCTATCTCTTGAAGTACAGATACCTTATTTACGCATCTCTTTGCATGACATACTTTCTAACGATGACTTTCGTCAAGATCAGTTAGCTCAACTTGAGTTACTTAACGAACGTCGTCATGTTGCCCTTAATCATCTCCATATCTATCAAAATCGCCTCCAACATGCCTATAACAAAAATTTGAGAGAATGAGATTTCAAAATTGGAGATCTTGTCCTCAAAGAAAACCAACACGTGACCAATATGGAATGAAGCAAACGAGGCAAATTTGCTCCTAATTGGCTCAGACCTTATATCATAATGCATAAGTATGGATCAAGGAATTATTGTCTTGAGCCCCTTAATGCCTTGCATCTACAACCATTCTACTATTAATCAAGTAATCATTCACTTGATGTTTAACTTGAGCTCGTCCCTTGAGTAACCCCCATCATCGTCATTCCTATTCCTTTCCACCCTTTTTCCCTACAAACATTAGTCAACCCTTTGGTAAAGCATGAATGCTTTGTCCTTATAAAAGGGAAACCCCAAAACCTCTATAGTCAAGTCCATGACCAAAAGTCCAGTAAAATAAATAAATAAATAAATAAATAAATAAAAATTGGGATGCCTATACAAAGGTCATAAACTATAAATGTAGACTGCTCCCTCGAAGGACAGCTACATCATTGCTGTAATTAATAGACTGCTCCCTTGAAGGACAGCTATTCAAAGACATTCAAACATACAAAGCAAAATATAGATCACTCTCTCGAAGGATGGCTATACACAAATTTTGCTCCAAACAACACTCTCTCAGAAGCTTCCTGCATCGATCAGCTTCACATATGACAACAAAACAAGACAACATCCCCACGTAGACTTCCCACATCGATCAGTCTACCAAAAAAAAAAAAAAATTTTGACTGACAAACTATTGAGTCATGGACTTGCCTATAGTCGTTCTCAGGGTCACCTATAAAAGGGGCAAAGTTATCCTTGCTAAAAAGGGTTACGCTATCCTCACATCTCACATAATCAAACCTATTACCCCAACATACGTATAAGGGATGTTAATGCTTCAACATTCCCCAGCCATTCACGAGTTTGGTCCGTCCATGATCAAGCGATTGATAAGCTTTCTTTGCGTAGTGATTTGAGTGAGTGCAAGTCCAAAGCTACCAAAGCGATGAAAAGTGAATCAATGAGAAGCAAAATTTCCAAGTTTATGTGAACCGTTGGCCAAGCTGGTGTCAGTTCCTTTTTAAGTGAACCATGGGCACGATCCGTGCAAGCCTTGTGCGGGTGTTCTTGTGAGCAGTTCTGTGGTCTCAGGTTTCGTGAAGCAAAGGCAAGTGTGTCTTGGGCTGAGAGTGATCAGACTCGGGAGGGAATTGTTCATTGTAATCATACCAGTGGACCCAAGCATTATCGGCTGAGCTCGACTCGGTGTGGTTGTTGTGTATGTGGCTAATTGGCCTCGATTTATTGTACATTAGACCGGATTGTCCTGTTATGTGAATAAAGTACACGTTCCTCCCAGTTTCTTGCATTGTGCGAATGTCCATTGTGTGTTGGGCTTATTTCTCGATCTTTGCAAGTGAATGTTTGTTTTCCACTGCTAATCCTTTTATCATGCAAGTTTGTTGTCCACTCAGTTTGTGGTAAGCTTGTGCAGGTAAACACTGAAGGCGTAGTCCGTAGTCCTTGTGAATCCTGCCGCAAATGGGGATTCCCAACGGGTCAAGCGGTGCCGCACGTGGGTTCTTGGCTTCACTAAGCTGGCCCCGTGACAGTTGGTATCAGAGCACGGTTTGTGTTTTGTGGGATTGTGTTTGCCTGGAGTCAAACAGTCTTGTGTCCCTTCCCCTGTCGAGTCAGTCCAACTTGTGTCTGGTGTAACTGAGTCCGTATGGTAGGAGATCTGTTCAGGAAGATGAAGCTCAGTGAAGCGGCCGGCTGGGGCCATGGGCAACATCAGGACAAAGGTGAAGGTGTAAGAGGTGGCTGTGGCCACGTTGGTGAGTTGATAGTCCCTGCAGTTGGTGAAGGCCTTGTTGAGCAAGCTGAGGCCCAGTCCCAGTGGAATAGGGACCGTGTGGGCATGAGATTTGACGAGCTCGAGGAGAGGGTGACTACCTTAGAGCAGCAGGTGATTTTTGGGAATCATACTATCGCAGAACTTACGAGTAAGTTGGAGAAGAGCTTGATGCTCCAAGCGAAGTTACAGGATGAAGTAACTTTAGTCCGAACAACAATGTTGGGCTTGGCGAATGCATCAGGGTCTAGCTCTTCCTCAGTAGTGAATCCTCCCATGTTGAAGGAGCCAGAATGTTATGACGGTGTTCGTCAAGACCATTTTCTGGATAGTTTATTCTGGAGCATGGAGGAGTACATGGCAAGTTTAGGAGGAATGTTAGGCGCACAGGAAGTGCGAGTTGCAACAAGGTACCTTATAGGTACAACGCAGGTATGGTTTAGATGCCTAGCTAAGGACACTGCATCATGGAGTTTACGCTCTTGGAAGGATCTGAAGGAAGCCTTAGTGGCTCAGTTCTTTCCTAAAAATGCAGATTGGATGGCAAAGGCCCAGTTGAGGTGCGTGAAGCAAGAGGCGGAGATGGGTGCGTATATCCATGCTTTCTAAAGCCTTTTGTTGGATGTTCCCAACATGTCAGAGGCAGATAAATTGTTTCAGTTTACTCAGGGTCTGCAGCCATGGGCTTAGGAGGAGCTCAGTCGCCATAATGTGTCTAGTTTTAGTGAAGCGCTTGCTGTAGCAAACCGTCTCTCAGATTCAAGAGTCGGTTGTTCATCCAAAAACACCTGGGGCCCTGGCGCACCCAACAAGGGTCGCGTTGGTAAGGGGTCGAGTAAGTCTTCTGGGAAGCCAGTTGGTGACCAACGAAAGAAGTTTACTCCGGTGCCGTCAGAGGGATCATGTAAGTCTTGGAGCACTTCCACCAGTGGCGAGAAGAAGTCACAGGGTGGGCGATCAAAGGGGAAGCAGTCCCGTTTGAAGTGTTGGAAGTGTGGTGGAGAGCACTACAGGCATGATTGTCCGAATCGAAATACTGGTGTTCGTAGTTCAGATGGTGAAGTTCGGAAGAACTAGAGTGAGCATTCTGGAAATGTGCTCACGGTATCTCAATGCTGAAGGAAAGCTTGAGTCCCGGATGGCAGTGGTGTAGCGTGATGGATTGATTATTGTAGACAGTGGGCTCGCGAACTCAAGCGTTCTACAGTTGAAAGTCAATCAGTGTGGCCGTAGAACTTGGCCTCCAGTCTTTCGGGGGTTCGAGAAGGCTCGAGCAGTTACAGGTCATTCGTGTTGTGCTGAGACAGGGTTTGCCCAAATTGGGTAAGTGGCAGTTTTCCTACTTCTCCATGTTCTTTTGTGGCCGATCCGTTGTAGACGTGCAGGGTGAAGGTTATGCAGAGGAGTGGGAGTGGGAAGATGAAAGTGGTGTTGGGTCGTTTGCGCAGAAGTGTTGGGGTGGAGCGGATTCTTCACAGCCAGGGCGTATACCCAGGGAAGCATCACTTTGGTTTTTCACCGTGGGGAGATAATTGGTCAAAGTTACATCACATTGGTTTCTGAGGAGAGTTCGGTGAAGAATTCGTTACCTGCAAATGGGCCTGGGGTGTTTGATCTGAAGAGTTATCTTCTGCCTGTTATACTCTAGGTTGAGAGTTTCAGCACTGTTGGAGGAAGGTTGGATGGGGTCACTTGGATTGCTGTTTTGGCAGAGTCTCACAGAGTGGATCATCAGGAACCGTGTTCCTCCACCCCAAGTGTTTTGGGGGTTAACAAGATCCGTATTGGTCTTGCAAAGCTGCATCAGTATGGTGTAGTTTGAGTAGACCAGTTGTGTCTACGTGTGGATACTGTCAGAGATTCAGTGGGTTTCTCAGTGGTGTAGTCAGTTCATTTTCCAGCACAGTTCATGGGGAGAAGACCATGGGTTACTTGGCAGTTGAAGCAGAGGGTGTTTCCAGCGGGTTGGGAGCAGTGAAGCCTTCAAAGTAAGGTCCGTGGAATCCTATGATCGAAGGAAGATCAGGATTTGACCTTGTCTCTTAAAAACTCAGTTGGGGCCCGAATAGGAGAAGTGTTTTCTCTGGTCTGTGGGTTCAGTAAGGAGGCATAATCTCTGGACTTTGGCGAGTGCGCTTGTGTTTAGAAGGAGATGGTGGAATAGTTCGATGGGGTCACTTGGATTGCTGTAGCTACAGAGTCCCGCAGAGTGGATCATCAAGAGCTATTTTCCACGCCCCAGAGTTCGAGGGTTGACAAGATCCAGATTGATCTTGTGAAGTTGCATCAGCAGGGTGTAACTTGTGTAGACAAGCTTGTCTACGTGCGAAAGTTGCCAAAGACTCAGTTGGAGTTTCCAGAAAGGTAATCAAGTCCGTTTTCCAACACAGTTTCATGGGGAAAAGACCGTGGGTTACTTGGTATACTGAAGCTGCCGAAGATGCCAGAGAGTCAGCTGTATTCTCCAGAAATGTAATCAGTCAGTTTGCCTTAGTCGTCGATGAAGCCGAATCAGAGATGATTCCCGCCTAGGCGCCCTTATGCGTGCAGTTGGAACAATTTTGTTGAGGTAGTGGCCGTGGGTTACTTGGCAGTCTGAAGCGTGAAAGGTCAGGCACTTGACCTTGGTCTCTTAACTCAGTATGGAGCCCGCAGAAGGGATGTTTGATTCTCTTTGGTTCTTGGGTTTGAAGAAGGGACGTGGTGATCTCTTGACTCCGTAGAGAGCAAGAAAGGAGCGTAGTGAACTCTTGGCTTGGGTCTGAAGAAGAGGTGGATTGAAGTTGGTCTCTTAACTCAGTATGGAGCCTGCAGAAGGGATGTTTGATTCTCTTTGGTTCTTGGGTTTGAAGAAGAGGCAGTATTCTCTTGACTCCGCAGAGAGCCTGGAAAGAGCGTAGTGAACTCTTGGTTTGGGTCTGAAGAAGAGATGGGGTAACCTTGGCTCCGGATTGGGCCCTGGTGTGGAGTTTGTCTCCTTGTGGTTTCCTGCCAGTGGAGTTTGCTGGCATCGGGGACGTCACCAATCTTTAAGTAGAGGAGATTATAAGGGATGTTAATGCTTCAACATCCCCCAGCCATTCACGAGTTTGGTTCGTCCATGATCAAGCGATTGATAAGCTTTATTTGCGTAGTGATTTGAGTGAGTGCAAGTCCGAAGCTACCAAAGCGATGAAAAGTGAATCAATGAGAAGCAAAGCCTGTGTCAGTTCCAAGTTTATGTGAACCGTTGGCCAAGCTGGTGTCAGTTCCTTTTTAAGTGAACCGTGGGCACGATCCGTGCAAGCCTTGTGCGGGTGTTCTTGTGAGCAGTTCTGTGGTCTCAGGTTTCATGAAGCAAAGGCAAGTGTGTCTTGGGCTGAGAGTGATCAGAGCCGGGAGGGAATTGTTCATTGTAATCATACCAGTGGACCCGAGCATTATCGGCTGAGCCCGACTCGGTGTGGTTGTTGTGTATGCGGCTAATTGGCCTTGATTTATTGTACATTGGACCGGATTGTCCTGTTATGTGAATAAAGTACACGTTCCTCCCAGTTTCTTGCATTGTGCGAATGTCCATTGTGTGTTGGGCTTATTTCCCGATCTTTGCAAGTGAATGTTTTTTTTCCACTGCTAATCCTTTTATCATGCAAGTTTGTTTTCCACTCGGTTTGTGGTAAGCTTGTGCAGGTGAAAACTGAAGGCGTAGTCCGTAGTCCTTGCGAATCCCGCCGCAAAGGGGGATTCTCGATGGGTCAAGCGGTGCCGCACGTGGGTTCTCGGCTTCGCTAAGCTAGCCCTGTGACAATACGCAAGGGATTTTGAGTTCACTTAACATCAAGTTATTTGAATACTTCTCTAACACAAACAATGGTCAAAGACGTAATGCATGAATGGGGATTTTGTTTGCAAAACCCTTATCTATGCTATCATTATTGTCCTTGTCAATGAAAGAGCAACGCGCCTTTCACTTCTTACATCATCACATCCAACCAAACCAAACCAAACATTCTCAGACCACTAACATTATCATAGCCAATTCACACTAGTTTCTATGAAAACAAATACACATGGAAACTATCGATCACACAATTTATGCCAAGCATAAACCATTACTTGCTGAAGCATAAGCATACTCATTTGATTTTTAGCATACATCCATCACTAATATGGACACTTGCTAGGGATGGAAAACCCTATCACCAATGTTACAGAATACACCATCACATAATATGGAAAAGGCTGTAACATCATCACACACTCATCATTTCAAGCATATACCATCACACATATGGGAAATGCTAACAACCCTAACCTGACCAAACCAACCTATCAACCAGCCTAAACTACATTGGTCTGAGGCCCTTCAAATAGAGGCTATGTAGGCAGCACTTAGATGACATGACATATTCTGGGGTTAGCTCGGCCACATCCGTTTGTTCGTCTACTTGATGGACAAACCATTTAACCTTTAACCATGACTTAACCTAGTCCAACCCACATCCATAACCGACCCTCTTCCTCCCTTTTAGGGTGAACTACATTGGCCTAAGGCCCTCCAAACAGGGGCTATGTAGGCAGCACTAAGTTGACATGGGGTCCTCTGAGGTTAGCTCAGCCATTCCTTCGTCCATCCATCTAATGGACCAACTATCTATACCAACCCAAAATCATGACCAAACAACCATCCCTAACACTGTAGAAGTCACCTTAGATTTCTCATGGGGCACATTAGAGATCATGTACATCTCCTTGACCACAACACATGCCACCTGAGATCATACCATGACTCAGCCCGACTCGACCAATGACCTTGGGGATCGCAACTATCTCCTCAGACCACGACCACTTTTGAGACAACTATGCCTTGGTTGTTTTGATTGCATGTATGCTACCTCACGAATAGTTAGCAAAATTATGCGTAACCCACATTATGACCCTCACACGTATTATTGGATCACGATCAAGTTGATTCCCAATATTTGTGACATTTTCATATTTTCTAAGAGCACTTCTTGAGCCCGAGATACTTGGAACATGATGACCATTGGAGCTACAACTTGAATCGTTTAATCCAATCAGCTATGACTAAATGCTGGGGACCGGTTATTTCAATTTTAACACTCCTCGACTTTTGACTGCGATAATTTGACCTACCTATCACGTGAAGTGGTATACGTGCAATCTCAACTTTTACAACGTTCACACTCAAACTTCACCATATCCATCCACTATCTTTCAAATCGACACCCGATATCAAGTTACCTTTCATCAACTCCCACTTTGAGGGAAAATACCTCATCCCACATCTTGGGCAGCCAACACTTATTTTTTGTCTTGCAGTTCATTAGAACAACCAACAGGACAAAAATGACTTTATTCCATATCTGGAGCAACTTACTCTTGTTTTTGTCTTGCAGTTCGTCAAGAACAACCAAGACAAAAAGGGGCAAATGTAGACACCAAAATTGTGTCTACTCCTTGATCAACCCCCCTTGGTCCCCTTGGTCCACTTCTAAACATTTCTAACCCACACACTTATTAATTTAAAATAAATTACTTATTTTAAATTAATAACACCACCTTTGACACATCACCCATGACACCTCACCTTGCCCTTGGATACCCCCATTTATCACGCTATGACAAATCATAATTACCTAAGACCTATTTCAACCCTCTCACTAATCCTTGCGCCTATTAAACCCACCATTCAAACCGTTCACCAATGACAGCTGAACTTGGCAGACGAAGGAACGAGCAAAAGGCTAAAAATAGCCTTTTTGCCCATCTTCTAGCCGCTGACGTCGGTTACCCGTTGATCGACGCCGATGGAATCACTGACGTCGATTGCTTAAAACCAAATTCTACTAAATGCGGATCGAATGCTAATTCTCTTGCTCTCAAAATTTGACCTCTCTCTCCTAGACACACACCAATCATCACAGGCTACAAGAACTCTGCATTAGTCACTCCACACCTGATTGAAACATTGCAAGAAGTCTTCTACATTAATCGTATCGGGAACAAGCGTTCACACCTCTGATTCTTCATCAAGCAAGAGCTAAGTATTCTTATTCTATTTCATTTCAGTAATTTAGAAAGCATTAGACATTAGCTTCTATTTAGCATTTCTAAATATCATCAACCAGACCTGACTTTCTTCTTGGAGAGGCTGAGAGGCCTTCCCCATATCCGTACTCCTTTTGACAACCTATTATTTACCCCTTGTCCCTCTTAAGACTATATTGACTTCCCTACAATCTTTCATGGACCTATGAACTCCTACAGACCTCTTAGACTCCTCTATCGCCCATAAACCCATCCAAAACCCATCCAAGGCCATTGCCCTAACTGACATCGACCACTTCCCCTACCGACGTCGACAGAGTAACCGACGTTGGTAACCTTGACTAATCGACGTCGGCATAACTACCGACATCGGCGACTATGACAGACCGACAACAGAATACATTTACACATTATCTCTATTTCTTTTGTTTAGTCTTTCACCATTTCTCTTTCTAACAACACTCTTTTATCAACTAGTGGACTATCATCCCTCAAGGAAGTCTTTGCACTTCTGGGACCGAGCTTTGCTTGGCAATCCACCATATATCTATCTAACATTTTCTTTGTTTAAGACTTTCTTATCTACATGTGTCGTCCTCCACAGCTAAATAGGAGCTCCTTCAATCGTCTAGATACTGTACGCAATTTCATCCGGGTATCATCTAACCCCTGACCATTACCTTTTAGTTTCTTATTTCTTTTGAATGTGAAAAGTGAAAAAAAAAATGTTCATCCCTGGTGGGACCACTTTCACAATCAAACATCTAAACATACTTGAGACAAAGCCCAACTAAGATTTCATCACCTATCGGATACCTTACCCTTCTTGGCAATCCTACTTAGACTTCACTACCAAGGGGAGAACCCACTCTATTCTCTGGTAGAGTATAAACTCTATAAAAAATATTTATATTGGCTAAGCGAAAAAAAAAAATTGTTCACCAAACTTGTATGTTTCAGCCTCAGAAAACCAGAATGTGTGTTTGACAACCAAAAAGTCAGGGTTTAAACTTGCTATTTTGAGAAGAAATATTTTTGACAATAACCGACATCGATTTTTCCATCGACGTCGACAATTATTTCACCGACATCGGTTATCTGACCAACATCAGCAGCTTACTTCACCGACATCAGTTTTTATACCGACGTCGGTCACTATCAAATATATTTCTTCTCAAAATAGCAAGTTTAAAACCTGACTTTTTGGCTGTCAAACACACATTCTAGTTTTCTGAGACTAAAACATACAATTTTTAGAACCTGAATCTATTTTGCCTTGGATGGTTTTGACACGTAATCAATCTAAAACTCTTGTTGACCACGCAAGACAACAACCACTCCCGCCTTCGCCTTCTATATCAAGTCCCCAAATGGAGTATAATTCAAAAACTAAACGTACTCCTATCCAACCAACCCCAACTCAACCCCCTATTGTTCCCGAAGGGGACCAAGACTTTGAAAAGTTTCTTGACCTCAATGTCAAGGCTCTTCAACACTATCTCGCGAGAAGTCAAACGCGAGACTCTTCAGGTAAAACAGTTTATGGGATGCCAACTTCTTTAGTTCAAACGTCGATCATATCAACAGCCTCCGTAACCCAACCCATGGTCACCCAGGCCATTGCCTCAACTAACAACCAGACCATGACCAATCTTCAAAGTGTGACCTCTCCTTCTGTTTCTGGACCTACTTCCATTGGGGTTTCTGTACCCCCTCAACCAAAAACCATTCAGCAAAGTTCTATACCATTTCAGAACTTAATTGTCTCTATCCCACCTACTCTTGCACCCATAAATACAAGAGTGGCTACTTATCTTTTAGCTAGTGTTGCCCCCATCCAACCACCTTTAGCGACATCAAGCCAAGTTGTGCCCTCTAGATTCATGACACAACCACCCTTGACTTCAACCCCAGTCCCTACGACTAGTTACCAATATGTTGAGCCGATACAAGCACAACCAACTATGTCATATGCTCCACCTAACACCTTTCAAATGCCTTACAATCTAGGGGGTGCCCCACCTGCAAATCCATCAATTGATCTAATCAAGATGTTGATGGATAAGATGTCTAATCTTGAGACATCTATTTCTGGTTCAAGAAATATTCTCTCATATGAATAAATCTATAATGAACCTATTCATCATTCAGTGCCAATCTGACCATATCTTAGTCAGTGAAAACTTTCCAAGTTCACTCGCTTTCAGAATAAGAAGGACCCACAACAACATCTATGAGCGTTCAGACACACCTGTTACCTTATAACACATGATGATGCGTTGTTACTACGCACATTTTTTATGTCGCTTTCTGGTGCTGCCCTCGACTGGTATAGTTCTATTACCAATCACTCTATCTTTTCCTTCACTCAACTCGCCCAATTATTTCTCGACCAGTTTTCAATCAACATAACTAAAAATGTCTCCATCACGGACCTATATTCTATCAAACAATTCGACGACGAATCAATAGCCAATTTCATTGCTCGATGGAGAAATTTAATCAACCAACTCTCTTTTTTTTACCTCAACCTGAGCTCATCGAGCTCTTTTCACAAGTATGTGCCAAACACATCTCATCTACTTTGCGGGTCCAAACATTCAGCCAATTTGACGAAGCTTTCACCATGGCTAGAAAGCTTGAACTCTGTGCTGTCGAAGAAAATAAAGTCAAATTGTATAGTAAAAATACTGACGCAAAATCAAATGACCCTTCATCCAAATCTTCTTCCTCCAATTCCAAATCCAAGGGATCAGCAAATGCTGTGGTACTTAGATCATCATCATCGACCACAACTAACCAATCCGAACCTTCCACATCTCAAAGCATTACACGACAATTCCAACAACGATACATACAACATCAGTATAGTCCAATAAGAGAATCATACGCGTCCGTGTTGGATAAACTAGTCAAACAGGGAGTCCTCAAGCTCCCCCAAATTCAACCACCACTGTAATTTGACCTTTCGAAATTTATCCCTGCATGGTTAGGGAAAATGACTTTTATCATTATCACCGTGTCAAAGGCCATGACACAGACAATTGTAAAACCCTTAAGAATATCATTCAGGACATGTTAGATAAAGGTGATCTTGTCTTGGATAACTCAAACGTGCCACCTAACCAAAACATAGACATTTTTAGACAACCTTTCTCTAACCATTCCCCTAGCTAAAACAACATACAGACGATGGCCGATGATTCCCACGAGCGTAATATACGCATAGTCAACACGGTCTTTTCTGTCATTCCTAACCAACCTCTCCCACAGTCTGAAGAGGTTAGTCAACCTATTTGTCTACCACAGGAAGAAGAGCCTTCTTCTCTTATTTGTCCACCACAGGTAGAAGAGCCTTTTTCTCCTATTTCTCCTCCACAGGTGGAAGAACCTTCTTCTCCTATTAGTTCTCCATCTACCCCTCTTATATTAGAGGACACTTTAACCATACCAACACCACTAGCCCCACCTTCATCTTTCCTACTACCAATGGAGGACCATACCTTTCTTGCTCTTCAATCCCAAGTAGAAGGTACACTCATCCCTGAAATGTGACTCTTGAAGAGTCACATTCCCCAATTCCTTCTCCACCAAGAGAAGAACTTGTCTCTTCACCTACTTCGATCGAAGACGATCTAGTAATGGCTCTCTCAAACCTTTGGCTCAAAATCGCTGCATCTAACACATTTTTGGTCTCACAACCACCCACATCTTCTAAAAAACCAAAGTCTTGACCAACATCTTCTAAACCATTCTCTCGATTGGCAGAGAACTTAGGATTTCTCCATTCGAGAAAGTTAGAGCATGAGGCATCATGCGAGCGACTTAAAGCTCCTTATCTTACACATCCTGCTCCATCTCATACTAACGACCCTCCTTTGACAAAATCTCCCAAAGTCTCCAACAAGGACCAGGCTTTTACTTCCAAATCTTCAGAAGCTCAACCGTCTGCATCTGAACCTAAACCCTCACAAATATCCACCATACCAAAACTGGTTAAATCCCTCGGTGCTCGCCCCATATCTAACCTCACTCACCCACAAGTGAAGGTAGACTTGAACCTTGCCTCGCAAAATAGTGGTCCTCAAACAAAACTACAGAAGGCTACTAAAACACGTCGGAGAACTCCACCATCATCATTGCCCTTTATTTTAGGCCCCCATCCTTCTACCTTAATACGAGTGCTCCCTACTTCAACACCTATCAAAAACAAGTTGCCTCCATTACTCCCTTTACCCACCAAAAACATACCTCCTCTAAAAAATTCGGCACCCCTCACAAAGAAAGTGTCATCTACACGAAGGGCCCCACCACCAACCCAAAAGGTGGTACATATATCTCCCTCAACAACTCTCAAACAAAAGTCATCAACACCTAGTGCATTAACAAGTACAGACCCCTTAGTAGGTTCATATGCTTTGATACTACGCCGACTTTTGAAAACTTCTAACATCACTCTTCCACTTATTAAACTATTTCAACCTCTCGGACCAAAACTGTCGTGGTTCGATGACACTAAAATTTGCCAATATCATTGCACTCTTGGGCATGACATTGAAATTTTTTGTGCCCTTAACTTTGTCATCCGCCAATTCATATAAAAGGACACCCTTCTTGTTGAGGATACTGTCAACAAATCTCCAACACCATCTAATGTCTCTCCAACCTCTCCACCTTCATCGAGATCTCATCATCAGACTATGGTCCCTTTATCTCTTTCGTCCCCTTTATTCGAGATTAACACCATCAATGTGGCCACTAGATCACAAACTTTAAAGGATAAAGCAAAAGAGAAAGCTGCTATTTCTTGGACGTACCCATTTGTCAAGCCTGCTCAACCACCCAAACCCAAGATTTCTATCTTGGGTACATCCCAACCAACTTCTTTGGAGGCAATCCGTGATTTTATGGTGAAACAGCTTCACCAAACTCCCATGAAGATGGCTTTATATGATCTCATTCGAAGCTCTCCATAACATCGTCAAGCTTTAATCAAAGCTTTACAAGCAGTGGAGGTCCAACCTGAGGACCCCCAACCATTAGCTGCCTTAGTCTAATCATTACCCACCACCACCTCTATTACCTTTAGTGATTCTAAAATTCTTACCTCCAACTTGGAAGATCAGGATGCTGCCTTTTTCATCACAACCTACGTTGATCGAACTCGCATTAAGCGAGTTATGATTAATAGGGGTGCCAGCATCAATATCATTTCCACCCATGCCTATGACCAATTAGCCCTCTCAAAGAATTGTGTGGCAAAAACCAACACAATTCTTTGATATTTTAATGACACCACTACCACTACCATTGGCACTGTCGTCTTAGATATTCGTGTTGGACCACGAACAATTTTGGAGCTCTTCTACATCATCGAGGTAGAGTTCTAATACAACATGTTATTAGGATGACCTTAGATCCGTGCCATGGCCTGTGTCCCTTCTACATTACACCGTTGTGTCAAATTTGAACACGACGATCAAGTCCATGTCATTCCCGTAGACCCCTCCCCTTTCAAGACATGCAACACAATTTATCGACCCATCGATGTTTTCATTCCTTTCAAGACATCGACCTAAACACTACCTTCACCTACGAAACCTTCAACAAGTACATAAACGGTGGTTACACCTACACCACCTCTTCAAGTGACAACAAAAGACCCTATAGAAGATATCTTCCAACATCTTTTACTTGGGGAGTATCGTTTACTCACCTTGGACAAGTTCTAGACTCCTCAAGAGTATGGAGAACTTCATCACGATCCTAGCTATGACCATCGTATCAAAATGGTCATCCCTTATGGTCCTCTCAATTTTCAAACAAATCTCATCTATGGAGGGCTAGATCGAGCTCCCACGGATGGGAATTCTCTTTCATCACGCCAACCATTTACATCTGACTTCTCTTTTTTTGGCAACCCAAACTTTGCTCATACCTATCTTTATAGGTGTGCATGGAAGGGCTTTGGCTTTGGGCGCTACGAACAAGGCTCCCACCAGCCCGTCGAACCACCAAATGATGAGGCCATAAAGAATACCAAGAAGCGACATGGCCTGGGTTTTGAAGAAGCTACTGAAACTTCTAAAAACCCCGCCCCGAACCTAACATAGACCAATCACCTCCAAACTCGCTTATTCCTCCATCTTCACCTACGGAGTCGGTGGTTTCCATCCCTCCTAATTTTTTTTTCATAAACACCATTCGCTTGGAACCCCTAACCTATCGACTAGGTGGGGTATCCAGGTCTCTCCCTCTCATTTATCCAAACATGATAGACGATGAATCTGCTACCATCAACACTGTCTAATGTGTGGATGATGATGCCATTCTCACCTACATGGGTGCAGACGACTCTTTCATCCAACGATCACTTCCTTCAGAAATGCAGATTATGTTAAATGAATTGATCATTGACATTAACCTTCCATCTTTCGATGTTCCTCGCATTTTAATGATTGGTCAATCTTTGGACGCCCAAAAACAAATTGACTATACCAAATTCCTTTCAGACCATAGCAAAGCCTTTGCTTAGACCTATAGCGATATGCCTAGCATTGACCCTAACATTGTCATCTATAACATCGTCACAAACCTAGAAGCTAAGCCTGTCAGGCAAAAGCTTCACAAAATTCATCTTCACATTGTACTCCTTGTCAAAGAGGAGCTTCAACGTCTTCTCTTCGTATCCTTTATCCGACCCATTGATTATCTGCAGTAGGTGTCAAATATCGTCCCTGTCACCAAAGCAACTGGGGGGATCCGAATCTGTACTGACTATCGTGACCTTAACCTAGCTTGCCCAAAAGATGATTTTCCTCTACCCAACATCGACCAACTTGTTGATCTTACGGCTGGTCATGAGATGCTATCACTCATGGACGGGTTTTCAAGATATAACCAAATTCTGATTGCGCTAGAAGATCAGCACAAAACTACCTTCATCACCCCATGGGGGACTTTTTGCTACAGGGTTATGCTTTTTTGCCTAA
Source organism: Torreya grandis (assembly GCA_037957365.1). Taxonomy (NCBI): domain Eukaryota; kingdom Viridiplantae; phylum Streptophyta; class Pinopsida; order Cupressales; family Taxaceae; genus Torreya; species Torreya grandis. Next base: position 1,043,998 of record JARHVA010000042.1, read on the forward strand.
AAAATGCAGGCGCCACATATCAACGCGCCATGACCTACATCCTTCATGATCTCCTCCACAAAATCATGGAGGATTATGTGGATGACCTACTAGGCAAATCTAAGCTCCGCCGTGACCATTTAACTATTATCAAAATCATATTCACTCACCTCCTCCAATACAATGTTCGACTCAACCCCAAGAAATGCATCTTTGGGGTTATCTCTGGGAAGCTTTTAGGCTTCATCATTTCCCTTCGTGGCATTGAGATTGATCTCGCTAAGATAAGAGTTATACTCGAGATGCCGCCACCTACTAGTCTAAAGCAACTTCGCAGCTTGCAAGGGAAGCTTCAATCTATCCATCGCTTCATCTCGCAGCTTTCCGACCGATGTCAACCCTTTCATCACCTCCTCAAGATAGATGTCTCCTTTAATTGGGATATGGATTGCCAAGAGGCTTTTGAGGCTCTTAAGCATTATCTGGTCTCTCCACCAGTCCTCATTCCACCTAAAGAAGGTCAACCCTTCTATCTTTACATCTCAGCAACAAATCATTCTTTAGGTGCCATGATCGCGCACTGAGATGAACAACATCATGAGCAAGCAGTTTATTACATAAGCCGAACGCTCATTGATTATAAAACTCGGTATACTCATACTGAAAATTTTTGCTTGGCATTAGTCTTTGCCGCTACCAAACTCCGTCATTATCTCCTTAATCACAAAACTTACGCCATCACTCATACCGACCCTCTCAAGTACATGCATTCCAAGCCATATCAAAACCAACGTATGGCTCGTTGGCTCATGCTTCTTGCTGAGTTTGATTTGGAATTTGTCCAACAAAAATCTATAAAGGGGTAAACGATTGCGGACCAACTAGTGGATGCTCCTCTACCTGACAACCAACCCTCTCATTGTGAATTCCCTGATGAATCTATCGCCACACTCTCCACTGATGGCATCTTTTATCAAATGACAATGTTCTTTGACGGATCCAAATGTCAACTTGGTGGAGGAGCAGGGGTCATTCTCATTCCTCACAATGGTGAGCCCATGCCTCTATCTTTTAAACTTGACTTTGAATGTACCAATAATATGACTGAATATGAAGGCTTAATTTTGGGACTTCAAACCACCCTTTTCTTAGGCATCAAGACAATCAACATCTTTGGCGACTCACAACTAGTCGTCAATCAAATCAACGGTTCATATGTCTGTAAAAATAAAGTTTTGCAAAGGTACAAACACCGTGTTGACACCCTGCTAGAATCTTTCGACCATTACCTCTTGCAAACTGTTCCTTGATCTATGAATAAGTTTGCCGACACCATGGCCTCTCTCGCCTCACGCATTCCATCCTCATCATCTTTCTCGAGAATTTATGTTATGATACATCATTTGGCGTTACCTTCATAAATCTCCACTAACATCAACCTCGTCAGCACCATCGACTCTAGCCCACAAGATGTTTGGTATAAACAACTTGTGGACTACTTAACTTATTCTATTGTCCCCCTGATCTCTCTAGCAATGCGTAATGGGTTTTATCAAAAGCACAGCTCGATATACTATGCTAGAGGGTCTTCTCTATAAACGAGGTTTCGATGGCCTCCTTCTTCGATGTCTAACCTCCACTGAAAAGTCTCACGCTATCAAACAAGTCCATGATGGGATTTGTAGAGGGCATTTCAGTGGTAATGTGGTTGCCAAGCGCATCCTTCGCCTAGGCTATTATTGGCCCACTCTTCATCAAGAATGCAACGACTATGTTCGGCATTGTATCAAATGCCAACAACACGCTAACTTACTTCACGTCCCTAGCCACACTCTACAAGTCGCTAAGGATTTTTGGCCTTTTTCCCAAAGGGGCTTAGATCTAATCAGTGAGATTAACCCTCATTCATCTCTTCAACATCAATCCATTATCACCGCAACTGAATACTTCACTAAATGGGTGGAAATGATTCCCCTTGTCTCTACTAAAGTTGACAAAATCGTCGACTTCATCAACACCCACATCATCTGTCGTTTCGGTGTACCCCACAAGATCATCACCAAAAACGACAAATCATTCAAAAACAAAAATGTCTAGAAACTTTGTGACTCATTTGGCTTCAAGCTCAACTTCTCTTCACCTTACTACCCACAAGCAAATGGGCAGGCCGAGGCTTCCAACAAAATTTTAACCAAAATCCTCATGAAAGTGGTCAACAATATTGGAAGGGATTGGCACATCCACATTCCCTTCACTTTGTGGGCCTATCGCACTAGCATCTGAACCCCTACGGGTGCTACACCTTTCTTTCTAGTGTATGGAACAGAGGCTGTTCTACCTCTTGAAGTACAGATACCTTCTTTACGCATCTCTTTACATGACATACTTTCTAACGATGACTTTCATCAAGATCATTTAGCTCAACTTGAGTTACTTGACGAACATCGCCTTGCTGCCCTCAACCATCTCCACATTTACCAAAATCGCATCAAACGTGCCTATAACAAAGATCTGAGAGAACGAGATTTCAAAATCAGAGACCTCATCCTCAAAGAAAACCAACACGTGACCAATATGAAAAGAAGTAAATGAGACAAGTTTGCTCCTAATTGGCTCGGACCTTATATCATAACACACAAGTATGGATCAGGGACTTATCGTCTGTCTTTTCTTGAAGGCTGGCCAGAACCTGAGCCCCTTAATGCCTTGCATCTATGACCATTCTACTGTTAATCAAGTAATCATTCACTTGATGTTTAACTTGAGCTCATCCCTTGAGCAACCCCCATCATCATCATTCCTATTCCTTTCCACCCTTTTTCCCTACAAACATTAGTCAACCCTTTGGTAAAGCATGAATGCTTTGTCCTTATAAAAGGGAAACCCACAAACCTCTATAGTCAAGTCCATGACCAAAAGTCTAGTAAAAAAAAATAAAAAATAAAAAAAATTGGGATGCCTATACAAAGGTCATAAACTATAAATGTAGGCTGCTCTCTTGAAGGACAGCTACATCATTGCTATAATTAATAGACTGCTCCCTTAAAGGATAGCTATTCAAAGACATTCAAAGCAGAATATAGACCACTCCCTTGAAGGATGGCTATACACAAATTTTGCTCTAAACAACACTCTCTCACAAGCTTCTCGCATCGATTAGCTTCACATATGACCACAAAACAAAACAACATCCCCACGTGGACTTCCCGCATCTATTAGTCTACCAAAAAAAAAAAAAAAAAATTTGACTGACAAACTATTGAGTCATTGACTTGCCTATAGTCGTTCTCAGGGTCACCTATAAAAGGGGCAAAGTTATCCTTGCTAAAAAGGGTTACGCTATCCTCACATCTCACATAATCAAACCTATTATTCCAACATACGCAATGGGATTTTGAGCTCACTTAACATCAAGTGATTTGAATACTTCTCTAACACAAATAATGGTCAAAGACGTAATGCATGAACGGGGCTTTTGTTTGCAAAACCCTTATCTATGTTATCATTATTATCTTTGTCAATGAAAGAGCAATGCACCTTTCACTTCTTACATCTTCATCACATCCAACCAAACCAAACCAAACATTCTCAGACCACTAACATTATCATAGCCTATTCACACTAGTTTCTATGGAAACCAATACACATGGAAACTATCGACCACACAATTTATGCCAAGCATAAATCATTACTTGCTGAAGCATAAGCATACTCATTTCATTTTTAGCATACATCCATCACTAATATGGACACTTGGTAGGGATGGAAAAATCTATCACCAATGTTACAGAATACACCATCACATAATATGGAAAAGGCTGTAACATCATCATACACTCATCATTTCAAGCATGTACCATCACACATATGGGAAATGCTAACAACCCTAACCTGATCAAACCAACCTATCAACCAGCCTGAACTACATTAGCCTGAGGCCCTTGCAACAAGGGCTATGTAAGTAGCACTCAGATGACATGACATCTTCTGGGGTTAGCTCGATCACATCCGTTTGTTCGTCTACTTGATGGACCAACCATATTACCCTTAACCATGACTTAACCTAGTCCGACCCCATCCATAACCGACCCTCTTCCTGCCTTTTAGGGAGAACTACATTGGCCTGAGGCCCTTCAAACAGGGGCTATGTAGGCAACACTCAGTTGACATGGGGTCCTCTGAGGTTAGCTCAGCCATTCCTTCATCCATCCATCTAATGGACCAACTATTTATACCAACCCAAAATCATGACCAAATAACCAGCCCTGACACTATAGAAGTCACCTTAGATTTCTCATGGGGCACATTGGAGATCACGTACATCTCCCTAACCACAACACACGTCACCTGAGATCATACCATGACTCAGCCCGACTTGACCAATGACCTTGGGGATCGCGACTATCTCCTCAGACCACGACCACTTTTGAGACAACTATGCCTTGGTTATTTTGATTGCATGTCTGCTACCTCACGAATAGTTAGCAAAATTATGCGCAACCCACATTATGACCCTCACACGTATTATTGGATCGAGAGCAAGTTGATCTCTAATATTTGTGACATTTTTGTGTTTTTCAAGAACACTTCTCGAGTTTGGGATACTTGAAACACGATGACCATTGGAGCTACAGCTTGGATCGTTTAACCCAATCAGCTACGACTAAATGCTGGGGACCGATTATTTTAATTTTAGCACTCCTCAACCTTTGACTGCGATAATTTGACCTACCTATCACGTGAAATGGTATACGTGCAATCTCAACTTTTGCAGCGTTCACACTCAAACTTCACCATATCCATCCACTATCTACCAAATCGGCATCTGATATCAGGTTACCTTCTCTCGACTTCTGCTTTGAGGGGGAATACCTCATCCCACATCTGGGGCAACCAACACTTATTTTTTGTCTTGCAGTTCATCAGAACAACCAACAGGACAAAAACAACCTTATCCCATACCTGAGGCAACTTACTCTTGTTTTTGTCTTGCAGTTCGTTAAGAACAACCAACAAGACAAAAATTGGCAAATGTAGACACCAAAATTATGTCTACTCTTTGGTCAACCCCCCCTTGGTCCCCTTGGTCCACTTCTAAACATTTCTAATCCACACACTTATTAATTTAAAATAAATTACCTATTTTAAATTAATAACACCACCCTTGACACATCACCCATGACACCTCACCTTGCCCTTGGATACCCCCATTTATCACCCTATGACAATTCTTAATTACCTAAGACCTATTTCAATCCTCCCACTAATCTTCGCGCCTATTAAACCCGCCATTCAAACGGTTCGCTAATGGCAGTTGAACTTGGCAGACGGAGGAACGAGCAAAAGGCTAAAAATAGCCTTTTTACCCATCTTCTAGCCGCTGATGTTGGTTACCCTTCGGCCGACGTCGACTGAATCGCTGACGTCAGTTGCTTAAAACCAAATTCTCTCAAATCACATACTCAAATGCTAATTCTCTTGCTCCCAAAATTTGACCTCTCTCTCTCTCTCTCTCCAGGACGCACACCAAGCATCATAGGCTACATGAACTTTGCATCAGTCACTCCACACCTGATTGAAACATTGCAAGAAGTCTTCTACATCAGCCGCATCGGAAACAAGCGTTCACACCTCTGATTTTTCAGCAAGCAAGAGCTAAGTATTCTTCTTCTATTTCATTTCAGTAATTTAGAAAGCATTAGCAATTAGCTTCTATTTAGTATTTCTAAATATCATAACCAGACCTGACTTTCTTTCTGGAGAGGCTGAGAGGCCTTCCACATATCCTTACTCCTTTTGACAACCTATCCTCTACCCCTTCTCCCTCTTAAGACTCTATTGACTTCCCTACAATCTTGCATGGACCTCCAAACTCCTACAAACCTCCCAGACTCCTCTGTCACCCATAAACCTGTCCAAAACCTATCCAAGGCCATTGCCCTGACTGACATCGACCATTGCCTCTATCGATGTAGGAAAACTAACCGACGTTGGCAACCTTGACCAACCGACGCTGGCAGAACTACCGACGTCGGTGACTGTGACAGACTAACAACAGAATATATGTATGCATTATCTCTATTTCTTTTGTTTAGTCTTTCACCATTTCTCTTTCTAGCAACACTCTTTTATCAACTAGTGGACTGTCATCCTTCAAGGAAGTCTTTGCACTTTTGGGACCGAGCTTTGCTTGGCAATCCACCATATATCTATCTAACATTTTCTTTGTTTAAGACTTTCTTATCTACATGTGTCGTCCTCAATAGCCAAAGAGGAGCTCCTTCAATCGTCTGGATACGGTGCACAACTTCATCTGGGTATCATCTAATCCCTGACCATTTCCTTTTAGTTTTTTATTTCTTGTGAATGTGAAAAGTGAAAAATGAGTAGAAACAAATATAGGAACACTTTACAAACTTATGAACCCATTCCACATGATCTATAATCCCTCCTTAAGTGTCCATATCCATCATATTACCCTTCTGCTTAAGCACAAAATGCTTAAACAATATTATGTACTCACAATCATTATGAACAAACACACGTTCACCCTTTAAACTATTGTTCATACTACATATAAATGGTCAAACATTCATAATGCACACATGAAATCCTCATATATTCTACAACATTCCTCAATAGCCAATTCATCAAGATATATCTAAATAATATCAAAACAAACTCGGACAATCTTCTCGGGTCACTTATAGTCTATGCATGAACACACAATCAACTTTGAACCTTAATATATTTGAATGTACCCACTTCTAGATCTTCAAATTAGGTTCATTAGATGTGCCATGGATTCATATTAATCTTTACATTTTACCATATGAGAAAATTCTTCTAGATCAAAATATATAGCGCAAAAACTAGACATTGGGCTTTCCCTTGTTAATTTTGAATATTTAAATAACAACGGTCACATTTAAAATTTGACCACTTTGATTGCATCTCATATCCTCACTGCTCAGATCAATTACACACCATTGATTTTATTCAAACTTTAATTCATAGATGACAATGCTCAAATGCTAAACATTTGACAGTGGACCTCATCTCGTATAATCTAAAAACTTTGATTCAACGTGCTCCATCGATCTCTATGGATCAACCATGTCTTTAAATATCAACACTCACAATTTGATCAATCTATATAAACACCCAATCATCATTAGATCCTTATCCTTTACATTTATTGTTTAGTCATTAAACAACGTGCACTTGTTACCATCTCACTGCTTCCTGTCATCTTGGAATACACACGCTCCATTATTTTTTGTAAGATGCTCGATCTTTATCTTTGATAAACAACTATCATATTGACCCATTTGACTCTATGCACACTGTTGGATATGCAAGTATGAAATCCTATGAACTGTTGGATATTCACTAGGTCCAGATCTTTAACATCATGCAAATTGACTAAGTATGGGGGCCAACTACAATATGCCTGGAAAGCCTACTTTGGACCTTAATAACTTTTACTATGCTTAGACGCATGATTTTAAATTTGGATCACATGATCAAATTTAAAAGGAGAATCCATCCATATAAAAAAATAATCTTAAAACCTTTGAGTGTGTGAGATATAACATGATTAATCTGCTCACTTAGATTATTCTACCATAGAGCCAACTATGTCAAAATTTGCTTGGAAGGCCAACTTTGCACTTGCATAACTTTTGATGTGATTTGGTGCATAACTTAAAATTTAGTGAAAATAAACTAGGATAAAAAATGAAAAAACCCATATGATCATCTTGTTCTGAAACATCCACATGTGCGAGATACACCATCATCAAAATGCTTACTTGACTCTTCTTGCCACATTGCAAATTTGGCTAAGTATGAGAAAACACTATCAAAATGCCTAAGAGCTCAACTTTGTACCCATATATCTGTGACTGCACTTAAGTGCATGAACTAAGATTTAATGCATAAAAACTAGAGACTAATGTGATCACAACCATATGACCAAATCCCCTTGACTCATTCCCACGTGGCAATGGTGATATCATCAAACTGCCTACTCAAATTTTTTGCCTCTAGACCCAAACTGTCTAGATGAAAACTATGGACTACCAGATAAATTCCACTTATGCACACAAAAACTCAAAGTTTATAAAACATCTTAGGGACCTTTTTCAAATTCTCAATACTCCATACTCATCCCTAAACATCTCTAGCCATGCCATAACTGAAGATCAACCAAGCCAACTTTAAGCACACTAGGACAAACACATTACACACTTTGTCATTGTCACTTAGGATATCAAAGCACTTCATCCACTCACCAAAATAAATCCATGAACATCACCATGACATCATTGGAAACTCTCCAACAAGAGTTGTTTTCCTCATGTTCACATTAAGGGGGTGTAGATAGGATTAATATTGTTCACAAGGGGGTGAATGTTGAGGTGAGGTGTTCACATTATTAATATAAGGACATAAATATTGTTATTATAACAATATTACATTAATAGTTTATGGGTTAAATTTATTAGTGTGTGTTAGTTACTTGTATATATTATTAGTTATAATATATTCGTATATAGTGGGTTTTTGGTTGGAAGTTTATTTGTGAGAGATTTACAGAGTTGTATCTCCCCAATTATAGGAAATAAATTTCCTATATATTTGTAATCTTCCCATATGAATTTAATATGAAGAATATAATTATAGTGTGTTGAAATATTTGTCTTTGTGTAGTCGGCTCTTTTATTTATTGTACACATCTCTGAATCAGTTCTATTACATTATTCACCAAAACCTATGATGACTTGTGAATTATTTTTTAGTATCCGTTAATCCATGATTTAGGTAAGTTTCTAAGTTAGAGTTTTGGTTTATTCACAAAGATATACTCTTTAAATGATTTGTAAATTATTTTAAAGTTATCATTTAAAATAAAAAAAACTTCATGTCAAATAAGGTCTATCTCACAAAATTTGAACTTACAATTTGTTTGAAGGATAATAAAATTTTAGAAGGTTTATGATAAGGGTATACCCCATTTTTTCCATTTCACCCCCTACCTAGCTAAGATAGTTCCCAACCCTTTAATACAAAATGTGAAATATTCTAGTAAAGGGTGATTTAGGTACTTTCCACCATGGCTATGGATGCTTAATGATAATGGAACAAGACCTAGAGTGGAACTAGAGGTATCTCTATCAGAGCTATAGATATTTGGTCGGCAATGGAACAATACCGAGCCCCACCCCTCCATATTATACTTTGATTTACAAAAAAAGAAAGTCATGTGAAGCTCAAAATATAATAGATCCCAAATCATTTATCTTTTCTATATGATAAAATCATCAAAACATGGGTAAAAAACATCACTTTTCCAACACAAGATCATGTATAAAATGATTTAAATATGTTTCATAATAAGTTTAAATTTTTTCTAGATTATTTGATTTGTTAATCTTACTTTGTATAAATTGACAATTATATTCATAGTATTAAAGTAAAGATTTTAAGTTCTTAAATACTTACAAGTATTGTACCCATAAATTTGCCATTTGTTGTGAGCCATCACATCCAAACATTATCATGTTCGGGGCCATGTAAAATTTCCAAAAGATATTTAATTTTGATTTCCCAAGGTCATTTTTATTATGTTTTCACCTTTTAATACCCAAATTTTCACTTTGGCCTTGCTTTTTTCACAAAGTTATATCTATAAAAGCCTCTAATTATTGCATGTCCCCTTTTGTTGCATATCACATAATTATCTAATTTAAAACTTCATGTTTATCCTTTGCATAGTGTCTTGAGTGTAATGTGAGATATTAGGGATATTCCTTAGGGTGCATGAATGTCAAAGCTATTCAAACAATGTATAATCCATAATGTCTGTGCATAAACAAAAGGGCTATGCTAGGGGTAAGAAGGGTCCTGAACATTAAGATAGTGTGATATGTTATGGCATGGGTCCCATAAGTTGCCAAATATCATATGAAGACCTCATTAAAGATACATTAAGCAAACATGGGAATTTAAATTGGGATTTGACATAATTTATCAGCTCATTAATGAAAATCATGCCAACAGGAGTTGGGGCATTAGAAATTAGGGTTGATTTAATGAGATATGGTTGAAGAGTTAAACGTGCAATTAATTACTAGTGTTGTCTCAAAAATCAAATAGACATATCAAAGAGTATAACTAAGGGGAAATCTAGAGAGACACATTGATTCATACAAACCTACACATCAACATTGAGTGCCTTGGTCACTTACACAACTCTGTGTAATTTTGTGCACAACCTCTTCCATCTTGTGCACCGCATACATAGCTAGGGAACATGCTACACATACCCACACAACTTTTCACCACCATGCAACTCTATGCATCATGCACATTTTATGCAATACCTGAATCCATGCCAAAAAGAGCCAAGGACAACCACATGCACACCACCTAAAATGCACAAATCATGTGAAATCCAAAGGCTTAGTTGATGCAGGGTTGAGGGTAAATACCCCATGAAAAAAATATAGATATTCTATCTTAACTTTTGTTACCGATGCTCTACACAACACATTGTTTTTCACAACAATCACCACGTGTTACACCTTTATATGACCTTGACCAATTATGCAATGCACACCAATCAAACCTACATGTAACACCTAAATTTGAATGTAACCCTTTCACACTCTCAGAGATGATACATGACATAACACTTATCATCACACTGCATTTGGAGGTCAGAGATGTAACTATCAGAAGATGATGAGCCACAAGTGGAAGGATAAATGGTTTAACTTTCATAACTGATTTTTAGCTTTTATGGAATGTAATCTATTATATATATTCGTAACTTTAGTTAAGAGATAGTAGCAAAGTAGATAGTCATTCATCTTTTTCAAGAGTATGTAATGTAAAAAACACATAGATAAATAAATACATTTAATGTTCCTATTCTTTTTTTAGACACTAAAATATCATCACTCTCATGTCAAAATTGCACATCAAAATCATTTTTGACAATAATTTACAAAGTCACCAAAACACTCAAATTATTTCATACATCCTGCGTGCACATCTTGAAATGTATTGGGGCATCCTTGATTGTGGCAATTCATTTTACACAACCATTAGCTTTACTTAATTTATTTTGAGTCAAATTACAACTGCACAAGAGATATTTTGGATTAATTAGGTCAAATGATTCTTAGACTTTTAAAATTCACAACACTTTTCATTAAGTTAATTAACCTTTGTTAATTAACCTAATTTTCCTCTAATAGAAAATTCCATAGCTTTTTGGAATTCTCTATTTTATAAATTATTTAATTGGATTTATTCTTCAATTCTCATGTTGAGTGTCCAAGTGATTCATGACATTATAGACAAATATCAAGGATCATGAGATCATCATGAAATTTATCAAGCATTTATAAAATATCAAACAAATATCAAAATTTTCAAGCCATGCCTAATCAATGAAAACTCAACCAAAATTATTAATGGCATAACTCATCCAAGATTGACTGATTCTAGCCACACGTCTTAATCTTGATCCAATGGTCATAATCAATCTGAACATGTTATAAATAGAGCGTGACCCCTCTAAGCATAACAAGATTTTTCATGTAGACTTATAATGTATAAATATTATAAAAGATTCAACCATTCCTCAAATTGATCAAACAAAACCACTCGTAGACAAGGGGAGATGCTGCTAGAATGCACTAGTGACATTGTTGAAGACTCCTAACTCTACAATCCAAGTATAAACAAACCTAAATCAGGGTTAGAGAAGGGATCCATTGGAAAAGATATAATATTAACTTATATTTTTCTATTTATTGCATTGTCTTATACCTTACCCAATCTGAGGGATTACGATTGAGGTGTCTTATTCGTCCATTTTTTGTTATGAATGAAATAACAGAGAAACTAACCCTCTTGTAATTGTAATCTATATTTGGCATGCCTGGTGGGACTAGATCACCCCACAACCAATTCAAAACATCCTAATTTCTCTAATTAAAAATTTAGATCAAAATTTGAGGCTAATTTATTTCTTTTTATTCTCATTTTTTAAATGTTTTTCATCTTTTGCATATCAACATGATTCCCTTGTGTAACATCAGATTTGGACCTGTAATCAGTGATATCACTCTACTAATCAACAATATTAGTTTTTCTCTATTTTCTAGTTTTCCATGTTTTTAAAGAAAAAGATGGAATCACAAATAGTGGGATTGCTCTGCTAAATGGTGATATCATGACCAAAATAGGATCAAAATAGTGGATTCACTTTGCAAAAAATGGCCAACTTTATGAGGCTCATTTAGGGTTATCCAGACTCTGTTTTTATGTTTTTTTTTTAAGCCACGTGTTTTCTCATGAATTTTCATATTATTTGGTTAGTTTGGGTTCATGTTGCACATATTTTTCATAAAATATAATGTACAAGAGTGATAATGTTTTTTCTTGCATGTTGCCCATCAAAGAGAACATATTGAAAATCTGACATGTTTGCTATAGGTTTCACTTGCAAAAGACCACATTCAAAACTTATAACTTGTTTAACACAAGTTTCTCTAGCTAAAGAAGTGGATTTGATACCAAACAAAGCAAGTTTTTACTCACAATGCAATTTAGTACTTAATCAAAAAGCCAACACTTCAAGTTAGTATTTTTAAAACACTTTATTTATCATCATTTGCTTAAGTGTTTTGTTGCTTGTTTGCTTGTATAATATCTTTGTGCCTATGCTATCCCCTTACCCCCTTTAGGAGTCTATGTGACCATAAAACACATAAATTACATCTTGTATTTTACTAAAAGAATGGTAGGGTATGCTTTTCTCTTACCCATTCATGGGGTCATGAGAAGTAGAAATAATAATTATTTCCTTTTATTTTGACAATGTAGGGTGGATTTTATCTCCTTCCTGTGAGTCTTTAGGGCAAGAAGATTAGGACTTCATTCCCCAATACACATACTGACCCAATACATTCAACGAGGTATATAAATGAGGTTGTATTCGATCATGATTAGTTGAGCAGTTGCATGTTTTAAGTGAATTCATAAAGTAATAGGGCTTTCATACTCCAACACGAACCTTAGACTGTACCCCTTGACACTTGACTATTCTAGTAACACTTCACTAAGACCTGTATGACTAGAGTGTGTGCAAAGGGATGAAACCCTCCCATGCTACTTGTTAATCTTTCACCTATGATAAATTTTTGAGCCCCATGTACTATAAGGTATATTACAAACCATCTAGATAAACTTGTAAAACTTTAACTTAAGACCATCTGTTGTTGATGATTTTTTAGTTCGAGAGAGACCAATCTCCCCCAAGATTTCATGATATACTGCTTAAATAGCAAGGATTATGTGCAACCAATCTGTCACCACTTTCAAGTAAGGTAGTTACATGGACTATGATCATTTTAAACACCTACATTGTCGTTAAAAATAGGGTTGTCTTGTGTATTTATTATTGATTGTTTGATTTTTATACCCACATGTTATGTGTTGCATACTTTAAACATCAAACCAAATAAACATTATCCAAAGTCTAAATCATTGGGCACACATTACATTTACAATAGGAGTCATTACCCTACCCAATTTTTAGGCCATATTTATCCCATCTTAGCATTATACTAGCCAATTATATTGTTATGTTGTTCACATGGTACTGTTATACTGCCCAATTTAAAACCATTTAAATCAGGTCCATCTGGACCCAAATTTAGTTTGGAATCAATTGTTTAGATTAGGTCACTTTTGAACACATTCTTTCTTTAAGCCAATTAAAGCCAAATCAGTCTTGTGTTAAATGACATACCAAGCCAATGTAAACCAAATTAGGTTCATCTTAAACCATGCACCAATCCAATCAAATTTAAATCAGGTTCATCTTGAACCACATTTTAATTCTAATTCTAAATTGGTCAACTTTTAAAGAGTCAACTAAAGTCAACCATTTAAAGTCAAACTCTTAAATTCAAACTAAGTTAACATTCCAAATCAAATAACTTTGACTAAGTCAACTTCAAAGCCACATAATGGAACATTACCAAATTAGGTCTATTTCAACCAAATCTAATTTTTATGAATCAATCACATTCCCATTCAAATCACTTCTTATCTTTTTATTCAATCTCCCACACTTGTCAGTTGGGAATGATGAAGTCATGTCAGTCATCCTTTTTTTTTGTTTGAATCATATCAAGTCATTATGCCCTGTTTTGGGCCAAGCCAAGCCAAACCAATTACATTGAATCAATTTTCCCTCTTTGGGCCTCATTTTAATCAAAGATGAAGACCACCCTCTTTGGGTTCATTTCAATCTAAGACCAAGACTGCCCTCTTTGGGCCCATTTCAATCAAATAATGAGACTTCCCTCTTTGGGACCCATTTCAATTAAAGACTAGACCACCCTCATTGGGCCCCATTTCAATTAAAGACCAAGACTACCATCTTTGGGCCTCAGTTTAGTCAAATACCAAGTTCCCCTTCTTTGGGGCCAATTTCTTCCAACCTAACTTTCCTTGCATGAATTATTTCTTCATGGAATTAGTATAAGGTTAATCTGATTCATGGCATCTTGTGATCCTAAACATGTTCTATCATTTCCATTTATTAGTCAAGGCGTGATAGATCAACTCTTACATCTTAGCCAAAAACTATCTCACTTTGCATCTACTCTTGACATTTCTTCCATTAGTCCACAAGCTAATAAGATCTTAGAGCCATGGTAAATCCAATCATTTCCCCTCCAAGGGTCATTATCTGTTGTAAACCCAAGTGTGTCCAAGTCTGATAAATATTTGATCGATATATGTCATGATCCCCTTCCCATGCACAATCGTATTCATCCACTTCCAAGGCAAGATCAAGATAGTCAAATCACTATCGAATCACCCATATTTGACCAAACCCAAACCATTGTTGGTCCGTCTCTATTTGATGATCGCTATTTGACAAAGGCCCTATCTTCGATGAACCCATATTTGAATAACCCCTTATTCATCCATTGCCAAACATTCCCCATTTTATAAAATTCCTTCATCCCAAAGCCTTCATTTTTAAATAAAAGGTGAACAAGGTACTTGTAGACAACATAATTTAACATGCCCTATTTATGGCTACATTTACATCAAAAATAGATTCCATTGTAAAACCAACATTATTGTTAACATCAACATCAAAATCAGGGTTTATTTTAGAACCAACATCAGAATTGGGTTCCATTCTATAACCAATATCAGATCTAACATCAGATGCATAATCAATGTCAGTCTCAACATCAGATTTATATTCCCTTGATTCAAAATCAACATCAGAATCAAAATACATTAGTGTATATCAAAATATTGGCTATACACTTCTAAAAAATCCACTTGAGTCAAAATTAGGTTCAAAATCGACATATATTAATAGTTATGCTAACATTGGTTAAACACTCTTTGTAGACTAGATTGAAAACATTTGTAATCCTTATATGGTTGTGGAGTACATTTTCTTTAACATCGACACATGTTATCCCAATAGCTTCTATGAGGCTTGTTATGCCTCTTACCATTCCATTGACATTACATATCCCTTTAATATTAACCAACCTAGCCATTATATTGACATCCATCCTCCCACAAATGTTGATTGGGATTGAAAAAATCACACATTATTGAAATTTTTTTATGTCAACATCTCAATGGTATAATTTTTGGGGAACCAAGATAATATTCATGGAGAAGAACAATCTCCTAGTGAAACTTTGTTTAAGGTGCTAGGGGATAATCAAAATCTAAATTCAACATATTCTAGTGAAACCTTATCTGAGGTGCTAGATGATAATACAAATAAAAAATTAACATCCCTTAGTGAAAACTTATTTGAGGAACTACGGGGAAATCAAAATCAAGAAGACTTTGTTAATAAAAACCTCTTTGAGGTCTCAGTAATCAAGCCAATTAGTTCCTCATTGCTTGATGAAGACATTATTGAAGTTAATATTAACACAACTGATAATACACAACATATTAAAATTACAACATCTCTTAGGCCTACACAACACAAAAATATTGTGGTCTTATTGAGAGTTTTTTTAGAAGACTTTATCTCCACCACAACCAAAATCATGTCAAATCCAGAATCAACAACAATGTGTGTGACTAAAAATCCCACTCTTCATTTGTCCCCCAATAATTATGCAATCCATTATGATCTTGTTATTCATTAAAATTCTATATTACATTACTATATCAAATAATTTATCCAATGCTCATCCTTATTGGTAGCACTCTTTTTCAAAGAGACCATGAAGACATCTTGTCTAGAGGTTCGAAGAAAACAAAATCAATGACTAATAAAGATCATGATAACAATAATACAATCTACAATAAAAACAAGATCATGATAGAGTTACTATTTTGCGTGGGTATTGGTTAAACAAAAAAAAGTCTGCATTATGCATCTTGTAATCCACCATTGAATTGAGATGACACAAA
Source organism: Torreya grandis (assembly GCA_037957365.1). NCBI lineage: Eukaryota > Viridiplantae > Streptophyta > Pinopsida > Cupressales > Taxaceae > Torreya > Torreya grandis. The sequence continues at coordinate 1,060,474 of JARHVA010000042.1, forward strand.
TCAAAAAATCAATTGAAAATCTAAAACAATCAAAAAAGAAATAGAAATAATTCATCCAATGGTGAAAACCATGTTTGTGGCACCTTGATGAAAACCAAGTTTTTGGTGTCATGCACAAATAATTTGTTGTTTGTAAGTACCTTGACACTTGGGGGTAACCTCATCTGTATTGAAAACCATTCAATTTCAGCTATTTTAGCCATTCAATCTTATTCAACCTAGGCCATCTTATTATGTCCATTAGTCTTCCCATCTTGACCTTGTTACAAAAGTAAATGGTATATTGAGACTAGTTTGGAAAATGTTTTAGCATATTATTTGCACAACACTTTGATGACTGGATACATTTGGTTCTCACATGACATGTTCCTTATAGATTCCTAGTCCCTTACCTCATTATCATCCATTGTTATAGATGGCATTATTCATTCATCCTTCATTCATTCTTATATTTCAAACTAGAATAACTACAATGGCTTGAGCTCTGTTTGGATTATGTAGGCAACACTCATTTTTAAAGGTCAGTTTAGCCACCATTATTTCTTGCTCTCACCATTTTACAATCAAATTCTATGTTCATGCCATTTTAAAGTTATGATTCCCCCACACTCTTGTCATTTTTACGAGCCATTTCCTACACTCTTACTATTTTATGAGTCATTAACTATTCTGGTGCTAGAACAAGTTTTTATTTCAATGATCCTTTGTTCATATTTATTCCAAACACAATCAAAACATTGAAAAGTCCAAAAATCCTAAATATTTGAAAAGGATTCAAACCTCCATGAGAGATATAAAGCCACAAAAATCAAAAACATTTGTCTTGTCTTAAATCTAGTGATTATCCTTGATTTATCATCGAGTCATTCATTTTATTAACCATTGGGATGCGTGCTTCCCAAATTTGCTCTATTGGGGAAACTTCATTATTGGTTCCAATTATTTTAGCCACCTTGGGATATGTCTTGCCCCCATGGGATGTGTCCTTCCCTTCCATGTATCCTTGCTTGGAGGAACCCTCTATTTATCATTTCATTGAGCCTTCACATGTGGATATAGAATTGACTAACAACAAGATGCTTTATGTTGTTTTTATTTTAAATCTTTGTGTGTGTGTGTTTGTTTACTTGGTTGGTTGGTTAGTTGATTGTTTTTTTGGTTGTGCCTTGACTTAGTTCATATGCGTCTATAGAGTGATTCCTTGCACTTGTACTTGTGTTCGTAAATTGACATACATTTGCATTATCATCATGGTTTTTATCATTAGTGTATTGTTATCATTTGTCTATTGGATCAGGGGTCAATCCTTATGCACATCACGACTAGGCCACCATAGTGTTTTATGCCATGGTGCATTTTGTTGTGTGCTAAATTAAAAATCAAGTACTTGAGGCTTATATACAATGTCATATTATGGTGGTAGTTTATCCCCTTGAAAAATCATTAAATCAGATCATCCTAGTCATCTTAGACAATATCACATCATCAAATTTTCCTTAATCAAATAAAAACAATTGAACATTCTGCCTACATATATGCTAATTATGATGTGCATATCTAAATAATCTTATAAAAGAGAGGCATACACTTGGTCTATTATTATTATTATTCTATTATATTCTTCATTCCTCATTCCATTTCTCCTATGTTCAGGAGCACTACATTGGCTTGAGTTCCATTTGGACTCTATTGGTAGCGTTCAATTATGTTCAGTTTCTAGGGTTAGATTGAACACCATTATCTACTTATTCTTAAACCATTATTGTGTTCTTCCAACTATTTATTTCATTACCTTTAAACATTTTCATGTGCCTATTTTTTTGTGTCTTCTTCATTCTTTGAAAGGTCATTATACCATTGCACCCATATTTGTGTGATTCATCTCATCTTTAATCTATGTAACATGTTCAATCCTTGAGCTATGCTTTCCAATAAATCAATCAATCAACAAATTACTTAGATTTACAATCACATCTGCTCTACTAGAGCACATTAATTAAGTAATCATTTCCCCCTCTTTGGGGCAATTCAATTATTTAGTCTTTCTTCTAATTCAAAGTTCGTAGCTTTCACTATGTTTAGGGTAAATCAAAGTGTGCAACTTGTTTCAAGATAGATAATTCCCTAAGCCTACATACTTCACCCTATTTGGAGAAAGTCAAAGTGTGTCACTTATCTTGGGATGCATCTTTTGTAAATCTTCCCTCTTTGGGGAAAATCATTTTTATACTCTATCATCATTGGATATCAAAGCGTGAAAGAATTAACTCACTTGGAATCATCTCATCCACAAGTTAATTTCATTCTTGTCTATTTTAATCTTTTCAAGGGCATGTCCATCACAAACTATATTTTGGCCACTTACTTGAGGGGGCATCATGGGCATCCCGAACATTGTTTGGGGCATCTTTGTGAGCTCATTCTTAGTAAATTGAACAAGATATAACAAAACATGAATACATCATTCTTCAATATTTATCAAATAATTTTAGTGTTTTTTTCTATATTTGAATTTTTTTTACTTCATCTAGTGTCTTGCAACACCCTTTAAAATATGAAACAAATGTAGACACTCAAATCTCATCACTATCATGTCAAAATTGCACATCATGATCATTTTTGCAAATAATGCATAAAATCACTGAAACACCCAAATTCTTTTGCACATCTTGCGCACACATTCTGAAATGTATTTGGGTAATTAGGGCAATGCACCATACTTAATCATTAACTTCACTTAATTTATCTCGAGTCAAATTATGACTATGCAAGAAATGTTTTGGATTAATTAGGTTGAATGATACTTCAAATTTTAAAAGTACATCACTTTTAAATTAAGTTAATCAACCTAATCTTCCTCTAATGGGAAATTCTATAGCTTTTTGGAATTCCCAATTTTATAAACTCATTAATTGGATTTATTCCTCAATTCTCATGCCAAGTGGCCAAGTGGTTGATGACATCATCATGACATCATAAGAAAATATCAGGGATCATGACACCATCATGAAAATTTTCAAGCATTTAAAATTATCAAATAAATTTCAAAATTTTTAATCCATGCCTAATCAACATGAAATCAATTGCAATTAATAACATAAGTCATCCAAGATTGATTGATTTTGGCCACACATTTTAGTCTTGATATCATAGGCAAATATCAAGGATCATGACATCATCATGATAGTTTTCAAGCATATATGAAATATCAAAATTTTCAAGCCATGCCTAATCAATGCAAACTCAACAATAATTAACGACATAAGTCATCCAAGATTGACTGATTTTGGCTACACATCTTAATCTTGATTTAATGGTCATAATCAACCTGATTAGGTTATAAATAGAGGGTGACCCCTAGGCATAATTTTCTTTTGTGTATACTTATAATACATAAATATTATAAAATATTCAACCATTCTTCACATTGATTAAACAAAACCATTCATACTCAAGGGGAGATTCTGCCATAATGCACTAGTGACATTGTTGAAGACTCCTAGCTCTATAATCTAGGCACAAACAAACCTAAATTAGGCTTGGAGAAGGGATCCATGTGAAAAGGTATAACATTAAATTATTTTTTTCTATTTGTTTGCATTCTATTAGACCTTTCCCAATCTGAGGGATTATACCCAAGGTGTCTTGTTTGTCCATTTGTTGTTTTGAATGAACTAACAAAGAAACTAACCCCTCTTGTAATTGTAATCTACACTATTAATTTCTCTTTTCTCATCTTATTTAATATAGATTCTGCACATGCACACAAAATCTATATCCTCATCTAGAGTGTTATCCCTTGAACCACTTGGGAATCAGATCACAAATACACTCAAGAGAATTCAGAGTGCATACAAACCTCATAGTTCACAAGGATTCAAAATGATTTTTTTTTGTCTCAGAGTAAAGAAGAATGACGTCAAAGGGAAAGAAAATGGCCATTACCTCTGCTTTACCATAATAATTCAAGGACATAATGTTTATGTTTGGGATTGTAAAAAAAAAAACATTATGAAATATTTCATGTGTTTAAAAATTTGGAGGATTGTGAAACCAATGAAAATTATACCCAAGCCTAGTTAGATTATGCAAAATATTTGGAGATGATAAAAACGTCATGGTTACACATAGCTATAAAGAAAGAAGTGTTCTCATATAAGTTGCTAATCATAAATATGTGAAAGAAATATCTCCTCTAATATGGGAGGATTCATTACCCTAATGATAATGAAATAGCAATTTTCAATGGGATTATTTTCTATGAAGTGTATAATCTCCTTAAGACCTGACTCAACTATGATATTGCTTGCACATAGACATGGATTCATTTGAATAATGTTTATAACATAATGAAGTCTCTCATGCACCTTTTATCAAGTCTTATCAAGAGGTATTCACATTTTACAAAATGAATCTACACATTGATCTAATTACAACCTCATTCATCTTGTGCCAACATGTTGTACTAAAATAATGTCATAACAAAGCATGTGGTTTCATTTGATTATATTGGGAGAGAGGTGAAGTACAATCTCTCACTTGGGTTATGAATTACACTCACAAAGCAATAGAACTACATTGACTACGATTCAAGCATGTAGGATATGTAGTGGAACTCCTCAAGAGGCTGTTCAAACAAATTACCCTACACTCACTCTTATTATTGCGACATTGTTGAGGATTATATCAAGATCAAAGGAGTATATCAACAATTTTTACTATTAATTCAAAAAAATGAAGTAAGAATCTAGATCATTGCCATATTCTATAACAACCTAGAAAATTTAGGTTCTGGAAGTGATTGGCCAATTTTGACTTGATCACTTTTGGAGAGAGCGATTATGGCCCTTTTTTGAAAGTTCCTAGTTTGTAAATTTTTTTTTAGGTTTTGTTTATCTTATTGTTTATATCAATTTTTATACTAGGACATTATTTGAAAGTGCACATATAATCTACCAATTAGATATTTATATATCAATCCTTTTTGTCAAGTTTTTAATGTTCCATTGTCTATTTTAGCACATTTCAAATTTGTATGTATGTTTTTATTTATTGTATTTAGTTATAATTATATTGTGTAATAGTTTTAATGTTTGTGCATAGTGTATTTCTCATTAAGTGCTAAATAGTTAAAACATTTTGGCGAACCCATTTATTTTTGAATCAATCAACCTTAGGTTTTCATGTTCTATTTCCCTCTAGGGTTTGTTGTTATGATTGTTTTAGATCCAATTTATGTAGGGTTTTGATTATTTATTATAATATCATTAGCCTTAGTATTTTGTGTGTATATTTTAAGCCCTAGTGTGATGTGATGGCTTATCCCATGGATGTATTATTTTAAGCTAGTGTTAATACTTCTCTTCATGTTATAAGTGATATTACTTTTGATTGGAATGATGATGAATTTTTATATTATACTAGTGAGGATGATATAGATGAAACATTAGGGAAACTTAATTTCAACACTATCAAATCATGTTAAAATAAAAATAATATGAATGATTTGGGTGTTGATTGTTTTTAATTGACCCCTCATGCATATGAAATGCTAAATATTATGAAAAAATAAGTTAATATGGAGAAATTTATTAGCCTTAAGAAAAATAGCTCAAAGAAATTTTGTTTCAAACCTCAATATATGGAATACAATGTTAAAACTTGTGTAGAATCCAATGTGAAAGAAAATGTCAAACATGCTTGAATTCTTACTCTCTCCTTCAATACAAATGATATAAATGTTTAAAATTATGTTAATGATGAAAATGATTATATTATTACTCTCTATCCTTGAATGAAAATTTCAAAAAGGCTTGTGTTCATTCTCTTTCTCAAATTACAAATGTTGACAATGATTATCTTCCTACTTCAAATGTCAATGTTGGAAATGATGATTTAAATGCAAATGTAAAAAAATATTATATTTTTACTCTTTCATAGGATGCTCATAATGAGTAACTTATTAATTTTTTCAAGAAATATGTATTATAAAATCCTTCTTCCTTTTCTCAAATTATGAAAATGATAAAAGAGGTAGCTAGTGAAAATTATCCATGTGTGTTAAATGTTGCGCCTCTGCTTTGTGATGACAATGATCCTCATTCTAGCCCTAATTATTTTATGTTCAAAATTAATAGTCAAATTATATTATTGAATGAACCCCTTCATACTTTGGTTAAGCCAATACATGAGATTATTACTATGATGTATTAAATAGGGTTGCACTAAAAACTACAAGATCTATCTCTATATTCTTTTACATCATATTCTTGGGTTGAATCTAATGCTAGATATGGTCAACCTGTAGTGTGTAATATTTTATATTTCTTATCTCCCACATGATTTTATATTACCTATGTTTTCCTTATTTGATGGGTATGGGGATCCTTACATATTAATTACTTTTTGATGTAAGCAGACCTCTTCTAGGTCTCTTACATTAGGTCTTCTAGGTCTCTTTGAGGCTTTGTAACCTTTTTTTATAGTAACCTTATTTGTTCAATCCTTGATTATAATAAACCTCTTTATCATTCCTAAAATATTCTTAACATAATCTAGGTCTCATCAAATTATTCCCTACCTAAACCCTGATCTTTCACTCTTTATTTATCTTTGAATAATTTCTATGGACTAATTAGGTTTGTTCTCAACTTAGAATAGTATAATTTATATTATTGCATTCAAATTTATCCAATATTATAAAATCTATTTAGTTCCATGCATTCAAGAAACTTTACCTTTTCATAATCTATAAGTTTGATTCTTGAAAACAAACATAAAACAATGTTTAGGCCTTACTCATTAGACCTCTCACCTTGGATTAGTAGACCTTAATTTTTCTCCTTAGATTATTGATGCTATCATAATATCATTTAATTTATATTATTTATTTATATCTCAACATAAATTCTATGCACTCTTGTTATCAGTCTTTGAACAATAAAACAACACACAACCTTATACATAGTCTTATAAGCCTTATTATAAGTCTGTCACATTCTCTTTGTAAAAAAAATCATTAAAATTTAAAATTTAAGACCTATTAGTGACTCTTCAAGCTTTTTTGGACTTAAAAAGTTTCATAAATCTCTTAAAGACTCTTTGATAGCTGGAAATTACAAGAAAAGACTGAAAGCTTCACTATTAGCCATATTCTAAAATCAAATCAGGTCTGCTAAAAAACACAGTCATGCATATATTTTCCTCTATAAAATTTTATGACCTGAAACTAATTATATTAGTTAAAAAATATGTTAGGACAAATACTTAAATTTTTTATAGACTTTTATTGAATTATTTGAAAGATATTCAACTTTTAGTGGGCTTAAACCCTTCTTAAACCTTCACTTATAGACCTATTGACTATGTTTTGGGCATAAATTGAGCTACAAACCTCTTAAAACATTGGAACCACCTTCAATAGTTCAAAAATATAAATATGTATGTACCCAAAAATTTTCATACACTTTGGCTTAATGGTTTTGAAGATATATCTTTTTTATGACTACTGTACAGAGATTTTAATAGTGACCTACAAGTCTGTAGTACTAAAAACTCAATATCTTCCCCTGTATGGATCTTAAACTAACAAAACCAATTAGATTATTTAAAAAACTATCTCTTCTACAATTATAAAATTTTTAATGATTTTTTCATGGTTAAAACTCAAGATATAGTGATTTTCCTTCACAAAACCATAACAGGCCTGCAATAAGATCGAGATCATACAAAATTAAATAACTTGAAAATTTGAGATTTTTTAAAAATTATTTCACCTATAAAATGTATTCCCAATCAATATATATTATTACATGAAATATAAATATTTTAAAAATCATGAAAGATGATGAATGACCACTTTTATTAATAAAAAAAATGTTAGCAATCTATACTGTGTTTTCTGATAAAACATGCAAAATAAAAACATAGGAGAAATGGATCTATATGTGAGATCAATAGCAAAGGCATACATGAAACCAAAACAAGATATACATGGAAAAACCTTCAAGAGGTAAAAATACCCATAAATATTATTCATATTATGAGAAATTCTTATGTACCCAATAAAAGCTTTCTTCCCCTCACTTCTCCTCTACATAGATCTTCATAGAACATCCAAAAGGATAAATGGAATACACAAGTAATGAAATTCATTTAGATTTTACAATGTAAAATATCTAAGATATAAAAATGTTAATCTGACCATTTTAATGTGATCGTTGGAAGGGTCCAACTCTCCAACGGTCATATTTAGGATTCCATCAACTTTTTCCAAGAGTCACATTACATGGGCCAGCATTGTCCCAAAGGTCACATGGGTTGGCATATTTGACCAAAGGTCATGATTCCAACCTCGACCAGTAATTCTAAAATTAATAATAATATGATTTATTATTGCATGAACATGACCTCATAAATAATAAAGTGTATTATTTATTTAATGTTGGAATTTAATGTATTCAGGATGCATAAATGTAACACTTAACCATTACTTGTTCTAACACTCCCCCTTTATGTTAAGTAGAGATTTATATCAAAATTTCTTTTATAATAAAGTAAAAAATTCATCACACTCCCCCTTAATGATAAGTGGATATTTTAAACATTCCTTTGTAAAAATGAATGAGTGGGTATGGATAACCCATAGGTAGATGTGACACTCATGGAAAGGCCCCACCCATGTGAAACATTTTCAACAGTCATAATAATATTATATCATTTATCGATATGACCTCTCTAAAATTGATATAATTTAATGTATTAAGGGTACATGAATAACACCACTTAACCATTAATTATTATAATAATATATGCCAAAGTCACCTTCATAAATAAATAAATTATACTCTATAAACCATTTATAATGAGTTTAAGAGGCAAAGGATTTAAAAACTTTCATTATGCCAACATCACCTTTTGAAATAAAAGGAATTATAATCCATAAACTACTTAGATTAAGTTTAGGCTAGCATGATCATGAGACTACTAATCATAGTTTCTCATGAATAATCAACCAAGCATTAGAGATTTTTATAACATAAGGACCTCCATGCATGCTTAAAAGTATTGGGTACAACAATTAAACTTCCATATGAATTTTAATCAAATCACATAAATGATTTAAAATCAATGCTATACAATGAGAAGTATAGATAAGAAGAATGACACATGACCATTAGGAATGACATTGCCATGCACACCCCCCTTAATGGCAACTCTGAGAGGCCCAACATTATGTGAAACTGATAAAACTTGGTAGGACCAATTGGTTTGTAAAGATATTTACCATCTATGTGCCCATAAAACATTATTTTAGATCACCATTGAGGACATTCTCTTGGATAACATGTACATGTACTTCAATATGCATAGTTTGTTGGTGCTACACTAGATTTTTTGCTAGATTTATACAACTTTATCACTTGCACAAAACTTAAACACATATCCAAAAAATTATATCATAGAATGGTTATCATTACAATAATCAAATAAATATAATCACCAAGTCATAATTTATGTAGACAAGTTCAGTACTTTGATTACAAAGCTAGTGATAAATATACATTATTGTATGCAAATCATTATTGGACGTCTGTAATATTGACAAGATGAGCATACCCATTTGTCATGCAATGCACATACAATAATTTTACTAATAATATGATACTTATTAGCAATAGCTCAACTAAGTTTTATCAAAACTTTGAAAGTTTAATAAGCTTCAAATTTTTAATGATATACAATTAAAATCAAGTGATTGAGGTATTCACCCTCTCATACATCAAATATAGATAAATTACACATGATATGCAATCATCCAATCCAACAAAAATAGATTTAAACAAATAATTTCAGAGATGTTTGAAGAAAATGCCTGATAAGGTAAATGATGAAGAGTTAATAATACAAAATCCAGTCAAGGAGTAAATAAAGTGGCCAAGTAGCCTAGCTCATCCAAAAAGGGGATCAAAGTCAAAGTTACTCAAACCAATATAATCCAAAGAGTAAAAAGGTGGGATCTCATGACAAAACAAGGATACATAGTCTAATTCAATCCAACACTGAATGTAAAAAGGAAAGTGGGATCCCCATCGACCATAAACAATCTTGAAATAATAAATGGCTAAAACATTAGAAAACCATAAAAGGATAAAAGAAAAAATTTCAATCAATTCAAAGATCCCAACCAAGAATCAAAACAGACTCAAGATTAGCCACTTCATGTGGTAAAAGTTTACAAGTTTAGATACAATTATACCAAAAAATGTGGCTCCAGAATATCACAAATGAGGAGTAGAAAGCTAACATCTCAACAACTAATATCCTCACACAATATGAAGAAAACATCACAACTCAAGTTGCCAAAATAACTACACACTTATCAATCTTGTAAGTGGTAAATAACATAAACTGTTTCCACAATAGGAGGAAAACATTAAACATGAGGAGGCACAAGTTCAATCTATCTATACAACTCCTTTATTCAAAAATAAGCAAAAGATAATATTTAAGGATTATTTGATGAATCATCTAAACATCAAAATATCTTTTCTTTCTCATATAAGACCAAAATATCTTAAGATCCAGATGTGAATTAGATAAAGCAAAATGGTGTGATGTGGTAAAATCACCAAGATGCTGACATAGACTATCTTCATTATCACACCTCACAACTAATTCACTACACGATAAAACACTTAAAAAATGTCAATGAATAAAATCCTTCCATAAGGAGAAACAACATTTTGTTAGTGAATACTAATTTCCTCATCTACGAGGTACCCTTCTAAATCCAAATAAGAAAATACATACAAATAAAATGCTAAAATAAATTAATATTTCAAATGGGCTTTGGAGAAAATTGATTTTTTCACCCATGATTTTTAGAATTTTTTTGGTTTGAAATCGGGTTGCCGAAAATAACAAATTTACCTGAAAAAAGATAAAAAAAAGTTTTTAAAGTATTATGAAGCTAAAAGCAAACACAATCAAGATCTAGTTTTGTGAAACTTTAATTTTTTATATTTTAATTAGGTTGATTCCAAAGTGAATTTATGAGCCAAAAAATCAAACAAGGTGCATTATTTCTTCAAATTCTTTTGAAATTGGTCTTGAAAAATAATGAAAGTTCAATAAGGATTCATTCCGGTTATTGTTTTCATATCTTGTATGATTGGTAAATTGCTTATAGGTCTAAGATGCATAAAACACTAAGTTTGAGTATGAATTTGAACACCCTTTCTAAGGTATTCTAGGCTATTTTAACACAGATATATCCACTCAAACTAGGTTCACATATTGGTCCACTGATGAATTCATTTAATCATAAGAAATAAAAATTCATCAACTTAATAAATTACTTGACCAAGAGTAAATTGTCCCTTCAAGACATTCTCTATAACAAAGAGATTCTCAACATACCTTGGATGTCTGCTTCATTGGAAATCTACAACTATGATAAGGAATCCAATTATACACAAAGTGAGAAACAAATTATCATGATGGACGAACAAATGGCTAAGTGTAGTCTAATTTTCCAAAAATAATTAATAGGGAACTCATAAAATAAAACATTTTAGAGTCAAAGTGTATAAAAACATAATGCCAACAAGGAAGACTCTGGCCATTGATGTGGCATCATATGTGGCCGTGAAACACTTAGATCAAATTGTCCATTCTAACTATGATTGTATCATGGCAATAGGAGCAAATAGGTAGGCCTTCTAGTAGTTTTACATAGTGGTAAACCCACATCCACTATGATAGTACCCAAAAAAATACTATGTAAGGCTCCACTGATGCATTCTATGTCATTCATAAATGCTTTCAAGACTAGCATAAGAGACATAACAAGTCCAAATTCACCCTTTTTGATTTTCACCAAGATACATATTTTACAAAAAAACCATTAAATTACATCCCTTCTAATGTCTAATCAAGTATTACATCAGTTTGCATTTTTCACTAAATTGACCCTAAACAAGGCTTAGAAAGTAAACTTTTTAACATGTTTTATACTTGATTTTGAAATAAAAATAAAAATTCTAGTGAGTAAACAACACTAGCCACTTTAGTTGATTGCAAAATAATTCAAAAACACAAAGAATCAAAAGAAGGGTGAAAGACACAAGTGTCATAAAAATGTCGCAAGGTAACTTATATACTAAAAGTCATATAATCAAACTTCAAATCAAACAAAGGATCATCCCAATGCATCTGTAATGTGTAAAAACCTAAAGATCAATTGGTTACATGACCATATTCGATAAAAAATATGACAAGTCAAGGGTGTTGAAAACGTTGAAAGTGTTGTAACATTCACATGTGAGTGATTGAATGTCTAACAAAAAGTCATTTAAACTAATTGTTTTAAGAAAATAAATTAATTTTTGGACTAAAAAATAATAAGAACATAGGACCTAATGTCTACAATTGTCTTCCAAAACTCAAATAACCAACAATCCTTAGACCAATACAAGTCTATACATGCAAAATAAAGAATTAAAAACATATTTAATTCATTCTAATTTTTTAAATAAAAATATGGAATGCATGTAAAAATAAATATTTGCTAGCTGTAATTAAAAATAATTAAATGTTTTATTTTTTTTGGAAAAGACAAGTCAACAAACAGGGGCCCACCATGTGCTTGCATGGAATATTAACTAATTATTAAATCAAAGATTTAATAAATACTTTTTTGAAACTATTACTAACCATTTCAAATTATAACAAGTATTAATGGCTTACAAAAAAGAGTTTGACACAGTAGGGGAGTTTAAGGAGGCTATAAAAAGCCAAATCAGGTTCTGTAAAGCTCAGAACCACCTTGTACAGACCAAACTAAGCACTTAGCACCCTTCAAAATACATTTTTTGTCTAAAAAAATTAAAATTTTAGAGGTTTGTTGATGCAATGGGACATACAAACAGAAGTATGGCGCTTGTGTGGATTTTCAACAACTGAGTTCTCCCCACCTCTGTTTGCCTTGAAACTTTGGCAACCTTCTAGTTTTTACCTGATAAACATAGTTAAACCCTCAAAATGTCTTTTTTGGTTGAGAATGGATTGCATCATTTTTCCAGTTTGCACAAGGGCACCATAGAGGAGAGAATTTGCCTTATCACATATAAAAATTTGCAAGCAGCCTTGGAATCTCAAAATTAAGTAGTTAAGACAATCATAACTGATTTTCATGCACATAATCATGATTTATTAGTTTTAAAAAAAGTTTTCTACCTCTCACATGCCATACAAAGATGTTTGGTAGGAGAGATAAAATTTGAAATCACATACATGGGTCCAAATCATGTGATGTAAAGGTCAAAAATGCATGAAAATGGATAAACTAAGTCAATAGAGTTATCAAAATTGAAATTTTTTTTTTTTTTTTTTTAGCTTTCACATGCTAAAAAATGGTGCTTGGGAGGAGAGAGAAAAATTGAAAATCTTCAAAAACTACCTTATAGGCTCCAAGGAAGCTTAGAAAGGCTAAGGGATTGATTTTTGACTAATTTAGATCCCAAATAATAGTAAATAATCTTGACATCAATTTTTCTCACTAGATCTTTAGGTAGAAAATTGTACCATATACTATGAAAGACCTCCAAAGGGTTGAATATGTCTCAAAAATGGCTTTGATTGGTCATATTTGCCAAAGAATGCTTGTAGTGCACATATAATGAACTTGATGAAGAGACGCTCAATCAACACTTTTGTGAACATGCCATATGATCTAAAAGTAGATATTTGAGTAAAAATGATCTTGAACACATCTCAATAAGTCCGATCTACAACCTTGTTACTTGATCAACACATCACTAGCTCTAATACCATGATAAATCATGTAAAATAAATGCATACAAGCAATGGATCTAGATGTGAGATCAATAATAAAGACATACGTGAAATCAATACAAGATATACATGAAAAAACCTCCAAGAGATAAAAAACCCACAAAGATTATTCATATTATGAAAAAATCTTATGTACCTAATACAAGCTTTCTTCCCCTCACTTCTCCTCTACACAGATCATCACAAAACCTCTAGATGGATAAATGGAATACATAAGTAATGCCATTCATTCAGATTTTACGATGTAAAATCTCTATGATATAGGAAAGGTAAATTGACTATTGTAATGTGACTATTGGAAGGGTCCTACTCTCTAATGGTCGTATATAGGATTCCATCAACTTTTTTCAAGAGTCACATTACATGGGCCAACCTTATCCCAAAGGTCACATAGGTTGGCATATTTGACCAAAGGTCATGATTCCAACCTTGACCAATAATTCCAACTTTAATAATAATGTGCTTTATTATTGTATGAGCATGACCTCATAAATAATAAAGCATATTATTTATTTAATGTATTAAGGGTACATAAGTACATCACTTAACTATTACTTATTCTAGTATTTTCAGACATATGCAAGCTTATAAACATCATAAGAACAAAAAAATATTTGTATTTGGATCTTGAAGGAGTAGACACATAAAAATATTCAATGTATGCAATGTAAAAATCTCATATTATCTTTGTACAATAGTAAGCTTAAAAAGATTACAGAAAGAAGAGTTGGTTACAAAATCAACGAACGGGTGAAACTAATCTGTAACAAATAAAAATATAATAAATTAATAAATTACTTTGGGTCATAAATGATCCCAAAAAACTCCCCCTTGATCCAAAGGGGTGATGCAAGAATTGGAGCAATGAATCTGAAGTCATCAAAGGAAACCTGAATGCAACTATAAGTGGTGTACTATACCTCCTAGTATTGATCAAAATTGATGTTGCTTCAAACAAAAGCCTACCCTATGAGTTGTGGTATAAAAGGTTGATGAACACGATCCAAGCTTGCTTATCCCCTATGGTCATAGTACCGTACTATAGCAGAACCTGATCAAATCTTATCCAACTACATCGATCCACATAAGGTCCCACATAGTAACCCATCCAAGTGACAAACCCATATTATGTATGTCACATCTCCCTGATGTCCAACAAATTTTGATGACCTTTACTCAACACTAAAGGTGATAGTAACCCTTGTCAACTCATACTGTAACTGATGACTGATTGAAAACCAACAAATGCAATATTGACTCCCCCTATCAAATGAGAGGTGAGAAGCTGTGCATCAAGAAAATCAAAATCAACTAATACTACCTACTCCATGTCATGAAAAGCAAATGAGAGAAAGCCAAAATTGAAAAAATTTAAAGAAGAAAACTACTACTACCAAAATTACTATTCAAGCATGATCTCAAACTTCAAATGAATAGCTAACTAGAGAAGGGAATAGTCTTTCAGCCTCTAACTTCCAATCACTGATCACTCAAAATATGCTGTTAGGTCCTTCAAGACCATAGATCTTGACCATGAGGGACATATCTTGATTAGATGAAGTGTCAAAATATCTTGAACAACTGGAGTAACTAGAAGATCTGCCAATAGAATGACTCACATAATTTGCTTCAACTTTTTTTTATGTGGAGAATGGGGTCATCGAGAAGGACATACATCTATAAGATGTCCAATATCATGACATTTGAAATATCTGTGTTATTTCTTGTGTCTGTGAGATCTAAAAGAACCTAAATCATTAGAAAAACTATGAAAATAGTGCTTGTAGTGATGCCTGCATTTGAAGGACCCTAGAGAGTGTCAACGTGAATGCTATGAAGACCATCTAGAATGGTGTGGAGAGTGCCTTGGAGAGTGAATCGAAGAGTGTTTTAGAGAGTGTTTCTAAAATTGTCATTGTACATGATTATGATCTTTGTGATGGGACTTGTTCTTTGTATAGCAAGCCTCTTTAGTAGGTGTACTCTTATTTCTTACAAACTATCTCTCATGCTAAGTTAATAACTCACAAATAGATTCAAATGTAGCACCATTAAGATTATTATTAAGCTGTGGTATTTCAAAAAAATTGATGTATGTATAATTAAGACCATTCAATATGATGGAAATCAACATATCATCATCAATTTTACCACCAATTGTGAAGTATTCTTATTTCAATGTTTTCATGCGAGAAAGATATTCAGAGACATTCAATATCTACCAGTTTATTATTCAATAGTTTCATAAGAAGGTCAATCTTCTTGTATGCAGGTTGTTTGTCATACAAATATTTTAATGCTTTCCAAGCTTTCCATGCACTATTTTTAATTGCCTCAATATGAAGAATACATGTTCAGTGCAAGAAGATTTCAAAATCATGAGTGCACATTTATCACATTTTTGATATTCAAACAACTTTGTAGCTTTAGTAGGTGGTGTGGTTTATTTCTCAGTGATTTTTTGTAATTCATTAAAAATGAATGTATTCTCCATGTTCATACTCCTGTCCTTGTAGTTTTTAGGTGACGATTTTCTACTTTTTGAGATTAAGCTCATAATTTTTGCTATAATGTGAATTTCAAACAATAAGGAATGCTATCGAGGTTTTTCCTTTACCTTCAAAATAAATTCTGATTACAAAAAGGATTTTAAGGCTTGTCAAAAAGAATGTAACACCTTGTATCACCTTTTACACCCTTATATCTCCATTACAACTTATCCTTTCATTACTTGTTTTATCCTTAGAACCTCTTTTTATACAAAATAATGTCAAAAAATAATTTTGACAAGAATAATACCAATGGTTTTTGAAAAATAGACTTCACTATTATGAGTGACTTACAAAACATTCCTTCTCCATCTCCCCTTTAATCAATCTAAGTAAAAAATGACAATAAAATATAAATAACTGCCATTTTTGAATGAAAGATAAGAAAAACATTAATGGTAAATTTTTTTTACGGAATATTTTAATTGACCCCATTTTTTTGGGATGGTGGATCCCACTATATTTTAGGGCTTTGAAAAGGGATTTGTACCAACACCTAAATGATCTTCAAGGCTGTTCTTTACTCATATATCTATCAACTTCTTCAAGTATGATCAAACATCAGGAATAACTTTAGTAAAATCATGAATTATATACTTAACTCGATCTGCATCAGAATATAACCATATCTTTTCTCTTACAGTCCTCATGATTTTTGCATAACATGACATTGAATAGCTCATAATTCTAGACAATGCAATGCTTGGGAAATAGATGATGCCATGTTTGGATCCAGTGTGTTTTGCACTTTGGTTTAATCCTTTGAGACTGCATTTATTCTAGCCATTGATTGCTGCATATGGATCTCTATTCATTCTTTAAAAGAGATATGCTAAGTTCTATACCATCCTCTATGAATCGTGATAAAACAAAAATCCAAAAAGAAATCTGTGGAGATTGTAGAAGCGCCATACAACAAAAATTGTCCAAAAAATAAATGGTCACAGAATAATTATTTATCTCTATTCAGGGGATTCCAAACCATTGTAAAAACATAATTTGGCCATAAAAAATTGCATGATAATCTAAGATGGATTCTGATCTTGTTATCCTCTCTGCTCTTCAAATATTTATCAATCTCCTTCCTCCTTCATATTTTTTTGGATTTGATACCACTGTTTGTATTTGGATCTTGAAGGAATAGACACAAAAAAATATTCAATGCATGAAATGTAAAAATCTTATACTATTTTTGTACAATAGTAAGCTTAAAAAGCTTATAGAAAGAAGAGTTGGTTACAAAACCAACTAACAAGTGAAACCAACCCATAATAAACAAAAACATAAAAAACTTATAATTACTTTGGATCATAAATTATTCCAACAAAAACAAGATCAGAGGTACTTCAAAACATAAATTTACACCATCAAATATCACAACAAAGACTTATTTATTCATATATATTCAACTGATACGTAAATTTTTTTTGTAGGCTATGACAAACCTCTATATCCTAACACATAATTACAATATCCAGACCAAAAAACCTACATATTTTTGCCTTCCTCATCATTTATTCATTGATTTTTTGGATCTTATTATTCATAATAAGTAACTTATAACTTGACTCAACTTAGTTTGTTCTTGTTTCTATCAACAAGAGTTTCCTGACTTCTATGACTTATCTTTAAATTTGCCTAATTTGACCTTCTTCTACATTGCATATGTTTCTAGATTGGTTTAAGATATATTTACATTAAATTTGGGGTTAAAAGACATTTACCACATATGTCTAGACCTTAATAACCTTTTACAAAAGGACCAATCTATTTACAACATATCAAATCACTTAAAAACTCTTACAACAATTCAAATTTTTGAATTCTCAGTTTTAATAGGAAAATAGAAAACTAAATACTTTGTGTAAATCATGAAAATTTAAGAACTCAAATTGACATAAACACACCCCTTATACCTCCTAAACCTATAAAAGACATAGTTAGATATATTTACATAATTATAGTTGATTACATCATGATGCTCCTACATCATACTCTCTTGACGTAAAAATTTGAGTTCCAACTCAAATGAAGCTTTGATTTCTTTTTATTTTTCTTCTAGTTGTCTTATACCTTCACACTTATTTTTTATCCTACTATAGTATTCTCTCTATCTAATCTTATTTTCTAGATTGTATTTTCCTTCCATCTTCTTCTTTGTGGATTTATCTTTCAAGATGAGGATGTCTTCTCTGGTAACTTATATACTCTTTACTTGAGCTCTTTCAAAAAATAATTTCTCTATGATTTTCAGCTCCTCAACTAATAAATCTATACATACACAACTTAACAAAGTATTATATATAAAATATGGAGACTTTTGGGTCTCATCAAATATTTATTATAACTATGCTTGTCCGTCCAACTTGCAATTTGATTTATAAACTATTTTATCCTCTTTTTTCCTTCACTTTATATTCTTCCAAGCACCAACTCAGGTGTCTTTTCATCATACTCTACTACTTCCTTATTCAAGGCATGTTCTAATGCTTCTATTTCAACATCTAACCGATCTAAACTCATATATAAAAACAAACCATTAGATTTCAAATCTTGGCTCCTTTCCATGGACACTTCTTATTTCAAATACTCCTTCAAGATTTCAATGAGATTTATCAGCTAGTCTTCCTCTTCTAAATCATCTTGTTCATCTTGTAACTTGAACTATATTTTTATTCACATCATGCACCTATTTTTTGTCACCTTCATCTCTCTTGATTATGCTTTCATCCTCTTGGATAAGGATCATTCTTTTCTCTTGTTCTGTATTCTGTACTCCTATAACCAACTATATATGGTTCATTATCAACCTTATTCTTTTCAAAATTTGATCTCTCAAATTGAGCCCTCTTTTCATCAACTTACATATCTACAATCACACATTCAGATATATTGTTAGAATAAAAAATTTGAGGCTTAATTACCTCTCTGAATTCCTCCTTGGGTTTCCTTTTTAGCACCCGATAAAATCCAACTCAAAAGTAATGATTAGTATGATCACATCATCCACTATTTATTATATGGGATCTGGGATATCTAAAATAAAAAAAATGAAAAAAAAAACATCCATAAGATTGAAAGTAGCTCACTTTATGATAAGGAAGGCTGTTATATATCAAAAACATTGAGAGGATTTACCTTCATTTCATATCTAAATAATAAACTAAAGAAAATAATTCTTAAAAAAAATCTATGAAAAATTGGGTAGTGGTTGTTCCTATAATAACATGACAACACATAATATTTTGCAAGTAAAATATTATTAACCTAATATTTTCAAAGATACACACAACAATGTAAAGACATGTAATGAATGTAAAACATTTTCCAAAATGGAAGTGCATGACACTATACCATTACAACCAATAATTGAAGGTCGTTCCTTTGCTTAGTAAGGGTTAGATTTTGTTGGTGTGATTAATATCAATTCTTATAAAGGCCATAAGTTTGTGTTAATGGCAATAGATTATTTTAAAATATGGAATAAATTTGTCACTATGAACAAAAATAAAACAAGATAATTTATCATGTTCTCAAAATATAACATAATCACAAGGTTTGGAACATCATTCGTCTTAGACTATGACAACAAACCTACTTTCATCCAATTTACCAAGTGGGCCTATGATAATAATATTACATTTGAATTTTCATCTAATTAATTATCCCAATAGTAATGCTGTTACCAAATCCATAAATAAGAATTTAATTAGTGAAATCAATAAGTTTGATGAGAATAAACCAAGAGAATGAAATTTTCTATTAAAATGTGCACTTTGGGTTGATGAAACCATAAACAATCAAACACGCAAAGCTTTAATTTTTGTTTCTATTTCATTATTAAAAACCTATATTTTAAATTACATTAAATTTCCTTACCTACCAATTCATGCAATAATATATAGAAGAATATGATTGAGTACAATCAAGACTATTGAATATTATCCAAATGAAAGACACACATGAATAATATCTTCATAACTTTAGTAAGTACTAGGATATTGTCAAAAGATAGTTTGATAAAAGGGATATGCTGAAGGATTTAATAATTTTAGACCCAATATTACTCTGGGATGAATCATTTGAGAAAGGAATATAGTCATAAATAAGGACACATTCATAAGTCTACAATACAGATTAATGAATACATAAAAAGCATGAAGTAAAGAAGAAAACATGATAAACATGAATGAAAAAGTTTAAAATGATCTACATAATCAATTTTTAACATTATTAGATTCAACAACTCAGGTATCTATTAAGATATCAATGTGAAAATAAGTGAACAAAAATGGGGACATTTTGTGCAATGTGCTTTATTGTAGTAGGAATAAAAGGGATAGTCATTGCGTGATAAAAAATAAGTAAAGAATGCCCACAATTAACTTGTTGTGATGCACAAAAGCTATAGAATACCTATAACTATTTTATATGTAAGAAATTATAGCCTATGTTCACTAGGATGAGTCCGCTAAAATTGGACAATAGCGCAATACATTATTGTTTAGAAAATATCAATTTTATATATGTATTTTTTGGGTTTGAGATAGTATCACCACGTAAAAATGTATATATAAGTGAAAACCTATATTTTATGCAACTTACTCAACTACACTTGTGAATCATATTTTTTATAAAATTAGATCTAGATGAGTACTGCATATATTGAGCACAAATCAACAAATTTAAATGAACTACATATATCATGCATAAGTCTTAAGTTTTTGGAATTTTTTCAATAATTTATTTTTTTTGAATATATATAACTAAAAATAAATATACTAACTAATGACTTCCACAAGATCCTCACAATCAACAAGTCATGTATCTAGAATAGGAAGGATGGTCTCTCACAAATGAAAAAGTATCATACCGTGGTGAAGTAATCTCAACTCAAAATATATAAATTGAGCTAGATTTGTAACATAAGTGCCATTGTCATGATGATATATATAGTATGATTTATATATTGTGTAGAGTTGTGGACTCTAGGAATATTTGGAACCCATCTTGGAGTATATGAACTCTATGTTGGTGTTATTTGTTGAACACTATTAATTCCATGTAATATCAATCTAGGACATGTTGGAGTAGAGTGTGTCTCTCTAGAATCATTGACGAATCACTACTTAATTGAATTTTCAAGGATAGGTCTCCTTGGAAAGTTGCCCACTCATTTATGAAATTTATACATATGTTGAACCTTTTTAGGTTGCTCAACTGATATTGGTAGTGTAGGAAAAATAACCTTGGGTTGGATAGGGTATTCATATAAAATACCATGAAATATGACAATTTCATTATCAAAAATGTATTTCAAACATTTGTTTACTTTATAAGGTACTACACAAAGATTATAAATCCATGGATGTCCCAATAACATATTGAATACTCTTGCATTGGGTACTATTATAATCTTGATGATCACATGTGATGGACCAACCTATAGTGGTAATATGATCTCACCAATGGGAAACTAAAATGTCCTTTGAATCCCTTGATTACTATTGTTGTTGAAAGTATATCATTATTTGTGTATCTAGAATGTGAAATAAGTGTGATAGTGCACATATTCACACTTGAACGAAGCAATTATCAATAATGAAAATATTTATAGGTTGATAATCAATATAATCTCAAATAAATAAAGAGTGTAAATCAAAATCATCATCGACTATCTCATGATTTGATAATGTGACAAGTGGTCTAGATGACACTGAGACATGATATGTACTAATGATACATTCAATGGATTTTATGCCTCTGTATGAGTGATGCAGAGACATTGGGGAGAAGACCTCTCTAGCATCATTATCTGGTTCAAAATCAATTGATCACAATGCTTCTTGATATGGTCTTTGAGATTTCCTTCTTAAGTTTAATCTTGATCTTTTAGTCTAGGCATTTAGTCATTACAAGACCCATGTACCTATTCCTTGTGATCTTCAAAGTACTTCAATGATGGTCATAACCTCTCATAAATGATTTCCACTCACACTCTAGCTTAATCAATTCATGCTCTTCTCTAGTAGCTCTTCCATCTCTTACTAACATTCACTAGATATCCTCCCATTAGCTTCCAAGGGTCAAATCTTGATTATTGCTTAAATGATCTTCAATTTTTGTTCTAGATAGCCTTAATGCTCTGGTTATACTTGGATCAGTCCCTATCAAGGCTTAATCATACTATTTCACTCCCTTTTGTACCACAAGATCATAATGCTCTTCTTATGCTTATAACCCTATTTTAGGTTTTTCCTTTGGTTTGTCAGATTCTAATAACTATTTGAGGTTTTAAGACCATATATAATATTTCACTATCTATTTAATTCTTCCTTCAAATTTCCATAGCTTAACTCTGCCTAATAGACTGCTTTTTCCAACACTAACCCTTACCAAATAGGCCTACATTAGCCCTATTGCCACTCTAAGATCATCCATTCCATACTTTTCCTACCAAATCAAATCCAAACCACTTCCATCACTTCAAGCATGTCATATAGGGAATGATTACAAAAAAATGGACTTTTTGGATGGTTAAACTCCCAATCACTTAAACCCTAAATCTAGGGTTTCTAGCCTTCAACACTGAGAGCCTTAAAAAACCATTATCTTGGGTTGGATTGAATTTCAAATAAAAAACTTTCCTTTAATAGGCCTGTCTAGATCTTGTACACTTTCCCATGCACTTATTGGTCCACTATAATGCATTAGATATGTGAAACAACAAGAAATACAATAAACTAAGTCTTATACTACTGACCGTGCATAACTTAATTTGTCCTCACACTTCTCTTTGTCATATACAACCTATATGAACCCATATTGAGGATCTTATACCATAATTCCATGCTATTTATTATCCCATTCAATGTCCATCCACTTGCCCATGCTCTCTTTGTTAGGTTGTGGAGCTAAAAGCTTCAACCTTTGCAAACTAGGAATAGATGGTTGCTGAGTTCTACAGGAACCGGCGTCGACAGCATGACCGACGTCGGCAGATTCCAGTGCAAAAGGCCACCGGCGACGGCAGGAAGTCGGCCGACGTCGACAAAACCAGACCAGCAGGGACCGACGTCGGTCGCCTGTGTGTTCCCGAAGTGTTCGTTTCACGGACAGTTAATTAAGTGAACGATGAGTTTGCATGTCAAGACCAGCCAGAGTCTTGGGTTGCGAGGATAATTGTCTAAATTAAGAGTCTTAGTTAGTGTTTGAGTTAGGGATCTATTTATAGACCCATTGGCATGTATTGTTAAAGATACATGAGATAGAAAGGAAGAGTTCCTTCTAGTTGTAAGATCTATGAGTTGCAGGTTGTTGCAAGCTCATTGGTGATCTACATGTAAGTTTGGTCTTTGAATTGCAGGTTGCAGGTTCATGAGAGATCAGCTTGAAGTGCTATAGAGTGCTTGATGTACCGGCAGGGTTATTACTGACTGGTTGGTGAGGTGAACACCAATTCTGTGTGTGAGTTGGTTGTTGGGACCGTTTTTGTGTAGGAGAGTGTGTGTGAGAAGAATTACTGTACACTTGAGGTGTGGCGAATCTCTGTAAGGTGAAAGAGTGTGGCGGCTCTTTGATGTATTCTTTTTTGTATAGTGTTAATACAAGATAGTGTATTGTCTCTCATATTCTGTGCTATTGGTGAATTCTAGTTACTTGTGTTTCTGGTTATTTCCGCATATTCAATTGCTTATATATTTGGTAATCATACTGTGCTCTATCTGAGGAGCAAGATCCTAACGAGTGGATCAGAGCATGTTTGTTGTTCTAGATTCCTGACAAGTGGTATCAGAGCCAGGTTGTTAGCTCATAGCTTGATACCACTAACAAGTGGTATCAGAGCTTTTGGTTGGGATACTAACAGATTGGTGTAGATCTGGGTAGTGTGTTTTGATTACAGGTTACTCACAGGGTTTCTATTTGAGTGGGAGTTGAGCAATGGTAGAAAACAGTCAACTACGAATGGAAAAGTTTAATGGCAAGAACTACCAATTATGGAGGATGCAGATTGAGGACTATCTGTATCAGAAAGATTTGTACTTACCGTTGGGTGGGGTTGCTAGCAAACCCTTGGATATGAAAGATGAAGAATGGGAGGTTCTTGATCGGAAGGCTCTGGGATCTGTTAGATTGAGTCTTGATTCATCTGTGATTTCCAGCTTATCACAGTGTAAGACAACGGTGGAGTTGATGAAATCTTTGGCAAATTTATATGAAAAACCCTCGGCTTCAAACAAGGTATTTCTTATGAAGCGTTTATTTAATTTGCAAATGTTGGAAGGTGGATCTATTCATAGCCATCTTAGTGATTTCCATGGTTTAGTAAACCAGTTAAGTTCAGTGAATATTGTATTTGATGATGAACTTAGAGCTCTCTTAATCTTGTGTTCATTACCTGAAAGTTGGGAAGGTTTGGTAATGGCAGTTTCTAATACTGTGTCTCCTTCAAAAGTCTTAAAAGTGGATGATGTTGTGAGTGTAATCTTGAATGAAGAGATACGCAAGAAAAGCACAGGTGAATTATCTGGAAATGCTTTGAGTGTTGAAGGAAGAGGAAGGCCAAGAGAGAGGACAGAGTGTGGGAGATCAAGGTCGAAGACAGGTAAGAGATCCAAGTCCAGGTATGGCAGAATAACCTGCTAGAAATGTGGAAAGCAAGGGCACTTAAAGAGAGATTGCAGATCGGGTGAAGATCATCATGAAGAACATGGAGAAGAAGCAGATGTTGCAGGCTACGTTGCACAGGATGCTCTGGTATGTTCTTTGGATAAAGTAGAATCTTGGGTATTAGATTCTGGTGCCTCTTTTCATGCATCTCCACATAGAGAATTTTTTCATGAGTATGTCCAGGGAGACTTTGGAGAAATTTGTGTAGGGGATGGTAAGCCTTGTCAGATTGTTGGCAAAGGCAAAGTGAAGCTGAAATTGCAGACAGGTGACACATGGGTGTTAAAAGAGGTCATGCATGTCCCAGTTCTGAAGCGGAATCTGATTTCTGTTAGAAGTTTGGGTGAAGAGGGTTGCACAGTAACTCTCACAGCGGACTCTTGGAAGGTTACCAAGGGTACACTTGTTATAGCTAGAGGTAAGAAAGTAGGTACGCTTTATCTATCTACTTATTTTACTGATTCTCTTTCTGGGTTATCTACTTCAGCTGTAGATTCAGAGATGTGGCTTAATAGGCTTGGTCACATAGATAAGAAGGAGATGCTGGTTCTTGAGTCAAAGAATATGCTTTCGGATTTGGAAGGCATGGATCGTGGTTTCTGTATGCAGAAGAAGAAAGTAAGGTTTCTTGAGGAATCCGATGTTAGTGACAAGAACGGGAAAGCCTTGGTTTTCAAGGAGAAAGTGACGGACAGAGTTCAGCATAAGGTGCAGAGGAATTTTGAGCAGAGCAAGGGTGATTTGGACAAGGTTTTGATCCAAAAAGAGCTCGCGGGAAAAAGTCAGGTCTCACAAGAAAAACACAGAGACCGACGTCGGCAGGAACACCGGCGTCGGTGTCCAGACAGGGACCGACGTCGGCTATGTGCAGCCCGACGTCGGTGACTCGGGGCAGACAGAGACCGGCGTCGGCCAGGGGAAACCGACGTCGGCAGGGAGGCAGTCGCAGGGAACCGACATCGGTCGGCTGTAGACTGAGATGTGACCGGCATCGGTTACTGAGACGAATTTTGGGTGGATAGCAAGTTGTCATGGAGTCTCAAGCGCCCATATGGAGGACTGAAGGTGTAAGTAAGTTCTTAAATTCGTCATTTCCCTTCTTTACACTACTTGTTGCTCACTTATGGCATAGGACCAGGAAGTTATTGAAGAAGCAGAACAGGTATATCCAGGAAACAGTGGGAGCTAGGCATGGATGAGGATGTGATTCCTTGGAGGAGAACCAAACAGGTGTTTTGGGTAGTGTTGCCAGCTGGAAGTAAGCACTGAGAGACGAATGGATGTTGAGGATGAAGAAGAGCGGAAATGGATACGTGAGATGGAAGATCAGGGTATATGATCTTGTATTAGCTGCAGGGCAATGGAGGTTTGATCATCGTGTTTTTCTTTACCAGGTTGGATAGTATTAGCTACACTATTCTATTTTCTGTATGATGTGCTTGTTGCAGGGTTACATATACAGGTATTGCTGAACTAAAGGTAAAGCTAGTTCAGGGGTTTGTCATGGAGAATCTGGGAGCAGCAAGATTCTTTGGCATGAGTGTGATTTAGAGACATGGAGGTCTTGTTGACTTTGTTTCAGGATGATTGTGTGAAGCCGGTTAGCACGCCGATGGTTAGACAGTTCATAGAACAGGGGTCTTGATTCACATAGTGAGGTTGAGTGCATGGTATGTACTAAACCTGAGTTTTCCCAAGCAGTGGGAGTTGTCACAAGTTTGGAGTCAATCCGGGAGAGTAATACTGAAGGGCAGTTCAGTTGGACCAGCAGCAGGTGCACATGCTATGTAGGGTCAAGTTCTCTTTCTACATGGTTGTCCATGCGGATGTGGCAGGTAATTTGGATGACAGATTTTGCACCACGGATTTTGTGGTGGTTGGTCTTCAAGAGTGATCTTGAGGAGGGATACAAAGCCAAGGAAACAAACTAGACGGTGTACAGGTACAGGTACAAGTTGCAGCTGTTTATCTCCAAGTGGGAGATTGTTAGGTTGTGGAGCTAAAAGCTTCAACCTTTGCAAACTAAGAACAGATGGTTGCTGAGTTCTACAGGAACCAGCGTCGGCAGCATGACCGACGTTGGCAGATTCCAGTGCAGAAGGCCACCGGCGACGGCAGGAAGTCGGCCGACGTCGGCAGAACCAGACCAGTAGGGACCGACGTCGGTCGCCTGTGTGTTCCCGAAGTGTTCGTTTCACGGACAGTTAGTTAAGTGAACGATGAGTTTGCATGTCAAGACCAGCCAGAGTCTTGGGTTGCGAGGATAATTGTCTAAATTAAGAGTCTTAGTTAGTGTTTGAGTTAGGGATCTATTTATAGACCCATTGGCATGTATTGTTAAAGATACATGAGATAGAAAGGAAGAGTTCCTTCTAGTTGTAAGATCTATGAGTTGCAGGTTGTTGCAAGCTCATTGGTGATCTACATGTAAGTTTGGTCTTTGAATTGCAGGTTACAGGTTCATGAGAGATCAGCTTGAAGTGCTATAGAGTGCTTGATGTACCGGCAGGGTTATTACTGACTGGTTGGTGAGGTGAACACCAATTCTGTGTGTGAGTTGGTTGTTGGGACCGTTTTTGTGTAGGAGAGTGTGTGTGAGAAGAATTACTGTACACTTGAGGTGTGGCGAATCTCTGTAAGGTGAAAGAGTGTGGCGGCTCTTTGATGTATTCTTTTCTGTATAGTGTTAATACAAGATAGTGTATTGTCTCTCATATTCTGTGCTATTGGTGAATTCTAGTTACTTGTGTTTCTGGTTATTTCCGCATATTCAATTGCTTATATATTTGGTAATCATACTGTGCTCTATCTGAGGAGCAAGATCCTAACGAGTGGATCAGAGCATGTTTGTTGTTCTAGATTCCTGACACTCTTTAGCTTCTTTATACTCTGCCCATGATAATCAGTGACTTGACTGTGTCAAACATCTAGGGTTTACAGTCATTTAGTTAGCATTAAAGTTGTCTCAAGGCTAGAACCAATACATAACATATTTCACATACTAATTCCTTAACATTCATTTATTGCTCATTCCCTTTTTATCTTTTCAATGAGTTTTTTGACCATCGTCATTCACCACAATGTGTCCATACAATAAGAGTAGGGTTTACCAAAACAATTTCCTTGAATCATAGTTAACACTCACCGTAACTCATCCTTTTCCATTATCCAACTCTGACTAACATGGACTCACCTTTGAAAACAATATTCAACTTTCCAAAAGATCAAATAACTTCTCTTGTGCATGAATTGTATAATCAATGCAACCCTCAAGCAAACAGGGTATCAGAGGTCTTCTACCAGCAAGGTCCATTTTTCAAGTTCTAAGAGTCTCTAACATTTATAAATACATCAAAACTCATGCCATAACAAAACTACCTGTCACTTATCCATACGAAGACACCTTTGACTGGGTTTAATAAACATAATTTCCACTTCTTGATAGAGTGATTGTGCACACTAATCAAGTGCTCACCGTAATCAACAGTTCTTCCTTCTTTGAAGCATTTCCTTCTTTGAATGTAAACTAATCCCTTATAACCAAGTCTCTCTCCTTTCAATCCATATCTTCACAAGTAGACTGACTAGGCCATAAAGACACCATATTGTCTCCATTATTTAACCAATATATGTTAGGATACAGGGTATAGGTATCATCATTACAAAATGTCTTTATGTTAGTATGATTTCTTAATCATTCAAGATGCTACAAGTTTATTATCATACACAAATATCGTTTACCATGCAAAACTATAATATGCCCACTTCAACCATGATTCAACTCCTTCCTTCAAGACTATGATCTATAGTCTATCTTCCAAACCTGTAAGTTACACAAAGTTGAAAAAAATATATGTCCTCAAGGGCCTTCAAGACAATGCAAATGACTCACAATAACTAAGAGCAGACTAAGAACACATTGCACATAATATTATTTTTTCTTTATTTCTTGAATCATCAAAAACATTACAAAATTTTCCTTCATGGGACTGTATCAACTTTCTTGGAGGGTTTCATACAAGATTTTGCATCTTTAGGTATTCCTCCATCTTCTTGGAGAGATATCTCAACCTCTCCTCTCTCTGTTATACCAACCTCTCCCAATACCATGGTCATTCATTTTTTTTTTCAACATAGACTCTTATGTGGTTACCTCACTAGTTACAAGGCATAACTACCTCAATGTACAAAGGGATCTTTTCCCTTTATTTACATGACTTGTCATAAGATATAGACATGTTTTGTATTCCAATCCTTTATCTCATGTCTTGTTTAGACTCCTCAACCAACTTGGCTCACACAAACACTTCAAACATACAAGCTGATCCTCAGTCTCTATTGCATTATTTGAATTTTCAAATTCTTGATTTTGGAGGGAAAACTCCTATAGCCTATGGAATTCATCCTAATGACTCCAAATGGACATTAGTGACTCTAATGGACCTAATAATTACTCTAACACACTTTGACACTTGCTTTGACCATTTTGGTCTCCAAATCGACAAAACTAAAAAAATGGTGTTTGCATGGCTTGATGCTCCTGCATCATACTCTCCAGGAGGGAAAAAATATTGAACATGCATCATTCTTCCTTTCTTTCCAATTGATATTTTGAGGGTCCTTCATGCTCATCATGTTGTTGGTCCATTGTTCTAGTTCTATTCTTCTTTCCAAATGCTTGCTCTTCTTCCTCTTAACCTTGTCTATCCTTTTTTACCATTCATCCACCACTTCCATGAGCTATTCCCACTACTGTAGTTTTTTATTGGCTGTATATTTCACCTTTTACCAATCATTTTTAACTTCCCCATACTCAGATGCAACCAACTTATGTGCTTTTGTCTTCCTCATGCTTGCTTCATGACTTGTTTCCTCATTAATCTCTCTTGTGGCTTGCTTGTCTAAAAAATATTGTGTCTTATTCATACTATCATCTTTGTCATGAGGCTATATTAGCATCTCTTGTATGTCAACATTTGTAATTTTCTTACATACACTCCTTTTTTCTGCCACTTCTTTAGACTTCTTCTCTTATTGATGCCTTTTCCCATCATATTGCTCACTTTACAAGAGTAATTTCTTATTCCGGTCATCCTCTTCATAGTGCATCATGACTTGACCAATCCTTGGCCTCTCATATCCATTTTTACCATATGTAAACTCAACATTAGCTTGACCTATTATGCAACTCATCTTGTTTGCTTCTTCATAACTCATTTACTTGCTTGCCAATTCGTGCATCGTCTTGTACTTCTCTTTACTTCTCCTTTCATACTACTCCTTGGAGTTTATCCTCACTTTTAACCTACTATACTTCACCTATTTTAAACTCCTTTGATGAACTAAACAAGTCCTCAAACATTCTCAATTCCTGATCCATAAACACTAGTAGGAACTTCACTACTTTTTAGACCATTTACGAAGATCTTATATTTTCTCAATTTCTTAATTGAAATAGAATTGGATATAGAATATTAATATTTTAGACTTTTAAAAATTTGATAAAAATGGGTTTCCAAACTAAAATAAAAGTGAATTTGATTATCCACATTAGTTTCCCATTGAAATTCCTTATGAATCTTAAAACATCCAAGTTACTCAAATTCTCGTAAAAACATTAAAATGATTTATTTTTAATTCTCTTTAAATTCTAAATTATGTTCTATAAATTAATTGAAAACTAAATGCAAAACCAAAATCAACAAAGAGACATAGGAATTGTTTACGGGGTTCAAAATTTCCTACGTCCCTAGGTTATTATTGAACTGATCCATTAATGTTGCTAAAATTGAAAGCCCAAATGATACTTAAAATTAACAAATAGATCTACTCTCTGAAAAAATAGTGTATTAGACCTTTGAAAGACCTTGGCTAACTCTGTATGTCCTTCACCTTCCTGAATCACTTGCAGAGGCTTCTCCTTTATGTCTTCCAATGAATTCCATAGCATAATAGGTCAATAAGAAGTATCCAAAAATGGAAAATGAGTATACTACATAGAGCATATCAAAATTCTAAACAACTTTCTAGTTTACTCTAAGCTCTGGTTCATACATTAAGGTCTCCAAAATGACCAAAAAATGCAATGTGGTCCATGTTTTCTTAATACACAGTCTGCTTACCCATCTTGTTTAATTACAAATTCATGGAACTTTAAATAGATTTAGACCCATGGGCAAGTTGGTTGGGTGATTTATCTTTTTGCATGATAGGATGGGTTCAAATCCCATTGGCAAAGCTTTAGTGATAATGCTTATCTTATTAATCCCACATACATGGGGGAAAGAGGTTATAAAGGCTTTTTAAAGCCTTGTCTCCACCTTTTCAAGCACCGATGAAGCCTTTTATCTAAGGGATATGATAATTCAGGTGTGGTAAGTTGGCTTAGGTGGAATGAAGACCATGTGCTTCAGTTGGCATTTGATTGGCATGACCCAATTTGGCATGATGATGTGGTAGTCAGTCGGTTGGAATCCTATCATGAACTCTACCTTCGTGGTAGAGGTTGACTTGGGTCATGTGGAAATATATAACCCTAACATATGGTGCCACATTTACATTACATAAAACAATAATCCCACATTTAGGAGTTTAAAATGATAATTGGGATTTAAATACAAATTCAAATACATTGAATTTTGATTATAGGAGGCCAAGGCACCCCTCCTTAAAAAGAATGTGCCAACCCTCACTGAGGTCCCCAAACAAGCCAATAGTGAGGTCCATTTATCTAGTCCATACATGCTATCAAAGATGAACTTAAATTTTTAACCAATTTATACTACCACGTGATGAGTTCTCATTGGTTCACTTGGCACTTGCACGTTATGCCACATCACCTGCGATACCACATTTTCCCTGTTGCATCAAAACTTTAGTGGATCATATCTTTTGCATGTGATGTTCATTTTATGAACCACAAAAATCACCAAAAAGCTATTGATGAGATATACACTGTGCAATTAATCTGATTAGAATATGAAGATTTCAATTTTTGATAAATGGAGAGATCCACTTGGATCAAACCTCCCCACTAAGTGCTTTTGGACCTAAAAGTGTGGGCTCCATTAAAATTCTCTACAACACATCAAATATAGAATTAGATCATATCTTATGATATAAATGGAAAAATTTATGTTGATTCATAACTCAAACTGTAAAGGCCTAAACACAAGGCATGAGTTACACTGATTCCCATGACTATCATTAAGATTACAACATTTCTCAACTGTTTGCCCATCTGTCACATCTTGTAAGTGTGAACTGCCAAACACTACAACAATCACCAATGCAACTACAAAACAAGTTTGTTAATGCAAACAAAATACATTAAATGTTGTAATCATGTTGAAATGCACTACCCAAAACATAGGTCTTATTATGCTAAATAATTATGGTTTGTGACCATGTCGTAATTCATTACCCTGACATGGGTTTTAAAATGCTAAACAATATGGGAACAACATAAACTGTATAGTGTCTAGCATTACAAATATTACCCAGTAGGTCTACAAGTGCATTCAATCATAAACATACCAAAAATAGATGCATCTTAAAAGAACAGTTATTCTATCACAAGTACTTCAAGAAAATTGAATCCTACCCAAACAAACTATACAATACTATCCAATCCCCAAGCTAATCAAATGAGTTACATTCCTTAACCATTTAATAGGAAACTCATAAAGCTAATCAGGAGATTTCAAAAATTAGAGCTTTTCAAAACATAAGTGTGAGAATTAAAAACTTCACATGATAAACTTGTCTCAAAGTGTTCTCACTAGCTCTATTATGCATATGTCAAAGTGTGGAAACTTTCCTTTATCAACACTCAATATAATCCCCAAATTTTCTTTGCAACATAATTGCATTATCAATCCACTAATCATGACATCATGAAATTCAAAAATTGTATACCAACCCTTTTAATCAGATTTCCCTGTTTAGTTGGTGTGTTTTCTTTAGTGGATACCTGAGCCACTATAGGGGTCATTTTCAAATATGTTGGTTTTATAATGCTTTCCTTATTAACAAATTTTAACTTTTGTTCAAGTTGAAGCTGCCAACACTTTTCAACTATATGACCTTTCTTTTTACAGTGAACACAAAATTTCTTGTCCACGTTTTTATGATCTATTTTTTTAGAAAACTTACCTAAACTTATTTTCAATGAACTATGTTTAGGAGAGTAATATTTCTCAACCCTTTCCAAAAAATATTTACATTTCTTACATTTGTCTACACAATGGTTAGACAATCCACAAAAATTACATGAATAAACGTGCCATACATTTTGCACATCATCTCCAAACTTCTCAAATGTGGATAATGGATCGAAATGTTTACCTTTTATTTTATAATTATGGTAAACAAGATATGGAGGAATATCATTAACTCTTTAACAAATTCCATCAACTACTTACTCTGTATAAGCATCTTATTGACATAATCCTATTTCTCTTTTATTGAGGATTATGTCTCAGTTTTTAACCGCACAATCTCTTCCAAGGAGTAAAACTTGGCTCTCAGAAAAGAGTTTTCTTCCTGGATCTAGCGGTTAATGCTTTCAATATCATCAAGCTTGGATCTATTTGATAAATTTCCCATTGCACCTGTTCAATCACAAATTCAAAACAAATGCTGAAAATGGAAGCAAAAATAATAACTAACTGTCAATCACAGGTAAACCACATTGTTAAATCCCATTGATCAACTGCTCTGATACCAAATTTGATTTGTAAACACCAGTAAGAAATTCACTACTTTTAAAACCATTTACTAAGATCTTATATTTTCTCAATTTCTTAATTGAAATAGAATTGGACGTAGAATATTAAGATTTTAGACTTTTAAAAATCTGATAAAAATGGGTTTCCAAACTGAAATAAAAGTGAATTTGATTGTTCACATCAGTTAGCCATTGAAATTCCTTATGAATCTTAAAACATCCGAGTTACTCAAATTTCCATAAAAACATTAAAATTATTTATTTTTCATTCTCTTTAAAATCTAAATTATGTTCTGTAAATTAATTGAAAATTGAATGCAAAACCAAAATCAACAAAAGAGACACAGAAATTGTTTACGGGGTTCAAAATTTTCTGTCCTTTAGGTTCTTATTGAACTGATCCATTAATGTTTCTGAAATTTCAATCCCCAAAAATAATTATAATAAAAAAATAGATCTAATCTCTACAAAAATAGTGTATCAGACCTTTGAAAGACCTTGGCTGACTCAACATGTCCTTTACCTTCCTGAATCACTTGCAAATGCTTCTCCTTTTCATATTCTAATGACTTTTATATCATAAAAGGTCATCAATAAGTATCCAAAAAGGTAAAATGAGTATATTTCATATAGTGTATCGGAATTTTAAACAACTTTATAGTTTACTCAGAGCTTTGGTTCAGACACTAAGGTTTCCAAAATGACCAAACAATGCAATCTGGTCTATGTTTTCTTAATACATAGTCTGCTTACCCATCTTGTTTAATTACAAATTCGTGGACCTTTAAATAGCTTTAGACCCACAAGTGAGTTGGTTGGGTGATTTATCTTGTTACATAATAGGATGGGTTCAAATCCCATTGGCAAAACTTTAGTGATAATGCTTATCTTATTAATCCCACATACGTGAGGGAAAGAGGTTATAAAGGCTTTTTGAATCCTTGTCTCCACCTTTTCAAGTGATGATGAAGCCTTTTGGCTAAGGCATATGATAAGTTGACTTAGGTGGAATGAAGACTACATGCTTCGATTGGAGTTTGATTGGCATGACCCAATTTGGCGTGATGATGTGGCAGTCGATCGGTTGGAATCCTATTCCAAACTTTACCTTCGTGGTAGAGGTTGACTTGGGTCATGTGGCAATATAGAACCCTGACATGTGGCACCACATTTACATTGCATAAAATAATAATCCCACATTTGAGAGTTTACAATGAGAATTGGGATTTAAATTCAAATTCAAATACATTGAATTCTGAATATAGGATGCCAAGGCACCACTCCTTAAAAATAGTGTGTCGACCCTCGCTGAGGTCCCCCAACAAGCCAATAGTGGGGTCCATTTATCTAGTCCATACATGTTGTCAAAGATGAAATTTAACTAATCCCAATTTTTTAGTCAATTTATACTACCATGTGTCGAGTTCCCATTGGTTCACTTGGCACTTGCACATTAGCCACATCACCTGTGACACCACATTTTCCCTGTTGCATCAGAACTTCAGTGGATCATATCTTTTGCATACAATGTCTATTTTATGAACCACACAAATCACCAAAAAGATCTCTATGATATCTACACTGTATAACTGATCCAATCATAATATGAATACTTCAATATTTGACAAATAGAGAGATCCACCTAGATCAATTCCTCTTATAACTTGAACGCATCAATCTCCTCCTTTTCTTCATCAAACTTTAGTGTCCTTTGTTCTCCACTATCTTGGACAACTTCTTGTTTGCCTTATCCTTGGATTCCCTCATTTTTGAGAGTCATATCAACATCCTCTTTCTATACATTATGCTTCTCAAGCAATCTTTGAGGTGATTCTACCTCATCTTAAATATACTTTCATCCATCAATGCCATGGTTTCTATATACAAGAAATCTTCACTATTGGAGTCAAAGTCAAACTTACTATCATATATCACACTTAAAAATGCATCTTGCAAATACCCATCTTCTTTTATACATTCATTTCATTTTTCACTTGGTTTTACCTTCACTTCCTTGATTTGGTTTGTTTTCACCATCTTACTTGTGTGCTTTGTTGGCTTGTCATCCTCTTATATCTTCATGCTTTATTGGAATTCACTTGTCATGTGATCCTCTTGTACTCTTTTCATTTTCTTTATCACCCATTTTATGCCCTATACCTTTTTGGGTTACCACTTGCCTTTCTTTTCATCTCTTTCATGCCTCATGCCTTTGATTTCTACCATGTACATTCAATGCTCTTTGTCATTTTCCTTTTGTTTCAATACTTGTGCTTACTTTCCACCTGTACTCTTGCTTTGTTTGACCTCTTGCTTGAGGTTCTCCTCTTTCTTCTCTTCACCTAATTGTTTAAACCATTTAGGCCATACATACCCATGCCCTTCTTCTCTTTTTGGGGGCTGAAATCTATCATTCTTTATTTCAATTTGAATATTAGCTTTGCCTTCTTCATGTATGCAATCAAATTCAACATTTAAGCACTCATTTACCTCCATAGGCATTTTTTGCAAGCTCATATTTTTATCTGTCTTCATGGGTAACCTTCATGTCTTCTTGTGTGATTTTATTATCTTCTTGGTGCACCATCTCCTTTGTTTCAACTTTTATGCATGACAATGCATCATAGAACTCCTCTATTTATTCAATTTTAACATGTCAAACATCTTCAATCTTCAACACTTTATATTTTTCAAGAGGTTCTTTCTATTTATCCTCCTTTTTCCACTTGATAGGTAGTGTGCTTGACCCATTCTTAATCAATTTTGAGGCCTTCTCCAAGCTTTTATTCATACCTACAAACACAAACTCAAAAGCAATGTTAGAATATAAAAATAGAGACCATATAGTCTCTTTGAATGTCCTTGGCATGGACATTGTCCATCTTCTCTTCTTTTCTTCATTCTTTTATGCTTTCCTTGGTACTTCTCTCATATTCTTATTCTATTCAATGAGAACCCTCTTCTCAACTTCTATTTCTTGTTGCTCACTTAGAAACATCTCTCTTCTCTTGCCTCCTTGGGCTTCCCTCTCTCTTCTTCTCATTCTTCATGACACATTTCTTGTGCCTTCTTCTTCTTCTTCTTCTTCTTCTTCTCATAAGTGACTTTATGGGCCACTTTACTCTCTTCTTCATACTCCAACCACTCCATTGGCTTTATTTTTCTCTCATGAGCTTCACCATGAGCTCTATCTTCTCAAATCTCTACCCCAATTCTCTTCTTATATATTTTACTTATTTATCTATATCCATCTTCCCCATTTCTCTTCATTTTCTTGGCCTATTTAGACCTCCTCTTAGCAAGTCTATTAAGCTTGCCTCTTAGACCTCTTGTGGGTCTTTCATATTCTTGAGTCATCTCTCTAGGATCTCTTCTTAACCTTCTTGAATCTCTTTTAGATTCTTCTTTATTCCCTCCTCTCTCTTGGAGCTTAAATGCTCTCTTTTTCCTCTACCTCTTCTACCCTTCTCTTGACTACTTTCTTGTCCTTCTCAAAGGACTTTGGGGCTATCTCTTCTCTTTTATTTATCACTCTTAATCTGATATTCCTCTTTTTTGACCTCAATGGATCATACCTACAACCTCTTCTTTTCCATCAACACCCTGCAAGTTACTCCTCATGCACATCTCATATCATGTTATCTTTATCTCAAATTAACAAAAATATGAAGATTTCAAAACAAAATTTTTACTCAAGCATACCTTGCCTTGCTTTGATAAAAAAATGATGTAGAGGCATTGGGGAGAAGACTTCTCTAGCATCATTATTTGGTTCAAAATCAACTGGTCACAATGCTTCTTGATATGGTCTTTGAGATTTCCCTCTTAAGTTCAATCTTGCTCTTTATACTCTGCCCATGATAATCAATGACTTGACTATGTCAAGCATCCAAGGTTTGTAGTCATTTAGTCAGCATTAAAGTTGTCTCAAGGATAGAACCAATACATAACATCTTTCACATACCAATTCCTTAACATTCATCTACTCCTCATTCCCTTTTTGTCTTTTCAATGAGTTTCTTGACCATGGTCATTCAC
The DNA here is from genome assembly GCA_037957365.1 of Torreya grandis. Classification (NCBI taxonomy): domain Eukaryota; kingdom Viridiplantae; phylum Streptophyta; class Pinopsida; order Cupressales; family Taxaceae; genus Torreya; species Torreya grandis. The sequence continues at coordinate 1,098,316 of JARHVA010000042.1, forward strand.
CACAATGTGTCCATATAGTAAGAGCAGGGTTTACCAAAATAATTTCCTTGATTCATAGTTAACACTCATCATAACTCATCCTTTTCCATTATCCAACTTTGACTGACATGGACTCACCTTTCACAATAATGTTCAACTTTCCAAAATATCAAATAACTTCTCTTGTGTGTGAACTGTACAATTAATGCAACCTTCAAGAAAATAGGGTATCATGTATATTCTACTAGAAGGGTCCATATTTCAAGTTCTAAGAGTCTTTAAAATTTATAAATACATCAACACTCATGCCATAACATAACTACCTCTCACTTAACCATGTGATGGCACTTTTGGCTGGGTTTAATAAACAAACTTTCCACTTCTTGATAGAGTGATTGTGCATACTAACCAAGTGCTCACTATAATAAATAGTGATTGTTTGAAGCATTTCCTTCCTTATTTGAATATAAACTAATCCATTATAACCAATACTCTCTCCTTTCAATCCATATCTTCACAAGTAGATTGACTAGGCCTTAAAGACACCACATTGTCTCCATTCCTTAACCAATATATGTCAGGATACAGGGTATAGGTACCATACTTACTGAATGTATTTATGTTAGTATTCTTTCTTAATCATTCAAGATGATACAAGGTTTTTATCATACACAAATATCATTTACTAGGCAAAACTATCATATGCCCACTTCAACCATGATTCAACTCCTTCAAGACTGTGTTCTACAGTCTATCCTCCAAACCTGTAAGTTACACAAAGTTGAACAAGACATATGGCCTCAAGGGCCTTCAAGACAAAAAAATTACTTATAATAACTAAGAATATACCAAGAACACATTGCACATAATCTTATTTTTTTATTTATTTCTTGAATTATCAAAAACATTACAAATTTGTCCTTCATGGGACTATATCAACTTTCTTGGAGGGTTTCATACAAGATTTTGCATCCTCAGCTCTTCCTCCTTATTCTTGGAGATTTATCTCAATCTCTCCTCTCTCTGATACACCAACCTCTCTCAATACCATGATCATTCTTTTTTTATTTCAACGTAGACTCTTAGGTGGTTACCTCACTAGTTACAAGGCATAACTACCTCAACGTACACAGGGATCTTTTCCCTTTATTTACATGACTTTTCATAAGATATAGACATGTTTTTTATTCAAATCCTTTGTCTTATGTCTTTTTTAGACTCCTAAACCAACGTGGCTCACACAAGAACTTCAAACATACAAGATGACCCTTTTAGTCTCTATTGCATTATTTGAATTTTCAAATTCTTGCTTTTGGAGAGAAAAATCCTATGGTCTGTGGAACTCATCCTAATGACTCCAAATGGAAATTAATGACTCTAATGGACCTAATAAGAACTTTAACACAATTTGACACTTTCTTTGACAAAACTAAAAAATGGTGTTTGCATGGCTTGATGCTCTTGCATCAATGAGGATTATAATAAATTAAAGGATGTGCATTAAATATGTGATGACCTTTTGATTTATCTATTATTTATTAACCCATGTTCTTAGGAAAAGGATGAGGGAATATATTCATTATTCGAATATCACTTTGTTGATCCTTTATACTATTGGTATATGTACCCACTTCAATGATGTTATAATCTATTAAATCCTATATCTTATGTCTCAAACAAATGCATTTGTTGGTAGTATGACTTGGTGCTCTATGAAAATCAAAAAAATAATTTTGATCAAATCCTTTTGGGAGGGAGAGATATGAGGTTACATTCTAATAAATTTCATAATACCTTGTAGGGATATTCTGGTAAGTTGGTGAACTATCTCCTTGGAGGATTTGATAATGCATGGCATAAATTCTGAAACATAATTCATTGTTATCTTTGGATCATTCTTATTTTCACTTGGTATCACCTTGTATGGTGGCTTACTTATATTATTTTCATGAGAAGTATAAATTGGGTTGGTTACATACTTTAGCTTATTCAGTACTAACAACTTAACCTCTCTTCCTCTAACTATGTGACATAAATATGTGAATGATATAAATTTATTAAAAATAATAGATTCAAGTAGAGATGGAAGAAAAATCTATTTGAATGTGTCTTATAGTTTCTTATCTATCAGAGGATTCATCATATTGGATAATATAATATCATACCATAATACATAATTTGTGATAGGCTTATTGGATTCTTGTTTGAGTTGAGTAATTTGAGCCTATGAAATCTTTTCACTCATGTTAATTGAGAAATGTGCAATGAATAACTATTCAAAAGGATTGAATGCATGAATTAAATGATGTGGTAAATCATAAAACCATCTTAGAAAATACTAATTTAAAATTCTAGGAAACAACTTGGTTAACAATTTATTATTGGATGCATAGTTGAAACATGTTGCATGGAATAATCCCAAATGTTGCTTGGGGTAACATTTTACATCATACAATGTAAGCTTAGTTTCCAAAAGACTAGTTGGTTAAGGATATGTTGAAATATTCTAAGCCAATGGAGTATTCAATAAATCCTGTGAATAAAGTGCTTGATTAGGTTTTGAATCACTTTGTTCTATTTGCAACACCTTAATCTGAATAGATAAAATAATATTCAAAAAGGATTGTGCATTAGGAATATAATGTGTAATAACCAAAGGAAATGTAAAAAATGACTGAGTAGAGATTGACACATTGATCTATTGAAACCCTTAGGTTTTACACATAATATATGTTGGTATGAAGGTTGTACTGAGTCATGAAGATAAAGGAATGGAACCCATAATAGTGGACGTCTTAAATATATTAATTATTCTTGCACTTTTAATATACAAAAGAGTTTGTAAAATCACAAGATAATCATGAGATTGTTCATAGATTATTTCTCAAAAGTTATTAATAAGTTGCACTATATTAAGCTATGGTTTTTCATCATTGATAGGTATAATTACATCTTGAGTGTCAATATTGTCTTTATTATATGGATCATACTCTAATGTATTTTAATGCATGTCTACATATTTAATTTTTTCATTGATATTTGAAGGTCATGATATACCATTATTCTTATCCATGTTATGTGTATTATCAAAATAAATTTGAGTATGCTCAACTTGAATACCACATAGTCCAGTACTTATTCTAAGAGAGGTAGAAACAAATTTCTTAGATTGCATAAAATATGAAATACACATTTGGAATATTATTGTTAACAAAAATTTTACCAAATCTAAAAACCCTAATACAATAATTGGAATCAATAAAAATAATGAAATAAACACTAGCAACATGGATAGTTAGGGTTTGCAATATTCAATCAGTAGATAGGTTTACCAATATATTTTATCAAAATTGGGGATAAATATAATTATAGTCTAATCATGACAAAATTTTGAGTAAAATTAAGATGTATAAAATATGTAATAAATACATAAGATCGATTTGAAACTTATTAATTATATAAAGATGCTAAAAGGGGAAAATACTAAAGACAAATAAATTAGATAGAAGTTGTATTTGATGGACTGAACCATAAACTATGTGATAGGTTATGGGGTTATGTGAGGTTGTTATGAATTTATAATAAGGTATATTTGAATCTATGACAAGGCCACACTATTCAGATAAGGTCAGCCTGTACTTTTATCCATAGGGAACAATGCAATCTGATAGGTTTTTTTCCCTTTATGTAAAATTATATTAGTGAACATTTACCTATAGGTCCTAAGTGTGTGATCGAGATCCCCTGATTTGATACGTAAGTCACTGTGTACCTTATTTTTCACCTGGAACCCTATCTCCATAGATAATTAGAAAAAATTGTAATGAAATGGGAAAATGGGATTAGGGGTTAAATTTGTGCTTGAACTTAACACCCCTATGTTAAATAATGCTTGTAGATCAATACTCCGAGAAGGGATCAAAATCTGTGTGTGTGAAATAATAATGTAATGATATATTCTAGTGCAATCTTAGTGTAGTTATGTGCTTCAATAATGGCTTGTGACCTTGCAGTTGTATTTAGACTTATCTCAGGGCTACTTAAACTATATAGAATTATAACTAGGAATAATATGTGTTTTTATCTTAATATAAAATTATAATAATTCTATTGTTTGAAATTTAGAAGCCTCTTTCCATTTAGTAAATAAATGAAAAATGGCTTATATAGTGACCTATTTTGAATTTCCTTAAATAGGACTTTTGAAAAGTATGAGATTAACTAGTATGTAAATTCTAATTTGAGAAATTATCCATTGTTTGGTTGGAGGATGAAACTGGTGGATATAGACACTGCTAATGAATGGGATTGTCCTGAAGGAATTATCTTGTCTAAAAATTAGATACATCTAAAGCAGAAGTGTGAATCAGTCTAATAGCAAGTTTATGGTACTCAGAATGAATAATAGGAATATATAGTATTAGAATTGATTAATGATAGAGGATCATCCACATATAAGTAGAGGAATAATAGTTTATAATAGTGGAATTGAGCATAGGGTAATTGTGCATAGAGAATGGTCACAAATGCATTATTTTAACATTAAATATTGATTTTAGTGATTACATATGGCATTAATTTAACTCACCAAATGGCTAATAGCTACAAGGTATTTTATATTTTTACTTTTCTATCTTGGACAAGACTTATTAACTAACACTTATGTAAAACAAACTATCTTATTAAAATTAGGAAAGGAACTACTAGTTATAAAAGAAAAAATAACACTAAAAATTAACAAACTATCCTACTCCTAAAATAAGTCTAAAATAAAAGTCATAATGAACCAAAAGATGATGAATATGGAACAATTGAGAAGTAATGCTTTAAGTATTATCTATTCCATGAGAGTGATAAGTCATTGCCTTTTAATTATTTTAACATAATATATCAAGCTTTACATATTGACCTATTTTCTCATGTGTTTTATTCAAAATTAGGACTGAGTCTAAAACTATGAAGGATTTTACCTTGGGTCTATTTTCAAACCATATTTTAACTATGTTTTGATGCTTTCTAAAGTTATGTAGAGATTCATCTCATGCATCTTCCATTTGGATGATATTCAATAGTCTTGATTATATTCTATAATATTTCTCCATGCACTCCTAAATGAGTCAATAAGTGGGAAAATTTAATGTACTTTTAAATACTAGCTCATGAAAATAAACTATCAAGAAAGAAGTATATTTGAGCACATGTTTATTTCTTTTTTTTGAATCAATACTGGGGAGTTTTAAGTGTCCTAGGCCCTTTTAATAAAAAGAAACACCAAGAAACTATTATGGTCTAGCTAAGCATATAAACATGTTGAGGCATAGGACCAGACAAATAAAATAGGTTTTTAACAAAACCATACTTTTATACTAATAGTTTCTTACAAATACCAGTATAAATAGACTAGAAAAGACTGAGATTACAAAAACCAACTAAAAACTTCTTACTCTAAAACAACCAACTCTATAATTTTTCCTTGACTAGGTAACATAGTCATCATCGCTAACTCTTTTCCTAACCCTCCTTTGCTAACAACAAAAGCATCTTGAACCTTTAAATCCTTCACTCTACCAATCTTAACCAACTTTTTTTTTACTGGCTCACCTTCCAACTACTTGATAATGTAAAACACCAACCTTTTTTGGACTCACCTTGAATCCTACCAACACTGCTACTACTTACCCTTCCACCATGGAGGAACTTTAAATGAGCCTCTCACCACACCTTTACCTTGCCATTTGATGGATTTGACTCTACCTAGTAAATGCCTAATCACCATCCATTCTTCAAACCCTGGAATGGGCTTAAGCAAGTCTTTAATGATTGGAATACTTAATCCCTATTTCTCTAAAACCTCTATTTTCACCACAGAAGTTGCTTTAACATCTTTCACAAAATCCACTAAAGGCAAGAAATGAAGCTCCAATTCTTGAAACATAGCTAGAGGAACAAAGCCCAAGAAATCTCTTTCAAAAAAAGGTAGCATTAGAAAAGGACCTAATGGAAGGGCATCCAATTCCTCCACCAACTCCATTCTATACTCAAGCCACATGAAAAACACAATCATTGCTAGAACTTGATCCCCATCTAACATTATCAAGTAAATATTTGTTGTAAAAAGAGATGCTAGATATTAGTTTACTATCACCCTCTTGCTTTTCACCAAAAAATCCACACCTAGCACCTGTTCTATTGCTTCCACCACCTTTGAAGAAGGAAACCAAAAAACATTGGAAAAATGAGTTCTTGAGTCTGACCTAGTAAAACTCATTTCATGGCTCTTGGTGCATCCAAAGACTAGAGGCCAACCAACCGATTCCAACCTGAACCTATCCATCACACCAAAACTCAAAACACTAAGACTCCAATCAAATAGGAAAGCCAAAACATCCACCTAGATAAAATGCCTTGCACTTGATGTTACTTTCCAATTAAAACCCATGATGCTAAATAAAAAAAGCCATAATGAGAGGGAACAACCCATCCAAATCACTTAATTCCTATGAAGTTGACGCTGCCAAAATAACCTCTTGCATATGTAGTGCACTGTCAACCACAACACCTGAAGGATGTTGTCATCCAACAAATCCTCTATCCTTGTAATCTTCAATCAAGATTTATATTTGATAATGATGTTCCTATCTATTTTATTATTATTATTATTTTAATATATATTTTTAATTTTGATAATTTTTTAAAATAAAGAAAATGTTTTTAAAAAACATTTAAAAAATAAAATCACAAAAAACCAATCAAAAGATATCAACATTATAAAATGCTTTTAAAAAAGCATTTATAATATTGATAAACCCTTTAGAAATCAATTTGATCATAAAGCCTCCAATCTACCCATCTATCACTAATATTATCCAACCTTTCCCCCTCACACTAATCTATTACCGTATTTGCTAAAAAATACACAACTTTTTTACTTTCTCTAAAACAATGATTACAATTCCATCCTTTAAAACCTTCCATCTTAGAGCAAATGACATTCATGGATGTTAGAAATCTTCCAAAACTTTGCCTCAGACTTGACAAAGCTAGAATAACCACCTGCAAATCTTCTTCAATATATAAAAAGGAAATTCTATAATCCAAAGCCATATTAATCCCTGCTACAAGAGCTCGAGATTTAAATTTGTTATTAGTGCCATCTGGAAGCTTTAGGGAAAGGGTTGTAATTAGTGAACCACTACAGTCTTTTATAACACACCCTACCCCTGAGGTGCCTAGATTGCCTCTACAAGTTCCATCAAAATTTAGTTTAAGCCATCCAGATTTTAGAGGAATCCATGTTGCATCCTTCCTATTTTTATTTTTTTTATTATAAACTATTGAACCTTGAATGGGAAGCGCATGTTTATTTCTTGTTCTATTAGTCCATATTGCATATTTTAATAATGAATACTAATCCCTTAGATTTTCTTAGTAGATGTTTTTATTACATCAATGAGATTCTTATTTATGGATTCAAAAAATCCATTCCTCATGGATAATAATTAGAAGAATAATTTATCATGGTTTTATTATCATAAGCCCATTTGGTGAATTATGTAAACTATAAGATAGGTTCATTATGTAAACCAAATAAAAAGGAGTGTCAAATCTTGTAATGATGTTTTCCTCTATAAATTTTATAACTTCTATAGTTGTGTTTTTCTTAGTGGAAATTAATTAAATCCATCATATACAATAATTTATTATCGTCAGTATAAATTTTTGGCCTTTAAAATAATTTTGATTGATGACACCAAAAAAACTAGTCCCCATCGAGTAAAGGGTCTGAATATAATGATTAGTTATAATGGCATTGTTGCATGTACTTTATTTTTGGAAAATGTAATGCATTCATGGAAAGTCCTAACATGGTTGTGAGAATCCTAAAAAAGTGTAGGCTAATAATATATTTCTCAAAGGATATTATGTGATTTTTTATTTCTATAAGGGTGAAAATTTTCTATTTTTCATGAAAACTAGTCATAATTTATTTGGCTTCTAATTTAAACACACATGAAAGGTAAATTCCTTCATGATTTTTGCAATACAAGATTCCATTATTCAAAATGTAATGGGTTATTTTAAATCTAAGATATATCCTCTGTTGTCTATTCAATATTAGGGGAAAGGTTCCATGCAATAGAAAATGAATAATATGATCATACTAATTATCAAATGTGATTTGTGTATGTTCATTTTCCATGAACATAATGTTAGGGTAGATTTTTACAATTAGTTGTGTGAGACCCCATTTTTTATGGGTTTATTTATATGCCATACTCCTAAATATTTTCCATCCATACACCTCTATGTTCATCCATCTCATTTTGTCCCAACATGAGTCTTACAACAAGATTTGGTATAATTGTGTAGAATTTAATTTGTTACGAAGTATGTACTGTGTAAACTCATTTACTGCCTTCACCATATAATACTCTTATTTATTTGAAATAAAATATTTAAACTATGCTTCCTTCATATTTGTGCTTCAAAATGTACTGGGATGTTCCTCCCCATCAATCTTTTGTGTAAGTATAGCTATAATAGTGTGATAAAAAACAAATGAAAAGAGCTAAAATTACTTCATAAAATCATGGCTTATCAAACCTATAACTTTAATAATAACATATTTAATGTCCTAAAAATAATTCTTAGCTTGAGATGTCCACTATTTTTCACATGCTATTTTAGCATAGTATTCATGGGCCTTACAATTCAATAAAATGAAAAATTAGCTTTTGTATAAAATTAATTTTAACAAAAATGATTTTACGTCATTTTTATCATTAGGAAGTGGAAATATACAAATACAAATTATATATCATGATAAATTGATATGGCCCTTTAAATTACCTTTTATAACACCAAATATACTCTTTTTTGATTCAAGAAAATACCATACCTTTTGCATCCTTCAAAATCCCTCTACAAGTTATATGTATTTTCTGACCTGTGCTCATATAAAATAGTTAAATTATCCATGCAAATAATTATTTACTTTCCAACTAAACCTTGAAAATAAAATCCATATCACACTGTAATTTTTCACCTATATTGATAGGCCAACAAACATTTTCTTGTAATCGAATATTCCCCATTTGGTGGTAAAATATATTTTAATCCTATCTTCTCTACAACCAAGACCTAACTATAAATTGAGAATGCATACATAAAAGACGTCATCTTATATCCAACAAACATCTAAATGACCTTATCTAGAGATTTAAAATGATAATTACCTTTCTGTAAAGTTGTATTAAAATTTATAAAATCAACACAATAACTAATCTATACATTAATTTTGTAAACATGGACCCAATTAACAAACCATTTAGAGTGCCTGACTGAGAAAATGACTTTTTGTGTAAGTAATTTCTTAACTTCCATATAAATAAGGGGCTAATGTATAAGATTGACTAGTCTTTGTCTTTGCCTAAAAGGTTTTTTCCCTTCTTTGGGTGGGATTGTATAAGTAATAAACCTTGGATCAAATATATTTAGGTCTTCATACAACCACACAATCACATCTTTGTACTATTTAGGAAGAGATCTCAACTCATATTTTTCAAAATTAAAATAATTGAGCCTTTTTTTTGACATATTATGGACATTCAACCTAAGTTCATTAAATAAGATTCATGTTCACTGGATTTGGACTATTTATGATTTTTAACATGTTCATCTAAATAAAAACCCTTTCAATTGAAACCATCCCCTTGGGAACATTTTTTTAATTTAAAACTCATAATTCCATTCTCACTAATTTCTTATTCTACAAATAAATCCTTTTCTTTCTCATAGATTAACTATGATCAAAAAATCCAATATTGTTCATTAATTCAATATTTTTTTGGTCATCATTAAATAATTAAAAATAATCCACATTGTTTGGAACAAAGGGACAAGGAAATAATTTTATTGAAAACTTATACATATTATAATCATTTACATTGAATAGATTTCTAGTGGATGCTACCATAGAATAATGATTTGTTTTCATTCCCCAGGAATAGTTGTAATGTTAAAATCATCAAATGAGTCAATTAAATACAAAGGTTTATATTTGTATATATTTAAATAAGAGTATTTACACTAAAATTTTCTCTTCACCTGATTGAAATTTTACATTGTGACCTAAGAAAAACTACAAACCAAGAATCATAGCCTTATATTCAACATGGTTATTGGTGTAGGGAAATTACAAATTATACTCAATAATGTAATATTTTTCATGTGTATCTATCAATAAGATACCTACCACTGATCCTTTTTTGGAGAGATTTTCACAAAAATATAAGGTCCAAAGACTAGAAAAATCACAAATTTAACCTCTTTTGCTAGTAACAGAGTTCATAGTGAATATGCAAATGCCTATATCAGAAGAAACAACATTTACCTTTTATTTTTTTGTATTATATTTCATGATCATATATTTCATCGGTTCTCTATCCACTTAGATATGATTGGACACACATCTAAAAGGTAACCACATATGATATCATGGTAGCCATATAACCATTAAGTGTCTTGGAATAATACCTAATTAATAACATTCCATATGTATTAGGAATATCTACCAAATAGATGTTGAAATATTATATTCCAAGTTCAAATGCTAATTTCATGTGGACATTCATAAATTATCGTATCACTTTAATTTCATAATTTTATAGCTAGATAACAAATTTGTTAGACTTGATAGGAGTCAGACCTAGTTTTTTTAAAATAATCCCTATAGGTATTACATTGGTTGAGGCTCCTAAGTCAACTAAAAATTTGTACATGTTCTTTCCAAAAATCCTAATAGTAAGGAGAAAAGGAGGAAATTCATTCTTTATCTTATGGATTACTATATTTTTGTGTGCTTCTTTTTTTATATTTGAGATATATTTATTGGTTAGTAATTTCAAAAGTAAGTCATGTTGTTCTATGATTTGAGCCAATTCATGCAAAATAATATTTTATTTAATTTTATTCATATCTTCCACCATGTTATAAACGCCTTTGATAAAATTAGTTTGTGATTTTTTTGAAACATGTTGATCATTTCCATTTGGAGGAGTAGGATAATTATTCACCTTAGAATCATAATCATGGGGAGTAACACTATTATTTGGTGGAGTATATATGGTAATAGATTGTTGTTGTTATTATGCCCTACTTCTTAGTGATTAATTATTTCATTGGTAATATTAAAAATCCTATAATTCCTCAACATTTTCTTTAGGATCATTATATTCTTAACTAGGGAAATTTAAGGTCTCTAGCATAATAGTTGTGTTGTGTGATGAGGTTATGTTTGAATAATTATATGTACTAGTTGTATTTTAATGGTTATGGGTAAACTATAATATTTACATTTAATTTTTGAATATTTTGAAATAATTTGCAAACTCAAAACAATCCAATTCACCATGTTGGTCCATATTATGCACCCTACACCAATTGGGCAAAGCCACCTCACAAATGTTAATCTTAGGCAGTTGATTGGGTGAAGGCTCAATATGGTTAGGATGGTTATGCCTTTTAATTGTAAGAAAATTAGTTGTTTTATTTATATCAACATTACCAACTTGATTTTGAAGGCTTAAAAAGACATTTATAAGTTTTTACACCATGTGTTATATTGTATCAATTTCACCTTTTGTTGAATGTTATGACATAGTTTGGGAATTGTTAACAGTATGAATCAAAGCTTGATTTTGATTTTGTATTGTGATTTTATCATTGATAAAACTAGGATGTGGTTAGGAGTAGCATTTATTAATGGTAACCATTGGTGATTGGGATTGGATTGAGCAAAGGAGAATTATAGTTTACATTTGTAATGGGATTAAGCATAGTTATGTTTTGATTTCTATTTGGAATAATATGTCCTTGAGGATTCAAATATTTATGGTCTCAACATAAGCATGTGATAGGGTGTTGAACTATGCACCACAATTTAGGAACCATATTAATTGGATACAATTCATTTTTGTACATCTCAAGAGATAATGGAGTTTCAAGGAAATATAGTGAGGTAATCCTATCAGATTATGCTAAGATCAATTGAATAGTGAAGCTTGCATAATGAACCTATATGGAGAACTTGCATAAAATCTTAAAACCCTTAAGTGAAAGAAATTTATCTCACCAAAGAGAAGTTGTAGAAATAATATTTGCACTAGCCATAAAATCAATAGGAAAGGTACATTTATAGGTGAAAGTTTGACAAGCCCCAAAAGCCTCATGCATGTGGGATAAACTTTAAATAATGACCTAGAATAACCTAAGCAAGTTAAAATAAAATGTGTAGACAAAACCTAGTAGGAAAAAAGTATACACCAACAACCCCCCTTAAACATAGCTTAGGTGGGTAGAAGAATTAGGTCTCAACAATAAGGCCTGATAAGCTACCCAAGAACAATACAACTCCCATAAAGCAGAGAAAATGAGAAAACCTGTAGGAGAAAAACTCCTCCCCAAAAGAGAGAAAAGTGAGAAATAGTACATGCTCTAAGGACATTGAGCACAACCAATAATACATCCATAAGTAAGATCAAACCAGCACATAGAGAGTGGATAACTGAGAAGTTTCCATAAAAGATGCTAAAGATATCTACAGTAGAGCTCATAAAATGACAAATGTTACTGACTAGATCCTTTACCTAAAGACTAAAGAAGTCATATCGACATTGAATAATGTTTCTTCCCTTTACCAAAGGAAGAACATAAATAGTGTACTATAAGTTTGCCCATTCCATAGTGGAAGATGAAGGATATAACAATACAAAATACTCTGGGTAGGGTATAAAATAGAAGCGTGCCATAGGTCTGGTAAGATCATGCACAAGAACTGAATGTAATGCCACTGAAGTGAACATGTTAGAAGAAGGTGTAATAAAAAGTGGATCACCCTAGAATAGTAAATGGGTCTACCAAGTGGTTGATGTAACTCCAACCAAGGAACTATACTCCTCATTCATAGTAAGAGGATTACATACTTTATGCAATGATGGTATAATAAGAGCAAAGGCTAATACATATGGTAAAATTCCTTGTACATATGGAATAGACCACCCAATTTTTGATGAATCCTAAATCAATATGCCTACACCCTATAATGTCTGAAGTGGACTAGAGGTAGGTTGATCAAGGAATAAATCCTTAATATCTAGAAGATGGCAAGGATATGGTGGAGGTGTGTCCACATCACCATTGTAGTCATTTGTGCTAGAAGAAGAGTCCTTTATCTCAGAAATGTGCTCAAGCTCAAAAGTGTCATCAAGTACAGGGGAGTCTAATGAATACCAATGAAGGAATGTCCATGTGAAGTGGAGAGCATGGATCAATAACCCTCAAAATTAAAGAAGAGACTATAGATAAATCACAGAGATCCACTGATGGAATATCCATAAGAAGATGAGAGTTATCAATGCTATCCTAAGGTATAATCTCACTAAAAATAGTAGTCTCTAAAGTACCAATCTATGAAGGATATAGAATAGAAACATTCAAAATAGGGACACAAGTTGAATCTATAGTAGGATAGTTGAGGTTAAGCATAATCTCATCTTGTAGTGGTGGCTCAACAGAAGGAAGAAAACTGTCAACCATGAATGTCCCATCACATGAAATAGGAGGAGACAATAAAATAGTCTCTGAAAAGATGATAGGAAGTGGAGGAGAAGGTGTGATGTAAATTTTAGTATGATCTTTGAAAAGAGACTGTAAGATGCTCTAAATAATTCAAGGACACATTGTATGTTCCGCATGGTAATGAAGATCTACATAAACATGTAACAATAAGGTGCCAAAAAACTTATCACAAATGTTATCCCACTTATTGAATTGAATTAATTTAGAAGGGATAGGCATATATCCATATAGAAATGGAGTATGATTATTTATCATGAGTAAGTGTTCTATGTAAGCACACCAAGAAGCATAATTGGTCTTTCCAAGAAGAACCACTTGCATATAATCAACTTTCCCTTGTGAGTGTATTTCAAGTGAAGCTGGCATGACTGAGAGAAAATATCAAAGAAGTGCACAACTAAAAAAAAAACTGAAATTACTGCCTAATAACAAAGCATGCTCATGAAGAGGGACATTAGGCACAACTGATAATGCATCTAAATGAGTAGTGAGTACATGAATCAACACAATGCATAAAAAGAGAACATACAGAAGAGACACTAACGAATGCAAAGTACCACACAATACCCATTCAAAACTATCAATAATGACCTACCATAATGTTTTTGATACAAGCACACTTGTATAGACAACAAACATAGTTGAGAATGCATCTTGAATAGTAAGTACGTAAGTACAAGAAACTGGAGGACATCGGGCTCTATCGATAATATGTCCAAGAGGTACAATATGTGAAAAATAAGGTAGCTTTAAAAGGCCCAAAAATACCACCAATGCATAGAACATGAAAAAATAATCACTTTTGAATAAGATGATACTCAAATCCAAACTACCAATTAAAATTTATGTTTGTTTGAAAATATGTTGGCATGAAAAATTTATTGGCAAGAGTTGGAAATTTTATGCATCAACTTTCAAAATAAAAAAACTTAATTCTCTCTTGAGAAAAAGTTAAGCATTTTTAGGTTGGAAGTGACTATGGGTTTAATTTCCATATGACCAAGGGCTGAGGGTTAATCTGGGTGCCTGCCTCATGTGACCACAACATGTGACTAGGGGGATAAGGGGTAGGATGAGGAATCTCCTTCTTGATGATGTCATTTTAAACTATGATTTGATTTGGAGAGTGATCACTCCCAAAATGTCCCTTTTTGTCGATTAATAGTGTCACAAACCCCTATCTTAAATTTGATGGTTGCACACACATCACAAGGAGTCCTTAGCCTTAAAATTGAAACCTTACTAGACCATTACTATGTTTAGGAGTGGATCCACATCCTCACATGATGGGAAGACATCCTATAAACCTATTTACCCATGTAGGCATGGGTACATGATGGGTTGATTTGCATCTCCATGGATTTTATGGTTAGGTTGTCAGGCTTTGGGCCTCATGGAAATGTGAAGCATGATCGTGTAGAGTTCACATCATCGATGGCCAGGTTGGTTAGCCTTGGGACCTATAGAGATGTGCAATGTGGAGTCTATAGTCATGTCTATTAGGGTCAGGATAAAATTCCTTAGGCCATGTAGAGGCATGAAGTGTGCATTTCCATGTGGTGAAGAGTCTGATTGATAAACCTTTAGAACCACGTAGATGTGAAAATGTGATGCACTTATAACCCACATCACTGTGTGAAGGAGGGATTGAAGAAGATAAAATTTCTTTTAAGCCCTAAATTATACAAAAAGGTCACCTCTACCAGTTGAAAATGGTGAAAAAGCCTAAAATAAGAACTCATATCTACAAAAATATGTTTGGCCTTTTACAAATATAACAAAGACACACTTGGTAATTTGTAAAACCTAGAAAAACATAGGAACCATTTTTTGATTGAAGACTTTTATGGTATGAAAATGTGCGAAAGTAATAAAATTACTTAAAACCCTCCAAAAATGGTTGAAACTGGTTGTCATGAAACTAGGTCATGTTTACAACCAATCTTAAGGTTTTGGCACCCTTGAATCTAATGGCATTGCCCATTTTTCATCTAGAAACATTTAATGTAAATATATGCATGAGTTTTCAAGAAACCCCACCAAATGCTTGAAAATCAAAATCAAGAAAACAAAAGGAATGCAATGAATAGATCCCATCAATATTCAAATAGAAAATGACTATCAGAATGGCTTTGATAACATATCAAATGATGCCAACATCCACTGAACCATGAAGCTTGCACATTGAACCTATTTAGAGAATCTGCATAAAACCTCAAAACCCTCAAGAGAAAGAAACTTGTCTCACCAAAGATAAGTTATAGAAATAATATTTGCATTAGCCATAAAATCAATAGGAAAGGTACATTTATAGGTGAAAGTTTGACAAGTCCTAACAACCTCATGCATGTAGGATAAACTTTCACTAATGACCTAGAATAACCTAAACAAGCTAAAATAGGTTGTGTAGACAAAACTTAGTGGGATAAAATCCTACACCAACAAATAAAAGTGTACATCTTATGAAATCTGAAATTAAAATTTTAAATAGATTTGGTAGGTTCCATACTCATACTATAAAATTGTTGATATAAAATACTCTATTACTCATCCAAATTGAGCTAAGAAGGTTTTTTCAAATGTCTTCCAAATATTTATATAATTATTAGATAAATTAAGTAATTAGACATATGTATCCTATTGAAATGAAAAATTGAAAAAGTCTATAGGAAACATCTTCATGATCTACATATAAAAGCTTGAGGGAAGACTTAAAATATGTGACATGTTATTCTATTGTCTTTACTCCATTAGGAGAGTCTTGTGGGATATAAATATCAAGATTCATTTGGAGTTCATGGAGTTCTCCTTGAATATTAATTATGGTTCATGTTAGCCAATAAGCCATGGGTGAAAATGGTCTAAAATTTGGATCAATTGGAAAACTTGGTTGAGTTTTCAAAATCATTGGTCTTCCCTTTTCAAACCTGGGTTTTCATTGTTCCTTTAAAGGTTGAAGTAAATGTAGGCCAAGTCGATCTAGTTAATCATGAAGGAATATCCATATTGGTTCACTTCAACTAATTATTGATTTGAGTCCCTCCTTATAGCACCAATTAACTTGTTGATGTAATTTTATGACTCACACAACTGGATAATGGGTTTTCAACCTCTTATTTTAGGATTAAAAACCTAACCCAAGGCATGAGTTAAAAATATGAAATTTTACATATAACCAAGTGGTGGAAATAGCATGGGTAGAGTAGTATATTTGTTACCAATTCAAGAAACTCTTTTCTATAATCAAATTAGCCCCACCTTATTAATAAAAAAACTAATATGGATATTGATAATGATGTTTTTATACTATTAGGAATGGTAAAAACATTCCATGAAGCTAAGATCTGAAGAGTTCACAACAAGAACATCATAAGTAGATGCAAAATAAATAAAATGCAAAACAAAGCAGATCAAATGATTATTCAGAATGAAATAATGAGATGATTGTATAAATATAATCACTTACCTATATAGGCAAGGCAAAATACTAATCTAGATAATCTAATTAATTTGGGATAAATCCTCATATAGGACAAATCCACTAAAAAACAAAATAACTAGCTAATAGATTAGCAAACATGAGAAAATGCATGAAATACATACTCTAACACCCTCCCTCAAGTGAAGACAGGGGATAACAAAAGCCAAAAAAGAAGTAGTGGCATATCCATAGAATGAGTCCTGACAATAAGGCCTAATAAGGTACTCATGTACAATATGTATCCATGAAATGAAGAAGGAAGATGTCCTCATGAACACCCCCCAAAGACAACTTGTGAAAACCCAAGCATGCCATGTAACTCAAGGAAGTGAGGTGATGCAAAATGCTTCATGAAGATGCCTGAAACTTGTTGTTGAGTCAAAATGTACTCCAAGATAATAAATACATCCTAAATGTGATGATGAATGAAGTGCATATGTACCTCAAATGTGCTTGGTCTGTTGGTGCTCAATTGGACTGCAAGATATGTGAATTGCACATTGGTTATCACACCAAAGTATAGTGGGTGGACTGCAAGATATGTGAATTGCACATTGGTTATCACACCAAAGTATAGTGGGTGAATCCTACATGAAGCCAAACTCTGTCAACCACTGATAAAGCCAAAGAACTTGCTGACTCACTGTAACTACTACCCTGTACTCAACCTATATATATGAAAATAAAATAACCTATTGATTCTTACACAACCAAGAATTGGGTGAATAACCAAGATAAAATATGTAAGCAAAAGTGGAGTGCCTATCATCAAGAGAACTTGCCCAGTCTGAATCACTGTATCCAACCAATTGAGTAGAACTTCTAGGATAGTGTAATAAAAAATGAGTAGTGCCTCACAAATATCTCAAAATCCTCTTGGTAACCTACTAATGACTATCATGAGGGTCATGTGCAAACCTGGATACAAGCCCAACTACATATAAAATGTCAAGCTGAGTATGGGTCAAATACATAAGACTCCCAAACATCTACCTATATAATGTATGATCATAAAGTGGAGTTGTATAAGAGGTAGTGAGAGTCACTCTAAACTAAAAAGGATAAGGACTTGGCTTACAATCATCCATGCCAAAATACTGTGGTAGATTAAGTGTGCACTTATGTTGACTCAAATAGATCCTCATATTTGACTGTGAAATCTATAGACCAAGGAAGAAATATAGAAGGCCAATATTTGTAATGTCTAACTATGTTGAAAGTTCCTATTGAATAGTCTAAATCTAAGATGAGGAACTACTTGTGAGAAATAAATTATCAACATACAAAACCAATATAACAATTTCCTCCCAATATGCTAAATATACACTGTGGGATCAATGTGGCAGTGAACAAAGCCAATAGAGAGAAGAAAAGAATCCATATTCTCATACCAAGTTTGAGAGGACTTTTTGAGACCATAAAGAGACCTCCTAATTCAATAAACAAAATAAGAATTATGAACAAACCTAACAGGCTGCTCCATATAGATTTTGTCATACAAGTATCCATGTAAGAAATCACTCTTAATGTCCATCAGATATACTGACCAACCCTGTGATGCATCAAGAAAAAGAATAAGGAAAACATAATCCATCTTGGAAATGGGTGGAAAAGTCTTAGAATAGTCAATACCTTCAACTTACGATAATCCTTTTATAATAAGACATGCCTTATACTTATTAATGGACCCATCAACTACATATTTGGTGTGATAAATCCATTTGCACTTGACCAAATTTATTCCCTTAAAAGAGTGACCAAATCCCAAGTGTGATTCTTCATCAATGAAGAATACTAATCTATCATTGCATCATCCCATTCTTTTATCCCATGAGCTTGTGAAAAAGACTATAGATCCCTGAAGAATGCTTGACACAAAAGTTTAGTACCCATAGAATGTGCACGATGATGTCGAATAGGTGGAAGATCCTATATTAATGGTATTGCTTCAATAATTTTAGTATGAGCCCACCTAGGCATAGTGTCAATATTAGTGTGAATAAGATCCTCATCCTCTATGACCTCCTCAGGATTCTCCTAAACTAGCTCCTTAAAGAATTAAACCTTGAGAGGAGGTGAATCATGGAAAGAAGAAGTAAGAATGGAAGAAGATGAAGAGTCATGAGATGTGAAACACTCATCAAATTGTGAGTTAAAAAATGAACATTATGATTATTAGGATCTAAAAGAAATAATCTCTCATGTCCTCATAATAACTTACAAAAACCAAATGTTTGCTTTTTTTTCCAATGCTTTCCCTTTATTATTTGGTACAAACACCCAAGTAAGGATCTCAAAAACTTAGAATAATGAGGGATCAAGCTTGGATGTAGACCAAGCCTCCTTCAAATTCATATGCTCAAGTGTTTGATGTGGTGTATAGTTCTGAATGTAGTTTGCACAATTAACTGCCTCTATCTAATAGATAGGAGGTAAATCCCATGAATGCATCATGTAATTAGAAATATCCTTTAGAGTTTGGTTCTTCCTCTCTGCTAATCCATTGTACTATGGAGTATGTGAAACAAAATGCTAGTGAAAAATACTATGGCATACTTAAAAATCTATAAACTATCGACATAAGTACTCCCCCCCATTATCTATATGAATATTATTGATGCAATTTGATGACTATTTCTCAACCAAAGATTTAAAGAATTTGAAGTGAGAAATGACATCACTCTTGTACCTAAGGAAATAAACCCAAGTACACCTTGATAAATTGTCAATGAAGGTAAGTACATACTTATATATGTTGAAAAAAGGAGTAGGAAAGACCATCAAATCACTATGCACAAGCTCAAGTGGTGAAGAAGATCTCATAGACATGCCCTTAGGAAATGGATGTTAATGTTGTTTCCCCAATGCACAACTGGGGTAGACTCCATCAAGACATGAAACTATAAGAATACTCTCTACCATACTGTGAGTGCTCAACTACTTCAAATATTTGTATTTTAGGTGTCCAAATCTCTCATGCCAAAGCTAACTCTCATAATCTACATGAGAAACTAAACACATCCTTAAAGGAGGAGTATCACCAAAACCATCAAAAGAGTAAAGTCAAAAACTATGATTGACAACACCCTGTGTAATGAGTGTATGTGGCTCTAACAAAGCTTGAACTTCAACACCTTGTGGTGTGAAAGTCACTATCTTACCCTGACCAAAATAACAAATTTGATACACTAAAATTAGATTGGTGGTGATGTCTAAAACATATAATTCATCATTGATGTGGCCACCATCTAGTGGTATGTCACCCTTCCCCTTAACAAAAAAGAAGGAAGAATATCGAACCTCAATGTTGGAATTGGAACTTAAACCAAAAGATATAAATGACTCCTTAGTAGAATTCATATGGTGGAAAACACTAGAGTCTAGAACCCAATTGTTTGAAATAGGTAACTATGATTTCCCGACAACATTAAGTGCTTTCCCATGCTCATGAGATGGTGAAGGAATGGAGATAGAGATATTGTGTTTCCTAATTACATCCTTTAAGGCTTGCATTCTTTTTAAATATCTAGACTCTTCATGACCAACCCCTCCACAATAGGATTAAGATAGGTTAGACTTATTCTTGGATTTGGAATATGGTTTGGGTTTAGATGAAGAAGTGTTGGTGGGCTTAAGTGCATTTTGAGGTGGAGGAGTGTTTTGATTTTTACTTAGATTTTTGTTTAGACTTAGGATGTGAGGCCACTAATGATTTTTGAGAGGTGAAAGACTCAAGATGAGATAATTTAGATTCATCCTTAATGAGTCTCTCACAAAACAACTTTAAATCTAGCATATTGAATGCAGTACCTAATGCATCCATACTAAAGAAAAATGTAGAAGCAAAGATTTGGAATGGGCCACTCAACTTAGATAAAATTTAGTATACACACTCTTCATCTTTTTTATCTTTACCACTCCCCTTAAACTATGTCAATAAATGCTTAAAATTAGTGAGGTAATCTATAATGAAAGCAAAGTCCTTTGGACTTACTGAAGTAAGCTCCACTTCAAGCTGCATCATTCTCAAGTGGTCTACCTTCCCAAACAACCCTTTTAACTTAGTCCAAAATTTAAATGGAGAATCACACCCATAAAAATTAAATATGAGACTATCACTCACATAACTCCCAATCAAGCCCATACATTATTCAAACTTACACTGATGCTTAAATTTTTCAAATTTCCATGTGAACTATGGTTATGTTTCATTCATTAAGGACCATAATCCTTTGTGCTTTATGATTGTTTCCTCCATGTGTGGTAATTGTGTGTAGTTAAAGGCTCACAATGATCAATGCTAGATGTAGAAGCCATGTTAACTAATCACCAAGAACAAAAATAATGCAAAGGGTGGACAAAATTAGTATAGAGACAACCCCCTAAAAGATTGTATTATAGGACCCCCCAGTTTTGACACATTATAAAATAGTGAGTTTTTAAAATTTAATGACACCAATGGATAAAGAATTGAAAAACACACACTTTTGAAAAAATAATAACTCAATTATGAGTTACAGTTCAAAATATATAAGTGTTACGATTTCCCATAAAAATGGGTCAAAATAATTAAAAAACACTACAAATTAGTATTAGTGACCAAAATGAAAAGAAATATAGGTGTGTAACCACTTGTTGGAATTGAAATTTTCCCATGGACTTATAAAAGTCAAATAAAGTGAAACATAATTAGTTGGGTGACCCCTATATGCATGCAAATGGGATGGACTTCCTTTCAAAGAAAACATATAGCATGTAAAAGGAAATAATGAATTAAAAATGCTATTTTGAGATGAAAGAATGTGGGTTACTATTGTTTTTGGTTGAGAGGGGTGCCAGGATTGTTTTCCAATGTAGATCTAACCTCCTTTAATGCCTCAGTCCTTCCATACAACAACAAAAAGTGAAATGACAGTGCCTTGTTAAATGGAGTGTAGTTTTATACATGCCAAATCCCTTCTTGGTTACCAAGGACAATGAAACATTGGTCACAGAACTTAAATTTCTCTCACAACACCTATCCTCCTTTCAATGCTCCTCTTTCTCTAGCACTAAGGGAAAAATTTAATGATATGAGCAAAATTCAATGTAGTTGGAAAAAATCTACTAGTGGTCCAACGTAATGTGTAGATCCTTCTAAAATTTCCACACAATCACCACACAGTAGTCTGAAAACCAAGCGTTCCAACGTAGTAGATCAATGCAAGAGACCAATGCCAGAACTCTCTCTTAAAATTTTTTAGACTCCATACTTATAGCTCACAAATTCCAATGCCTATCAGGTAATGGACATACAAAATAAGGACACCAAGTTGAGAATGTGTAGATAAGATAATGCCAATATGATATTCTAACCCAAACACTCCTCAAAATTTTAAATGCCTTACCAAAAATTTTTAATGCCTTTCTTTAATGGGAAAGATAATGATGCCAAGCTCTAGAAGAATAATGTCATAGAATAAGATCTCCACAAAAGTGCCAATCTCCTTTAAAGGCAATAACAAAGGATCAAATCTTTCATACTTCTTCTCTAAGTTACAGATCCAACAATGGAAGATTTTTAAAATAAATTGAAGTAATACATATGGTTTTAACACCTTAAATGCTCTAGTACCATGTTAGAAATGGTACAAAACATTCTATGAATCCAAGATTTGAAGAGTTCACAACAAGAACATCACAAGTAGCTACAAAACAAAATAGATCAAATGATTATTGAGAATGAGATAATGAGATGCTAGTACAAAGCTAATCACTTGCTTATATAGTCAAGGTGAAATACTAATCTAGCTAATCTAACCAATGTGGGATAAATCCTCATATAGGATAAACCCACTACAAGACAAAATAACTAGCTAATACACTAGCAAATGTGAGAAAATACATGAAATACATACTCTAACATCTACATAAGTGAATATAAATAAATAAACATAAAAAAGGATAAGGGTAGGACATAAAATAATATTTTCCAAGTTTAAGAAAATATATATTTACCTAAACAAATCACTTTTTGAGATTCACTTCATATTTTAACTAATAGTCACTCAAATATAATTTATACTTAGATTCAATAAAATGTAGTTGAGAGTCTTAGGATTAATTAATTGTGAATAATTATCACAACTTTGAAAGTTAATTGACCACAGGGAATTACTAATACAACACATCCAACTATAGGAATCAATGTAATAGTTAACGCTTAGTCACAAAAATAAACATATTAGTTGATAACTATACTTAACTAATCCATAATGAACATATAAACTTCAAAAAATAATAAATTTATTCAAATAATACCTACTAAAATACTTTAGATTTGAGAAAGAAAAACATAAAAAACTTTCTGCAAATCCAAAATATTTCTAAGTATACCAATGTCTCCAAATTCTTCCTCTTAAAAAAGTTCAGTACATATTAAATTTATAATAAAGGATGGGCACCATCTCATGCAAAAACAAAAGTTTCCATGTTAATAAAAGATACTTATCTAAATCTATTCTAATGCTAAAAATTTGTAGGAAAAAATTGAATTTTTTTAAAAAGAAAAATGTTAAAAATATCCTAGAATATCTAAGTCATCATGACTTACCACCAACTAATGATGTGACCCTTTACTAACTTTGTAGTGATTTGGTTTGTGTTTGTAGTTTTTTTACTATATATTACATTCTTTGAACTACCTTTCTTTT
Organism: Torreya grandis; assembly: GCA_037957365.1. Lineage (NCBI taxonomy): Eukaryota > Viridiplantae > Streptophyta > Pinopsida > Cupressales > Taxaceae > Torreya > Torreya grandis. Next base: position 1,122,106 of record JARHVA010000042.1, read on the forward strand.
GTGAGGTCATATGGATTTCTCATTGTTGATTTTGGGTCCTCAACAAATTAATATTCCTTACTCACATAGCCCAAGGCATAATAAAATCCTTTGCTTGTTCTCTTCCTTTTCTTAGTGAGTGAGAACAATTCTTATTTAGTTTCACATAAAGTGTGATTTATACTTTGAGTGATTATTTTTGTTGTAACCATTTTAAGCTTGAAAATTTATTGTTCAAACTTCATTTTGATCATTACCTCACCTTCAATTATCATCTCAGGTCTTTGTGAATTTGAAATTTGTACATTTTATATCCAATCCTCCTCTTCTTATTATGGAGTGATGATTGAGGTGGTGGGAGGTGTAGACATAAATTAAATCATAGATGGATTGAAGGTGGAAAATGAAGAGGAAAATGATGTTTTTGGTGTAGTCACAGTCACTTGTAGGGGTGAAGTGGAAATAACATTTAATATAGACAAACTTTGCTTCTTCTAAAATTAATAAGAGAATAATATCAATTATTTTTTTCCCTTGGAGTTTATTTGGATTTGAGATAGATAGGATAATAATGATATGAATTTCAGACATCACAGTCATATTTGAAGTGGGAAAAATGTTCAATGGTTCCACTATTGGAAATAGAGATTGAGGCATAGAGCACTAGGATTGTGATTGCAATTTTTAGCCTTTAGAGGGACATGTCTATCCAAAGAACTTAAAGTCATCAAATAATGAGAAGTTGTTGATGAAGCACTAGCAAAAAAAGTGACTTATCAAAAATTAATTGGCTCTTCTGGGCTTAAAGTGGATGCAATTAGAGCTTTAAAAGGCTGGATTATTATTCTAGAAGCACATTTATAGCTTTGAGTTCCATGGTAGCTTTAGACATTTGTCTAGTATAAACATGTTTAAATTCTAGGAGTTTTATTGCCTCAGTGGAATGAGTCAAATTCTTAGGAGAACATGGAGGAATGAGAACATGATTGATTAAATACCTAGTTATATTTATTGGTGATGGCATTAAAGAACAAAAGGAATAATAAGGATAATAGGACTAGGGGATGAAGGTTGAAATATTAGTACTTGAGTGGCCCAATGCATCCTTGGATATTTTGATGGAGCAAGTTTTAATGATAACACTTTCTTCTCAAGGCTCAGATCTACACATGGAGACTCTTTTGAAAGTAAGTGGGTATTGGCCTCTCTTCTTCTTGATATTGAATTTGTTTTGGTTATGACCTGACCAAATATGTGAATCTTACCCTAACATTTGCCTCAACATCATTCTTAGAATTCATATATATATTTTCATGTGGATGTAAATTATGATTATATACAACATTAACCATTCTCATAAATATTTTTAGATGTATTTTTGTATTCCCTATGAGATTCCATTGTCTTCTTTCATGATCATCTAGATTAAATGAATACTGATGTGTAGATAATACCTTAGTTTATGGCCAAGTTTTTAAAAATTAAAATACTTCTCCATATTATTAGAGGTGTGCAATGCCATGAAGACTATTTATTACTCTTACAATGACCACCTAATCTCATAACAAAATAATAGGCCACTTTTGTTTTTTAGACTTATAAGGTACGTAATATGGAAATTTTTGATGTGACACAAGAAATCCCTCTATTCATATGACATGAATAAAGATAATACCAATAACATTAAATATTCAAAATTCATTTTCTCATCTCCACTGACATTTTTGGAATTGTTATCTCATTAATGGACCAATAGACTGGTGGATAGAATAAATTACATATTTCCTTGATGTAATTTTGGTACTTGAACACATACAATTTGGAAAACTATAGATGAATGGGGTTCTCAGAAGCTGGAGACCATCTAGGGGAATTTTGAAAATCAAATTTCATAGTGGCATTAGTTGCATCCATTATGTATGACGTTAGAAACTTAGTCTTTGTCTTACTCCTAATTCCTATTGTTTCAAATTATAATAAATCACTTCTCTAATGGCATAAACTTATTTATCATTTATGATCATCAATAAAAATGGGACCCAAAGTTTATTAACATGTGTGTTGTATAAAACATATAATTTATTCATGAGTGTCATTCTAACTTTGACCCATGGTCTAAAAAATGCATTTGGGAATGCATCAATGTCTTCCCTATTGACCCAATTGTAAGTATTTTATAACCAATATTTAATAACTTCCCTAAGATCATGGTTATTGAGATATTATAAGGAAATTACTTGATTATACATAAATTTAGGACCTTGAAACATATAATACTTTTTGAATGTCATTCCCGTTATGAATTATATCTTGTATTTGAGATTTGGTTAAAAAACTATCATGTTTCTAAGTAGAATTATTAAATATATTGAAGAAGAGATAGATACATGGAAATACCTTTAGTTTGGTTGTTTTTAAGTGTAGACCTGCATTTATTATGGAAATGAGGTCTTCATAATAGTCTATGTTAGACTTAGAGGCACCCACTTTGTCTGAAATCACTCAAATCTTATCTACTTGTAGAAAATGGGGTTTTAATGCATAAAACCCATGGAATCTAGTATAAAACCTATGTTTGTACTCTTGGGTTGAGCTAGTAGAGGAAGAATAAGCCATTTTTTTTTAATTTTACATTCTAAACAAGATCAGTACTTAAGAAAATTATTTGTGATAACTTATTTACAATGGATTAATGTGAAGTAGCCTGCATTCTTTAGAATGATATGAAATTTGTATTCAAATTTTTAATAATGGTGTCCAGTTATGAAAACTAATTTTTATATTAATTCATAATCTTTTAATTTTTTGATTTAAATCCCTGTGATGGCCTTAGTCATGTCATACATGTGAATTTATTAAGAAATTTTACCTTTCGTAGTTATGTAAGTCACTTTTCCCATTATAATTTGATTTTACGTATATGGATATGCATATTTGTTAAAATTAGATTTTTTTGTCCATGTGTAAATATATTATGGCCTTAGAGCTATTAGATATATTGGGTATTATTATCCAGGGGAAAGGTTCCAATAGTGGTGCACTCTAATTTTGGATAATGAATTAAGGTGCCATAACATCACATTAGACCTCAAAATTTTAACCCATTTTAATATGTTGTCTTAAATACATATAAATAAGGTTTCAATGTCTAAATCATTATACATTTTATGATATAACCAATTTTATTAGAGGTTATAAAATACAATTTTTAAACTTATGACCAAATCTTCACCTTTGGGGTACCAATAACTATGCATTAGAGTATCAATACTTGAGTCTTACTTGTCAAGATGTGATTGGTTAATTTTAATTTTATAGAGTAAATGTTAAACAAGTATTAGATACTACATGCTAAGATTCTAGTGCACCTTAATATTTATACACACCAATATGTTCCATCAATGGAGCACACCTTAACAAAAACCTTGTTCCACTTTTGGAAGGTGCACCACTACTAGGACCTTTCCCCTATCATGTGATACATAAAATGTGTGAGATATTGAGTGGTTCAAGTTGAGGCCTTAGTATCTACAAGATTCGTACCTATCATCCACCTAGCTACCATCTGGAAATGAACTTACATTGTGTTTAAAATGGAAAAAACCACTTTATATATTCTTCCTTCCTGTGATCAAAGAAAATTAGCCACATGGAATGTTCTTAATATATCAAAATCATAGAGTTATTGGGATTATCAAGCTCTTTGTAGATCATATTAAGTGTGTCAATTCAAAATTTGACATGTGGTGCAGTGTGATTGCTTCATATTCATGGAGTATATAGGATCTCATGAAGTTATTTAAAATTGGGTGAAACTACGTGATTAGTGACGCATGCCAAACTATAATTTTTGGTATAGCAAAGTTTAACATTGTGAGGCTATATAGAATGTGACATGTGGTGATTACCATTGGCTTAGGGTCATTTTTTTGAAATTACCCTTACAAAGTATAAAACTTTGAGGGTCCCTATATTTTTATTACACATAAGAATAAACATAAGTAATTGAAACTCTGACAAATAAAATAACTGAATAAGATAAAAATAGTGATTTTGAAATGAAATGCATGGAATCAAGTAAATTGCCATGGAGTCATGGAGTGGAGTCATAGAGTTTTTTGATTTATATGGGATTGATCTTGATGGAAATAGAGTTTTTGATAATAAATACCTTTACATCGCACTAAGGAGAAACTCTGTGAAAGTATTTATAATAAACCAAGTGTAATTATTAGAGTGGTCATAAATATTTTAAATATATCATGAAAACTTTAGAAAAATAATAAATATATAACATGATTTTTAATAAGAAAAGGGGCTCATATAGACGTTTAGAAGTTTAAGATCATGATCATTAAATATATTTGGATCAAACTACGTTTGTAATGTGCTACCAAGATTGATCAAAGAATATTTAGTTCTAAACAAGTGGGTATCCATTTTAAAAAGAATCAGAGGCATGTTGATCACAATAGTTTTTAAATAGTATATTTATGAACACTATTTGGTGAGCCCTCTTTTTATTCAATACCTTTCTATCCTTGATATATGGATTGAGCAATGGGATTAGAGATGCCTTGTGCATGTTTTCCTAATACTTGTCCTATGTATCCTGTATGTTACAAATATCTTAGGGAAAAACCAAATTGGTTCAAATATATTGGTGATGATAAAAGATCTGAGATAGACATTATTGTTTTTATTTCCTTTTTATAAATATAATTTTCCTCTTTTTGTGAAAGGGGTTGCATATAAGGTAATAGGTTAAATCATTGTATAATATATATAAGGCTCTTGATCCAAAGGACATGCATATATGTATCCTTCATGAATGAAAGTTAGACATTCATGTAAAGTAGAGGGTACTTAATTCATCTCATGATTCAATCATCTTCCCTATAATATATTATAGTTAAGATCATTAGGCATAACATGGAAAACTATAACAATTGTTCTAGGACCCACATTGATATTCAATTTAGTTTTTACTAATATTTTACCTAGTATATTATAAAATCCCTAAATGTTAATATTTGAATGATTAAAATCATTTTATTATATGTAGGTAGATGCAGGATAATGGGGGATAAATAGGGGGGTATAAAGTGACACTTTTTTTCTTCTGAAAATAATAATAGGTGAACTTGTAGAGAATGTTAGAGATACTTCGAAAAAGAATTTGATAATGACATACAAACATGAATTATGGTATTTTGAATGTAGTTTATAATATATAACTTTTTCTAATACCCAGATAATAAAAGTGTGTGAAATAATTGCATTTATGATAATAGGTTGGTCATTTTTTGTAAAAAGATAAGGAGAATGCATGTGTGTGAACACATTATTTTGAGTAAACAATTGAATTTTTGTATGAAATTTCATATATAGATAGTTTAAATCCGAATATTTTTGAGAATATTTTTTTATTAATTTATATTATATATATAATTTTACAATTCAAGACAACTAAAAAATTGAAACTGCAAGTGTACAAACATAACCTTTTGACCTTAACTTCATTAATTTTTTTTTTTTGAAAAGCATATTTAACAATATGTAGATTGTTGAGATATAAGTTTTATAAGCATTCGATTAATATTCAAAAAGTTATAAGGAAATTTATGATGATATGTATATAGACTATAAGGAGGTAGGTTACGTAGAAATTAAATAATAATTATAAATAATATTCTAACATTAAAATATATATATATATATATTTAAAATCTACACTTTCCTCTCTACAAACCCATATATATATATATATATATATATATTTTTAAAATAATAAAAGCTGCCTGATCAAAAATGTTGATAAAATGGAAAAAACTCTTAAATTTCTTATAAATATTTTTGGCTGGTCCGTGATAGAGTTTGGCTAGGTTTGGCACCCCCTAGGCTTAGAACTGGGGTGAAATTGGAGGGAAAGCATGAATTTGTTTTCATAAATATGAAAAGGGTGTACATCCTATACACAGGGTGTACTCCATTTATAAAGGGCATTCACCCTTTGCATAGGGTGTACACCCTTTGCAAAGGGCATACACCCTTTTTATAACCACTATTTTACCATTTAATGCATTTTTTTGTCGGTCTTGGATCCTAAAGGGCATGCATGATTTTGAAAGCATGCACACCCTTTGTGATTCATGAATTCATTTTCCATTTTCCATTAAAATGAGTCATTTTTTTTGTTCTTTCCAAATTACAAACTGATTTTTCTATTACAACTATACGAATTTGATGAATTATCCATTTATTTTGTTTGAATCACTAATAATTATTCAAGTTTAAATCTACAATTGTCTTATTTTGGAAAATATAAATAATGGGGTTGGGAAGTCATCACAAAAGACCAATCAAAGAGATAAAAAATGAGGAAATTGAAGAGAAAAAAGAAAAAGAAAGAAAGAGACAAGTAGATATGAGGACATCCATAAGAGATTCTAGGCAAGGTGAAGGTTCTTCTTCTACATCAGGTAATACTTTTGATGAAAATAACATGCCCACTTATATAGAATTTAGTTTACATATGTCTTCAAATGAGATAAGAAAACTGAGTCAATCTTTGTTGCAAGATGAATTTCAAAATGTAGAACATTTAAGTAATGAATTTGTAATGAATCATATAGACAAACATAATATAATGAAACATCCATTCATAATGAAAATTTTGAGTATGATAATAATCAACATAAAGTAATGACCCCAAATCATGTGTCTCCTACTGAAAAGGAATTTAATTTGCCTATAACCCCTAATTTAGATAGTCAACCCTCTAATGTCCCTACTATGGTTGAAGTGTTAACACCACCCAATTTAATACAAAATATAGCTCCTAAACCCAAACCTCCAAGGATAATACAATGAACACCAAAGTATTTGGGTGAAAAAAATAAAAAAATAATAGATCCTATGGAAGGTAAAATGTCAAAAAGAATAATTCAATGTTATGCTCAATATGTATGAAACTATGCATTTAAGAATACAAGCCATGCATAAAGATGTCAACTATTTGTTTAATTAATGAAAATTTAAAAAATATGATTTGTGATGCATAATTTGGGGTTAAGAACATTAAACATGGAGGAAAAAATAGTACAATAGTAAATAATCTATTTAATGCATTTAAAGCAATAGGTAATAAAAGTCAAAATAAACATAGTAATGTGGCAAAATGAGTAATAATATAATCTATAGTGAGTAAGTCAACACATAAATCTAGAATTCTTAGTGAAACAAGTAAATCCTTGAATTTAAATAGAAAATCTCTAATAAATTCCATAAAAAGAAGAACAAGGCTTGATGACCCTTCACTCATGGATTATTGGGCATTTAGTGGTAGAATCCCATGAAAAGATAAGGTATTGGTTGAAGGAACAAAACAATTAATTGAAATTTAATGGCACGACAACACAAGGGTCTCATCTAATGTAAAATATGCAGTTAAAAGAAGAAAAGGCTCAAAAAATCATGAGCCACATGCAAAACATTTTATAGACATGACACAAATAGAAATTAATAAAAAGTTTATTGAAAAATTTAATGGCCAATTAATAATTAGCCAAAGGTCATTTGAGATGTGCAAGCCTTTCTATGTTAAAACCAACCAATCATGCACCACATGTTGTTGTAGGGTACATGCTGAATTTTCTATACATTTTTATGTTTTTCATCATATACATTTTACTTTACATACTGATGAGATTTTGTAGGAATGTATGGTGTCTTCCCCACCTAAAACATCAAAAGAATTAATGTAAGGTCTTTTCTGTCAAAGACCCGAGGGATAGTTTTTTTTGACAAACAATGTTTAGATGGAACATGTAATAGTTTTGGTGGTTTTTCAAATTTGATGAGTTGTTTACACGAAGATATTTCACATGAATTTTGAAAGTAACTAGTTGATTATAATAAGTACAAATCTATTAATTATGTGTTAAAAGATGGAAAAGAGTCATCAAGATGTGAATTGGTTATGACCCAATTTTTTATATGTGATTTCATGTTTGAATTCAAAAAAAAAATTATCTACCAATATACAAGACACACACATAAATAAAAATGGTTAGATAATCAATTCAAAGCATGCAAGGACAACTTCCTAGTTGGCACCATTATTTTGGTTGTGGATTTTGCTGAGAACTACACACTATAACCACAGAATGAGGTTCAATCTCAATATTATAATTCAATTCAATTTATAATTTCTATTCATATTACATTCAAAAATGTACCTGATAGCACAAATGATAAAAAAAATATTTTGAGGGAGTACCAGTTTTATATGAGTGGTGATAGATTGTATTCTCTAGAGTTTATCCAAGGTTGTTTTGAAATATTTTATATGAATATGAATTCAATAGAAATCATATTTGATACACACTACATTTGGTCAAAAAATCGTGTAGGGTAGTTTAAGAATTATCAAATGTTTTACTGGTTAAGCAAAATGCATAAGAAGAATGTCATTCAACATTTTTGGAGCTTCTTTAAGGTTGGGCATGAAAAAGGGGAACATGATGGTATTGGTGCATGTGTAAAAAGAGCCTTTAAAAGAGATTAGGCAAAGCACAAGGATGGCGTTAATTTGATTGATGCAACAAGTATTATGACTTGGTGTAATGAAAATATTTGTCATGTATTGGATAAACATTCTCATGTATAAATATTATTTTGGTTAAAAGAGGAAAAACATAAGGAAATGTATGAATATTGTAATATAGTACCTGGATCAAGTGTTTTCCACTCCATTCAAAGCTCAAATTCAAGTTCATAGACTATTTATACTAGGGATATGGCATGTTTTTGTTCCTCATGTAAGGAATTTAATTGGAATGAATGTGAGTCAAAAGAATGGGTTGACAAATGGTATTGTAAACCCATATCACCTATAGAGAGTAGCCATTCACTCCAATAATTGATAGATCATGAAATGCCATAATCAATTGACTTTGACCACATCTCAAGTCTTGTGCAACCAGGTATAATTTATTCTTTAATTAAATATACAACCTTATGTATTAGTGATATTTTTATTTTTTCTAGATGTATTTATAATTTGATTATACTTTAAATGTAGGGCATGTTTTTACAGTAATTGTACCTGAGAATAATGATGAGGGAACAAATTACTACTTATGTCATTATGTAGAGGAAAAAAAATTTCAACCATAAATGTTATGGATGGAGAAGAGATAATTTATCCCATTGGATCTGTAGTGGTTACTGGAACCTAGCTTCGTATGTACTATCATAAAAAAATAAATAAATTATTATTTGAGGACTTTGAAACACACATGATGGTGCTTCATTATTTGAACCTTATTATTGCTATAAATATTCAAATGATCAAAAATCATAGAAAGCCTCAAAATATAACTTTTTACAAAGTACATGAATCTGACCATAAAGTGATTCTTGAAACACTTGCAAATAGAGCTGATCCTGAAGGTACATTAGATTGAACTAGTAAGCTTATCTAGTATTTCAAATTAATATAATAAAGTTATTTGATTTAATGTATTTTAATTTTCAACTATTTTATGATTATGTGTTTATTACTATTTAAATTATTTTTACTAACAATTTAAATGTAGGTCAGTGGTACCAAACGAGATTCCACCTTCATGTGGTTAGTGTTGTGAGTAGAGAAGATTATCTTTTTATAATGAAGAGAAGCCAAAACAATTTATATTAATTTCATCTACCTTAAGCAAATCCTTTTTCACATTCTCTCTATTTATCCTTTCAAGAAAACACTAAAATATTCTAATCTATGCTGTCTTAGAGGAATCATCCCTACACATGTATGACTTGATGGTTCATCTCTATCCCTCATGGTTCTTGTGTAATGTGCGATGGAAGTTTTCTCATTTTGCACATTCAAGGATGAGTGAATTATCTTAATGGATGCCTCTAATCAAATGCAACTTTCACTCCAAGGGGTCTACTAAAACTTGAAAAAGATGATTCTAGACTACAAATCCCTATCTTGATGTGATCACATAAATGGTTCATCGATTGAGCTGATGAGTTAGAATTTATGGCCCTCACTAAGTTTTAGCATATTCTAAGAGATTTGGTTGTGATAGAAAGCTCATTACCACATCTCATCCATCATGAGTTAGATGAAATCCTCCTAAGATTTCTTAGAGGACTCATCCCTGCATGTGTAAGACCTAATTGTTCATCTCTATCCCTCATGGTTCTCATGCAATGCATGACAAAAGTTTGCTCATATTGTACATTCAGGTATGAGTGAATTATCTTAAGGGATGCCTTTGATCAACTATAAATTTCACTCTTTAGGGTCTAAAAATACCTGAAAAAGATGATTCTAGCTTAAAAATGCCTATCTTGACATGTCCACATAGATGGTTCATCGATTGGGATGACGAGTAAGAATCTATAACCCTTACTGACCAAATTTTGGCATGTTTTGAGAGTTTTAGATGTAAGATAAACCTTATTTATACATCTTATCCATCATGATTTAGATAAAATTCTCTTGAGATTTCTTATAGGACTCATCCCTTCATGTTTAGGACCTTACGGTTCATCTCTAGCCCTCACGATTCTTGTGCAACGTGTGATGCAAGTTTACTTATTTTGCACATTCAGGGATGAGTGAATTATCTTAAAGGATGCCTTCGATCAAATACAAATTTCTCTCTCAAGAGTCTAATTATACCTAATAAAGGTGATTCTAGCCTAAAAATGCCTATCCCTAAGTGTCTGCATAGATGGTTCATCGATTAGACTGACGAGTCAAAATCTATATCCCTTGCTGACTAAGTTTTAACACATTTTGATAGATTTAGTTTCAAGAGAAACCTAATTTCCAGGTATCATCTATCATGAGTTAGATAAAATTCTCTTGGGTTTTATTAGAGGACTCATCCCTAAATGTGTAAGACCTGACAATTCATCTCTAGCCCTCATAGTTCTCATGTAATGCATGCCAGAAGTTCACTCATTTTGCACATTCAAGGAAGAGTGAATTATCTTAAGGGATGTCTTTGATCAACTTAAAATTTCACTCTTAAGGGTCTATCAAGAGATAAAAAAGGTGATTCTAGCCTAAACATGTCTATCATGAAGTGTCTGCGTAGACGGTTCATCGATTGGGCTGATGAGTCAAAATCTATGGCCCTTGCTAACCAAATTTTGGCACATCCTAAGAGATTTGGTTGTGACAAAACCTCATTTCCACATCTCATCCATCATGATTTAGATAAAATCCTCTTGGTTTTTCTTAGAGGACTCATCCATGTATGTGTAAGACTTGATGGTTCATCTCTAACCCTCATAGTTCTTGTGTAATGTGTGACAAAAGTTTGCTCATTTTACACATTCAATGATGAGTGAATTTTCTTAAGGAATGCCTTTGATAAATTGTAAATTTTTATCCTAGGGGTATATCGAGACCTAAAAAAGGTGATTATAGTCTAAAAATGCCTATCTTGAAGTGTCACATAGATAGTTCATTGATTGGGCTGATGAGTCATAATCTACGGCCCTTGCTGGCCAAGTTTTAACATATTCTAAAGAGATTTGACTATGAGATAAACCTCATTTTCATGTGTCATCCATCATGATTTAGATAAAATCCTCTTGGTCTATTTTAAAGGACTCATCCTTGCATGTGTAGGACTTGACAATTCATCTCTAGCCCTCATGGTTCTCATGCAATACGTGATGAAATTTTGCTCATTTTGCACATTTGAGGACGAGTGAATTATCTTAAGGGATGCCTCCAATCAACTATAATTTTCACTCTTAAGGGTCTATCAAGACCTTATAAAGGTGTTCTAGCCTAAAAATGCCTATTCCAAAGTGTTTACATAGATAGTTCATTGATTGGGTTGATGATTCAGAATTTATGACCCTCACTGACCAAGTTTTGGTATGTTCTAAGAGATTTGGATGAGAGAAAAAACCTCATTTCCACATCTCATCCATCATGAGTTAGATAAATCCTCTTGGTATTTTTTAGAGGACTCATCCCTACATGTGTAAGACCTGACAATTTATCTCTAGCCCTTATGGTTCTCATGAAACACACGATAAAAGTTTGCTCATTTTGCACATTTGAGGATGAGTGAATTCTCTTAAAGGATGCCTATAATCAACTACAACTTTCAATCCCAAAGGCCTACTAAGACTTGACAAAGGTTATTCTATTCTAAAAATACCTATCCTAAAGTGTCCTCATAGATGGTTCATCGATTGGGCTGATGAGTCAGAGTCTATGACCCTCACTGACCAATGTTTGGTATGTTTTGAGACATTTAGTCATGAGAGAAACCTCATTACCACATATTATTTGTCATGAGTTAGATAAAATACTCTTGGGAGTTATTATTGGAATCATCCTTCCATGTGTAGGAGCTGATAATCCATCTCTATCCTTCATGGTTCTCATGTAATGTGTGACCAAGGTTTTCTCATTTTGCACATTCAGGGATGAGTGAATTCTCTTCAGGGATGCCTCCTAATAGCTATAAGTTTCACTCCTAGGGGTCGATCAAAATTGGACAAAGATCATTATATCCTAAAAATTCCCATCCAAACATGTTTGTGTAGATGATTCATTGATTGGGCTAATGAGTCAGAATCTATGGCCTCTGCTGACCAATTTTTACCTCATTGTGAGAGATTTGGTTGTGAGAGAAACCTCATTGCCACATCTCATCCATCATGAGTTAGATAAAATAATCTTGGATTTTCTTAGAGTATTCATCCTTCCATGTGTAAGATCTAATAGATCATCTCTAGCCCTCATGGTTCTTGTGCAATGTGAGACCAAAGTTTGCTCATTTTGCACATTCAGAGATGAGTATATTATCTTCAGGGATGGCTCTAACCAACTACAAATTTTACTTCTAGGTCCCAAATGAGACTAGACAAAGGTTTTTCTAGCCTAAAAATGCCCATCTAGATGTTTTTACATAGACACTTTATTGATTAGGTTGATGAATCAAAATCTATGGCCCCAATTGACCAACTTTTACCCCATTGTGAGAGATTTGGCCATGAGAAAAACCTCATTATCATGTCTTTTCTATCAATATTTATTATAGGACTCATCTCTCCATGTTTAAGAGCTGGTGGTTCGTCTCTAGCCCTCACGGTTTTCATGCAATGTGTGATTGAAGTTCACTTATTTTTCACATTCAAGGATGGGTGAATTCTCTTCAAAGATGCCTCTGACCAACTATAACTTTCACTTTCAAGGCCTGATCAAGAATTAACAAAAGTTATTCTAGCACAAAATTCAGATCTAAATATGTCTACATAGATGGTTCATCTATTGGGCTGACAAGTTAGATTCTATGGCCCCTACTAAGCAACTTTTACCTCACTCTGAGAGATTTGGTTGTGAGAAAAACCTCATTACCACATCTCATCCATCATGATTTAGATAAAATCCTCTTGATCTTTTTTAGAGGACTCATTCTTCCATGTGTAAGAGCTAACGGTTCATTTCTATCCCTCACAATTCTCGTGCAATGCACGACCAAAGTTTGCTCATTTTGCACATTTAAGAATGAGTGAATTATCTTTAGGGATGCCTCCATAAAACTATAACTTTCACTTTTGGGGCTTGATCAATATTGGAAAAAGGTCATTCTAACTTAATAATGCTCATATGGATGTGTTTGCATAGACGGTTCATTGATTGGGATGGTGAGTCATATTCTACGGCCCCCACTAACCAACTTTTACCTCAGTCTAAGAGATTTGGACATGAGAGAAACCTTGTTTCCATGTCTCATCCATCACAAGTTAGATAAAATCCTCCTAGGAATTTTTAGAGGACTCATCCTTCCATGTGTAGGAGCTGATGGTTTATCTCTAGCCCTCACAGTTTTCGTGTAATGCATGACCAAAGTTTGCTCATTTTGCACATTTAGGGATGAATGAATTCTCTTCAGGGATGCCTTTAGCCAACTACAACGTTCACTTTTAGGGCCTAATTGAGACTGGAAAAAGGTTGTTCTAGCCTAAAAACACTCATCTAGACATGTTTTCATAGATAGTTCATTGATTGGGCTGATGAGTCAGATTCTATGGCCCTCACTGACCAACTTTTACCTCATTCTAAGAGATTTGGATGCAAGAGAAACCTCATTACCACATCTTGTCCATCATTATTTAGATAAAATCTTCTTATATTTTCTTAGAGGACTCATCCTTGCACATGTAGGAGTTGACAATTCATCTCTATCCCTCATGGTTCTCATGTAATGCATGATCAAAGTTTGCTCATTTTGCACATTTAGGGATGAGTGAATTCTCTTCAAGGATGCCTCCGACCAACTATAACTTTCACTTCCAAGGCTTGACCAAGATCAGATAAAGGTTGTTCTAGCCTAAAAATGCCTATTTGGATGTGTTCGTATAGATGGTTCATCGATTGGGTTGATGAGTCAGATTTTATGGCTCCCACTGACCAAATTTTACCTTGTTCTAAGAGATTTAGCCATGAGAGAAACCCCATTATTATGTCTCATCCATCTGAGTTAGATAAAATCCTCTTGGGATTTCTTAGAAGACTCATCCTTGTATGTTTAGGAGTTAATGGTTCATCTTTATCCCTCATGGTTCTTGTGCAATATATGATTGAACTTTGCTCATTTTGCATATTCAAGGATGAGTGAATTCTCTTCAGGGATGCCTCCAACCAACTATAAATTTTGATTTCAGGGCCCAAATGAAACCAAATGAAGGTCTTTATAGACTAAAAATTCCCATTTAGATGTGTTCATGTAGATGGTTCATCGATTGGACTGACAAGTCAGATTTTACGGCCCCCACTAACCAACTTTTACCTCATTTTGAGAGATTTGCCATCACAGTAACCTCATCCATCATGAGTTAGATAAAATACTCTTGATATTTCTTATAATACTTGTCCTTAAATATGTAGGAGTTGACGATTCATCTCTATTCCTCATGGTTGTCGTGCAATGCACAACCAAAGTTTACTCATTTTGCATACTTAGGGATGAGTGAATTCTCTTTAGGGATGCCTTTGACCAACTAGATATTTTGATTTTGAGGCCTGATCAAGACCAAACAAAGGTATTTTTAACCTAAAAATTCCCATCTAGACATGTCCACATATACACTTCATCGATTGGGCTCCTTTAACCAATCAAGTATGTGTAAGAGATACCCTATTTTCTATGTTTCTTTGACAGTGATGAGAGAGATTAGTTTATAAACTTCAAAATTGAGTCTATAAAATCCAAATTAAGGTTGAAACACATATAATTCATTTGTACATACCTCATAAAAGGATCATTTATTGTAAGAAAACTATATCTTGAGTTTTGACCTACTAGAGGGTAATTAGGCGTAATAGACAAAACATGATTTTATGAATTTTTGGGTAAAATTTAAAAGTGGAAATCCAAACCTTTTTTTTAAGCATTGATAATTAATAAAACACTTAAATACATATGTCTAAGGTGTTTTAAAGTGCCAATTCAATATAGAATGGGTTTTGGCATGTTAGAGCAACATTAAGACTAGGAAGTCTATGAGAGGTTTTTGATAACATTCTTTGTAGCAGACCTTTTGAGGTGTTTCAAAAGTTGAGTCAGCTTAAAAATATTATGATAAAGTATTTTAGATTGATTTATACTCTTATTTCAAATATATCTTATTTTGATCATTTTGAGGCATATAGGCTTAATTAGTTTGTAGAGAGCTTTGAGTCTTTTGAGTTCAAATAGACAAAACTTGTTAAGCACAAAATAACTGAGAGGGGGGGTGAATCATTATATTATATATCTTATAAAACTTTCCCTTTATTAAATTCCACTTAATTAAACATTCAAGATATGCAATAAAACTCAAACAATAAACATCACACAAGATAGAGAGATACACCAGATATAACATGGAAACCCAATGTGAGAAAAACCATAGAGAACAATCTCAAGTATATTCATGAGAGCAAACCCACAGGAGCACCATACCCCTTTGCCGAGTACAAACCTCAACTACAATTCATGAGCACCAACCCACAGGAGCTTCAAACCCCTTAGCCGAGCACCAACCCAGCTACTATTCATGAGCACCAACCCACAAGAGCACCAACCCCTTTGCCGAGTACCAACCCAGCAACAATTCATGAGCACCAACCCACAGGAGCACCAACCCCTTTATCGAGCACTAACCTAGCAACAATTTGTGAGCATCGACCCACAGGAGCACCAACCCCTTTGTGTATACCACACACCTATCTCTCAATGTTGCTATCTCAACAAATGATAGATCAATACAACATCTCCTTCCTCTCTCTCTCACCTTTGCTCTTATAAGCTAGATATAACAAATACAAATCATATTCATCTCTCACAATTGCTCTTCTAAGCTAGATATTACAATATCAAATCAACCTCTATCTCTCATATTACAAATGGCTACTCAAGTCTTTATTTATAGCTTTCCAAATGACCTTTGGCCTTCCCCCTTTGTGACCTTTCAATCCTCATGGAAAATGGCACCAATCTTGGATGACCCTTCATATCCAAGCCTTTGAAAAGTCATGTGGTGACCCTTCATGACCAAAAACGTCATTCCCACTTTTGTCCTTATCTTTGGTGACTTTTCATATTCCTCAAAGTGTCCCTTCATGAGAAATTGCACCCTTACTCTTTTGTCTTGACTTGGTTACTCTTGGTATTCCCCAAGATGACTCTTCATGGAAAAATGCTTCCCATCCTTCTTTTGTCTTTACCCCATGGCTCTTCAACTTCTACATGGGCCCTTCTTTTGTCTCATATGCAACAAAAAATATATTCGTTAATATTAAATAGATATTAACTCGTATTAGCCAAGCTATATTTATTACAAACAACATTAAATACAATGGGGCCTTTATCACCAATAATGCTAGACCTTTGACATCAATGACAATATTTCCAACAATATCCCCCTTTGTCATTGATGGCAACCTCAATCTTGAAATTGCCACATCCTGTCACCTGCACATCCTGTCATCTGAAAATATACAGTAACTCCCCCTTACTGTAGCAACCTGTACCTATACCTTTTATTCTCCCCCTTTAACATCAATGGCAAAGGGCCTACCTGGAGCTAACACTTAGCTCCCCCTCAACTGATGCTGAAAATCAATGGCAGAAAGTAATAGAAATTACTCCCAACTCCTCTCACCGATCTTTGAATGTATCCTTTGATCGTGCCTTTGAGAAGATATCCGACAAAACATATACATTGTTCCCTATCCTTTGAGCATCTGCAGTCAACTCATTTGAATCTTTTCTTCTAATCTCATAACCTTCTTTATGAAACTTTAATGTATATCTTTGATCACATATTTGACTAACACTCAATAGATTATGCTTCAGACCTTTTACATACAAAACATTTTTAGTCTTAGTTCTACCATAATCCAAACTCAAAGTACCTTTTTCGGCTATCTTGGCAGTGGTTTTATCTCCAAATCTCACTGTACCACCATTGATCTTCTTTAGAGATATGAATTTACTTTTATCTCCTGTCATATGCCTTGAAACTTCTGCTATCAATTAACCATGGCTGATCTTTACCTCTTACATGCAGTGCTGTCTGAACCATCATTGAATCTTCAAATTGTTTCTTCTACCATGAACATGTCTAAACCATCTTCCTGATGAATGGATCTTTGACACTCTGATTCTTCTTCTTGATGAATGGAGCTTTGAAACTCTGATCCTTCTGAACTGACTTAAACACGCTTCTGCAATACCGAGCTATGTGTCTAAAGTTGTTGCACTTGTAGCACACTATGGTCTCTTCATCAAAGCTTGATAGAGGAGCAAAAGAGTTGTGGATTTTGCTTGACTATACTTAACTTTCCTTCTTATTTCTGAAATTGTTCCCTTTTTCTACATTCTAATTTCTTGTGACCATATCCATTACAATAAAAATAATAGCCATAAAAATAAGACCTGTCTGTATATCTCTGACCTAATTGCCTTTTGTAGCTTTGCTCCTTCCAGCCTTCTCTATTTGGAATTTTCTCTATATTCTTCACTTCTCCCCTTTTTGTTTCCTCTTGTGTAAGAGCTTCAACATAGCTCTTTTTCTTTTCAAAACCGATCCCTGTCTTATCTGAATATGCTTTTTGACTTTCCAATATCTTATTCAGCATGTTAGTGCTATCTTCAAATTTTGAATCACTGACTACTTTATCACTGACTACTTTCTTATTATCTTCTTTTAAAGAGGAAATTTCAATAACATACCTTTCACAATCTTTTCTTGCTATTTCCAACTGTGCTGTGAGATCTTCATTCTTCTTGGCTTCTTCAAAGTGTGCTTGTAGATCTTCAATCATTTCCTTTGACTCTTGTTCATTTTTCTCAATCTGGCACTTTAATCTTCGATTCTTCTTCTGAATAGCTTCTAACTCTTCTAAGGCACAAATGAGCTCTCTTTCCATATTCACTTCAGCTTCTTCCTCTTCTTCTTCTTGATCACCTTTATGTATGGCCATGAATAGAATCTCTTCTTCTTCTGAATCACTGACTCCACTATCTTCACCTGAACTAGGATCCTTAGAATACAGGATCTTCTTCTCAAAACCCTTCTTAGATTTGCCTTTGAAATTCTTCTTGTATGTAGGATTTTTTTCTTCATCATCATTATCCTTATCTGGGCATCTAGCTGAAAAATATCCAATCTTTCCACAATTAAAACATTTAAAAGGTAATTTTCCTTGATATTTACCTGTTCCTCTTTTTGGCTTGCGAATGAAAAGTGCTCCATTGTCATCTTCATCATCACTAAAACTATCACTTGATTCTTGAATCTTAGCTTTCTCCTTCTTTGATGTCTTGAAATCCACTTCTCTCTTTGAGGGTTTATCTTGTTCTGTCTGCATTTCATATGCTGTGAGAATACCATGAAGCTCATCCATCTTTAGCTTGGCTAAATTCTTCATCTCCTCAATTGCTGAAACCTTTGCATCATATCTCATTGGTGGAGATCTCAAAACCTTTTGCACGACCATTGACTCATCCAATGTTTCTCCAAGACCTTGGATCTAATTTATGACTTGATCAACTTGCAAAAGATAACTTGTTATATCTTCTTCTTCTTCCATCTTCAAACTTTCAAACTTATTTTCTGCTGGAGTAATTGTAGATGTCTGTGGCTCTTCATATTCCTCCACCACTAATTTCCATATGTCAAATCCAAGGGCCATCAAATAAACCTTCATTCTCATGCTCCAAAAAGCATAATTCATCCCATCAAACAAAGGTGCCTTATTTGTAGAAAATCCTTCCTGTGACTCAGCCATCATGCTTTCCTGATCTACCTTCAAGCTGTAAAACTTTTCAAAAAGGAACCTGATCTGATACCAATTGTTAAGCACAAAATATACTGAGAGGGGGGGTGAATCAATATATTATATATCTTATAAAACTTTCCCTTTATCAAATTCCACTTAATCAAACATTCAAGATATGCAATAAAACTCAAACAATAAACATCACACAAGATAGAGAGAGACACCAGATATAATGTGGAAACCCAATGTGGAAAAAACCACAGAGAACAATCTCAAGTATATTCGTGAGAACAAACCCATAGGAGCATCATACCCCTTTGCTGAGTACAAACCTCAGCTACAATTCGTGAGCACCAACCCATAGGAGCTTCAAACCCATTTGCTGAGCACCAACCCAACTACTATTCATGAACACCGACCCACAGGAGCACCAACCCCTTTGCCGAGCACCAACCCAACAACAATTCGTGAGCACCAACCCACAGGAGCACCAACTCCTTTGCCAAGCACCAATCCAGTAATAATTCATGAGCACCAACCCCTTTGTGTATACCACACACCTATCTCTCAATGTTGCTATCTCAACAAATGATAGATCAATACAACATCTCCTTCCCCTCTCTCTCACCTTTGCTCTTCTAAGCTAGATATAACAAATACAAATCATATTCATCTCTCACAATTGCTCTTCTAAGCTAGATATTACAATATCAAATCAACCTCTATCTCTCATATTACAAATGGCTACTCAAGCCTTTATTTATAGCTTTCTAAATGACCTTTGGCCTTCCCCTTTGTGACCTTTCAATCTTCATGGAAAATGGCACCAATCTTGGATGACCCTTCATATCCAAGCCTTCAAAAATTCATGTGGTGACCCTTCATGACCAAAAATGTCCTTTCCACTTTTGTCCTTATCTTTGGTGACTTTTCGTATTCCTCAAAGTGTCCCTTCATGAGAAATTGCACCCTTACTCTTTTGTCTTCACTTGGTGACTCTTGGTATTCCCCAAGATGACTCTTCATGGGAAAATGCGTCCCATCCTTCTTTTGTCTTTACCCCATGGCTCTTCAACTTCTCCATGGGCCCTTCTTTTGTCTCATATGCAACCAAAAATATATTTGTTAATATTAAATTAATATTAACTCATATTAGCCAAGATATATTAATTACAAACAACATTAAATACAATGGGGTGTTTATCACCAATAATGCTAGACCTTTGACATCAATGACAATATTTCCAACAAAACTAATAGATGGATTGGTTTTCGATATCGAGATAAAGATTGAATATGTCTTTAAGGAACATAAGAATATAACCTCAAGTTTTATATATTAGTCAAGGAATATCAAAGTTGCTTAAGTCTCTTTATTTGTGTCTATATTCTTGCCTTGCCAAAATTGTAATTTTAATGATAGTCTAGAGAGGGCTATCAATGTTGATATTAACCCTTGTATAGGTAGGCCATAGTGATCGTATAGACACATATAATTATCTTTGTTTGTTTTATGGACAAGTAGGAGCTAAAGACATACACAAGTGTATCACTAGACCTCCTAACATTTATGATCAAGTATAATCTATAATATTTACATGTCAATGAAATTGATCTTAAGTCCACTTAAATTTCCTTATTATTTTTGATTTTGGTGAAGTATTGTACACCTTATGTTTGGTTTAAGAGGTCATCAATTCTTAACAATGGACATTGATTCTTCACCATGATTTTATTGAGTGAGTGATAGTCAATGAATAGATGATATGAACCATTATTCTTGGGTGTGAGGGATATTAGAATTTTACAAGGAGAAGACTTGGGTCTTATCTTTCCATGATCAAGGAGCTCCTATATTTCACTCCAAGATTCATCAATCCCCCAAATTTATTTATGATAGAAAGGGTTTTTTGTAAATGGACCAAATATATGTGGTGTTTTACTACATAGTACATTGGCAGAAATTTAAGCTCTAGGAAGAATCTATTATGTGGTTTTAATAACTTGTCAAGTTTTTGTTATTGGGACATTGATTTCATTGATCACACTATAAACTCTTAATTTCTTTCCTACACAAGTTTCTTAAGACAAACCATGAGCAACATGAAACTATGCACATGCATGATTAGTTTATGATTTTTTTTAGAAGAGACCAATGTGACTTTGGTTAGCGAAGTTGACTATAAAAGGTTGAAGAAGCAATATTTTGTGTGTACATCCCAAATTTTGGTTTCACATGATATATGCTAAATCTCAGTCATACAAGTACAACCTCCCTAATAATATACTATAAACTTCAAAAGGCATAATGTTTCAAGTGATGGTGCCCTCTATAGGCTCAAATTTATACTAGAATGTGCATTGCCTCTAAACCTATATATTTGTACCTTATTGAATCCACCACTGGGATTATAACTTGCAATGCACAATAGTGGGAAGGCCAAGTTGTTGGTTTGTAACTAGTGTGATGATGTTATTCTATCTTAGATTGTCAATGATAAGATGGAGAGGTTAAACCTTGACCCATAACATGGTATGGAAGAGGCATTCACACTGCTTAGAAGTCTCTATAGAAGCAGTGTTGGTGATTAGAAAAGTGTTATTTGGTTCAATATCATCTATATATGCATGATATGATGTAGGTTTCCAAAGAAAGGATTGTTACGCCCAACATTGAGAGTGTTCATGGCTCTTTGGTAATTGTTGATGGTACCACTTTTCACTATAATTATTCTTGCCTTTGTTTGAGCTAGAAGACATATGAGGAGTCAAATTTTGTGTGGCCTTCTTAGGTTGATATCCTTTATGAAAATCATTTTTCTTCTATGCCAGAGGTCTAAAAGGGGATTTAAGTGTGGGTTGTAAAATAAATTGCAAATGTAAATGAAACAAGTAAATAGCAAATATCACATGTAAATGTAAAATATACATAATGATTTAAAACACCTAACTTAGATAACAATGTGATATTTTTTAACCCCATATGAAGTAATAATTCAATCATTAACCAATAATGTGTAAACATTAAATGATAAAAATAGAAAATACGCATAGTTAAAGGAATCATATTGTCAAATAGTATATATGTGATACATTCAAAGTTTTATGTCATTATTTAACATAAATAATATAACATATATCAAGAAAAAATGTAGACCATAATATGTACATAGATAAAATGTGCCATATAGGCATACAATGTGGGCCATATCAACATACAAAATTGATTGTGCCTGAAACTATGTACACAGAAAAAATGTACCATATAGGCATACAATGTGGGCCATATCAGCATACAAAATAGATTATGCCTACAACTAGATCCCTATCATAATAATTAGCTCTCTTGCTCCTTATTGACTCCAAATAAATTTCACTTTGTTACCATAGACATAGAGCCAGGGGTGTTGGATGCCTCAGTATGAGGAGATACTCTCCTCTTAGCATGTGAGTCATCCATTAATTCATCGACAACCAATGAAAATGGTTATCTTTGCACAACATATAAAATATAAAGATTAATGCATTAAAATTGTATATTGAAAATTTGATAATTTTTTCAAGAATGTAAAATTTTGTAAAATGATTCTGCACTCACCATATTTCATGTAAATGGTTGTCTAAGGATGTGAGACCATAAATACCCTTGAGATGTGGAATCCTATGGAGTATACATATATCTTTAGATCTAGAGTTGCATACAATTATGTAAATATAACATAAAATAACATTGCTTAAAGATAAAAACAATTGAACTATGTGTTCTCACTAGTCTCCATCCCTGAATCATAACCTGCTATGAAGATAGTGGATTCTTTGATGTAGTAACAAAATCACCTAAACCTTTTTCTCATCTATGAGGGGTGCCAATAGCATTCCTCATCATCTATAAAACTAATAAATGAATAATATGTGAATTCAATGAACATGATAAAAAGATATGACTATAATATATATTAAAATAGAGTTTTTTATTCAAAGGATAATAAACATGTAAATGAATAAATATATAATTTAAAAATTTACAAGCCTGTGTGTAAAGTACACCCATGCTAATTACAGCCTTTACAATAGAGTCAAGTCCTGTTGAGGTACCCAAAATATCACCAATCAACTAGATAAAAACAATGAATAACAAGTTCAGTAAAATAAATTAGTAAATTAAATAAACACATACTCAAAAATAAACTTAATATTCTTTTACAAATAAAAACAAACTATAATTAAAATTAAACCTATGTATCAAATATAGATGGTGAAGAATCCTCTACAATAGGAGCTTGGTGTATCTTGATAGGAATCACTGAAGCTACCACATGTCACATAGTATCTAAAATGCTAGTGTCATGTGATGCTAAAACATCTACATGTGGCATATGCTCTGGTAGGCTAATGTCTGGCATGTTACTATCTGGCCTGATGAAACATATACATATGGCATATGCTCTGACATGTTAGTCTCCATAAATGTACTCTATGTATGTCGTACTTGAATAGGAGGTCCCATACACTTCCTCCTACATGATATGTAATGATGCACAAGAACTATAACATGAGTCAAAGGAGGGACACTAACACTTATACCAACACCAACACCACCACTACCGCCACTACCACTACCACTAATACATACCACTGCCACAGACACCACCACTACCACTAACACCACCTGCAAACTAAGTATAAGTATTTAAAGTATGCATACCATGATAAATCATAATTTGTGTCAAACTAGTAACTACCTCAAGGGTGTCCATTTGTATGTTATGATGCAAAATTTTAGTAATAGTGGCACGTGATATTATTCTTCTATATCTCAGAGGTCATTTATGATAGTTTTGGTCCTACCTAGTACTACGTATATCAAATGAAGACCCACTTTCGTGACCTTGGGATGACTTCATGTCAAAATAATTTGGAATTATTTTCAATACAAACAAAACAATTTTCTTAAAAAATATAATGGAACCTCATTATTGTTGCATGGAGGCTCATCAAGTACCATCCACCACCTATCCCAAAAGTTATTTTTAATTTTTGCATGAATACACCAATCAATACTCATGTGCTTAAATTTGTTGGTGGAGGTAGGTTGGTTCTAGGTTTAATAAATAAATCACACAAATATTCTTTTGTTATTTTTTTTCACATCTTCATATGACAATTTATCAAAATTTTTTTTTCAGAGCCTCTCTTCGATGCAACATTGCATCCAGTTGTGAAGTCACATTTCCCACTTCATTAAAAATAGATTCTAATGTATTGGCAAGTAATATTTGTGCACTAATAGCTGAAGAGTGACCTAAACCATTGATAATTATTTGTAATTGTTGATGTTTGGCATTTTATTGCTCATACAATTCAACTTCTTCTTGTGTAAAATCAAACTCTTGGGGGTTTTGTCTAACATTTTATTTAGGAAATAGATCCATCAAACTTATGTATATAATTTTTTTTTAAAAATAGGTTTTTTTAGCCATTATAAAAAATCTGATGCAAATTTAAATTCAAAACCCTAGTTTAATAAGTAAATATACACATAAATGAAAAAAAAATGCAAAAATAACATACCTGATTTGAAGTAATTTGATGCCTATCATATTGGTAGAATGAAGCTCCAAAATACGTGCATCAATCTAAAAATTTAGCAAAAAATACTTCTCCCTCTCTTGGCCATGGGTTTTTCATCTAAGTTTGGTAAAATTTAATTAAAAGACAAGGGCGTACACGCTTTATTATTTATAAAAGGCATACACCCTTTGTATTACAAAGGGTGTACACCCCTTGTAAAGGGAGAATGTATTTGAGAAAGGGCGTACGCCCTTGAGGCTTGTGAAAAATCCCATGCCTTGGATTATTAAAAAAAAGGGTGTACACCCTTTTTTAAAAAATTGCAAAGTTAGAGAACTATCATGTTTTTTGTCCCCCAACTTTGTGCATCGACCCATGCTAGGAAATTTTAATAAGGAAATATTAAAAATATTTAATTTTGATTCATTCTTTACCAATACCAACTTGACTAATGTATTTTTAACACACACTTGAATGTACAATGAAAGATATTGATCTATAATATGCTTACGAGCTAAGTCCTCATTTTAAAAAGAGATAATTTACTCCATCCATTATAATTTTTTAAGTATAGAAGAAACATAAGGTGATTTTATGGCCCTTGTTAGTATTGTGTCATGTAATTTTTCATAAATAATATATTTGTAAACATGCATCTTCTTGAGCAATTATAACATAGAAATTTTAGTATGGATATTTTCATGTTGATCAAGGATATCATACCCTTTGGTTTTATTCATGAGTGGAGCATGGTATTGTTGAGGAACATGTTTATGTTCTATACTTTATGCTATAGGATGTTCACCCTAACCATTCATGTTATAACAACATGGACCGCAAAATCCAATATAAACTATTTAAAATAATGGGAACAAGATGGTAGTTGTTAACATATTTCATTCTAGGGGGAGGAACAAAATGATTCATACATGCACTTTGGCATTAGTTTTTAACTATAATTAATTCATATTGATATTTAAACATTGTAGATTATGCATAAAGGCTAAAAAGTTTGTACATATGATTTGATGCCTATTATTGTATATAGTTTTGATCCATTGGATTATTATTATTTTACATATTTTTCATATCAAAGGAAATCCACATGTAATCATTACAATCATACCTTGAGTAAATAAAAATAAACTATATGCATTCAATATAGCTATGTGTAATTTTTATATTAGGGAAAATAAGAAATTAATACTAAAAAAATAAAATTTATGTATAGAAATCTAAAACCCTGGATTAGAAAAAGAAATCACAAGGGCAACCCAGGTTTTATCTAAGCTTGAAAGAGTATTCGGGTTCACCAATATATTTTAACTATTTTGGTATTAATGTGATTAATTAAATTTAATAAGATATAACTATTGGAAATGAAATGAAATTACAAGGTATACAGTAAAGAACAAATATGAATGTAAAATATTAAAATTGACTTGGCACTATAGTTTACTAAACATGAAAAGTATCACAATGAGATAAGATTATTAGAAATTAACTATCTATGGAGGACTGAGACTATAGAAAAGTAATAGGAAGGATGAAAAAATAGAAAACAAGCCATTCAGATCATGATATAGACCTCTATGTACACCCAAACAGTATCATCAATGTCATATTGGTACTATCAAAAACTATGTTACGAGTTTGACATTTCTATTTTGTCATATTTTTATTCTCTGTATTACATCTATATGTATGATACCTATGTATGATTATGTTTGAAACTCATATAAATCTATATCCTTCACTTGAAACACAAGGTCTAATTCCAGTGATAAAATTAGGCATAAAAATTGGGGAGAAAGGTAGGTTGGCATGACCCCATCCACTCCCCATTGAATGGTTAAGTATTTATTGTGTACACATAATATTTTCACTTATCAATTTAATGATGCTTTATCTTGTTGTGACTTGTTGATGCATCAATCTCCTTGATTTCACACCTTAAAGGGTGCATTGAGAATGGGGTGGGATCAGATCATGGTACTTTGATAGAGATGTTTACATATCATTATCACACCATCACTATTATCAATATGAATTCCTCTAAATCTTTATCCATACTTACCTTACGTGTACTTCTCATCTATATCTATGAGCTTCCTTATATCCTATGATGTTGGAATAAATGATACCATATGTTTCATTATTAGGTCATTCTTGTCCTATATTGGTAACCCTAATATAGTTCTAAGTCCGTCTTTTATCATTTACACTATATTAGCCTAGTTGATACCATGCTATGATAACTAACATATTTTAGCTATAATGTCTTGGTTGATACTATCAAATTAGGTTTTAGGTTATTGTAACTATATATATGGGTCATATTTCATTATTAATAAGATATATCACATTCATACACTCTACTTGCACTCGCATTTCTATCCCTATGGAATTATTTTGGAGCGTAAATGGTTTAAAACCTTAGCTTGGAGGTCTTATCTTGTGGTGTCATTGAATCTCAATGAAAGAGGTCATTGAGAGTTCCTAAATAAATATATTTAGGTCTTCATCTAACCATTTGAGGTCTTTAACCTACAATGCATCTTCTAAATCTCAACTTCAGCCAAAGGGGGAGATTGAAGCATTGATGGGTACACACCAAGGTAATTATTTCTATCCCTATACTCTTTCATTTACTTAGTAGATTATATGTTGTTTATTGATTTGTGTCTGTAAATGTGTATCCTTTCTTAGGATCTTCCTTATACTAAGTAATATATATATATATATATATATATATATATATATATATATATATATATATATATGTATGGTTTCTTAAGCTTTCCATTTATCATTTTAAGTTTCATAGATCCCATTTAGTTTACCATTACATTTTACCTTATTTAAAATAACTTAGCCATCATTTAATTTACTTGTACCCATTTACAATTATTTAATTTTAGATTCTAGGTTTATAGTACCTCCATGTTAGTTTTAAGTAAATCCAAAATTTTAGATACTATACGTGTATCCATATTTAGGGAAAAGTGAATGATGAACTTGCTTCGAGAAAAAGACAACCTAGAAACATCATAAATAGTATAAAGTATGCTTGTACCAATATCTTATATAAAATGGCTAACTCACTAAAGGGTATTCATTAATAACACAAGTTAATAAATGTAAACAACTGCATGTCTAAATTTTATAAAATTTAAAAAGGTATCTCACAGTTGGGTAATTCCATTTCTCCTTTTTAAATAATTCAAAATTGACCTTCAAGAGTTGCGAATGTCCAGTACCCTATATATACACATAATATTTTCAAACTTTATCATTTATTAAACCTTTCTCTCTTGCAAGAACCTATCAAGTTTCCATCTCTCTGAATGCATGCCTTAAAGGGTGTACTAGGAAATGGATGGGATTTACAAGATTATTGGTCCCTATGCCATTACTTAAAACTACTATAAGTTACTTTTATCCAACTCTCTAAGCAATTAAAATCCATTTATCCACTCTAAGCAATTCACCTTCATAAATAGCTCTTGACTAAGAATACATCCATTTTATTAATTTTAATACTATTTTGGCTAGATCGATCTTGTTAGGGATTGAGCACATGTTATGGAACTATGTTTTCCCAACTGACCTAGTTTGAGACCTAAAGACTATTTCCCACCTAACGAGATTGATCCAATTGATATTGTCAACTAAATTCCTAAGAGGATTTATGATAAATATTTTCCTATAAATATCCCCTTCCATTTAATCCAATGAAGAACAACATTCATTTTTGCACTGTTACAACTCACAATTTTACTATTTCTACACTTAAGGAGTCATTGCTTGGAGTTTTTCCTTGGAGGGAAATAAGATCATCTTATAGAAAATTATTGGATGCAAAGTAGGGTTTTTTTAGCCTAGATCTGATTTCTATAGTGTGATCCTTACAAATCCAAAACAAACTCTTGCAAAACACCATTTACCAATGGATAAATTGAAGTACAATGGATTCAATTCAAGGTAAGTATTCCTAACTTTTACTCTTTCATTCGCTACATAGATATTGCAGAAAGTAATAGGATGAATGTTTTACGCCTTGCTTAGTTTAACTCTACATTGACTTGAGTAGATTTATCTTTCCATTTTTTTATTTTATTTATTTAATTATCCCCTTTGTGCCACAGGATTTAATGAGCACTATATTAGATTTATTTTATGTATTGTAGGCCTAGCTAGGGTTATTACACAATGTCATTTACCTAGAGGATTTATAATTATTTCCTTTATCATTGTGTAGTAAGAGATCCCTAGTTAGGTTTAGTGGAATCGAATTGGTCATGTCCTGATATAAATAACTATGCAATGAATTATTTGGTGAGAGTACCTTATCTAATTTTAGAGTCTAAAGTTGAAGATTCATACTAATTCATTACATATATTTTGGTGAATCTAAAATGAATCTAACCCTTACAATTTTTAATTTTTCTATTATAGTCAACTGGATCAAACTTGTCGATCCAATTTTATATTTTGTGCACAGGGTTTTAATCAGGGCAACCTATCAATCTAGTTTTATATTCTATGCATAGTTTTTTAAGTAGATAAAATATGTCAACCTAGTTTCATATTATATGCACATGTTTCTAATTTCATTGACCCTATAAATTTAGTTCTATTCTCTATGTATAACATTTTCAAGTTTTAGCCAATTAGATCAAACTAATCGATCCAGTCATTTATTATGCCTTTAATACCAAACTAAATCGACCAACTCAATTTTGTTCACTTCTATATTTTAATTTTATCTAATGACATCAATCAGATGGATCTAATTTCCTTTCCTCCTTTTTATCAGTTTTATTTAAACTAGATCGACTGACTTGATTCTATTTAGTAACACTATTTTTTGCCTTTACAAGATCAAAAATCACTTGGACAACCTAGTCAAATAGTAATGCAACATTCTCATAAAAATTACTAAATCAACCCCATTGATCTTATTTTATCCTCTAGGTTCATTTTAAACATCTTAGTGTTTTAATTTTTTATTTTCAAGAAAATTTAATTTCCTATATTTTAGTTAAAATTTCTATTTTTTTATTATTTTCTTCAATTGTTTAGTTTCGTAAAACTATACTCACATAGTCAACTAGATCAACCAACTCGATCTAGTTTTATGCCTATTATTTAACATCAAACTATGTCAACCCAGTCAATTTTATTTGTTTGGGCCTAGTTTTAAAATAGGATGAGTCAACAAGCTTGAATCTGTTATGTATTTCTTACCCAGCTAGATCGATCTATTTGATCTTATTTTATAAATTTTAAATTTATAGCATAAACAAAGAAAATTAAAATCTATTTTCATAATCATTTTTTTGATAGATAATTGAGGGTTAAAAGGGGACCCTCACCTGTAGTAAAATTTAAACCAAAAAACCTTGTTTGCCTCAAAAAATTCCATGAGGGAACGAGTGCTGCAAAATTGCCATCATAGGCCCATGCCAAAACAAGACCAAGTATATACCTACTACAATTAAACTATACTAGCATAAACCATGCCAAAAACTAATACATAATGATTTAGCTATAGCCAAAAAAACTCAAAAAATAACTAAATTAACTAAATGTAAAGACAACAATTTTGATCTACTTCCCATAAGAGAGACCTCCCAATTCTCCTCTCCCACCATAGGATTAACTGGGCCACAACTAGCACCATACATTATCACTCTATCTTGTGTCATTATTACCATCATGCCTAATACTAGCTACAAACTGGGCTTCAACACACTCCTTGATGCTGAACCTGGACCATTCCTAGAAGCCACTACCTCCACCTTACTCAGACAAAAAAATGTTGAGATAAGTTGCAATTTTTTTGGGAATTATGAAATCACTCTTTGTAAATTTGTATTACATTTTGGTTTTTTATGTTTTATATGCGTAAATAATTTCATAGTCATTGTGTAATTATGAAATCACTTTAGAGAGCTTATTTTTATGTTTTATTGATCCAACTTGCAAGATTTTCACCTTGGTTTAAGCACAAATTAATCTACTAACCTTGTTTACAGAGAATCGAGCCAACAAAAAGGAATCTTAAGTGCTTTTTAACCATTTTTCCTTTTATAAAATTAAAATTCACAACAAAGGTTAAAATTCATCCATATTTGGTTAAGGTATTTAAAAATCACTTAACAAGTTTGTCTTTTAGCATTTTAAAGTTTTTAAAGTGAAAACAAGGCCAAGGGGCCAAATTTTAACCACATTTGAAGTTGGTTCTACTAACGAAGAACATACACTTTAGTTAGATCTCTTAAGGGCTTTTTCAATTTTTGTTTGTTCTTTAGCTAGTTTTGAATTTCATAGATTAGGTTCTTTATTTTTTGGCAAAACCAAAAACTATAACGTGTATGCTCTCACCCCATCCCCTGTAGAGAACTCGAGTGACCAAAAGTTCTTGGTTTATTACCTTATTTTTAAAATATTGTCAGAAATAATGTCACATATACTCTCTCCAAGCTCCAAGTGACATGGGTGACCTAGAAACAACCTCTAAATTCTTTCCATTTTTCATTTATTTATTGATTTATTTATTTGCATTTGGCTTGTGGGAGGGAGTTCATTACCTCCTTATAAGTTATCTAGGGTGTGTTAACCTGGGGTTTCATCTCCCAACATCATACCAAACCCACTTCATAGTAGGGTATATAAATTAGGGCACATGATACTGGGATTGCTAGGGGGTTGAGCATCTAATCTCTCCAATCTTAACGAAAACTTGGGCTAGGTCTTGTTAAACATTAGAATCCACTAAGAGTATAGGTTGGAGTAAAGGAATAGACCTTTGCATAGTAAGTTAGTAGGCATGAACCTAATTGATATGATTGTGCCCTTGTGTTAGCCACACTTGGGACTATCTAGTGCGTTTCAAAATTTATAGATTTTTTAGTCAACCCCACTTACTACAAAATTCATTACCAAATGTTGAGTGCTCCTCACTCTAAGTTTGTGCCACCTACTTATGTTTGATAGATAAAGGGGGCGTAAAATAATATACTTATAGATGCTCTTTAATTTTTTGGATTAACACTTAATTCCTCACAAGCATTGGTATATTGGTGGAAAATTAGGCAGAATCTATGTACACCTATGTCAATTTTAGGGATAGGACAAGCCATTTGTGCTACTTTTATTTTTATTTAATTTACATGTGTGTGTTTTTTTTTTTTGGTTTAAAGTTGAAATGAGTCATAACCATTACATGTTTTCATCACATTTTAGCTTAAAAAGTATACTCTGCCCATTTTGTGTCACACTTTTGCCTTGTAAATTTTATCCTAAAACATTTGTGTGTCACTTATTTAAATGGGGTGTCTTTATGCTATCCATTTTGTCTCAAACAATTGACTTGGAATTTTCAGTCCAAAACCATTGTCATACCATTTAATTGAAGGAAAATTGTTATGCTACTCATGTTATTCCAAAAACATTTCATTATTGCAAACCAAGTTCAAAATTGCGAGTACCTTTAGTCTAAAATTAGTGTAGTATTCATAGTTAATTGGTTTACACCTTGATCTTGCTTAATTTTGGCTCATGTGTTTATCTATGACCTTTGAATTGTGTAACTTAGATTGATTCTTTGCTCAATTTAAAGATCATTTTGCCTAGATCTAGAAAGTGGTTTATTTTTGGTGTGACTCAAGTCACTTTTTAACCTTAAACTAAGGTAGAAACTCATTTTTCAAGCATAACTATAAGTACAATTAGTTTACATTGGATATTTACTTATCGCTTGGGCTTGAATGCTTTACTATTCGCTCTTATTTTGAGTACATAAGATTAATTTCCTAATTAGTTTTAGGTATATGCCTAGAGTGAATGCTTTATACCATAGCCAATTTTTTTAAAAAAATCCATGTGCCAAGATTGAGTCAAGTGTTTTGAATCGTTTACCTTAGAGTTAGATTAATTGCTTGTTTTTACCTTGACTTAATTTGTTTCAAAGTCTAGATTTGTGCCTTTTTACCAAAGACCTAGCATTACCTTAAAATTTTTATATCTGGTTCATGCCTTTTTAAGTATATCTTTGTGCCTTTTTACCAAAAACCTAACACTTTTAATTTTAGACCTAGATTAGATTTGTTCAAAACACTTTGCCAAGACTAGGATTTAAATTTGCCTTTCATTTGACCAATTGTGTGAGATAAATTAGAGTATTGGATTTATTTGAGACCAAATTTACATTGATAATTATTAATAAGAGATCCATTCTAAGCTAATTTAAACTATTTACAATAGTAGATCGAGTTTTCCATATAGACCAATATTTTTAGACTACGTTTCAAGTGTTTTGTGAGCTTTAGACCTTTTATTCATGAGACATTATTCATGGGATTAGATATGCCTCTCTACACATGTAGTGGGATATGTATAATCCATATTACAAAAGTGTGGTTATGAATGATCCCTTTATTCAAGAACCATATGGGGATGACATAATTTATGAGATGAATCCATATCCCCCTTACACTACTCAATATGTGGAACAAGGGAAATATATATTATCACAAAACTTGGTTAGTACACATTTATATTCATGTTAGGAGCAAGAATAGACAACTCAGTACCTTGCTAATGTGCCATGTATTATTGAACAGGTCCAATAATAACCTTACTATGTTACCATGTCAACAAGCTATAACTCGTACTTTTTCAATCATCACTTGCTTGAGAACAAGGATGAGATTTTGGTTAAGGCCGTAGAATTAGGAGACAAGTTTTTGACTTAGCCTAGTTAGAGTTCCTAGTAACACACCTCACATCAAACTCATGAAACAAGCCTCTACTAGTTACCATAAAACACTAATGCCAATGCCAAATCATTTCCTATCAATTTTCCTTGTACCAATAAAATGGATGAATATGAAGCATTTATCATAGGGTTTTGTCTAGAATTAAAATGGAACATTTAACATTTACTAGTTCATAGAGATTTCTAACTAATTGTTAATCAAGTTACTGACTAGTTCCAAACCAAAGATGATATGTTGGTACCATATAAAGCCATGGTGGACATTATCAAGCAGTAGATTGCACACATTTAATTTAAACACATACATTGGGAAAATAATAGGATAGCAAATTCCATGGATACCATTGGTTATTTTATCCACAACATAAATTAGGCAAGAGACTATCAGTTCCTCATTGAACATATTCTAGTGATTGCTCATGAATCCTTAGCCGTTGAAATGATCTCTGATATTTTTGGTCCCAGTTTAATTTGGTATTTTGACTTATATAATTACCTCCATGACTAGGTCATTCCACTAGACCTTTCAAGAAAGCAAAAAAAATATTTCACACACCAAACCTTTTGTTATACCTTACTTGGCTCAACCCTTTACCGTAGATGCTTTGATGGAATTCTATTTTGTTATTTGAATTTGGTAGAACCAAATTAATATTGAGGGAATTTCATAGAGTTTATATGGCTCACACTAGTGGGGTCATCCTTACTAAAAATCTCCTATGTACTTGTTTTTATTGGCTGACCATAGAATAAGATGTAGCTGCTTATGTGAAAAGATGTAAACAATGTCAGAGACATGCAAATTTGATCCATGCTCTAGCCAAAAAACTCAAACTAGTGACTACACCATGGTCATTTTCAAAGTGGGGACTTGATCTCATAAGAAATATTACCCATACCTCTTGGAATGGACATAATCATATCTTTACCACCATCAAATATTTCACTAAGTGGGTTGAAGCTATACCCCACTTATAATAAAAACAAAATTCCAAATTCATCTTCAACCATCTCATTTGCCGTTATGGTATCCCATCTGACATTATATTTGATAATGGCATATCATTTAATAAAAAGGATGTCAAGGTGCTCTATGCCAAGTTTAAAATTACCCAATACTTTTCCATTGCATATTACCCATAAGGTAATGGCCAAGTAGAGGCATCTAATAAGACCATTTTCAATATTCTTGAGAAGATTTCTAATGATGCTATCCATGATTGGCACTTGCATATATTCCATTCCCTCTGGGCTTACCATACTTTTATAGGAGCCACACCATGTCCCTTAACTATGATAGTGATGCCATTATTCCCATCAAGGCTGAGTTGCCTTCTCTACGTATCTCATTGAAGCACAACCTTGATCACAAGGATTATAGGGTAGTTCACCTAAAAGAATTAGAGTTATTGGATGAAAAATGCATGACCACTGTAAATAGTCTTCAAGCATATCAGAACTAGTTATGTGGTTAGTATATCTGGTGTGTCAAGCACAAAGATTTCAATTTTGGTGATCTTGTCCTTAAAGAAAAATAAAACACTATGGTCGATAAAAATAAGAAAGGAAATATCAAGCTGAATTGGATAGGCCCTTATTTCATTGTTGCTAATTATGGCTATAGAGATCATAAGTTATCTACGCCTAAAGGAGATGAACTTGATGAACCCATGAACGTAATAGATCTCAAGAATTATTTCACTTGATAGACCTGAGGTACTATCTATGAGGATCATTTACATTTTACCATAATATTACTTGGTATCATACCATATATCATTCCTTCCATACCTTCCCTATTGGCTAAAGTTATTTACCCTCCCTTACCCACCCTTTTTGACCTTGGTTTGGATCCATTATCCTTTGGGAGCCTTCTAAGATTGGATTTAGATGAGATTATAATGGTTGATTAAACATGATGAGTCATTTAATGCATATTTTTCAAAACAAGGCAGTATCTTAGTGCATTATGATAGTGGTTTGGCAATCGCATTCTTCATTTTTGTCATGTTCTATCTCATTATCGATACTAATAATTATTACCACCTTTGGAAAAATTAGTATCACTGACTCATGCCATTGTTTCCTCATTATAACCACCTTTGATAAAATTAGGAATAAACCCATTTTATTCACATTATTGCATCATTGTTCTATACTTTGCCATTTGCCTATTCACGAACTTATTATTACTTAGTTATATATTCCACTATAGGTGGAAATAATTGACTTGAGCTCCTATAGGACTATGTAGGTAGAAATTGATTGAGGTCACCTCAATCACCCCTTTGACAATGCTCTCATCATTTTGAGAGCTCATTCTCATTCCATCTACCCTAGTAGGGCACCTCACTATGCCAATGATTATAACCACCTTTGGGCAAATCATCATTTTCACTTATCTTCCCTACTGGGACATATCACTATGCCAATGATTATAACTACCTTTTAAAAATTAATTATTTTTACTCATCTTTCCTATTGAGACACCTCACTATGCCACTAATTATAACCACCTTTGGGAAAATTAGTATTTCCACCCCCATTACCTATAGA
Source organism: Torreya grandis (assembly GCA_037957365.1). Taxonomy (NCBI): domain Eukaryota; kingdom Viridiplantae; phylum Streptophyta; class Pinopsida; order Cupressales; family Taxaceae; genus Torreya; species Torreya grandis. The sequence goes on from JARHVA010000042.1 coordinate 1,158,315, forward strand.
TCACACCATTTATTTATTTTTGAGGGAATGTTTGATGATTCTAGTTTGCCACCTGATCCCCTAAGGGGGAATCCAATGCTCATCCATCACCTTTTTGGGCATTAACCAAGGCATTAATAACATCTCATTATTTTATAAAATGGTATTTCACTTGTGTCTAGCAATGCCTTCCCAAACAGGGGCTTGTTGGAAATATTGTCATTAATATCAAAGGTCTAGCATTGGTGATAAAGGCCCCATAGCATTTATTGTCTAAAGGTGTTTTTAATGTTCATATTTTGGCTAAAATGTGTTGATATTTATTTAATATTAATGAATATATTTTTGGTTACATAAAAGTTAAAAGAGGGCCCATGGAGAAGTCAAAGAGTCACGAGGTAAAGACAAAAGAGAAATGGGATGCATTTTCCTATGAAGAGTCATCTTGATGAACTATAAGAGTCACCAAGTGAAGACAAAAGAGGGTATGGCACATTTTTTCATGAAGATTCATCTTAAGGAATTCAAAAGGTCATCAAGATAAAGACAGAAGAAGAAAGGACACATTTTCTTATGAAGAGTCACCATGTGACTTTTTAAATACAAGGATTCGAAGAGTCATGTAAGTTTGGTACCATTTTCCATAAGGAATGAAGAGTCACAAAGGGTGAATGCCAAAGGTCTTTTGGAAATCTATAAATAAAGCCTTGAGAAGCCATTTGTAATATGTGAGAAAGAGCATGGTTTGTAATTGTTATATCTTTCTTAGAAGAGCACATGAGAGAAAAGAAAGAGATATAGTAATGTGTTATCATTTGTTGAGATATAAAAATTGAGAGATAGTTGTGTGGTATACACAAAAGGGGTTGGTGCACCTATGGGTTGATACTCACAGATAGTTGTTGTGTTGGTGCTTAGCAAAGGGGTTGGGCTCCTGTAAGTTGGTACTTATAAATATTGTAGTTTGAGTTGGTGCTTAGTAAAGGGGTTAGTGATCCTACAAGTTAGTGATTATGAATATGATAGTTTGAGTTGGTTCTCATTTATATACTTGAGATTATTCTCCATGGTTTTTTCTACATTGGGTTTCCACCTTAAAATCCAATGTCTCTCTTTATCTTGTGTGGTGTTTATTTTTCAATTTTATTGCATATCTTGAACGTATGATTATGTGGAATTTAATTAAGTGAAAATTTATAAGATATATGATATACCGATTCACTCCCTCTTAGTATATCCCATGCTTAACAATTGGTATTAGAGTAGGTTCCTTTGGAAAGAGTTTTATAGCTTGAAGGTAGATCAGGGAAAGCACGATGGCTGGATCACATGAAGGTTTTTCTAAAAATAAGGAACCTTTGTTTGATGGGATAAATTATGATTTTTGGAGCATATAGATGAGGACTTATTTGATGTCTCTTAGATTTGACATTTGGTAAGTAGTCGTGAAGGAGTATGAAGAGCCATATACACTTGTGACTACTCTGGCATAAAATAAGGCAAGTGAAAATAATGATAAAGCTTTAAATGATATTTTATGTGGTTTATGTGAATCAAAATTTATTAAATTTATGCAATGCAAATCTGCTCATGAGACTTGAGTAAATCTTAAAAATATTTACAAAGGTGATGGAAAGGTTCAGCAAGCTAAGCTCCATACTTTCAGAAGAAATTTTGAGAGTTTGAAAATAGAAGAGAAAGAAAATATAATGAGTTATCTTTTACGGGTTGATCAAATAGTTAATCATATTCAAGGCCTTGGAGAAAAATTATAAGAATCAACGATGGTGTAAAAGGTTTTGAGATCTCTACCAATGAGATATGATGCAAAAATTTTAGCAATCAAGGAGATGAAGGGTCTAGCCAAGCTAAAGATGGATGAACTACATGGTATTCTTATGGCATATGAGATGTAAACCAAATAAGAGAAACCCTCAAAGAGGGAAACTAATTTTAAGACATCAAAGAAAGACAAGGCTAAGATTCAATAATCAAGTGATAGCTCTAGTGATGATGAAGATGACAATGGAGCTCTATTTATTTGCAAGCCAAAAAATGGCACAAGTAAATATAAAAAAAAATTACCTTTTAAATGTTTTAATTATGGAAAGATTGGACGTTTTACAGCTAAATGCCTAGATAAGAGTAACGGTGAAAATGAAGAAGGTATACATAAAAAAAAATTCAAAGGTAAATTCATGAAGGGATTCGAGTATAAGAGTTTATACTCTAAAGATCCTAGCTCATTTGAAAACAATGGATTCAATGATTCAGATGAAGAAGAGATTCTATTCATGACCATACATGAAAATGCCTCTACAAGTAAAAGTATAGATAATCAAGAAAAAGATCAAGGTGAAGCTGAAGTGAATCTAGAAGGAGAACTCATTTGTGCCTTAGAAGAATTACAAGCTCTTGAGAAGAAGAATGATAGATTGAAGTGCCAAATCGAGAAAAATGAAAAGGAGTCAAAAGAAATAATTGAAGATCTACAAGCACACATTAAAGAAGCCAAAAAGATTGAAGAATATCTAACAGCTCAGTTACAAAAATTATGTGAAGAATGTGAAAGGTATGTTATTAAAATTAACTCTTTAAAAGCAGATCTTGAGAAAATAAATAAAGCAGTCAATGATAGAGTAGCCAATGATTCAAAATTTGAGAATATCACTAATATGTTTAATAAGATATATAAAGTCAAAGATCAATGTCAGATAAGATAGGTATCAGATTTTAAAAAGAGAAAGAGGAGATCAATACTTTCATAGACAAGGTTAACACAAAAAAAGGAAGGAGCTATGCTAAAGCTCTTACAAAAGAGGAAATGAAAAAGGAAGAAGTAAAGAATATAGAGGACATCTCAAATAAAGAAGGCTAAAAAGAATAGAGCTACAAAAGGCAATTAGGTCAGAGATACACAAATAAGTTCTATTTTTATTTTAATGGATATGGTCATAAGAAAATAGAATGTCAAAAAAGGGCTAACAATTTTAGAAACAAGGAGGAGGAAACTCATGCAAAGTCAAGTAGAAGCCACAACTCTTTTTATTCTCTATCAAGATTTAATGAAGAGGCCATAATATGTTATAAGTGTAATAACTTTGGACACATATCCTGGTACTATAGAAGCATGTTCAAGTCAGTCAAGAAGGACCAGAGTTTTAAGGCTCCATTCATTAAGAAAAAAGTTTAGACAAGTTTATGGCAGAAGAAATAACCTAAAAAGTCTATGTTAGTCTAAATAAATTTGCATGTAAGAAATGAAAAAAAGCCATGGTTCATTGATAACTGATGTTTGAGGCACATGATAGGAGATAAGAGCAAGTTCATAACTTTAAAGAAGATCAATGGTGGCACAGTGAAATTTGGAGACAATACCACTACCAAAATCACCAAAAAAAGTACATTAAGTTTGGTTAATGGTAGAACTAAGACTAAAAATGTTCTATATATAGAAGGTATTGAGCATAATCTATTGAGATTAAGTCAAATCTATGATCAGAGACATACACTAAAGTTATATGTAGAAGGTTGCAAAACTAAGAGAAAAGATTTTGGTATGTTGATTACAGATGCTTAGAGTATATACAACAATTTATATATGTTATCAGATATTAAAGGTCAAAAAAGTTGTATGAGTCAAGTCGAGGAAAGTTGGCTATGGCACAAGAGAATGGGACACATAAATTTTGACAATCTTGTCAACATCATCAAGAAGCAAGCAATTAGAGATCTTTCAAAGATTACAAAGCCCTCCAACATGCTTTGTGAACCATGTCAACATGGGAAGCAGGTTAGAAGATGGTTCAAAATAAAAGAGTACTTGATCACTCAGATGTTTGAGTTTGTTCACATAGATTTGTGTAAACCTATGAGAACTCAAAGTACTCAAGGTGAGAAATATTTCATGTTGCTTATTGATGATTTATAACTTATGACTTGGGTGATGTTTTGAAGAAAAAATCAAAAGCTTTCAGCCACTTCAAAACATTCAAGGCTTTTGTTGAGAATGAAATTAATTTGAAGATTAAGTGCCTAAGATCATATTGAGGAGAAAAATTCATATTAGATGAGTTTATTAAGTATTTTGAAGACCATGGGATAAAGATACATTATTCAACAACCAAAAATCCATAGAAAAATAGAGTAATTGAGTAGAAAAATAGAATAGTTCAGGAGATGGTGAGGACAATGCTAAATGAATCCAAGATACTAGATAAATATTGGAGAGAGGTAGTAGAGTGCACATCCAGAGTATAACACTATTAAGAGTCAATAATGACAAGACTCCTTATGAGTTATGGAAAGACAAACTAGCTACCGTTGATTATTTCAAAGTTTTTAGTAGTAGATGCTTCATAAAGAGAATCGATAAACAATTAGGTAAGTTTGAATCTAGAATAGATGAAGGTATATTTCTTAGATATTCTAGTAAAAGTAAAGCTTATAAATGCTATAACAAAAGAACCAAGAAGATTGTTGAAAGTACAAGTGTCAAGATAGATGAAGATGTAACACAAAGAGCCAGTGATCCAATGAACACTCTTGAAATTATTGAAGAAGAAGATTTTGAAGAATCAGATGAGGATGAGAAGAAGGAGCAAAAGGACACCAAGATCCCATCCAAATATGTTTATATAAATTATAATAAGAGTGACATCATCAAGAATATAAATGAAGGAATTCACACCAAAAGGATGATGGTAAGTGAATTTGAGTAAGTTAATTTTTATTTATTATCCAAAATTTAGCCTAATTTTTTTTAGAAGCCAGACATGATGAGCATTGGGTTAAGGCAATGGATGAAGAATTAAATTAGATATAAAATAATGATACTTGGGAATTAGTGCCTAGACTAAAATATCAAAATGTGATAAGAACAAAATGGGTATACAGAAATAAGTTGAATAAAGATAGTAAAATTACCAAGAATAAAACAAGGTTAGTATGTAAAGGATATGATCAGATTAAAGGTATATATTTTGAAGAAAATTTTGCACCAGTGGCAAGGCTAAAAGCTGTTAGAATGTTTTTTGCATATGTAGTGTTTAAAAATTTCAAAGTGTGTCAGATGGATGTCCGGTCTACCTTCTTGAATGGGAATCTAGAAGAGAAGGTCTACATTGAGTATCCTAAGGGATTTATTCTCTCAAATGATAATATCCATGTATGAAAATTGAATAAAGCAATGTATGGATTAAAACAAGATCCTAGAGCTTGGTATGCAAGACTTAATTAGTACTTGTAAAATCAATATTTTAAGAGAGGTTTTGCTGACAACAATTTCTACATCAAAATAAAAGGTGAGCATCAATTGATTGTTGTGGTATATGTTGATGACATAATTTTTGGAGGAAACATTGAAAAGATGACAAAAGACTTTTCTGATGATATGCAAAAATAATTTGAGATGTATATGCTTGGAGAATTGTCATTTTTCTTAGGGTTGTAAATATTTCAATCAAATAAAGAAATTTTTATATCTCAAAGTAAATATGCCAAGGGAATGTTGAAAAAATTTGGTTTTGAGGATTATGCAATAGTTGGCACACCAATGGGTATAGGGAATAAGGTGAGTAAGGATGAAGATTCACCTATTACAGATTAATATTTATATAGATCTATGATTGGTAGTTTTTTATATTTGATAACATCGATGCTAGATATCATGCATGCAATAGGCATGGTTGTGAGATATTATGCATCTTTGAAGAAAAGTCATGTTTAGTTGGTGAAGATAATATTTAGATATGTCAAGGAGACATTGGATTATAGATTATGGTATCCCATAGGTAGAGATTTCACTTTGGTTGCTTATACATATTTAGATTGGGAAGGTTGCTTGGATGACAAAAAGAGTATAAGTGGAGGAGATTTCCTTCTCAATGATAGCTTAGTATCATGGCTAAGAAAAAATAAGAATTTAGTATCACTTTCTATAGCTGAAGTAGAATATATGACAATGGTATTGTGTTGTACTCAAGTGCTTTAGATGAAGCAAAATTTAGAAGATATCAGGTAAAATATGATGAACTTATTTTTATTTTTTATGACAACACAAGTGCTATTAATATTTCTAAGAATCCAGTGATGCATTCAAGAACAAAACATATTACTATTAGATATAACTTCTTGAGAGAGTAGGTTGTAGATTAATATGTTAAGATGGAATATATCAGAACTACAAAATAGATTATAGATATTTTTACAAAGGCACTACCAAAAAACACATTCAAGTATCTACAAGAGAATTTGGGAGTAATTTATTTTACTTCCTGTCATTAAGGATCAACATTAGTTGAGGGGGAGCTAAATGTTAGCTCAAGAAAGGCCATTTGCCATTGATGTCAAAGGGGGAGAAGAACATAAATAGGTATAGGAATAGGTACAGGGAACATGTGTAGAAACATGTGCATAAATAGGTACAAGAAATAGGTATAGGTTGTTATAGTAAGGGGGAGTTACTATATGTTTTTTTTAGATGAAAATATGTATAGGTTGGCATGTGCATTATAGGTTTCAAGATGTGGCAATTTTATTTTGAGGTTGCCATCAATGACAAAGAGGGAGAATATTAGAAATATTGTCATTGATGTCAAAGGTCTAGCATTGGTGATAAAGGCCCCATAGCATTTATTATCTAAAGGTGTTTTTAATGTTCATATTTTGGCTAAAATGTGTTTATATTTATTTAATATTAATGAATATATTTTTAGTTGCATAAAAGTCAAAAGATGGCCCATGGAGAAGTCAAAGAGTCACAGGGTAAAGACAAAAGAGGAATAGAATGCATTTTCCCATGAAGAGTCATCTTGAAGAATTCTAAGAGTCACCAAGTGAAGACAAAGGAGGGTATGGTGAATTTTTCTATGAAGAGTCATCTTAAAGAATTTAAAAAGTCATCAAGATAAAGACAAAATAGGAAAGGATGCATTTGCTTATGAAGGGTCACCATCTGAATTTTCAAATACAAAGATTCAAAAGGTCATACAAGTTTGGCACCATTTTTCATGAGTGAAGAGTCACAAAGGGTGAATACCAAATATCTTTTAGAAAGTTATAAATAAAGGTTTGAGAAGCCATTTTTAGTATGTGAGAAAGAACATGGTTTGTAATTGTTATATCTTGTTTAGAAGAGCATAGGAGAGAAAAGAAAGAGATATAGTAATGTGCTATCATTTGTTGAGAAAACAACATTGAGAGAGTTATGTGGTATACACAAAAGGGGTTGGTGCTCATGAATAGTTGCTATGTTGATACTCAAAAAAGTAGTTGGTGCTCTTGCAAGTTGGTGCTCATTCATATACTTGAGATTGTTCTTCATCATTTTTTCCACAGTGGGTTTTCACATTAAAATCTGGTGTCTCTCTCTCTATCTTGTGTGGTATTTATTGTTTCAATTTTATTACATATCTTGAATGTATGGTTGAGTGAAATTTGATTAAGTAAAAGTTTATAAGATATATGATATACTGATTCACCCATCCCCTCTTAATATATCTTGTGCTTAATAAGGCAAACTATAGACATCCTATTTTGGCCATAGCCATGCTCTAACTAAACTACAAATTGATTTCTACCAAATAATGTAAATTAAGCCTAAGAATTACTAAATTTCCCAATTTCATCCACACATCAGACATTAGTACCTATAATTATGTTGAATCATCCTTATTTGAGGTATTATCCTATACACAATAGTAACCTCTCACAAATTCATCTCTAGTCAAATTGTGACCTAGCAAATTAATAGATTGGCCTTTGGACCCATTAAGTGGGGCACTTAAATAATTCCTAAAATACAAAAATTCTAAGCAAAATGAATTAACTAAGTAAACCCAATTAAATGCTTCAGTGAAATTTCCATGTGCAATTAGTGAATATTAATTTTATAAAAAGAAAATCCCATAAAATTGAGGTCATGATGATGTCATCATCCTCAAAGTCACGTAATTGAAAATATCTCCATTAAAGCTCTATATTTATAAATGGAGAGCCATGATTAATGTTGGGTGTCGTTATTCCCTTCATTTAATCAAATTTTTGTTGATGTCATATTTAACCAGGGCTATGTCTAAAGCTATATGCAACAAGAAGAATCGTAGCGATTTAGTAATTGATTGTAGGTATTTGTATTTTTTTTTTTTTTTTTTTGTTTTGGGGGATTTTTAATGTCTTAAGGACTTCTTGGTCAAAACATTATTGGAATCAAACTATGAAAATTGCTGAAAGTAAACACACGTTTACAGAAATGAATTAGCTGGAAGTAAACACACATTTGCAGAATGAAATAGAATGCTGGAAATTAACACGTGTGTGCAGAATGAAATAGAATGCTTGGAAAAAGACACTTTTACAAAATAAAATAGATTGCTGGAAAATGATTGCAAAGAAACGAGAATTTAATCTAAAAGCTTGTAGGAATAAATTTACAACAAATTTTAAGTTTAAAGGAGTTGGAAGCATTTATAAATTTAACAGAGTTACCTATTTGCTTGAATAAAATATAAATACCGACCAAAAATGAAGATCCTGGTTCTTGGAGGAGTGGGCCCTTGCTTCACCTAGAAACAAGATTGATAATTTAATTTGCTTTCAAAATAGAAATGGCTATTTCATTGATAAAATGTTCTATATTACAAAATGTACTAATCTATCCCGATCTCTCTATTCTTCAATGATTTTCTATATATTCCTAAATTCCCAATTTTATATATATATATATATATATATATATATATATTCTTTTTCTTATGGTGCATTGATTGTTGTAACTATTTCATAGATATGAAGGAACTGAATCGTGCCCAGAATAGGTGCTGAATTAAGACATGGCTCGCTATCCAGCTTTGTGATAAATATCTCGGATCTGCAAGTATGGAAATTAGAAGTTTGCTCCTCATTTAATGGGATCATTAGTTTGATAGATCATTGGCCGTTCAGAATAGATCTTTATCAGTTCTATGTTTCACTATGAAAGTTTTGGAGCTTATCTACAGGAGTACCAGAGCTAATTCAGATAATTCTAGAGCTAAATATAGAGTTTTGGAACTAAATTTGAAAATGTGACTACTTGAAATAGCATGGTGAGGTTTCGGAGCTAAGATGTATTGATTCCAATGCTTGTAAAAACATACAATTTGCTTCACATTTGTTCTTTATCTTGATGATGACCTATTTTATTACAAAACTTGAATTTTCTAAAACATTTATTAAGAATTACAGAGCTTTTAAAACATTAGAATCACAATCAACAAAAGATGGATAATTACATCCTAACTCATATCAAATTAAAATAAAAGTCACAAAATGCAATCAAACTTAATAGAAAAAGAGAGTAAGATGAAGTCATTTATTATACATTTAACGGGCATTTCCTGGCCTCATCATTTGCCCCATACTTGTTTGTAAGTCCCTTTACAAACAAATTTGGGATTGCATATTCTGCATTCCATTTGATTGCTCATATTAAATGGCTGGAACTGAATATCCCAATGTTTAAATTCAGAGGTACTATACCCTGTTCCTGCTTCTTCTTTTCTTTTCTATTCCTCAAATTGAGTGGGGTTTTGAAGTTCTCTATTTGCCAAGGAGATATGGGGGTGAGAAGTAGAGGTGGCCTTGTCTATATGCCTATCCATATGCACAGGGGAGTTTCATTGATCCGAGGAATTATGGTGCATAAAGCTTTTGCCCTTTCTAGACTCCAGATCAAATTTGAAGGGGATATTACTTCCCTTCTTTTTAATGCCACCAGGAGAAATTCCCATCTTTTTAAACATGCATCATAGATATTATCAAAATTTGCCTCCTCATAAGAGGTGAAGACATCCATGCTTTGCTGTAAATTGAAAAGATAAGGTCCCCCAAACTTATCATTAAATGCATGGGATTGGAAATGTGTAGCAAAGGCGAGTGGGTTACCATAATGAATTCTCATATAGAGATCGGATGAACTAGCCTTTTACCAATGCTTTGACTCCATTTCCTTCTATGCAATCTGATTTTGAAGAATAGAGACAAAAGCGTTAAGCTGACTTTCCCCTACATAAAAATTGATCATAAAACCTAAATTTCTTTCTAGCATAAAATTACAGAGATAAAATTCACAAAGAATATTTTTCTATTCTGTATTGGCTAAGGAGCAGGTGGCTGATAAATCAGCTTCATCTTTTATTTCATGTGGAAGGCCACATGCTATCCTTACCAACTGCCAACAAATGAATTATTCCTCTAAAAACATGCTATAAATAGGAGAAGGTCTTCTGTATGCAAGCAATTTCTCACTCATCATACAAACTATTTGTATTTTCACAAGACATTTATACTTATCATTTTCCTCCTTGTAAAATTTGTCTTCCCATTCCTTCCTTGCTTTCTCTTCTTCCACTAGTTTGCCTTTCAAGTTTGTATTGGATGCCTTGATTACACTGAGTTATCTACATGTATCATCCCATAACTGCTTGAGTGGCAGATAAGTCAATTCAGTCTATGCAGAGACTATTGACACAGAGGTCTGTATTGCATATTTTTCCTCGTTCTCCATCAGTTGCCTTTTAATCTCTGCTAATTCCTCATTCTTGGATGTGAACTGGTTTGTTAATTCTTCAAGGAGCATTTCTTTCTGTTCTAATTTGAGTTTGAGGAAGTTCAATTCCTCATCCTTTTCCTTGATAATGAGTTCTACTCTAGACAAAAATAGAGCTTATTTAATCTGCTAGTTTTATTCTTTCTCTAAAATTTGTTGGAGAATTAAGCATTCCTCTTCCACCATAGGAGATTTCCCTTTTATTCTCCAAGATGCTTGTTCATCTTTTGCATGTGATGGTGCTACTGTCTCACCCATTTCTTGGAAAGCTTGTTCTTCAAATCTTTCATCTCATTCTTCCTTTTCTATTTGGCTTGGTCCAGGAGGAGTCATGGCCATGCTACCCAAAATATTAGCAGCTTCAATTTCCAACCTTTCTTGTTCTTCCATCTCCTCTAGACATTATTTAGACCTTTTATGACGTCTTCTTTTTTGAGGAGCCTCAAAATGTGTAGACACAGGTCTCTTTTTAGAACTTCTTCTGATGTTCACCTTTTGCTTAGGCCTAGGTGAACTATCATTGTTAGAGACAGGTATCAGTTCTTCTGTAGACTCTACAAAAGAAGAAATGCCCTGAGAAGGCATAGTAGAGTCTACAATTTTAACTTTTCTTCTAGATTTTTTTCTTTTTGGTATTTCCTCTTCTCATAATCTTTTCTTTTGTTCAGCAATGGTATCAGTTTTCAAATGAACTGAGGGGGCAAGAGGAGTTACTATTGTTCTTCTGGAAATATCAGGGTTCTGCCCAAATTTGCCAAGAAATTTGTCCCACATTGCTTCCCCATTTTTCTTTGAAAGGAAATGGTGTTAGCATACTAAATTCACTAACCCATGATGTCTAATTGTTCTTACACCTTAAGAATACATCTGAGCCATTGTATGGATGGAGTCAAAAAGAGACCCTAGAAGGTTTACTATATATTTTGGCTTTTCAGCTCCATATCTAAGGTGTATAAAGATTTTTAGGACTTCTTTTCCTACTGTCCTAAATTGTCCATCACAAGTTAAATACTTAACTATCCAAAATGCTACTTTGTCAAAGGGTTTGGGCAAGCTGGCCCTTTTGACTCCTTTAATAATTTTATTTATATTATAAATATACTAGGGTTCAGCTTCCCCTTCTTTCAATAGAGTTTTAGCAAGGTCTTTTAATGTCCCCTTGACAGGGTTTGGGACATGCACTATTGGTATTCCATACATTTCACTTATTACATTCACAAAAAAAGGAATAAAAACCTTCCTAATTTTTGTCCTTGATTATTCTAAATTGATAACAAATTCTCTTACTAGTTTATCATTATATTTGGGAAATTTCCTCAGAAACTCCAGCCATCTTGCCTGTTGAAAGATAGTTGCTACTTTTTCATCTACAAGGTGCTGGGTATCATTTTATGGTTTTGACTTATTTTTGATTCCCATGATTTGTTTTTCTTTAATATTACACAGGTTAGCTGAAGATTGCTTCTCTTATTGGTGGAACTGACGACTATGGCTACAAAACTAGCGGATTTAGTTGTTGATCTGGTGAATTTGGTTGTGGAATTACTGTACTCAGTTGCAAAACTTAGTGATTTTGACTGTGGCACTACTGTACGCAGCTGTGGAACTGATAGAGGTAATTTGCTGTATCTATTTTAAAATTTTTCTATAGCTAGATTTTACTTTATTGGTTCAAGAATGATTCTTTATGACTATCCACCAACTCATTCCATCATCAATATCCTTCTCATGATTTTCCACATTTAACCATGATGTACAATAAATGACTCATCATACTAATATTTCTAAATCAAGTCTAATCGCATATGCAAACTTTCAATCTAACCTTTAACAATTTAAAAACATAATTACCATCCTTGATGATGTAATCCCTCTTTCATGATGACTCATCATTCCTGAAAAGCAGTTAGAAAATTAAAAAAAAATTATTTGAATTAGCCATTTATTTGAGAAGATCAACTGCCATCACTGGTTTTCAATTGATATTGGTTTTTTTTTTAAGAAAAGAATGCCATTTACTAGTTTTCATCCTCTTCCCTTTATTCTGGATCTTTTCATCTATTTATTTGATCATTTTGGAAGAGCTGGGTTCTTCCATATAATCAAATTCTTTGTTTACTTCAATCTGCTTCAAGAATTCATCCTTAGTAGGAGGCTTCCTATAAAGTTTTAGCCTGTGTTCATTGACCAAGAGTACTCTTCTGCTGCCATCAATGGGAAGTAATTGAATAGAACCATTATCAAATATCTACTTGATCTGATAAGGTCCCAACCATCTGGTTCTTAATTTGCCTTTGAATTGTTGATATTTAGAATCAAACAGTAATGCCCAGTCTCTTACTTTGGATTGCCTTTCCTTGATATGTGAATCATGCCATTGCCTCCTTTGTTCTTGGATTATCTTTGTCTGGTGAAGTGCTTCCATTCTTAATTCATCTAATTCATTGAGTTGAAGTATTTTCTCCTTTTGAGCTACATCCAATTCAATTCCCACCTTAGCTGCTATCCTCAATGTTTTTAGTTCAAACTCAATAGGAAACAAGGGTTTTTTCTCATAGACTAACTCATTTGGTGAAAACCTTGTTGTGGTTTTTCAAGTTGTATTGAAAGCCCAAACAACTTTAGGTAGTCTTTTTACCCAATCTCTTCTTTCTGCTTCAACTATTTTAGTGAGGATGTTTTCCAATTCTCTATTTGTTACCTCAACTTATCCATTTGCTTGTGAATGATAGGGAGATGACTTCCTATGATTGATTTGATAATACATTGTGAAAGCCTGGATCATATTGGACATAAATTATGGTCCCTGGTCTGAAACTAAGCTTCTTGGTACTCCAAACTTTACCATAATTTTGTGCCAAAGGAAATCAACAACTGCTTCTTCAGTGGCATTTTTTAAAGCCTGCACTTCTACCCACTTTGTTACATAATCAGTACACATAAGAATGTGATCTTTTCCTTGTGAAGGAGGATTAAAGGGTCCAACAAAATCCAATCCCCATCTCTCAAATGGTTCAATCACTACTTGTGATTACAGAGGCATTTCATTGGTAATGGTTGGTTGTCCCATCCTTTGACAAGGATCACACCACCTAATATATCTCTTCACATCTTTGTATAGAGATGGCCAATAGTAACTAGTTCCAAGTATCTTGTGAGTTGTTCTTTTTATTGAATAGTGTCCTCCACTTGGTTCATCATGACACACCCGAAGGATGTCAAATATTTCATCTTCTCTTACACACATGCGTAAAACCAAATCAGGACCACATTTAAATAGCATTCTATTTAACCATTTGAATTGTGCACTGGTTTTGATTAATTTTGTTGTTTTTTTAGTGAAAGAAAGAGGAAACTTCCCTGTTGCAAGATAATTTTCCATGTCAGCAAACCATGGTGTATTAGTTGAAATAACAAACAATTGATCATCTGGAAAGTTGTCTTCGATTGGATCCTGCTCCCCTATAGTGGTTAGTCTTGACAAGAAATTAACTACAACATTAGATTTGCCAGATTTTCCACAATGGTAATATCAAATTCTTGTAGAAGTAATAACCATCTGATTATTCTACCTCCAATCACTGGTTTGTTCATTAAATATTTAATTGTTGAGTGATTTGTAGGTATAAATATTTTATACCCTGTAATATAATGTTTGAATTTATTGATTGCATAGATCACAGTCAGAAATTCTTTTTTAGTGGTAGTGTAATTTTTTTCAGTGGGAGTAAGATTTTTACTCAAGTAGTAAATATCATACATTCTTCCTTCTTCATCTTTCTATCCCAAAACTGCACCAATTGAGGTATTTGAGGCATCAGTTTGGATGTGAAAAGGTTTCTCCTAATTAGGTCCTTTCAATATTGGGGCAATTACTAATTTTTCTTTAATTTATTTAAAATCATGTTGACACTTTTCATCTCAAAGAAATTCACAGTCCTTGGTAAGCAACTTAAACATGGGGGCAACAATTTTACTAAAATCTTTAATAAAGCACCTATAGTGTCCAACATGTCCTAAAAATGACTTGATATCTGTGGGGGTTTGAGGAATATGCAAATTTGAAATAATCTTGATTTTGTTTTGGTCAACCTAAATTCCTCTTTTTGAAATATGGTGTCCTAATACAATCCCTTCATCAACCATCATCAAACATTTCTCATGACTAAGAGACAAGTGATGTTGTTCACATCTTGTTAATATTCTATCTAGATTTTTCAAGGCATCATCAAATGTATCTCCATGCACAGTAAAGTCATCCATATATACCTCTACACAGTCATTTGTCAGGTCTGCAAAAATTGCTAATACAACTCTTTGAAAGGTTGTTGGAGCATTACATAGTCCAAATGGCAATACCCTGTAAGCAAAGGTAACCCATGGACAAGTAAATGTAGTTTTATCCTGATCCTTAGTATCAACTCTGATTTGATTGTATCCACTAAATCCATCTAAGGAAAAGTACTATTTACTTGAAAGGTTGTCTAAAAATTGATCTATGAATAGTAAGGGAAAATAATCTCTCAGGGTGGATTTGTTTAGTTCCCTATAGTCAACACAAATTCTCTATTTTTGTTCTTTTTAGGGACAATTACAAGAGGAGACACCCACTAGCTATCTGAGATAGGGTAAATAAAACCTACCTGTAATAGTTTTTCAATTTCTTGTTTGACTATATCTCTTAAAGCTGGATTAATCCTTCTTTAAGGTTGCCTAACTGATCTAATGTTTTTAGTATAAATGTGATGGGTGAAAATACTTGGATGAATTCCATTCATATCTCTATAGTCCAAAGCAAAAGCTTTAGTATGATCCTTTAAAACATCAAACAGTTTGACTTCTTCACTGTTTGTTAATCGACTATTAATATTCAAAATTTTTCCTGGTTGAATCTCAACATGTTTGGTTCCAGGATATGATGAACTGACTTGTTGAAAGGGTTCCACTAAGGTGTTTAGTGGACATGCATGTGGTAACAACATATGATATGTAGCAACATCTCCAAAATTTCCTTGAGATATAATGCTGGACAAAAGATAATAGGAAGAGTTATTATACTTATCTTGTTGTAGGTTGAATTCCTTGTTATTGTTGTTGTTCAAAAATTCTTCATCATCTCTTGATATTTGTAAAGCTGAAGTGATAGATCCTTCCTCTCCTCAAGAGAAATCTCATTCCTCCAGAGCGAAATTATCTCTATTTGTAGAGAATAGGTGTGGTTCTAGAACTAACTGTGATGGTTCTGAAACAGATTTTACAAGTTCCAAAACTAATCCCATTTGCTCCAATGACATTTGATGTTCAGTCAATGAAGGATTAACCATCTCTTCTATTTCTTGTACATGATCCTGCAATGTTATCATAGCCAAAGAAGATAGATTTTGCTCATTAATATCAGGATTATCAACCCATAATTTTGCTTGATTATTAATAAAAGGTCGTGCAGAGGGATATAATGAAATTTGCTTAGAATTCTTACCATTGGAAATAGTCATATCTCCTGACCTGCAATCAATTAAGGTAGCAACTGTAGCTAACCATGGTCTCCCCAAAATAATGGGATAACCAAGTGTTTTACCTTTGGGCTGTAAGATAAGGAAGTCGACTAGATATTCACATGATTCCACCATTATTGCCACATCTTCAATAACTCTTTCTAGTTTTGCTACAGACTGATCTACCATCTGCAATATGGTATTAGTAGGTTGTATGCCTAGTAATGGTAATATTTTCAAAGTGTCCACTGTCATCACATTGATAGCTATGCCTAAATCAATCAAAACATTATGTATATCCTTATTCCCTATAGAAATTGAAATAACAGGGCTTTTAGGATCTCCATATTTTGGTAGTAGGAGTTTTCCTACTAATAAATCAGTCAGTTTCTCATCTACCAAAATAGTCCTGGGGTACTGCTTCTTTCTTCTAGGTTTTTTAAAACATAACAATTTGATTAACTTGTTTAACTCTGGAATATCCTTAATTACTTGTAACAATGGTATTTCAATATTCAATCTTCTTAATTCCTGCACCAATTTAGATTCCTTAAGGCCTATGGCTTCTTTAAATCTTTCTAGAAATGGAATCTCAGTAGAATTCCTTCTGATTTCTTATCTTTTTCTTTTTTATCTTCCTTAGATGCAACCAGGCTAGAGGATTTAGCTTCTTCAGTCATATTGGTGATTATAATAGGTGGACTACTAACTATTTTTCCAGATCTAGTTTGAATGTTTTTACAATCCATTGCATTTAAATCAACTTTTATTTTGATTTTATTTCATATACAGAAGTTGTTTGTTTATTTCTTAGGTTTGCTACTGGTTGTGCTGACATTTGTGTTTGGACTATGTTTTCAACCTATGGATTTTGTGCTGGAGGTCCCATTATGGCTTGTTGGTTCTGATTTAGATATGTTTTCCCTTGCACATTACTAGGACCCCATCTAGGTTGTGGCCAAGCAGAAGGATTTCCTTGACCAACCCAAGGTTGCTGATTCCCTGAGTATACCAAGATTGAATTGCCCAATCCTGAGGTTGCCATGTTGGTTGAGGGGCCCAAGGTGGCTGCCCCCAAATTTGTGGTACTGTTTGAGCTACACATGGCATCATCCAAGGATTGGGAGCTAGTCTTGGCATAAACTATCCTTGGTTAGGTTGCCTGTGAACAAAATTTAATTCTTCTGTGGTGGATGTTGTATTGGTTTGTTTGAGCTGATTTTTTATGAGTGGAAGAAGAGAACAAGCATGAATATCATGTTTTTTAGATTCATAGACAAGACATACTTCTATTTTATCCAAAGGACATTCCCTTATGGCATGCTTCTTCCTACATTTATGACAATACATGGCTAATGGTTCAAGTTGGGCATTTACTTTAGCTTGAAATCCATCCATGGTGGAGGTTAATTGAACTAATATGTCTGTTTTAAAGTTTGCCAATTCATCCATCAATTTTTTCATATTTGGATTTGAATTTTTAACCATTTTCCCTTTTCTAGGTCCACCCCTTATCCTTGAATAGTTTCTATAAATTTCTATGATTTCATCCATTCTTAATTGAGAAATGTTTTCACCACCAATTAAATCGAGGGTTTCCCTAGATTCATCATCTAGACCTTTGAGAAAAATGGTTTTACTTAAATCTTCCTGAAGTACAAATCCACATCTTTTACTTACAAAGAGGAATTTGTCCAAATAATCTTCCATATTTTCATCTTCTTTTCCTGTTTGATTTTGAAAAATTCCTCCTTTCTATTTCTTCCTCTACAATAATCTTGATATTTGTCTAGGAAGATAGTTTCCATTTGTTCCCAATTGGTAATAGAATTAGATGTTAATCCCATAAACCACCTCATTACTGCATCTTTCAGAGTAGATGGAAACAACTTGAGTTTTTGATTATCTATCTTGTAATCATAAGTCTGACATAGTACTTTAAATTCAAATAGAAATTGGTCAAGATTCTCAGATGACATTCTTCTAAATGTGGGAAAGTGTGCAGGTGAAATATTCTTCATAGTGATTTCATCATCTTCTATCTGAATGGGATAGGTAAAGGTTCTCTCAGGTTCTCTTCTAGCTTCTCGTGCCATCTTCCTAGTATTTTCTAGTCCCTTTTCCTAGTCAATATGGTATGTGGTCTACTTTGGGGATGGTGAAAAGTCAAGAGTAGGAGGTTGAATACTGAATTAAGAATCAAAAATTTCCCTTAGTGGATCTTGAGAAATAATCCTCCTCCCTAAAGTTTTAATTTCTTCTAGTGACTGATCCAAAAATTCCAAAGATGGCAATTTTGCTTCTTGTCTTGTAGGAAATAATGGTACCTCTAATTCTTACTCAACTTCCATATTTAAACTAGAGGGTGATGGAAATTCTTGTTTAGATATTTTGGGGAGAAATCTACCCTTGGAGTCTCATGTTCTACTCATAAATTTTGTGATAACTTTTAGGGAAATTTTCTTTAATTACTAAATGTATGATTGTTGCTCTTATTGACACCTAATTAGAAAATTCCAACTAGTGATTCCCCAACAATGGTGCCAAAAATGTTGGGTGTCGTTATTCCCTTCATTTAATCAACTTTTTGTTGATGCCATATTTAACCAAGGATATGTCTAAATCTATATGCAACAAGAAGAATCGTAGTGATTTAGTAATTGATTGTAGGTATTTGTATTTTTTTTTCTTTTTTGTTTTGGGGAATTTTTAATGTCTTAAGGACTTCTTGGTCAAAACATTATTGGAATCAAACTATGAAAATTGCTGAATGTAAACACATGTTTATAGAAATGAATTTACTAGAAGTAAACACATGTTTGCAGAATGAAATAGAATGCTGGAAATAAACACGTGTTTGCAGAATGAAATAGAATGCTTGGAAAAACACACTTTTGTGGAATAAAATAGATTGCTGTAAAATGTTTGCAAAGAAATGAGAATTTAATCTAAAATGCCTGCAGGAAAAAATTTACAACAAATTTTAACTTTAAAGGAGTTGGAAGCATTTATAAATTTAACAGAGTTACCTATTTGCTTGAACAAAATATAAATACTGACCAAAAATGAAGATCTTGGTTCTTGGAGGAGTGGGCCCTTACTCCACCTAGAAACATGATTGAATAATTTAATTTGCTTTCAAAATAGAAATGGCTATTTCATTGATAAAATGTTCTGTATTAAAAAATGTACTAATCTATCCTGATCTCTCTATTCTTCAATGATTTTCTATATATTCCTAAATTCCTAGGTCTATATATATATTCTCTTTCTTGTGGTGCATTGATTGTTGTAACTATTTCATAGATATGATGGAACTGAATCATGCCTAGAATAGGTGTTGAATTAAGACATGGTTGGCTGTCCAACTGTGTGATAAATATCTCAGATCTGCAAGTATGGAAATCGTAAGTCTGCTCTTGATTTAATTGGATCATTAATTTGATAGATTGCTGGCCATTCGAAATGGATCTTTATCAGTTCCATGTTTCACTGTGAAAGTTTTGGAGCTTATCTACAGGAGTACCAGAGCTAATTCAAATAATTTTGGAGCTAAATATAGAGTTCTGGAACTAAATCCAAAAATGTGACTTCTTGAAATAGCATGGTGAGGTTCCGGAGCTAAGCTGTATTGATTCCAATGCTTGCAAAAACATGCAATCCGCTTCACATTTGCTCTTTATCTTGATGATGACCTGTTTTATTACAAAACTTGAATTTTCCAAAACATTTATTAGGAATTACAGAGATTTTAAAATGTTAGAATCACAATCAACAAAAGATAGATAATTACATCCTAACTCATAAAAGTCACAAAATGCAATCAAACTTAATAGAAAAAGAGAGTAAAATGAGGCCATTTATTATACATTTAATGGGTATATCCTAGCCTCATCAATTAATAAATGGGATCTCTATCCCAAATATTAATTGCCTATCCCCTCCTTAACTTAACCAAGGTTAAACTAAACCTAATCATAGTTAAATCTAACTAAACTGTACTTGTGTTAGAGTTAAATGGATGCCTATAAATAGAAGTGCCAAGAAAATTCTAAAAAAAGCTCTCAAGAAAAAGTTATAAATTTGAATACTTGAGAGACAAAGCTTTCTTGTAATGTTATAATGCAAAATTATTACTAGTTACATCTTGTCAAAGCCAAGCCAAACACTACCAAAGTGACAAGAATAAATGATGCAAGGAGCACTAGTGTAAAAGAATCTTTGAGCACTTGACCAAACACATTCATCCAAGGCCAATGTGAAAATATTGATCACAAGGAAGGTGAATAATACTTGTTTTGTCTTATTTTGTTTGTTACTTGCATTGTTCTCTTGCTCCTTGAGTGGCTAGGCTTGAGGTGTTAGAATTATTTACATTTTTAAATTGAGGTTTATCACACCAACACTTGAATAAATCCCCTCTTGGATTCCCATCTCACACATTTGGCATAAAAATATTTAAAATATATCAACTTGCTTAGTATTCAAAGGCGTACAAGGTGGAACAATAACACTTTTTTCAAAGTCAACATTGACAATTCCACAATAAAAAGACATGACCAACCTGTGATAATATCCAAGGAGTTTATACATGTCCAAAAATATATCTATACCTTTCTTATGATACTAATGTCCTTTATTATTTCTCACTATCATATATTGGATTCAATCAACTAGTAATCAATAAATATAAGTATTTTATTGTTGGTTGTACTTACTATTTTTAGAATATGTTACTTGTCAATTTAAATTTCTACAATTTTATTCAATTATGATTGACATTAATATTTATTCTTGAATGCCATATATTATAATTTGAATAGATATTTTAAGTTTTATACCTATTATACAACATTCATATGTTAATTCATAAAATATGGTAAAATATATTGGTGAACACATATATTTTCAAGCATTTATTTTATGATATTTGTCCTAGGGTTTCATATTATTTTTTTGTTTTCTATAAATAAAAATATTTTCTTTTTATTTGGTTTTCAATTTCAATTTATTTTCTTTTCTTTTCTTGCTTTGTAGAAACTATGTTTTGGGAGCTTAAAACTCATAAGAGTTATGATTATGGATAAAATGGTCTTAGTTTTTACCTAATCCATGGTGTGAGGGGTACTACTCCAATACTTAATCCATTAGAAAATACTATAAAAAAATAGTTTCCACGTACCTCACAATATATCAAAAACACCTAGGTTTTATACTTTTCAACATTAGGAAGCCTTTCAACAGTTTGTTTTTATAAAGCATTGATAAGTGGTTAGCCCTAGTGAGTTACTCTCAACATACTATAGAGATGGGACATTATGGATACATGATGGTGTAATACTACATAGTTAGTTCCCTTTGGGCCTTGTTAAATATTTATGCTTGAGATCACTATATCTCAGAGTCTACAAATCAAACATACCCAATCTAGTTACACCCATTATATCTTTCCTTTTAAAAAATTACATGATTTCATCTTATGCCACTACGAAGTCTAACTCCCCTATTACTCTTAGGTGTAGTGATAGGTTAAGTAGAATCCCTATAGATCACATTTAAATTCCTTTGGTCTCTTCTAAAAGGATTATATATATATATATGATAATGCAATTGTTCAAAGTTATGTACAAATTGAATATGATATTAATGATGAACATGATAATCAAGATAATGAAACTCTGAATGATAATAAAGATAATCCTAAAAGATCCAATAAAAATTATTCTAATGAGCATAATGGGGTAGATCATAAGCAAGTCACATGATTATTCAATTTCCATAAAGGACTATGATAATTTCCTAAACAAGTGAATAAGGTTATCAAATTAATCCTAGCATCTAAGGCTACACATCAAAATAATATTGGATCTTCTCAAGCATAAAAATAAGAGGTTACTTTCAAAGTTGTTTATACTCCCATTTCAGGTGTTTCAGTTTCTACAGTTACTTATATTCGTATATTGACACCTCCAATTACATATGTGACATCAACCCTAGGTATGTGGCATCACAAGGTTTCCAACATATTAATATGCCTATTTATACACTTGTATCATAACAGCTCCTTTGATTACTATGTATGTTCCATTACAAATGTCTCCTAATTTGTAATCTCATAAGCAAACTATTATCGTCTTACATGATAAGATGTTATAATTAGAGAAAGGTGTCTCTAGAGATAATCATTCAATAGACTTCCATATTTTGATTCATATTCCTTTGGCAGGTCTAAGATAGACTCTTACCCATTACAAATAGGCTTTGTATCTCCTAATATACCACTCCATGAAAGTAAAGATGATCTTGAATAACATCTTCGATCATTCCATGTATAATGTTGGGATGATGCTTACAATGATAATTTATTAACCATGTTCTTTCCAAGAAGACTCAAAGACTATAATTTATGATGGCTTTATGACCTTCCATTCCAATTATTTGAAACAATAAATTTCAGCCACACTTCTCTATCAACATCAATGAAAAGATATATTATGCATAAATTTCTAAACATAAACAAGGGTCAAATGAGATAATTAACAAATATGTTATTTGATACAAAACTATGCTAGAAAAAGGACAATTTATATGTTAGACAAGGGGTACAAGATATCTTCACATAAAGTTTTATAGAACCAATCCATGAATCTATCATGTTTGACAAATTCAAATATTTTTATGAGTTATGCCACACATTCAAATAAAGACAAGTCAATCTCAGAGCTTTGAACACACTCAAATATGCATTAAATTATCCATTTACTTAAAACACTAAGTTTTAAGGAAAATCAAGCTACAAGGTCAACTATAATGAAGTAAAAGTAATAGTCAATGTAATATCCCAAACAATAAATAAGATTCAATTGATATCTCCACCAAGAAGGCAATTTTCACAGTTACCATCACCTCCTCATGTATTGTTACAAAAATTACTTGATTGGAAAGTCATATCTCTTACTCCACCATTCTAGGTTGATATGACTAAGACACAACATAAATTATTTGATAATAACACATATTGGGACTACCATATATGTATTTGACATTCTACAAAAAAGTTTTACATGCTAAGGCATATGATATAAGATCTTGTTGATGAAAATACTATTCAGTCAATCACACCTATATAGGAGGCTAGGCCTTAGTAAAATGATAATGAAAAGTTTAAAATATTTAGTAATCCATTTCTAAATCATGGTACAAAAAAAACACATATAATTTGGAGGTACACCATGTGTATAATGTGAATTGATGCCTAATATAGTCATTTTCTCCTATTATAAAAAGTTTTGATGATAACTCATACATATTTATGCCTTCGTCCTTAATGCATGAACAATTTTGATGGAATTTTTAGATTATAAAGGTTCATTATCTTCTTGATTATTCTCATTTTCACCTCTTAGATTGAAATTTATATTGATTAATTTTATCCAATTCTTGTTTTAGTTTTTCAAACAGATAATATAAAAAACATAATTTAGTTTTCATTTATCTTTATATGTTATATAGTCATGTAGTTAGCATATATATATATATATATATATATATATATATATATATATATATTAATACATGTAAAGTATGTGCACATGACCACACACACACACACACATGTTATATAGTCATGTAGTTATCATATCATGATTATCTAGATATTACTACATATACACACACATATGTTATATAGTCATGTAGTTAGCATATCATGATTATATAGATAATAATGATATTAAAACCACATGAATATAACACACACACACATACATTATGCACATGTTTTTCATGGTATCAATGAGTGTTGGATGTAATATATATAGGTTTATATATATGATTATTGAGTTATAGATTCTCAAAGGCACCATCATGCCTACACTGAGGGCATCCATTCATTTGAGGCATTCCCAAAATGGGGGAACTTTTATTTGCTCTTAAAGTTCTATATTTATTTATTTGATTTATCATATTAAGTTTTATCTTTGATTATACATATCCAAATATTTCATATATCTTATGTTATTTAGTTTTGTTTGGTGCTTTGTTATATGAGTTCTTGGCATTGATTCTTGATGTATTTCCATGTTTTCTATATTGTGTGCCTAGCTTTTTGGCCTTTGATTGTTTTTATTCACATGTTTATAATTTTTATTTTGTGTGCCTTTCATTTTTTCATTATATAGGATCATATAGTTGCATATTATATGTCACATGTGTGTGATTTATTTCTCCATTCACTTTTGATAGGTCTACTTCACCTATTTACTCTAGTTGTCAAATGTTTGATACATGATCATGTGTGCTTAAATTACTTGAATTATTTAATTGGTGTAATCATATGATTGGTGTCATGATATATATTATGCACATTATTTTTTTATATGTTAAATGATTTATACCTACATAACTATGGTTTATAATATGTATTTATTAGGGCATATTATTTTTTTTATCATGACCCAATTCTATGATAATTTAATTGCTAGTTATGAGACTTTTATATTATATATTTATTGATTTTGATGCTCATTCAGACTGTGTGTTTCATATATGATTATGATTTTGACATTATGTTTTAAATTTGTATCTTACTATTATACTGATGATTGATTCCATAGTGGATGATTATAGATGATTAATTTTATCACGCTTATATTTTATACAGTTCAGATTTGTATTATTATTTTATGTAATGCCATGTCCAAATATTATTGATGTCTATTGTCATGACTGTAGGGATATGCTATATGATTTAGGCTTAGTGGTGGACATCAACAACTGGGGTAGTAAGGAAAGAGAAATAAGCAGTTGACTAAAATTGAAAGTTAGAATAATGCAATGAGATCTCAATCCATTTTATCACCTTCCTTGTTCTATTGCAGTCATAATTTGATTATTTTTTGAACTTGTTTTATTCATTGTTCTTGAACTATAAGTGTTGTTTTATCTTACATGTATTTATGTCCATGTCTAATCTTATGTTATTTTGGATTGACCGTTCTTGTATTCCATATGCTTGGTGGCATTTTTATGTTAAATTCTATCAACATGTGTTCTAGTTGTGCCTTGTGTAGGTTTGGTAATGTATTTTGGTTTTTTATTTTGTTTATTTAACATATTTTATAAAAAAGGGTTTATTTAAGCCATGTTTATTTGGATCTTGTGGACCCATTTGTTGATCATGATGTTTGACCCATTCATTAACTTGGGGGCCATGGTGTTATTTGCTCAAGGTTGGTTCGAGGGTCATGATGTCCTATGGGACTTATGGGCCTTTTGACCTACCCCTAGGTATCATGAAAAAATCTTGGTCGATGTGATTTTAGGTTTTGATCATTGTTGTTATTTTGGGTGTGTCTCTTGACTCATTTCCTAAATAACGACATGGAGTGTTTGTGAAGCTATGAAATTTTAGCTCAAACTAGTTGGATGGGACAAAACCCTAGGGTGAAATTGGTGGTGTAAGAGTGAGTAATAACATGTTTTATTACACATGCCATTAATGGTATCAAGGTGAAATGAGGCCCACACATTGAAGGAAGGGGGTTCATATTTTCTATGGTATATAAAAGCAAATAAGAAGGCATTCACCATTTTTATTCTCTATGGGGGTGCAATCCAACTCCAAGTAAGTAAAGATTTAAAATTTTAAAAATGGGTGAAGGACTACAAGTGTGATTTCTTATTGGTAAATATCTTGAGCTTAAAAATGCCTGTCAGTTCACCATGAAGTCGTAAGACTTCATAGAGAACTTGAAATTAACTTATAATAATTTTAAAGTAAAATTAATGTTTCATGGGTTGATAAATGTATACAGGGTAATGGGTTTGAGACCCAACATTTTTTTATTGTCTCCTACCTTTTAGGCTTGACCCCTATAAAACCATTGTAAGATATTTTTGGTTAAGACCCAAGCTGGGTGAGGTCTTTTAAAATATGGGTTCTTCCTTCTTGTTTGCTTAAGGATTCAATGGTATTTTGGCTTCATTATAATTGTGATTTGTTAGGTCATGGCATGGTATTTTAAGCCTTTAATTTTAATTATTGTTTAGAAATGGTTTTACTAGGGTAAGAATTAACCTAGATGATATAATCGATCCTCTTTCTTGAATAATGTCACTTATGGATGGATCTCTACAATCATTTCACTTTCTGTAGGTTTGGTTTGTTTTATTCATTTCCTATTTGGATTTGTAGTGGTGAAAGATTGGTTGGGGTTGTTGAAATAGTGAATGTTATGTCATGAAGTTTGTTTTTTTATTATGACTGTAGGAGGCTTTTTAATAAGATTGTAACATATATATACTTTTATAATAGTGATTGAGAACTTAGATGGATAAGCATGGCAATTTAGTGTTCTCATTTGTGTTTTTTTGGGGTAAATAATATAGTCTTTTAAACAAATGGTTATTCTATTATGTTGGACTCATGATGGCCTAATCGATACATGTTTAAACTATGACTCTTTTTTTTAACGAATGTTGATTGGTAGTATTGTGGGTCCAACTATAATTTTAGGGGATCTTAAGGATGTTTAGACTAAATATTTTACTGACCATTTTGGTTTTTTTAATATCTTGTTGAGCTAATTTAACATATAGATACAAAGGAAAGTTGTTCTCTTGCCTGAATTATTGAAATTTCTTTGTCATTTTTTTGATAGATTGTTTGCATGATAAGTTTAACTGTTAGTGTTGAGTCCGCATTTCTATTTTTTGGCAGGACTGATTTGATCCTTTGATTAAGAGGTGTATCTAATGGTGGAGAATGCATAGCTCATGATCCCTAATTCTATATAATAGGGATAGATCTTCATAGCTTGTGTATGAGAAAAAGGGTGAATCAATTCAAGTAGCTGAATTGTGTTTTTAATTGTGAGAGAGAACTCTTGAGGGAAAGAGATCTGTACATCTAAGAGGTGTGGAAGAAAGAGAGATTTCTTCAATTGTATTTCATTCTGGAAGAGTTTAATACAAGAATTTTTGGTAAGGCTGAATGCTGATGAACTCTTTAAGTGAGGCATCATAGTATTAGTTGAATCAATTTGGTGTAAATCAGAGTTAATAATCTCTCACAAGTTTTTAATAGGTTTTTTGACTAGTTATGCATGTATGTTCCAATAGAATGAATGGATTATCTAATAGTGTATCTTTTATTTAAAATATTATTGAATGTTGATTGTAGTTTGTGTTGTTCCTTTTTGTTTTATGACTATTTTCTTAATTTATACCTATGGTTCAATCTCTTATCATATGCTCATTCTCTTTATCCAAACCAAGATGTATGATTCCACCATCGAGATGATGGTTGGGGTGGTTAGGGCCACTAATGGTTGGACTCATAGGACTAGGTATGAGGATTTACTCTACTAGAAGTGCTCTTCTCCCTCTAATTGGATTCAAGTTGGTGGCATGTTCTTTGTTCTTGATTTAGATTTTATTATGCTTCTATTGTAATTTTGGAAGGTGTTTCTATTAGTTTAGATTTATATTCAATAATTCATTACTTATATTATAATTATTTCGGTGATGCATAAAATCTAGTGTTAACTTGGAATGTTTAATGTAGAAGCATTATTGTTTTAAATGCTTTGGTATGATTGGATCATGTATATTATTATGGTATTCAAATTTAAAATGGTTTTTCTTCTTAGTGCATTTATAGAAGTACTGTGTCTCATGTAGTCATTGGAGTATGTAATTTAGTGTATTTATTTTAATCATGTTGTAGTTATAAATGATAGGGTATAATGGTTAAAGATATTAAGACCCAAGTTATAAATACTTTAGGAAGAATGTAGAGTTAAGTTAATGAATGCTTATCTATGTATTGTATGTTTCCTATTTTAATATGGTCTTGATGACATCTATATTGATAATGGTAAACTAGATAATTCAATATGGTTTAAGTGAAATATAAACATACATTTCAAATGGTGAATATCATGAGACATTAGAAATACAAGGTTAAGTAAAGTGTTGGAATAAATATTTGATTATTATACTGATGGGAAAGTTTATGTTTTGATACACATCATGAGGAGTGTTTGGCTAGGCAAATTGCAACCAAAGATGCATCAACTACAAAATGTTGAACCTAAGTTAGTCTCCTCTATTCCCACTATAGCTTAGGATCAACTCACTCAAAATGATGCTCTTTCATTCAAGATCCCAAGTTTAAAGAAGGGGAACCTTATAAACTTCTAAGTAAGTCTCCATGCTTTAAAATCCCAATTTTTCAAAGTCATCATTATTTCAAAGATTTTTATTATGAAAACTCAACCTATTATCCCTTAGGAAAAACACTCCTAAAAATCCTATTATTACTCAAGAGATTCAAAATCCCAAACTATGGCAACCTTATTAGACCAAACATCTTGATTTTAGGATGTCAAACCTTGTTAAGGCCACTCCTCTTGTACCAACTCAAAATAAAGAAGATGAAAAGGTTGTAGAAGTTAAGACAAGAAAAATTTCAAGTTTTAAGAGTGCTTCTTCAATCCCAAAGCTAATTCATGAGCAAGAATAGACCATAATGCTTCATATTTAGCCTAAAATAAAGCATATTCATCTTACTTCATCACTTGAACCCTTTTACCCTCCCACCATCTCCCTTTTCAAAGGAGGACCTATTGTATGGAGAGAAAATGAAGACCATTTAGGTGAAGATGAGGATATTTCAAGTGAAGATGATGAGGAAATAATTATTGGAAGTATTTTTGTGCCACTAAACTAGAAAAATCAAACTTACTACAAGAAGAAGGTGAGTATGATCAGCTAGAATAGTAAAATAGTGAGCAAATAGACAAGGATGGAGAGGAAGAAGATAGTCTTGATGATGAAAAGACAAATTTATCTATATAAGATTGCATTTAAGGGCATGATGATGAGTCAATTTTTTGGATGAATGAGCTTCCATTTAACATGGGTGAGGAAGAAGATCAATTTAGTTGGCATGGATTTGATAGGAAGAAGTGGTTCTTGAAGATGAAATATTAAAGTCCCTTCATGAGGTATATTTTGACTCCTATAATGCTTGAGGACTCTCTTTCTCTATTAAATAATAAAAATCAAGTGCATTTCCTCCTAATCCAAGTGAGGAGTTCAAGAAGAAGAGAGAGGTTAGGGCTGTCAAATTATTTGATGAGCTACAACTTTACATGATGGAGGAGGACTTTAAGGATGAATATAGTGATGAAAGAGAGAATATAATTCAAGAATAAGACTCTAATTAGCTCAAGATTAGTTTGCAGACACCAAAAAGTGATGGGAGTTGTAGGGCTTGTTCGAGATCCTAAAAGTAGGATATGTTCCTCTTCAAGGGGACTATAGTTTGACTAACATTGAATGGTACAACTTTGAAAAAAAATAAACAAATAAGAGAGTGAAAATCCAGTAAATCTACTTTCCAAAGGGCCATATTTAGTTGGTATAGATTTGTTCAATATTTTCAATGTTGGCTATCAACTCCTTGATAAGCCTGTAGACACTTGCACACTCCTAAAGAATAATACATGCATGTTTTGGTCTCAACTTCTCAAGAATCAAGATCGATCTCCTTTTGAGGAAAATACTTCATTCATACCTATTATCTTGTCAAGAGGATACCCTATTAAGTACTTAACCCAATTAGAGGCCAATAAAGAGAAGTTATCATATGTTGTGCCTAATTTAGGGCATAAGATTGAACATCAAGAAGGCCATAATCAACCTTTTTATCCATTGCAAGATGGTTGCACTTATAGTCAACTTATATGTGTAAATGAGTTTTTTTATCCTTAGAGAAGTATATCACCAATTCATTGAGCACTCGATCCTTTTCCACCTTTGATTGATTGGCTTCAAACATGAAAAGCATTCTAAGTTGATAAGAAAGGGCATCTATTTTGTAGTACTAGTCAATGGCTTTGTTTAGATAACCTTATGATTGGTTAGTTTAGGGTAGGTTAGACATTTTATTTTCCATAAGTGATTTCATGCATATTTTAATTAGTTTTAGTTATTTTATCTTCCACTAAGTGCCTATGGCAAAATTATGTGTTTCCTTCTCTATTTTGTTGGAGGAACTTTTAGTTTTAAAGATTGGCTCAGGTAACAAGCCTAAAAGCATGAAAAAATTAGAGATTCAGGGTAGATGGAATGGTGTTTGAAGGATATCATGAAGATTTGAGAAGTTTAAATAGTATATTAGAGATAAGCCTTGAGAATCTTTACAAATCCTTTGTAAGTGGTTCTTAGTTAAGTTATTTAGTTGCATGTTATAGCTATTTTATACTTTTAGATTATAAGTTTTGGATGTTTCTATGATTCCATGCCCAATGCATTTATTCAAAGGCTATTAGATTCCTGCTTAGCAGACAAGTAACCTATAGAGGTGTCTATAATGTTGGCCATTTTTGTTTCCATGGAGGAGTAGTGTCTAAATTTAGTTTAGGGTTCATGATCACCTCTAGACTTCTCAAAGTTTAGTCAAAGTTTGATAAAATGGGGGTAAGTCAAAATAAATAGATGCAGTGTATTTTAAAAAGATGTTGGCATTCATGTTTTTGGAAAAAGACTCGTTGGAAATTTTGATCTAAATAAAAGTTATAGATACTTCATAAAAATTGTTCAAGTTTTTAGGTCTACAACAATAATGTTGTGACTAGTCAAAATTTTTGGTCTGAACAAAAGTTATAAAGGATAAAGATTCAAACAAAAGTTGTGAAATCTACAGAAAGATCAAATATTTCTTCATGATATTTTCCTAAGTGTTTTGGTCTTTGAAAAAAATGTTGTGAAGGCTAGTCACAACTTTTGTTCCAAACAAAAGTTCTGAAGACTAAGGCAAGAGTCAAAACTTTTCAAGAATAAAAGTCAGTATTTTTGCATGAAGGCTCAAAGAAAAAGTTGAGAAGTAGAAATTAAAAAAGATAGGGCTTGAATAAAAGTTCCAAATCCTAGGGGCCCAAACAAAAGTTTTGAAAGCTGAGGCATCAATAAAATTCATGAAGAGTTAGGTCTTCATAAAAAATGTTGCAATGGTAGAAGTCATGAAAGATTTTTTTTTTTAGTCTAAGGTAATTACAAAAATAATGAAAACACAAAATCTAAAGACTTGGGTCTTCAAAACTTTTATGAGCATGAAGATCCATAGCAAAAGTGGTGAAGAAGGAAGAATACTCAAGATTTCATGAGAATTGTTGTTGTCACTTTTACGTGACCATTCATTACCAAAAAATTTGAAGGACAAAAGCTTAATGAAGTGCACAAAGATAGAATCTATGAATAAATACCATGTGACCTAAGGAGACATTAATAACACAAAAAATCAAAGTTTGTAGACATATACCCATCATGAATATGTCCTAGCCGACTAGCTTGATAACATCAAAGAAGAGTCCAAGATTGCAGTGAACGAACTCGACACAGAATAAATAAGCTCAAGTAAAAGTCACTCAATGGATAGAGATAAATAAATGAAAACCAAGTCAGCATTTATACAATATATGATACCTATCTATGGACATTCCACAAGTGTAATCATATTCAACAAAGATAGCGCATCAAGATACATAGTGGGAAGGTGGAGAATACTGAACTATTGAGGCACACAATAAGGAATATGACTGGTAGGAGTGATAAAAGTGGTGGGATCAGGAAAAATATTCCAAGGTAGTGATTCTAAGAAAGACACAACCACATTTTTATACATGAAAGATTTTGAATTGAGCTATGGACATTTAGTGATTAAATATTGGTTGTTGCATAAACAATGAGAAAAATAGGATGAGATGACAAGTTTAAGTTTGAAGCAATCATCACCATGCCTCAAGGATGAAATTAGGATCCCAACTAATTTTGACCATCCCTATTTGATTCCTAGAGAGATTGTATGTCTCGAATTCTAATATTCATTAAATTTTCTCAATCATATTTATGATTGTAATCAATAAACTGTGAGCTTCTCATTGCCTATAAAAGCTTGGGTCTTACATTATAAATTGGTCAATTTTTTTTGAGCATAGTAATGATACCAAAATTTTCCCTTTAAAAGTCTATTTACCACATGAGCCTTGAAATTTATGAGTATTGATTTTGCCTTTCTTCATGATTTTTGCAATCTATGTGTATTTATTTGGTTTTTTAATCTTTGCTTGGGAGTAATCCTCACCCCACTCATTATTGTCCATCCTTCAACACCTATATGTATAAATTGGCTCTATCTTATAGGTCGTATGCTGTGTGCACATAGGTCTACATAGATTCCACTTGTGGATCATTTGTCATCCCTCTTTGTGTTGTATTGCATCCTGTGCCTCTATGAAAATTATTTATGCAATTGAAGTGTCCAATTTAGAGTCTGCATGATATTTTATCATTCTATGTGGTTACAATGTGTTTTCAAGGTTTATAAAGGTGATTAGTCTATTCTTGGTACATAACCATTTCCATTTCAACATTCCTTCTTCCTTTTCCCAAAAAATATTTTAGACTTAGTGTTAGCAGTAGGTTTCTTTTTTGCTCTTTGTAGGCCTACATGTTGATCCTAAATTAGATGCATTTAGATTAGAAAGAATCCAACCTTATCTATTGGTTTTTTCCAAGGAGTGAAAGATTCCCACACCTTGGGGGATGATATTATTGTCTCATCAAACCATCTTTCAATTTGGCAGATGCAAAGTTAGAGTGTTAAGAAGTCCCAATTCACAAAAATAATGAAAAAATTAGGATTTGTGTAGACTTCAAGAATCTAAATCAGGGTTCTCTACAAGAAATTTATCCATTACCCATCATGGATAAAATCATTCATGCAGTTATAAGTTCAAAAATGATCCTAATGTTTAATGGTTGTTCAGGTTATAATTAGATTGAGGTTAACAAAGAGGATATGGGGTACTTTTTCATATCAATGAATGTTATTTAAATTGATCAATGTAGGAGATACATTACATAGGGCTATGGGTATTTCATTTAAATATCTTAAGAATAGGACAATTTTAATATGCTTATATGACTTGATGATGTTTCTAAAAAGAAAATAAGATCACAATAAACACTTTGATTTTTTTTTCAAAAAATGTTGACTATATGGTAGTTATATTAACCCTAAGAAACCTATTTTAGGGTAACTAAAGGGAAACTTATTAGGCACATTATATCCAAATAAGAAATCAAAATTTATCTATAAAGAGTTGAAGTAATTCAAAAAAATTCTCTACTAACTAGTAAACTAGGTGTACATTCTTTCTTTGGGAAAGTCAATTTCTTAAGGAGATTTGTTCTAGATATTGAATAACTCACCAAACATATTGATGAGAAGATGAAAGGAAAAACCTCAATCAAATAGAATAATAATGGAAAAAAGGCATTTGATAAAATAAAGAATGCTATTACTTGTGCACCAACTCTGGTTTGTCTAGATTTCAAAAAAGAGTTCAATATTTATTGTTATGCCTCAAAAAATACTCTCTCAACCATACTGGTACAAAATAATGATGAAGGTATTGAATCTCCCATCACTTTCATGAGTTATAACCTGAAAGACTATGAATTTAAATATTCCCTAGAAGAGAAACATGCATATGTAGTTGTAAAATTTGTTAAATAGTTTAGGTATTATATTTTGTATTCACAATCCATTGTGATGGTTTCAAGTATAATAGTCAAGTCTATTTTGAATTAACAATAACTAGGATCTAAGAGAGTTAATTGGATAACTAAGTTTCATGAATATGATCTTGAAATTAGGCCCACAAAATTGGTTCAAAGAAAATGATAGTGTCAAATCATAATAGAACAATATATTCTCAGATAATCTCTTCACTAGATTCTGATGATCAAAACAAATAAAATATTTACCTTATTCTTTTTATAGATTCCACTAATTAGTGGTTTGTAGATATTGATTTATTTTTTACATATCTATAATGTCAATCTCATCTTGATACCAAACAATGCAAAACACTTAAGTTAAAAGCTATAAATTATGTAATCTGTGATGGTACACTATTCAAAAAGAGTATTGATGGATTTTTATTAAGATGTGTTGACAATGAATAACAAAATAAATTCTAACAATTTTTTCATGATAAAGCCTATGGTGGACACTTGTTTACTCTAGTGATAACCTACAAGATCTTAAGAGTTCATTACTATTCACTGACACTATTCAAGGACTTATATGAGTGGGTAAGGAAATGTGAAGCCTATGAACAATTCATTGGTTGATCAAAACTTGTAACATTTATACTTAAGCTAGTGGTGATAGAAGAGACTTTTCAATAATGGGGGTTGGATTTTGTTGGAACTGTGAACCCTTATTTAATGTGGGACATACACACATTCTTACTGCTACATATTAGTTCAACAAATGGGTAGAAACCATTCCAATAAAATAGACCACTTTAAAATTTTGTAATTTCATCAAAGAAAACATCCTTGCAACATATGGTGTTCCATAAAATATAATAATAGATAATGCTTCAAATTTTTCTTCTTCAGAGTTGATTGGATTATTTTATGGCTATGATATCTCATTGTCTCACTATTCAAACTATTACCCATAAATAAATGGTCAAGTTGAATCTAATAATAAGAATTTGGACACCATCATTCAAAATTTGGTTAATGTGAATTAAAGGAATTGGCAAAATAATTTATATGATGCATTGTGGGCATGTTATATAACACTAAATAAATCTATAGATGTGTCTCCATTCAATTTACTCTATGGAATTGATATGACAATTCCAGTAACACTTGAATTTTCTATAGTTTAGCTGTCTAGGGCCATTGAAAAGTAAAACTTTGAAAGTCCCTTGGATAAAATAATTATCTATTTGAAAAAAATGAAAGAAGATAGAACTCAAGTTGTTGATATAATTTCCAAGCATCAAGCTTAGGTTAATATTATTTTTGACAAAAAAGAAAAGAGAAGGGATTTTTAGATAGGAGATCTTGTTCTTCTATGGGACAAGCGCAGGGAACCAAAAGGAAGTCATGGAAAATTTGAATCCTTATGGATGGGCCACTTAAAAATTAGGCATTTTTATGGAGACAACACTTTCTACTTATCCTATTGTGATGTCACACATTTAACATTTCCCTACAATGGAAAATAGCTCAAGCATTACTTCAAGGGAAAGAAGGTATTCCCCTACATGTATCTATATAAAGTTTTTGGTTGTGTTTCCCATTTTTTTTGTTATTTTGGCATTTTTTATTTATGTGCATTGTGTTGTTTTATTCCATATCTTTCTCCTTATTAGTTAGTTATCTTGCCTTTGTAATATCTTGTTCTATCCTAAGTTGGTCTTTCTATCAAAATTCAAACGACTCCGTAATCTAATGGAAATATACTTTCTTGAAAAACTAGAGTCTGGAGTTCTTCTCTCATCCCTTGTAGTTAGAGGTCCCTAGTTAGAGCTATCTATTATCCCAATTTTTGAATGAAGTTAAAAAAGTTAGGAATGTTAAGGACTTTGATCATGAATGGTTACTTTAAGTTAAAGATGGTCAAAGTTATCATTCCCAAGTTAAAATATCTTGTCTAGATAATTCATTATTAGAGATAAATAATTAGTCAAAATTTTTAAGGTAAAATAGAAGAAATGAAAAATTGACTAAGTCTTTTTAGCCTTGGTAGATTTTGATAGCCTGCTAAATAATGATCATAATTCTACCTATTACCTAGTAGGCTGTCAAAACCTAACATGTGTTTTAACACATGTCCAAACCTAAAAAGTGCTCAAACATATCTCAAATCTTGATCCTTATCTATGCACATCGTAGAACTTGATCCTTTCCTGAGTACCCTATGAAACCTGATGATATTGCAAGCTCCATCCCAAAATTTACCTTTTGCATATGCACTCCTCATATCCTGACATGTTGCTAAACACTCCCCTAAATCTTGACATAAGCTTGTTTATCCTAAATTGTTACCATTAATTCATAGGATTTATCTACACATGCAAGAGTTTTTTAAACCATTTGTTTCCATCATTTACAAATCATTATACTATACTCTCATTTGTAATCTTGCCTTTGTGTGAACTTTAAAATTGTAAAATTCTTCATTTAGGTTTTTCATCATCAAATAAAAGCTAGGGTTTGTAATTGTTTGATTTGATATTGATATTTTTATAATTTTATCTTTCATTAATATTTGATCAAATTCCTTAAGGCTCTCTTTCATAAGAATCTCCAAATCACTTTGGAGGTTTCAATTTTCCACTGTGCAACCTATCAGGGTTTGTTACTCATCCAAACATCATCCACATTTTAATCCTTTATTCTACATGCCTTCATATTATAGATGTTTCCTAGACATTCATCATACACATGGGGTTGTTTGAACCATAATCAAACTTTGACCACCAATTTATAATTCCATTATATTTTGAATCCTCTCTAAACACCTATCATAATCCAATACCTTGTTAGATACCACATCTAACTATAACACATATTTGTGCACATATCAACATGATCAACTATTAGGCATATCATCAAACTTTGACCTTATATAAAAAACACTCTTAAATTTTTCATTTTGAATATACACATCCCAGAGTCTACCTCTTACTTAAAAATGGCCAAATTTTTATCTTTCTTCACAAGGATAATTTAGGGTCTGTATTTCTCACAGGAAAGTAATTTTTATTAGATTTCAACATTCAAGACCCCAATCAAAGAGACTCCCAAGAAAATTTCTCTAAAAAGACTCCTCCCAAAAAGAGTCTCCAATTAGAAGAAAACATAAATATGAAGTATCAATTTCAAGGGGTTATTCACTCTCACACCTAGATTTAAATGTTGAAGAAATTATAGATACTGATCTAGGTCACATCAACATGGAATATTATATTTATAAAAATAGTGGGGTCTATAAGATATATTATGGATAAATCATCCATGATAGTGGATTGGCTCAAGCAACTATATTTCCTATTTCAGTATAATGTCTAGAACTAGTGTTAACAATGGATAAGAACTATGATCCCAAAAAAAGTGCAAAATCCAAATGGTGAATATATCTTATGCTTAGGTCTAGATCATATTAATCATCTACTACATCTACTTGGAAAGCAATAATTTATTAATTTGACTCTTGCATCTACTCAATTTTTTTGGGATTCTAATACTAGTTCTTTTTTTAAAAGGGTCAACAAGCAATGGTTGACAAAACCAATGCATAAATCAACAAGTCTTCCTAAGTATCTTTCCAAATCCAAGTTTATGAATGAAATCAATGATATGATCATAATATTGCATAGAGTAGTTGAGTGTTTAGTTACAATTTCCAAACATGGATGTATAAATACATAAGGATTATTCACCAAAATAAGCAATACATTAATTGGGGGAATTTGATCAGTCTTTCTATTCACAAGCAGCTCATAGAGGTCAATACTATTTCCAAATTTTATAAGACCTCTTATCTCATTTATATTATTTTTAGAAGAAGATTCTACAATGGTTTGAGTATAGTAGGTGATATAGAAACTATAAAATATATGATTTATATCCTTAGCTCTCATCAAAGGAAAGTGCTCATCATTTTTGAAGAGTAAATGATGCATTTTTACAATATATGATTCAAATGTTTAAACCAAAACCATAAAATATGAGGATATAAATTTAAACTTAAACATAAATTTCTAGATGGAGAACTTGGTTGATATAGTTCCCAAATTTCACCTACTTGAGAATTTGTGGCTGTAAAATTACTCTGTACATGCTCTTGAGGTATGTGGATGACTAGTGGGCCCTAATTTAACTGGTAAGATAGTTGATTGAAACACACAAGCTTTTGTATTATAAACACAAGTCTAAAATAAAGTTTCCTATTTATATTAGTTGGTACACCTGTGCTTCTTTGGCTAAAGTAAGATTGATTAATGAATAAATAACTTGAGTCACTATTTGGTCATTCAAAATTCAACCTTCATTTGAAAATAAAGGCCTAATTCATAATATTCTTGGTTTTTCATATCAAGATGTGCACCAATTTGAAGACTATTGGATGGATTATGATGATGAGAAAGATGTGAGAATCTGTGATTACTCATGTTTCATTTTGGAATACGTAATTGTGTTTTACATATTGGAGATAAATTAAAGATTAGTTGATGATGAATATACATTGGACCCCATATATGAAGAAGGAATTAAATCAAAACCTCTTCCAAAAGTATATTGGCACAAGAAATAATCTACTTTGATCATTGATAAAATCCAAGGTGTAATAAATAGAACTCTCAAATAGATAAAATTTAAAGGAATCAATCTAAATAAAGTAGGGTTTTCTCCTCCCATAAATGAGAGTGAATTGGGAACTACTCACCTAAAACATAAAACATAAATAGGAACATCTTTAGTAGTATAACTATCAAGAATTTAGGAGAAATTAAAGTGGAAATAAAAGTTGAAGCTATTATAGAAGTTGTACCGGTAAAAAATCAACTCAAGTTGAAACTAAGAAGACTAGGTGAAACACTCCCAAGTACTCCAAGAATTTATGTTTCATAAGAATCTCCTCTTGATAGTCTTGCACAACCATAAAATCTAGTAACTAATACCACACAATAGTTTATAGCTTCTGATACATCTTTGTTATTTGAGTCTTCTATTCCTTCTCAACCTAATACTTTAATACCATTGCCTCTTGCTCAAAATGTTAAATTAAAAATATAATCTTCTCCTAAAACCATAATTGATACATTAGGAAAAGAGGAAGGTGAAATATCATTGAAAAAATCTCATGTCTTTCAAACTCCTCTCCTTTCTTATGAAGTTCAAAATGAATCTAATATTGCTCTTATGAAACAATCTCCCAGTGCAGAAGTTCTTGACTAGCTGAATGAGATAGTAAAGAAAAGAAATTAGATTGTACATCCATAAGAAATTGATTTTGGCATCCTAAGAATTTCCTATCCTCATGTGGCCAATAATCCTAAAATAATTTATAGAATAATCACATATCAAAAAGGAGATAGATATGTTGAAGTACTAGTCTCTCTTATTAATAAAGATAAAGACCATGTTGAAGCATATGCTTACCAAATCACGAAGTTACACTTGGGAAAATTTACAAGGTAAGGATTGAAAGAAAACATCCAATCTATAATTGGTACATTATTTGAGAAAATAGATCAAGACAAAGTAAATAAATAATAACTCAAAGAAAGAGTTGAGCAACTAACATCTATGGTTCAAAAATTGGTAAGGCCAATTCAATCCTCCCTTTCAGTGGTTCATCAAATTTTTGATATAGAGACACTAAATGTTTTGGAATATATTGGTCATATAAGAAAAAAAATAATGGTCCGTGAAAATTCTACCACAAGGCATCACTACCATTCAGATAATGATGACCATATGTTTTGAGATTCAATTGAAATATGATCAAACAACCAAATTTGAAGCAAATATGATGAATAGGTACATAAATGGAATAAATTTCTACCCAAGCTAAATATTTTTCATACACTTGTCTAGATGACCTTATTCAAGCAAAGGTTATCCAAAAAGAGGAAGATGTGTACCTCACCGAGTTATTTGGAGCTTCTAAATTGAGAGTCCATATTTTCAAATAAAGTCTCAAAAAATTTAATGACTCTAAATCAATGGGAGTTGATGTTCTCCTAGAAATAATGGGAGGAGTAGGAAGATTGAACTATAGACTCAATGATTGTAATGGGAAACTAGTTCTTGAAGAGACCATTGCCGATCAATTCAAGAAGAATATTGTAGATCCTAACTCCCAAGTCCACATTCAATTATGATTCAATTCAAATGATAATTAATTATTAAAACAATTTCAAAAATCTCAATTCAATGATTAAAATACTATAGGGAACATGATAGAATATGTCAAATTTATATTGTGATGTAGAGATAGCTTACACATATTCAGATGGACCAAATGAAGATAAAGTGCTATACATCATGAAGAAGTTCATATTTTCTTATCCTCCTCAAAAAAGATGATAAATAGGAATTTCACATTGAATTTCAGTATTTTATCATAGGTTTTTATCTCTTGAATCATTCTTTCAATATTTCATTGCATACTTTTGTAAGTTAATTTGCACATTGTATGTCATGAAATTGTACTAAGTTATTTTGTCAATTTTGAGTTGTGCATATTTTCTAATACATTTTTTAAAGTTATGAAAATTTGTCATTATAATTTTACAAGTCATGAAAAAACACTAAGGCATTTTTTCATGTTGTGAAAATTGCTTAACATGTTTTTAAAACTTTGAAGTTGTGCAAATTAGCTAATGTGCTTTTACAAGCACCTAAAAATGCAAAAAAAGGTGGTTACCCACCGTAACAACCCATTTCAACTTATAAATAGGAGTTTTGAGATCATTCAAAAGGATTTTTGATAGTTGAAATTTTATAGAGACTATTAAAAGAGGAGATTGTATTTTCAACTCAACAAAGATCAATACAAACAAAGATTTTGCAAACTTTATGTTTAGAATTTCTGATTAGATAATGTACATATGTATAATATACATGTATTCAAATATTTAATTTAACATATCACTATAATTTAAATTTATTAGTCAATCCAAAGGAATTTCATTGTAATATTTTTATTTTAAACCTAAATTTGTTATTTCTACAATAGTGAAATCTCGGTGGAGTAATAACAATATTTTTATTTTTTTTGAAAGGAAATACAAAGTAATTGTCATATTTTGTTATCAATTATAGGAAGTTATTTTGATGTATGTTGTGTGTTCTTATGGACACACATATGTCTTTCCTATACATTTAATAAGAGATATTTCCTTCTAGAGAATCAACTCATCTTCTTAACATTTCTAGTAAGTCTCTGCATTTGACTCACTATACTTGTTACTTTTCTTTTTTTCTAAGTATACTTTTTCCTCCTATCATTATATTTCATATCCTATTTATATATCATTTTTATACTTTAGGGTTAAAAGTATTACCCATATGAAACCCATTTTTGTTGTGAATATATTCCTTTACTGCATCCTTTTTGGTTTTTAATAATGGTAATTTTACCTGCTAATAAGAGAGGGACTTTGTCCAGTGACTGTTGATGAGAAGCATCCATTTGTCATCTTGAAATTTTTTCTTGTCCATAGGGTATTTAAAAATAAATATATTGTATTGACCATTTTGGTGTTTTTAAGATTCTATTGAGCTAATCTAAGATGTAAATGCAAGTGAAAGTTGTTTTCTTACTTTAACTATTGAAATTTGTTTGTCAAATTTTTGGTTAGGCTGAATGTTGGTGAAATATTTAAGTGAGGCATAATATAATTAGTTGAATCAATTTGGTGTAAATTGGTGTCAATGATCTCTCTCAAGTTTATAATAGGTTGTTTGACTAGTTATACATGTATGTTCTAATGGAACGAATGGACTAACTGATAATGTTTCTTTTCTTTAAAATATTCTTGGAGGTTGATTGTAGTTTGTGTTGTTCCTTTTTGTCTTGTGACTTATATCTCAATTTATACCTATGGATAAATCTATTAGAGTATGATCATGCTCTTTCTCCAAGAATAGATGTCTAATTCCATAATCGAGTTGATGGTTGGTGTGGTTAGGGCCACCAATGGTTGGGCTCATAGGACTGGGCATGAAGATTTAC